>JAWDJE010000003.1:264824159-266024159 GCA_035047345.1 Bradypodion ventrale
CACATGGTTCAGGGGGCAGATCTGGCCCATGACACCAATTAATCAAGCCCACAAAGCCCTCATCGCTCATTGAAGTGATTTACTTTCGCTTCTGGGAGCAACGAGGACTTCATGGGCCAGATGAATTGGCATTGGAGCCAGATACGGGCCCTAGCCCATAATTTGGGCACCCCTGGATTAGACTCTGAAGAGCCACTGCAGGGTTTTTAGGCTTCAGATCCATACTTTCTGCTTCATACCACGTTCTTTAAATTTGTGCTATTCTTTATTTGCTGGATTAAAGACCTTTGGCCAGATCGGAAGCTAAGCCCCAGCAGCTTTTCTTTTGCCTCTGTAAACGATCCATGATCGAAGATTCCTTTTCCCTCCACATAATTTAGGCAATTAGAAAGGAATTAAATGGTTAGAAAACTGCTCTCTCAGTTGAATCGTGGGGTACACAGAAAAAGCCTCCTCAAAGATTGTAGTATTTTTAACCCACAATTGGGTGTACCCTGGTAACAGCAACCTTGTGTTGCTGGCTAATCTTTCTCACACTGGATCAAGCGAAAGGAGCTGCAGAATGAACTCACCAAAAGGTGCCTTCATTTTGGCAGTTTCACGTATGGCCTAGACATGAAAGAAGAAGAAGTTGAATCATGTTACAGACAGTAAGACCATAAATGTAAAGCCTTTACATGCGATAAAACATTCAGAACACTTTCCTCCCTAAAAATGTACATTTTTACTAGAAATTCTGCTTAAATGTTGTACACAGATGAAATGTGGTTCACAATACCATCTCAATCAAAGGGTAGGATTAATTATCCATCATGTATACACATGCATTCTAATGAAGGCATCTGTTCACATTCTTTGGCCTACAATGGTATGCTTGATTCCTTGAGAATAAAGTCTGTCTGAAATTGGTGGGGTTTAGTTTTGAGTTGATTATTTATAGAATTTCATTATTAGATAACTATTTGTGAATCCTGGCAAGATAACACCTTCTAGGTGCCATCTTACAAATTTATACACACACATGACTAATCATTAGCAGATTTCTTGCAGAAAGATTGGTAGTGGATATAAAGAGAGGCAATGATCAGATTGGCCTCAGGAGCATGGTAGTGGTGCAGCATAAGATCTGTAGACTGGATGACCTACCTATCATCCAATATCATGATCCCCTCACCTTACTAGGAAACCATGTGAGTTGGCAAACAGCAAGGGATATGCATCAGCTGCGCATGAATCCAGTAGTGTGGAGAAAGACTCCTAGGTTTTCAACTGTGGGGAACTATATAGCTTCATGTGAAATGTCATTATACACATTTGTGAATATAACTGTATTGTGTTAGCATATAATAATTAACTTTTGTGTTAGAATTGGTTTTCCATGCACCCCATTATATAATTGCTTGGTAGGTATTTATTAACCATTTCTTCAGTTATTATCAGGTTTTGCTTGATGTAAAACCATGTATTTGTTTATTTTATGAATGTTGGTATCACTGTTGTCTGTTGTCAGATTATACTCAAGCCAGTTTATAAATTAATAGAATGATGATAATGGATGAAACCTGACTTAGTTCAGCATGATAATGTGTGGCTATTGCCAAATATACCCTCCAGACAAAACTATACTATGTTTTAGAAAATCCCTAACCTAATCTGCTGTTCTAGTGTCAATACCACGAATTCAATATAAAACTTTGGCTTCTTCCAAAATATGGTAGCATTTCCACAAAAATAATATTAATTAACAGATGCAATTGCAGACATGAAAGGAGCCTTATTCGGGTGTCCCCTAAAAATCCTTTCAATCCAGAGTAATCTCTGACACAAAATCATAATAGCAGAATAATTATTTTGACATCATGTCATTTAATAATTTAATCAAGACAGATTTTTATTTTTATTTTTTATTTTTTTTTGGGGGGGGGAGCGACACAAATTATCTCACTAAAATGTCTTCTTCCCAGTTCCAACAAAGGTAGAATCAGTTCTGTCCACTGGACAACCTGCTAAACTGATGGATTTCTGGTGCCTGCAACAACTCCACTTTTACAGTTGCTCCATTGGACAAACAAAGTATGTCTGAGGCATGTACCATTGAAAATTTTGTTATACAGTAATACCTCATACAAAGGCCGCTTCATACAACATCGAATTCATACAACATCGCCTAATTCCTTGAAAAAAGTTGCCTCATACAAAGTCACTGTGACTTTGTATGAGGCATTGGGGTTTTTCCCAGGTTGCATTGCACCTGGGCAGTATAAAAGGCAGGCCACATGCTCTTGTGGGTTTTGCATGGGGCAAAGAGTGTTTAGGAGTGGTTTTGAGCACGATTTTGGATTTTTTGAATTTTTTCGTTAGAATTTTTAGAAGCATTCCTGGGATTTTTGCAGTATTCTTCAGGTTCCTGGTCAATCAGGGTTGTTCGACATGTTTTTGTAATGTATTTAGCCTTTAGGCAATGATTTCTTAAAGTTCTGTCAGTTTCCTGTTTATTTCCTTGACTTTGCCCTGAAGTCTGTACTGTTACAGTACAATGTATCTCTATGGAAACGACGTTGTACGAGGCATCGCAGCAAGGATTTGGATGTTGTATGAGGCATCGCGACTAGGATTTTGCATGCCTCATACAAAGTCCAAATCCGTATAAAGTCCAAACTTGTGGAACCAAGTTTGGACGTTGTATGAGGTATCACTGTAAGTGGATGAAATAGGCTGCTCCCTCAATTTGTGGTCTGTAAAATCTTTCCAGCCCTCTGGAATGGGTGCTATTGGCTGCATTTAATTAAAATTGCTGGGAGAAACATCAACAATTTGAGATATGCAGATGATACCACCCTAATGGCAGAAAGTGAGGAAGACCTAAAGAAGCTCCTGATTCGGTTGAAAGAAGAGAGTCCAAAAGCTGGCTTGAGACTCAATATCAAGAAAACCAAGATAATGGCCATAGGCCTATCAGTCCCTGGAAAGTAGATGGGGAAGAAGTAGAAGCAGTGACAGATTTTACTTTCTTAGGACCAAAGATCACTGCTGATGGGGATTGCAGTCATGAAATAAAAAAGCGACTGATTCTTGGGAGACAAGCTATGAGAAACCTGGGGAACATAGTGAAAAGTAGAGACATCTCACAACAAACAAAGGTCCGCATAGTCAAAGCAATGGTATTCCCGGTGGTAATGTATGGTTGTGAGACCTGGACCATTAGAAAGACTGAGCGCAGAAGAATAGATGCCTTTGAAATGTGGTGTTGGAGGAGAGTTTTGAGAGTCCCCTGGACAGCAAGGAGAACAAATTGGTCAATCTTAGAAGAGATCAGTCCTGACTGCTCCCTAGAAGGACAAATAGTAAAGATGAAGTACTTTGGACATCAAATGAGAAGAGAGGATTCACTTGAGAAAGAAAGCCTTGATGCTGGGGAAGGTGGAGGGCAAAAGAAGAAGAAGGGGGCAGCCAAAGATGAGATGGCTAGATGATGTTGTAGACGCAGTAGGCACGGGGCTGGGCGAGCTGAGGAGGATGGTGGAGGACAGGGGTGCCTGCAGGGCAGTGGTCCATGGGGTCACAAAGAGTCGGAATCGACTGTGCGACTGAACAACAACAACAATTTAAAAAAGAATACCTTCAGGGAACTTTAGCATACTCACTGAGTTGTTTTTTGATTGGAATATTTTCTCATGGCAAAGGCCACCATTGCTTTAAATAGATATTCTTCAGAAGCATCCCACTTATACTGTAAAGAAACAATAGGTAAGGCATCAGAAGGAAAACATTTTTTTTTCTATCTAAAGAAAATAATCTTTATATATATATTTTTTTCCACATATCCATGGCCTAGAAGGGTACTGCAGTGGCTCAAGTCGCTAAGACGCTGACTGGGAAGCGGAAGGTCAGTAGTTCGATTCCCGAGTACTGCAGGACGGAAATGAGCTCCCGTCTTCATCCCAGCTCCTGCCAACCTAGCAGTTCGAAAGCAAGAAATTGCAAGTAGATAAATAGGGACCACTTTGGTGGGAAGGTAACAGCGTTCCGTGCGCTCCGGTGACTAGTCATGCCTGCCACATGACCACGGAAACGTCTGCAGAAGCAGACAGCGCTGGCTCTTCGGCTTAGAAACAGAGATGAGCACTGCACCCTAGAGTCGGATACGACTGGCTTTCGAGCAAGGGAAACCTTTACCTTTATGGCCTAGAAAACGCAAAGTCTTCTGCATGGAACTGTAGGATACGTATGTATTTATAAGTTAACATTAATATGTCACCTTTCTTGAAATGAGCTTAAGGTGGCATACACAACCCAATTCCACTTCACAGTTACTTTAACACAACCTTTGAAATGAATGACCTGACAAAGCTCACCTAGCAAATTTTATGGATCAGGGGACTATACTGAAAAGGAGAACATAGAACTTGTTGTGTTCTAATGGTTTTACCTTCCACATGGATTACAATGTATCTGAGCCAATGTAACCTTGCCTATAGCAACAATGTAACCTTCAGCTGTATCATATAAACCCTGTAATAGGACGCGAGCTAATGACCACCAGCTGGCAGCAGCGAGCGTCCAAGCTCTCTTGGTCCGAACTCATCAAAGGCAACAGCGCGGGAAGCTTTCCCGCCACTACCTACACCTGGACAAGAAGGGCGTGACTCGCAATGACGTCACGCAGGCAGTAGCCAATGGGCTACCATGGCACCACGTTCAAATGTATTACTGCTGTATATAAAGAGCTATCGATCCGCCATTACCTCATGTTCCCTCTGTCCACGATGCAATAAACCTGAGTTAACCCAGCCCGAGGCTGTGTCCTGTGTCTTGGTTTTCATACACCAAATTGGCGACGAAGGTGGGATAATGGATCCCCAAGGAGCAGCCAGGGCACAGAACGGGTTCAACATCACCAAACCGCAAGACTGGGAGCTGTTGGAGATGGACTTCCAGGCGGCGCTGGTGGAACTCAAAGTCAAGGAAGACGATGAGGAGCGGAAGAGGGCCATCCTCACCAGAATGCTCGGGGTGGAAACCAAGCGGACGCTGGTGGGCATCATCGCTCCGAAGAAGGTGAGCGAATTTAAGGCGGACGACATCATGAAGCTGCTACGGGAGCGCTTCCGACCCTCGAGGGCGATGTTTCCCGCTCGGAGCGCGTTTTGGAGGCGAGTCCAAGTGCCGGACGAGTCGGTTGAGGCATTCGTGGCCGCCATGAGGGTAGCCGCCGTCCCCTGCAAATGGGACAATATCCAAGAAATGGCCCTCAGGGACGGCGTGCTGTGTGGCCTGAGAGACAAGGAGGTGCAGCGCAGCTTGATGAACAAGGAGCCGCCACCCACGCTGGCAGAGGTCGTAGAGGCCGCAGAAGCCGCAGAGTCCACGAATGCTGGAGTGGACGAGATGCACCAGTGGCGTGAGTGGCGTCCCAGGGCCGGCAAAGCGGAAAATTCGGTGCACGGGAAGTCCGGACAATCGGTGCACGCAACTCGACGGGCCTCAAAGTCGTCCTCGGAAGGCAGCGACGGCGAGGAGGTCCAGAAGGTCCGAAAAGGGGGGCGCCGCTGCGATGGTTGCGGAGCGGCCCATGAACGCGCGAGGTGCCCATTTAGAAAGGCTGAATGTTACACCTGCGGCCGTCGGGGGCACATTGCCAAGGCATGCAGAAAACGGAAGGAGGGCCGGAGGCAGTCACCAGACCGTTCGACCAGGCCGGACCGTCCAGCGAGGCCCAAAGATGGCGCCCAGACCACGAGGAAGCAGGACGGCGTGGGCCGCGTCTCGGACGGCAGCGAAGACGACGCCCCAGTGTTCAGCGTGTCCGCGGGACAGTCCCATTACTTCGTTGAGGTACTAGTACAAGGGGCCCCTATCAGGATGGAAATTGACTCGGGGTCCTCCTATTCCATAATTCCCCAGAAAGAGTTCTTGAAAATCGACCCCCACGTGCGGCCCAAACTTAAAACATTGAGGTCCACGCTACGAGATGTACAGGGAAACAGCATTCCGGTGTTGGGGGTCGGGAAATTTCGGGTTAATTTTAAGAGACATTCTGCGGAACTGCCCCTAGTTGTCCTCAAGGGGGGAAGTTGTAGCCTCCTAGGGACACAGTGGTTTCAGCCTTTAGGCCTGTTCATAGGGGGAGTACATACGGTGGGGGTAGATCCAATACAAGCGGTGTGCGATGCGCATCCCGCCGTTTTTAAAAAAGGACTTGGAAAATTCAAGGGACCCCCTGTAGCCTTCGACCTAGACCCGGAGGTCCGCCCGATAAGACTCAAACCGCGCAGGGTGCCCTTCGCACTAAAGGACAAAATAGAGGCGGAACTGGACAAATTGGTGGGCCAGGGGATTCTTATTCCTGTTGATTCCGCGGAGTGGGAAACTCCAATTGTAACAGCTCTGAAGGCTAACGGGGAGGTGCGCATTTGCGCTGATTATAAGTGTACAATTAACAAGGCGATCCGCCCTAATGCATACCCGGTGCCGGTGGTCAGCCACCTTTTGGCCAGGCTAAATGGGGGAAAGTGTTTCGCTAAGCTCGATCTAGCACAAGCCTATCAGCAACTCCCCGTAACTCCCGCCACGGCCGCGGCACAAACGATAGTCACACATAAAGGAGCGTTCCAGGTGTCGCGTTTACAGTTCGGCGTGAACTCGGCACCCGGCCTTTTTCAGTCGCTTGTGGAACGCCTCCTGAAGGGACTGGAGGGGGTGTTGCCTTATTTTGATGACGTATTGATAACAGGGGGGAGTGAGGCCGAACTGGCAAAAAGATTGGACAAAGTACTAACTGTGTTCGAGAAAGCGGGGCTGAGACTGAGGAAGGACAAATGTGTCTTTTTCGAAACCGAGGTCGAGTTTTTAGGGTTCCGAATCACACCCGAGGGTATCAAGCCATCCAAATCCAAAGTAGCAGCCATCAAGAAGGCCCCTCGCCCCACATCCAAAACCGAGCTACAGTCATTCCTGGGGCTCCTCAATTTTTACCATACATTCCTTCCGCGGAAAGCGTCCGTGGCCGAACCGCTTCATCGGTTGCTTAAAAAGGAGGAGACATGGATGTGGGGTGACGAGCACGAGAGGGCGTTCAAAGAACTAAAACAACTCTTGACTTCTGATGCAATCCTAACGCATTTCGACCCCAAACGGCCGGTGGTCTTAGTCTGCGATGCATCACCGGTGGGGGTGGGGGCGGTGCTTTGCCACATGTTGGATGACGGAAGGGAGGCCCCGGTTGCGTTTTATTCAAGGTCCCTGTCCCAAGCAGAGCGAAATTACGCACAAACCGACAGGGAGGCGTTAGCAATAGTAGCGGGGACCAAAAAGTTTCACGATTTTCTGTATGGCCGCCCGTTCAAAATCGTGACGGATCACAAGCCCCTGTTAGGGATTTTCACGGCAAACAAGCCCACGCCGCAGATCCTATCCCCGAGAATGCTGCGTTGGGCTATTTTTCTCAACGCATACCAACACGAGTTGGAGTACCGGCCCGGAAAGGAGATCAGCCATGCTGATGCACTTTCGAGATCCCCTTTGCCCTTGTCGGACGACCAAAAGGCTAGGGTAGAAAGAGACCGCCAGGTGTTGCTAATTGAGGTCTTAGACGCACCCCCAATAGTACCAGCCGATATTGCTAGGGCGACAGGCAAGGACAGAACGCTGGAGAAAGTCAGCTCATGGGTGCAGAAGGGGTGGCCGGCATCGTCCCCAAGCACGGAATTCGACCCATTCTTTCGGAAAAAACTAGAGCTGTCCCTAGAAAGGGGGTGCCTGTTGTGGGGCCAACGGGTGGTGGTCCCTACATCCATGCGGCCGAGGGTGCTCAAACTGCTGCACGTCAGCCACCCGGGCATAGTTCGTTCGAAAGCGCTGGCCCGCAGTTACTTTTGGTGGCCACAGCTGGACGCGGACATTGAGCACATGGTCGGCACTTGTGAGGCATGTCAGGGATCCCGTCCAGAGGAGGCCCGCCTCCCGCATAGGGAATGGGACACAGCAAGGGGGCCGTGGTCCAGAGTGCACATAGATTTCGCTGGCCCATTCCGAGGAACCATGTTTCTCCTGGTGGTGGATGCGTTCTCCAAGTGGCTGGAGGTTATCCCAGTAAAGAGCACGTCCTCCGCCACGACAATTAGCCAGCTACGGAGAGTCTTTTCCACGTTCGGTTTACCCGACACGTTAGTCAGCGATAACGCGAGTTGCTTCACCTCCTCGGAGTTCGGGGCATTCATGGAGGCAAACGCCATTCGGCATGTCACATCCGCGCCGTTTCACCCGGCCACGAATGGCCAAGTGGAACGGTTGGTGCGTACAACAAAGGATGCGCTTCGGCGCATGGGCCCGGGGGACCTAAATCACCAAGTATGTCAGTTCTTATTAGCGTATAGGGTGACCCCCTTAGCGTCAGGTTACTCGCCGGCAGAGCTCTTGATGCGGCGAAAACTGACCACGATTCTGTCCAGGCTAGACCCGACGAGAGTCGAGGATAAAGGGAAAAACATAGGGTTGGCAGTCTCGAAAGGGTTCGCCGCCGGCGACCCTGTTCACTGCAGGAACTATGCCAGCGCAGGGCCAGCCTGGGTGCCGGGGACGGTAGTAGAACAGACGGGGCCAGTGTCGTACCGGGTCGAGACTAACACCGGCCTCCTCTGGAGGAGGCACGCGGACCAACTGAGGCACCGAGTGAGTGTACCAGCCAGTGGGGCTCAACAACAGGATTCAGCGTTAGGGTTCTCCCCCACCCGTTTAGCCCAAGGGGGAGACAACAGCGGACAACAGTCCCAAGCAAGGGGGGAAGGAAGAAGCAGCGGCCCCGACTCATACCCTTTTGATAAACCAGTTCCATCAGAGGCCGGGGAAGGGGGAGAGGAGTTCGCGACCGCTGCCCCCGAATGTAATTTTGATTTTGATTTTGCGAGCCGGGGGGGTTTTCAGGAGTGTTCCCCCACCCATCCAAGCGAGAAGAGGGGTTTTTCGTTGGCCCCCAGTGCCCCCGGTTCTTCCCTAAGAGAGAGCACACCTCCCAACAACGCCGCGGAGCCGCGGCAAGTCACTAACGAGTCTCCCTCTCCAATTACAGGGCAGGAAACCAGGGGACAAAGAGAAGGTAGCAAACCCGGGGAAAGGCAGCCCGCATCGAGACCCCAGCGTGTTCGAAATAAGCCATCTTGGCTGAGAGACTTTGTCTCCTAGGGGGGGGGAGTGTGTTTTTGAGTGTGGGCTCGAGACGTTGTCTCATCCTAGGGGGGAGGGGTGTTGTGTTCTAATGGTTTTACCTTCCACATGGATTACAATGTATCTGAGCCAATGTAACCTTGCCTATAGCAACAATGTAACCTTCAGCTGTATCATATAAACCCTGTAATAGGACGCGAGCTAATGACCACCAGCTGGCAGCAGCGAGCGTCCAAGCTCTCTTGGTCCGAACTCATCAAAGGCAACAGCGCGGGAAGCTTTCCCGCCACTACCTACACCTGGACAAGAAGGGCGTGACTCGCAATGACGTCACGCAGGCAGTAGCCAATGGGCTACCATGGCACCACGTTCAAATGTATTACTGCTGTATATAAAGAGCTATCGATCCGCCATTACCTCATGTTCCCTCTGTCCACGATGCAATAAACCTGAGTTAACCCAGCCCGAGGCTGTGTCCTGTGTCTTGGTTTTCATACACCAAATTGGCGACGAAGGTGGTTGAATGGGCTACATGTATAGTAACATTGATTCATCTTTTTTTTGTTCTTCTGCCATATCCAAATCCGAATATTGACGATCCTCATGGTGCTCAGCCATGAAGATTGTCTTGAGAATATAATGCAGGAGCCTTTCATCTGCCTTCCGCATCTCAGAGTGACACCCGTACCACTGATCCAGTTCCACAAGTCACTTTCTGGTTCTGAGCCCTTTTGGCACATAAAGTCCTCCTCAGCCCCAGGCTAGGATCGATGAAGCTGATGCCCTCCATCAAGGTGGATTCAAGTGGGATTTAATCCACTTCTGGACCATCACCCTTCCTTGTGGACTTTGGCACCCAAGCCATTAATCCTCAGGGTTGTCAGGTTAGTAAACTGCCGCCTGACACTTGGTATTGAGTTCCTGGCAGTATGGTCTACTCTATTACCATAGCAGGATAATCTGGCCAGATTCATAAAGTACCTAATATTTCATTCTGTTTTAAGAAGCTCTGCAATACAGAAAACCAAAAGACTCACTTTCCATTTGGAGATTTCAACAGCCTTAGCAACATTTGGGGCCATGAACACAATGGCGGGGGGGGGATGGTGAAGTCATTATAAAACGAGCAGAATCCCATTTGATGTAAGTTATACATGATCCTAAGTTACTGAGTTAATTTAACAGTGGCACGTGACAGAGAGACTACAATACAGATCAAAATTTTGTTAGTGAGCCCATAGCTCAACAGTGCACTGAGAATATAGGAGTCCCAAGCACTCAGCACAGATTTATTCTATATCAGATCTACTCAATCTATACCATTCTATAGAAAGTATAATTTCAAAAATGCCAAATGGGAAACTTTTACAACAATACTAGGTGCAGCTGTGTTTAAGTTTGTTCCCCAACCAGAGAATTATGATCAATTTGTAACTTTCATATTCTCATGCCTTTATTCCCAGTGGATGCCGGACCACCTACATCCCAAGTCTCACTCTGGAAAATCATATACAATACTTAGATTATATTTCACACTTTGAAGAAAATCCTTTTAGTGAACATATAAAAGCTTGAACAAATGTCTGGCTATTCTTTCTCACACTATGTCAGGCATAAGGAACTACAGAATGAATTCACCAAAAGGAGGCTTAGTTTTGGCAGTTTAAAGTCTGACCTAGACACAGAGGAAGAGGATATATTCCACAAGAGGAATTTGTTGGCATATTTTGAATCCTTAATGGGGGCTGGCTGGGTGAGTGGGCTGGCAGGTGAGTGTACATACTGAGAGAGTTCTTGGGACATGGAGCCAAACCAGGTTACTCTCTCAGGTAACATATACTCTCTCAGGTATACTCAATTCTATACACCAAGTCAGTAAATGATCTTCAGGGATGCTGATACTGCATCATCTTTTTATGTTCGTGAATGTCCCAGCCTCACAATGATGCTGTGAAGAGGAGAGTCATGTACAATGTCTTGTGCTTGGTGATGGAAAAGTGCGATCTAAGTGCAACAGGAAAATAAATCAAGCTTTGAAGTGTGGAACTGATTTCCCAAGCTTTCTTGCTCCACTGTGAGAAGCAGATCACAAAGAATGGCTTCTCAAAGTTATTTACAGTTGGGTTTCTCTTTTCCATGAAGACTACATGAATAACAGCAGTTGGTACTTTCTCTGGAACAGATCTCTGATATGACTTCTAAGCCTCCAACATTGAAACTTGCCTCCGTTATATAAAACCCTTAGCAAAACATAGCAGATTTATGATTGACAATTTCTATCCCCAAGCATTTTATTATTTAGGGGATATATGATGGTTCCATCAGTTATGGAGCCATAAGTAAACAAAGAGACAGTTCAGTTCGATAGGAGAAGCAGCAATTTAACTGCACCATCTGCCCATTCTAAGTTGCTCATGTAGTTTCAGCAGTCTTAATGGGCTTTAATTCCCTTCTAAATGTATCATAAGAACCGCATGTGCTGTATTTTTATGAGGCTGCATTTTTATGAGGTGGCATGGATCAAACTAATAGGTTTGAGCATCCACTCAGCATTATTTTAAAAATGTACTTTGTGCCTTTGACAGATAAAAACTGACAATCCCAAGACACCATCTCAATATTATCAGTATCTACTGTACCTTTATAGAAGAAAGCAAATCGTTTTTAAAAACTGAAAGCAGGATTTACTCCTTACCATTCCATGATTATGAAGCCCTCATGGGGGTGGCAAAAAGGTAACTAAGAGTTAGCCATTAGGTACATGTACGTGCTCAATGGGGTATGGGCTCCCCGTTGGCCTAACATCTCCCTAATTACAGCTCTAGAACTTACCAAGCCAATCCATGCAGGATGGGAAAGAGCTAATGTGTCATTTCACTGAGACTATGAAGAAGAATTACCTTTATAAAAGAAAGTCACTGGCTTTTAAAAATTCTAACTGTTAACCAAACCAGGCATATAAGTCTGCAGCCTCATTATTCAGTTCTTGTGTTGTTTCAGAATTTCTCTTTCTTGACAATTAAAGCCAACTGTAATGTACCAGAATCTCCCCCCAGCCCCCATCCTCTTGTTATACTATTAACTAAGAAAAGTGAATTCACTCTGGAGTGTCTAACAGGAAATTCATCTATCCTGTGAAGTGTGAAATGATCCAAATATACAAGCAAAGGGCTGGATAATAACCTCTTGTTGGCTAATGTAAGGATCATCATAGCTGTGGTTGACATAGACCAGTGGTGGTGAACCTTTCAGAGACTGAGTGCCTGAGCAGGAGGAGGAGGAGGAGGAGCCATGCAGGCAGGTACCGTGCATGCCCACACACCCATGGGATGTCGCTGGCACACCTCTGGCGATGCCACATGGGTGTGTGCGCACGTCCACCCATAGGTTCCCCCGCCCCACTGTGTGTTCCCCTGCTTTCATTCTACTTGGAGAGGCCTATTGGCCCAGTCCAGGTCACATGATTCTTACCCCCAACTACAGATGTCACTTCTTTATCCTTATATGGTAACCAGGTATGGGTTCAAATCTAGGCTACTCTTATCTTTAGTGTTCCTTCTTGAAGTGTATGTATGAGAGATTTATATGAACAGGTGCAAATATTTGATATATTATTCAAAAGGGCAGCTAGAGTTCTTATTTATTTATTTGTTTATTTATTTATTTATAATTCACATTTATAGAGCCGTCCACTCGCCATAGCGACTCAGGGCGGCTTACAAATTAGTGCAACAAATAACAGTAAAATAACAATAAACAGGGGGAAAAAATAAACAAAATGAATGTTTGGAAGTTTTCCATCTCTTTATAATGAGTCTTTTAAACTAATGCTAAACCACTGTTCTGGGTCAATACGACCTTTCTTTATTCCTATGAGCATGTTACTATATGTCATATGCTGCAATTAAATTTCCTTTATTACAAAATCCAGTGCCCATATTACAATTTGTCTCTGACATAGTGCCAACCTGTGCTATCATATATCCTGCATATATAAACCTGGGATCTAAACAGTGTACTGCATGTATCTGAGGAAGGAATCTACCAATGCTCACATTGAAATAAAGTTGCTGATTTTAAATAGACGACACTGTTTGTTTTTGTCTTTGTTATTGATGTTTTAATGAGTTGGCTTCCTCCTGTAAGTAGCCTTAGGCCAAATCAGTGCCTGCCACTTTTAGGGATAACAAAGGGAGCAGAGAGGAAAATAACACAGTGTTGTTTCTATTTCTATGACATCACAGCATAACAAACGCCTTGTTTCTTCAGAGGAAGTGTGTTTGGAATCAGGAGGAAAGAATTAAATATTCAGCACTTGAGAATCCATATCCGTCCCAGAAAAACAGCCAGATGGGTAAGAGCTAGAAGCTGACACAAAATACATTTTTGCCAATGGAGATCTACGTGATGACAGTTGATATCATTTCCTTAATCCTCCAATATTCTCTCTCCATTTTAACTGACAAGTAAAACAGAGATTCCAGTAGGATAAGGGTTACAAAAGTGACAGCTTGTTAATAATGTGTGTTTCATTCATTGTACAGATACTTGAAATTATTCATGGAAGTGTAATGAAAAGGTTGCTGGAGAAAGTGCTTGTTTTCCAGACAGATATAAAGTATTTCAGTCATATCATCCCCTCTGTTCAGATGTCAAAAGAATGAACAATTTTATGTCGGAAAATGTACTTGACTGATAATTTAATAAACTGTCTAGACAGGTTTTTATCTTGTAGATGATGCTAGTGCTTCATGTAAGTTCATTTTTTTGTAAAAATAATATTTTTTTACTCTAAAAAGTGAACATAGATCTTTTACTTACTGCATCGTCTCCCAGAGCTGTTTTGATACTAAGACGTACTTTGAAAGCATTCTCTACATCTGTTATAAAGAAAAGTAATAGAATGAAATATATAATCTACATATGTATAAATTTGTTGACGGTACCAGGGCCGTAGCCAGGGGGTGTCCAGGGTGGGTGTTGCCCATCCTGAGTTAGCAGTTTGCCCACCCTCAAACTCCCAGCTGCTTATATATATGACAAATATATATGACATCATTGCTCATCCTGAAAAAATATTTGCCCACCCACATCTAGAATCCTGGCTATGGACCTGGACTGTACTCTCTAACTCCTTTGGTTGTTTTCAAAATATCAGAGCATACCTTCATAGAGTCACAATGTGATGAAACTTTCCAAGTATAGCTACAGAGACTACAATTGGTAGATGAGTCTGTTTAGGAATGGTAATGAAAGAAGAAAGGTGGGCATGCATGCTTGAGGGGAAGAAATGCCTGCAGAAATGATTGACTACTCAGATAAGTTTTATTTCTAAAAAATTCAGCAACCACCTGAACCAATGATAACAAAAAGGGTATAGTTCTGAAGGGATTGGTGAATTGCCCCAGCTGAATTCTCAGCATTATTTTAAACCCAGGAAATTAATTCTTAATGACATAAAACTACTCAAAATGATTTTGTAGCCTGGACTCATTGTAGCTCGTTTACTGAGAGGCCAGTTTCAAAAGATATTACATTTAATTCCAAGTAAGTATGCATAGGCTGGCAGTCCTAATTTCCACTTTACCAGGTTTTTTTTTTAAAAAAAATCCAACTGATGCATGAAGGATGAGCCATAGAATCTTACCTGGTTTGCAAAGCTCAGGGTATGCCACAGTAACCCAGGCAGATGCAAGCAGCAGCCTCCCTAACATCCTTCCAGGTCAGAAAACTTCAGGCAAAAAACCATCACCACTGTAAAGCAGGCTTAAACTTCTCATGACCCAGGATTAACTCTTCAGCAGCAAGACCAGGAAGGCATCGAATAGAAAGTTCAATGAATAACCCACCTTATTTCAGCAACTGGTCATGGAAAGCTATCTTCTATTAGGTCCATCCTTCTATCTTCTCAGGCACCTCAGTAAAATGAGTAGGAAATGTTTGATTTTCTTTCTCACAAACACTTAATTTAATGTGCAGAAGTCAAAACTGTGAGTCAAGTGCCGCCTTACTGACAGAAATAGATAATTTGAATATGAATATAAATAAAAGAGATTTGTTGTCTATAATGTTAGCTGTAGCAAGACAATGTATTGCAAAAAAATGGAAAAATGATTCTGTGTTAAAATTGGAGGAATAGGATAGATAAATGTGGGAAATTGCGTTAAATGACAAACTTACATGGGAGTTGAATAAAAAGAAGGATATAATTAAAGAAAATAAGGAAATATGGAGACCCTTTGTGGAGCATACATTAGAGAAAGATAAAGGAGATAAACCAGTACCAGATCAAATGAATTTTTGGAAACGATAAATTTTTGGCAAATCCGTGATCTTCAGGGCTTTGTATATATCATGAGGTGGTATTATTTTGGGTATTATGTATTTTGGTGTATCCTTTTTTAAGATGAATGAGTGAAAACTGAGATTAGTTGAAAGTGATGAACAGATATGTCTTATTTTTATTATGTACTAGCATAGTTTTGCTCGACCTTGCCAGGCAGTTTTTATGTGTGTGTTTTTGGTTAGGGGTGGTTTGGGTGGTGGTGTTTTGTATTTGTTGTTTGTGACTTTTTTTGATCTATTTTATTAGATTTATTTGTGATTTTGATTTATTTCTTATTTTTTTTGACTTGTTTTTACTCTTGTGGCCTCTAGGTGGGGCTGTTAGCAATAGGGCTGCTTTGCATTTTTTTGACTTGTTTTTTCATCTTCCGGCCTGCAGGTGGGGCTGTTAGTAATAGTGTTGGATTTTTTTTTTGTTTGACTTGTTTTTTCTCTCCCGGCCTCTAGGTGCAACTTCTTCCGGTAAGCATACCTATCAACCTTCCCGGATTGGCCGGGATTTCCCGATTTTCGGCGCTAATTTGCGCCATTTCCTGCCTGCAGCTGCCAAAACCCTGGAATTGGCAGCGGGGGAAACAGAGGTACTGCACATTCCTTCTGCACAGATCGCCTTCTACGCATGCGTAGAAGGCTTTTACGCTTGTGTAGAACCCTTCTATGCATGTGTAGAAGGCAATCTGCGCAGAAGGGGATCGTAGAAGCCTTCTACGCAAGCATAAAAGCCTTCTACATATGTGTAGAAGGCGACCTGTGCAGAACTGTTCTGCGCAGGTCCTATATTTTCCGGAGCCACGGTTGACAGATATGCTGGTAAGTAGTTTTTGTTTCTTCAGTTCTGTTCCTGACTCGTGGAGGGAGGACGTGCTGGTGAGTTCTCTGGTTTTTTTGTTCTAGGGTTGTTGTTTTTTTGTGGTGTTGGGCTGGGAGGTGCTTCTGTTTGTTCTTTTGTGGTTTTTTGGAGGTTATAGATGTGTTTAATTGTTTTGTTTATTTCTGGTTGTTTTTTATTTTTCTGATTTCTTTTGTGTTTATTTGTTTAATTTGTGGTATTTTTGTTGTTTGAGTTAGGTATTTTCATGTTGTAGTTAGGTGTTTTTTCTGTGCTTTTATGGTATTCTGGGTGTTTTTTGTGGATATTATTGTTTATTGTTTTGTTGGTTAATGTGTTTTTTAATTATTTATTTATTTGTGTTTTATTAATTTTGGTGGTTGGCGTTTTGGGTAAATGTTTGGTTTTGTTGTTGTGTTTTTTTGCGTGAAGAATGGCCTGTCTGTCGGTTCCTCTTTTCTCCATTGCTGCTTTGAAATTTGGTTCCGATGCAGCAATGGGAAAAAGGAGGAGCCGGCAGTCAGCTCGCTCTTCGTCCAATAAGGTTTGTTAGGTAGGTCGGGTGAAAAGGAGGCAGAGAAGAGCTATCTGCCTGATGATGGTTGTCTCCTCTCTGTCTCCTTTTTCTCCTGGCTTACCTAACTGGAGATCGGCAGGCAGCGATCCGTAAGGGGTTGTTCTCTTCCTTGCGGATTCCTGGCTGCTGCTTTTTTATTACTTCTACCGCTATTTCATGCTAGTTCTCGAAATAGTGGTGTGAGTAGTAGAAAGGCAGCATCCAGTCATTCGCTGGGAGTGTGCTTCCCCTGACGAATTTCTGCCTGCTGCTGGTTTTTTCCCCACCCTGGCTCAACTTACCTTGAGGCCGGCGGTGTTCTCACTGTGTCTTCGGCAGGATAGCGTGGAGGAGAGGGAGTCCCTCTTCTCCCCACTGCTCCGGGAAAGAAGGCTGGCGGGTGTCTCGCCGTGGTTTTTTTGTGGGGGTTTGTTTGCGAGGCCGTGAGGCATTGCATCTGCCTGCAGCGTCGCTGCACTCCTGTTGTGGTAGGCCGGTGTTTTTTTATCTTATTTATCACGTGCCGGCTTTTTCAGCATTCTGTGCGCTCGTGCCCTTCAGCCTGATTAGCTGAAGTGCTCACGGTGCGTAGAACGCTGGGGCTTGTAGGTTTGTTTATTTTGTTTGCATTCATGCGGTGGTTTTTTTCTGCAGCTCAGTTTGTATTGGGCACGGCGGCATTCCCAACATTCTCTTTGCTGTTGCCTGTCAGCCTGATTAGCTGAGGGGTGGCGCGGCGTGGAGGATGTTAGGAAATGAAGTTGTTTCCCTTTGTTTGCGTTCGTGGGGCTGTTTCCCCACTGCCAGTTTCGGGAACCATGTGGCACTCTGCGGGCCGGGTTCGGGCGAGTGCATGAGACTCAGTATGGGATAGTGTGGACGGGTGCAGAAGCATATGCCGGCATCCAACCGTTAACATCTGGATTTATAGGTTAAGATTGTATTGTAATTTGTATTTTGTATTGTATGATATGTGTTGTGTTTGAATTTTTCTCTTGTGATATTTTTGTTTTTGTTATTGTATTTTTGTATTTTTCTTTTGAAAATTAATAAAACTTATTTTTAAAAAGAAGTCAAACAGCTTGCCCTTTCAGTCATAAGTTGTGGTCATGACAACCATCTGCCATATCTGCTTTAATTTGGCTTCCTGTGTTGAGCAGGGGGTTGGAGTTGATGGCCTAAAAGACCCCTTCTAACTCAGTTTTTCTATTATTTTATTTTTAAAGTACCAGTTTAGTTAATGCTTGCTGCGCGGCCTAAAGGGAGCATGAATTGGGCAGGTTACTGACTGCCGAAAGGCAAGGGTCTATTCAGCATAACATAAGGGCAGGTTGCTTACCTGTAACAACAGTTCTTCAAGCAGCCACCTATGAATTCACACAAATAGGTTATTTGTGTGTATTCAGTATAACTTACCAAATGTGCAAGAGTTTCATGGGTGCATGCCGGTCAGAGTTTTGTGCAATGGTTGGCTGACCGTGGCTCCTCCAGTGGGCTGTCACAGATATTCACAATCACATTGAAATGCTCCATTAAAGAAACCATCAGCATCTGCAAGGAAAAATCCCTTTCAATTGATGTCAAAACTTTATATAGAGAGCCTTGGCTCAAGAAACACTTTCATTGTTCTAAAAAATTATTCCCAACATGGGAAAACTACTGTTATTGTGTTGCCCAGCAGGGAGGAAATGTATATACTATGAGAACAAATAAGCAAATATAGATATCCCTCATGGGCAGCTTCCGATGTCTAGCTTGTTCTATCTCAAAAACAGGGCAGAAATAAATATTCTTTCTCTGAGGAGGTCACTACCAGCACGCTGGGTGGGCTGTCTGCCTTTGTCCCAGAAACCATCAAAAAAAGGACATGTTAGCAGTCCTTTAGTCCCATGAAGGCTAGGAGGACAGAAGACGAATGTTACTGAAGAGACTGGAAATGAGGTACATCTGTTAGGATGGGAGGAGGGACCATCATCAGTATAAAAGAAAGTGGGAGAAAGGAGGAGGAAGATTTTGGGTCCTCAGGAGTTGTGACAACCAGCAAAGCATCTGTGAAAGATGAGATCTGAGGATCAACCAGGAAGGATGTGGAGCCTCTGTTCTGTGCAACAGGTGAAATTGGCATGGTATGGAGGAAGACACCTGGCAAGAGAGTTTGTATGAAGTTCCTTTGGCATAGAGATAGGACCTTCACCTCCCTAGCTCATGGGAAAGCACCATAACTGCCAACTCCCTGGTTGGTGTCCATGACATCTTACTGGTCCTATGGTGCCCAACCCAACCCAACTTCACCTCTGGCAGTGCAAACTCCAGTGCAAGAGACGCCAAAGGTTCTTGAGGAGCACAGCAGTATTTTACTGCTTCCCGCTCTAGGCCTGGTCTGAGACTTTTGTTGTTGTTTTTGTTTAAGCAACCTCCCAACTTAGAGGTGCTACAGTAACTAGGACTGGGTTCATACTGACAGTAGTCAAGAGTCTGGAGCAGGAAACTCAGTGCCGTGTAGTTCAGGACGGAGCGTGTTGGGTTTGGTGATAAACTTCTGACAGATACCTGGTCTATAATAAACCTTGAAAGTAACCTCCAGCTAATGGATTGCAAGGTCATGCAGAAGACAGGACCAGCGGGCCTCACCTCTCCTCTTTCTCCTTGCGAGAAGGACTGTCAGGTCTCAGAGCACTGTTATACCTTTCAGATTTACAGGTATAGAAACAGATCTCAGAGTGAGTAACCTGGTGGAAGAGAAAGTATCATTTTTGTGAGTGATTCAGGAGGTGGTGCAAGACTCAACAGGAACAGTAGCAACTATCACAGTAGCCGTGTATATTTTCTATCTGCCCAGCCACAAGATAAGTTGTTCTCTTCCCCTAGTTCTGGGTTGCCATTTTACCTAATTAGCCAGGTTATGTCCAGTTTCTGGTGTCCTCATGCCAATTTTTCTACCAGTAGCTGGTCCAGAACCAGTTCATCTGTATCATGACCAAAGAATGCCTTGCCTTTGCAACTTTAGGGTAGCCTGATGCTGTGAAATCACAAGGACCTGCTCCTTCTCTCTTAAAATCTCAAGTAATGGGATGCTGCTCAGCTGGCAGTTTTAGCAGATTTTGAAAAGGCCAAAGAAGGGAAGCTGCAGGCTACCAAGCAATGTTAAAAAATGAATCTGAGTAGATTGCAGAACTTAAAAGGGAGCAAGGATGGGTAAATTTGGACTGCAACTCTCAATAGCTCTGGGTAACTGTACAATGCACCAGTAGTTTGCTTCATCATTCAGTTACTTCAACATAAATAATAATTTCATGTCAGAAATTATTCTGGGTTAAAAGGATTTTTGCAGGAGAAACTCCGCTCAGGGGACGCCCAAATGAGGCTCCTTTCATGTCCCCAAGAGCTGGGACATAGATGGGTGCTCAATCCATCATGCAGAACCCGGGTTTTAAACCGCTAACTTGCCAGCCTTCTAACTAACAAGGCGAGCTTCTAAACCACTGCAGCCCCTAAACGATATACTATATCATATGAAATGATATACTATCAGTGATGCACTGCAGCAGGTTCTGTTAGGTTCTGCAGAACCGGTAGCAGAAAATCCCCCAGGCTACGCCCACTTGGTTGGCCATGTCCACCTCCATAACCCATAATGCAGGATGTTTGGCTCCACCCACAGATTTGGCCCCACCCACAGATTTGGCCAGCCTACAGAGTAGGTAGTAAATTTTTTTGCAGTGCATCACTGTATACTATATGTATAAAATATTTATTTGGTCATATGCTGGATCTATAGCCAATCTCTCAGACAAAAAGTGGATGCAAGGGGACTCCACAAACAGTTTCTGCAAATATTTTATACTATAACTGTTTTAACTGTGCTCTGTCCACAAGTGATATACAGTAATACCTCATACAAAGTCCGCTTCATACAACATCGAATTCATACAACATCACCTAATTTCTTGAAAAAAGTTACCTCATACAAAGTCGCTCAACTTTGTATGAGGCATTCAGTTTTCCCAGGTTGCATTGTGCCTGGGCAGTATAAAAGACAGGACACATGCGTGCATTGCTCTTGTGGGTTTGCACAAGGCAAAGAGTGTTTAGGAGTGGTTTTGAGCACGATTTTGGATTTTTTTGAATTTTCCATCAGAATTTTTAGAAGCATTCCTGGGATTTTTGCAGCATTCTTCAGGTTCTTAGACAATCAGGATTGTTTGACATGTTTTTGTAATGTATTTTACCTAAGAGACCGCATCGCCCTGAGGACGTCTGTCCGTCCAACCAGAGCGGACCGGAGGGGCTCTCTAATTGTTCCATCAGCCAGAGGGGCTCGCCTCTCTGGCACAAGGAGGAGAGCCTTCTCCGTGTCTGCACCGGCCCTCTGGAACCTCCTGCCAACAGAGCTACGTCTTCGGACGGAATTGCTGCCTTTCAGAAAAGATCTTAAAACCTGGCTGGCGGGTCAAGTGTGGGGTGCAGGTGGAAGGTGTTGTGTTCTAATAGTGTAACCTTCTTCATGTGATAACAATGTATCTTAACAATGTAACCTTTCCTACTAGTAACAATATAGCCTTCAGCTGTATCACTATAAACCCTGTATGAGGACGCGAGCTAATGACCACCAGTGGGCAGCAGCGAGCGTCCAAGCTCTCTTGGTCCATACTCATCAAAGGCCACAGCGCGGAGTTTCCCGCCACTACCTACACCTGGACAAGAAGGGCGTGACCAGCAATGACGTCACGCGCACAAGAGCCAATAGGCTCTCGTGGAGCCACATTCGAATGTTTACTACTGTATATATAGAGCTATGCATCCGCCATTACCTCATGTTCCCTCTGACCACCATGCAATAAACCTGAGTCAAACCAGCCCGTGGCTGTTTCCTGTGTCTTGGTTCTCATACACCAAATTGGCGACGAAGGTGGGATAATGGATCCCCAAGGAGCCAGGGCACAGAGCGGGTTCAACATTACCAAACCGCAAGACTGGGAGCTCTTTGAGATGGACTTCCAGGCGGCACTGGTGGAACTCAAAGTCAAAGACGACGAGGAAAGGAAGAGGGCCATCCTCACCCGAATGCTGGGGATAGAAACCAAGCGAACGCTGGTGAGCATTATTGCACCGAAGAAGATGAGTGATTTCAAAGCCGAGGACATCATGAAACTGCTGCGTGAGCGGTTCCGACCCTCGAGGGCAATGTTTCCCGCTCGGAGCGCGTTTTGGAGGCGAGTCCAAGCGCCGGACGAGTCGGTTGAGACCTTCGTAACAGCCATGAGAATAGCCGCCGCCCCCTGCAGATGGGACAACCTAGAGATGGCCCTCAGGGACGGAGTTCTGTGTGGCCTGAAGGACAAGGAAGTGCAGCGCAGCCTGATGAACAAGGAGCCACCACCCACGCTGACAGAGGTTGTGGAGGCCGCGGAATCCGCGGAATCCACGAATGCTGGGGTAGACGAAATGCACCAGTGGCGTGAGTGGCGTCCTAGGGCCGGCAAAGCGGAGAATTCGGTGCACGGAAAGTCAGGACAGTCGGTGCACGCAACCCGACGAACCTCGAAGTCGTCCACGGAAGGCAGCGACGGCGAGGAGGTCCAGAAGGTCCGAAAAGGAGGGCGCCGCTGCGATGGTTGCGGAGCGGCCCATGAGCGCGCGAAGTGCCCATTCAGAAAAGCCGAGTGTTACAACTGCGGCCGTCGGGGGCACATCGCCAAGGCGTGCAGAAAGCGGAAAGAGGGCCGGAGGCATTCACAAGACCGCTCGACCAGACCGGACCGTCCAGCGAGGTCCAAAGATGGCGCCCGGACCACGAGGAAGCAGGACGGCGTGGGCCGCATCTCGGACGACAGCGAGGACGACGCCCCCGTGTTCAGCGTGTCCGCGGGACAACCCCATTACTTCGTTGAGGTATTAGTACAAGGGGCCCCTATTAGGATGGAAATTGACTCGGGGTCCTCCTATTCTATAATTCCCCAGAGAGAGTTCTTGAAAATCGACCCCCAAGTGCGGCCCAAACTTAAAACGTTGAGGTCCACGCTACGAGACGTACAGGGGAACAGCATTCCAGTGTTGGGGGTCGGGAAATTTCGGGTCCGTTTTAAGAGACATTCTGCGGAACTCCCTCTAGTTGTTCTCAAAGGGGGAAATTGTAGTCTCCTCGGGACTCAGTGGTTTCAGCCTTTGGGTTTGTTCATAGGGGGGGTGCATGCCGTGGGTGCGGACCCAATACAAGCGGTGTGCGACGCGCACCCCGACGTTTTTAAAAAAGGACTGGGAAAGTTCAAGGGACCCCCTGTAGCCTTCGACCTAGACCCGGAGGTCCGCCCGATAAGACTCAAACCACGCAGGGTGCCGTTCGCACTAAAGGACAAAATAGAGGCGGAACTGGACAAACTGGTGGGCCAGGGGATTCTTGTTCCTGTTGATTCCGCGGAGTGGGAAACTCCAATTGTAACAGCACTAAAGGCTAACGGGGAGGTGCGCATTTGCGCTGATTATAAGTGTACAATTAACAAGGCGATCCGCCCTAATGCATACCCGGTGCCGGTGGTCAGCCACCTTCTGGCCAGGCTGAATGGGGGAAAATGTTTCGCTAAGCTCGATTTAGCACAAGCCTACCAGCAACTCCCTGTAACTCCCGCCACGGCAGCGGCACAAACAATAGTTACACATAAAGGGGCGTTCCAGGTGTCGCGTTTACAGTTCGGCGTGAACTCGGCACCCGGCCTTTTTCAGTCGCTTGTGGAACGCCTCCTGAAGGGGCTGGAGGGGGTGTTGCCTTATTTTGATGACGTATTGATAACAGGGGGGAGTGAGGCCGAACTGGCAAAGAGACTGGATAAAGTACTGACTGTGTTCGAGAAAGCGGGGCTGCGACTGAGAAAAGACAAATGCGTTTTTTTCGAAACAGAGGTTGAGTTTTTAGGGTTCCGGGTCACACCCGAGGGAATTATGCCGTCCAAATCCAAAGTAGCCGCCATCAAGAAGGCTCCTCGCCCCACATCCAAAACCGAATTACAGTCATTCCTGGGGCTCCTCAATTTTTACCATACCTTCCTTCCACGGAAGGCGTCTGTGGCCGAACCGCTCCATCGGTTGCTTAAAAAGGAGGAAACATGGCTGTGGGGCGACGAGCAAGAGAGGGCGTTTAAAGAGTTAAAGCAACTCCTAACATCCGAGGCAATCCTGACTCATTTCGATCCCAAACGGCCAGTGGTCTTAGTCTGTGACGCATCCCCGGTGGGGGTGGGGGCGGTGCTTTGCCACGTGTTGGACGACGGAAGGGAGGCCCCGATAGCGTTTTACTCAAGGTCCCTGTCCCAAGCAGAGCGGAATTACGCACAGACCGACAGGGAGGCATTAGCGATAGTAGCGGGAACCAAAAAATTTCACGATTTTCTGTATGGTCGCCCGTTCACAATCGTGACCGATCACAAGCCCCTGTTAGGAATTTTCACTGCAAATAAGCCCACGCCACAGATCTTGTCCCCGAGGATGCTGCGGTGGGCTATCTTTCTCAACGCATACCAACATGAGTTGGAATACCGGCCCGGGAAGGAGATCAGCCATGCAGACGCACTCTCAAGGTCTCCTCTGCCCTTGTCGGGCGACCAAAAGGCAGGAGTAGAGAGAGACCACCAGGTATTGTTGATAGAGGTCTTGGATTCACCCCCAATAGTACCAGCCGACATTGCCAGGGCGACAGGCAAGGATAGGACGCTAGAGAAAGTAAGCTCATGGGTACAGAAGGGGTGGCCGGCGTCCTCCCCATGTACGGAATTCGACCCATTTTTTCGGGAAAAAATAGAGTTGTCCCTAGAGAGGGGGTGCCTTTTGTGGGGCCAACGGGTGGTGGTCCCTACATCCCTGCGACCGAGGGTGCTTAAACTGTTGCACGTCAGCCACCCGGGGATCGTCCGTTCCAAGGCGCTGGCCCGGAGTTACTTCTGGTGGCCCCAGCTGGACGCAGACATAGAGCACATGATCGGCACTTGTGAGGCATGCCAGAGCTCCCGACCGGAGGCGGCTCGTCTCCCGCATAGGGAATGGGACGCAGCAAGGGGCCCGTGGTCCAGAGTGCACATAGATTTCGCTGGCCCGTTCCGAGGAACCATTTTTCTCCTGGTAGTGGATGCGTACTCCAAGTGGCTGGAGGTGATCCCGGTAAAGAGCACGTCCTCCGCCACTACAATTAGCCATCTAAGGAGGGTCTTCTCCACGTTCGGTTTACCCGACACTCTGGTCAGCGATAACGCTAGTTGTTTCACGTCCGCTGAGTTCAGGGCATTCACGGAGGCAAACGCCATTCGGCACGTCACATCCGCGCCGTTTCACCCGGCCACGAATGGCCAAGTGGAGCGGCTGGTGCGTACAACAAAGGATGCGCTGCGGCGCATGGGCTCGGGGGACCTGAATCACCAAGTATGTCAGTTTTTATTAGCGTATAGGGTGACCCCCTTAGCATCCGGATACTCGCCGGCAGAGCTGCTGATGCGGAGAAAGCTGACCACGATTCTGACCAGATTAGACCCGACGAGGGTCGAGGACAAAGGGAAGAACGTAGGGGTAGCGGTGTCGAAAGGTTTCGCCGCCGGCGATCCTGTGCATTGCAGGAACTACGCCAGCGCAGGGCCAGCCTGGGTACCAGGGAGAGTTGTAGAACAGACGGGGCCAGTGTCATATCGGGTGGAAACGAGCACCGGTCTACTTTGGAGGCGGCATGCGGATCAGCTCCGGAGCCGGGTTCCCAGGAAGCAATCCACGGACGGCACGGAGAATGCCTCAGCGTTAGGGTTCTCCTCCACCCGCTTATCCCAAGGAGGAGACAACGAAGGGCAACAGTAACAAACAAGGGGGGGAAGCAGCGGTCCCGACTCATATCCTTTTGATGCGCCGGCTCTATCCGAGCCCGGGGAGGAGGGAGAGGAGTTTGCGACTGCTGCCCCCAAATTTGATTTTGCGAGCCGGGGGGTTTTTTGGGAGTGTTCCCCCACCCATCCAAGCGAGAAGAGGGGTTTTTCGTTAGCCCCCAGTGCCCCCGGTTCTTCCCAAATAAAGCACACACCCCTCAACAAAGCCGCAGAACCGCGGCAAGTCACTAACAAGTCTCCCTCTCCAATTACAGGACAGGAAGCCAGGGAACAAAGAGAAGGTAGCAAACCCGGGGCAGGGCAGCCCGCACCGAGACCCCAGCGTGTTCGAAATAAGCCATCTTGGCTGAGAGACTTCGTCTCATCCTAGGGGGGAGGAGTGTTGTGTTCTAATAGTGTAACCTTCTTCATGTGATAACAATGTATCTTAACAATGTAACCTTTCCTACTAGTAACAATATAGCCTTCAGCTGTATCACTATAAACCCTGTATGAGGACGCGAGCTAATGACCACCAGTGGGCAGCAGCGAGCGTCCAAGCTCTCTTGGTCCATACTCATCAAAGGCCACAGCGCGGAGTTTCCCGCCACTACCTACACCTGGACAAGAAGGGCGTGACCAGCAATGACGTCACGCGCACAAGAGCCAATAGGCTCTCGTGGAGCCACATTCGAATGTTTACTACTGTATATATAGAGCTATGCATCCGCCATTACCTCATGTTCCCTCTGACCACCATGCAATAAACCTGAGTCAAACCAGCCCGTGGCTGTTTCCTGTGTCTTGGTTCTCATACACCAAAGAAGGGTAACCTCCATTGGGTGGTTGGTGTAGAAGAACTCTTCCCCATGGTGCCTTTGGATCCTGCAGCCCTTGTTTTTAGGGGGTGGGTAGTTTTAACTGTTTTTAACTTGTGTTTTTAATTTTTATTGTGAACCGCCCTGAGTTGGCTTTGGCCGAGTGAGCGGTATATAAATGTGATAATTAAATTAAATTAAATTAAAAATTAAATTTAGCCTTTAGACAATGTTTTCTTAAAGTTCTGTCAGTTTCCTGTCTGTTTCCTTGACTTTGCCCTGAAGTCTGTGCTGTTACAGTACAATGTATCTCTATGGAAACGACGTTGTACGAGGCATCGCAGCAAGGATTTGGACGTTGTATGAGGCATCACGGCTAGGATTTTGCATGCCTCATACAAAGTCCAAATCCGTATAAAGTCCAAACTTGTGGAACCAAGTTTGGACGTTGTATGAGGTATCACTGTACCTGATGAAAAACCTGACCTGGCAAGCTTCACAAGAATAAGATGGATTTATGCTGACCTAACAACTGCGGGAAGCAAAACTACATTGACAGCTCTTATACATCCAGAGTAATTGACTTTTTTTCACACCATCTATCCACCACACAGAGTAAACATGTTATGACTAGTGGCTAATTTTAGGATTAGCTGAACTTTGTGTTTCCGGGCTTTGTAGATTATAACCGAGGAAAGCTTTATTTTGGAACTTTGTTATAAAATGCTTGGTTTTATCACACAGCCAACCAAAGTTTGACCAATCTTCTTCCGTGTCTAGGCCAGATGTGAAACTGCCAAAATGAAGGAAACTTTTGGTGAGTTCATTCTGCAGTACACCTGACCTAGTGTGAGAAAGATTAGCCAGCAACACAAAGTTGCCATTGCCAGGCATATACATGATTGTGGTTCAAAAATTGAGAAAGCTATTTCTGTGTACCCCATAAGTCCCACTGATACTATACTAAGAAACAGGATTTCAGCCAAATTTTTAAAAAGTATTCTTAAAATAAAAACAGTCTGTGAACACTTGCAGCTTCATAAACCAACCCAAGATAGACTATTGAGAATTGTTCAGGAGACTTTCCTTTTTAAACAACACTTTTGTTTATGTTCTATAAAAAAATTGTTTCGCCCAGGTTCACTGGATGCTACCAAATGCCCTTTTAATCTTTGCTGCATTAGTTTTTGTAAGTTTAAAGCAATTGTTATTTGTTATCTTCCTTGAAGTCTTCATGATGGCCTGACCAAAAGGCGGCATTTACAAATGTGAATGATAAATAAATAAATAAATAAAAATTAAACAAATGTTTTATTGATTCAGTTGCTGGTGGAGGAAGAAGAAAGCAATTCCATTGCCTAGTAGCTCACTACTGCACATCACCCTGCACATCACCCAGTGGCTGCTCACTGGCTTTATGAAACATGGAGGAGATGTGGTACATACTACAGCATTGTCACTAACTGCTAACCGTCCTAGACAGAGAAGCAAGGAAAATTGGCCTTTGGATAAATACCGAGAAATTGAAGGTCATGCATGTGAACTCCATAACCAGGATGTAGGGTATCATACTTGGGTCACAGCAGCTAGAGCTGTATTTCCCAAGCTTTGGTTTTTGGACTTCAATTCCTAAAAGCCTAAGTCAATTCCCCAAAGCATTGATCAGTCAATGCACTGACTTAGGCTTCTGAGAATTGAAGCCCCTCTGTGGGGCCTGTGGGTTACACATTGGGAACCACGGAGCTAGATAAAGTGGAGATGTTTGTTTACTTGGGCAGTGTGGTCACTCAAAATGGAGATGCAGAGGTGGACATCGTATGTTGTCTTGGAAAAGCAACAGTAGTCTTCCAAAGAATGAATAAGAGCTGGTCCTTGCCATTGCTGAAAATTAAACTCTGTTTGCTCACCTCCATAGTGACCCAGATAGCCACCTATGCCTAAGAGACTTGGAAGGCATCAGCAAATATCTACAAGAGACTTGATGTTTTCCAGCAGAGGTGCCTCCATCGAATTTTAAAGATTCACTATTTTGACCACATTACCAATGAGGAGGGGCTTCAAAGGAGTGGCTCATGCAAATTAAATAAAATTGTTGCACGAAGAAGACTCCAAATGGCAGGCCATATTTTCTGTATGGACAAAGACAGGATCTCTAAGGCAGCAATTAGTTGGACCCCTCCTAATGCTAATCGACAACAAGGACGCCCTCGAAATACATGAAGAACTTTCATGGCAGATTTAAAGATTCCTACCTGCCCGATATGTAACATAGCATAGGAGGATCTAGGTCTTAGTAAGTCGAATGGAATATAGAGTAAAACCCCTACTTACAAAAAAAAAAGTCCGTTCCGTAGGCTTTTGCTTAAATCAGTTTTTTATGTAACTTGAAGCAAACCCATAGGAAAAAGAATCTTTATGTAACTCGAAGCATACCCATAGGAAATCATGTAAATCAGGATATGGTTTTAGCACAAAATTATTATGTAAGTCAAATTTTATGTAACTCGAGAAATATGTAAGTCGGGGTTTTACTGTATAGTATGTAAAATACTTCATGGTTAAACAAGGGAACCAAAGACTCTTGTGTATAGAAATTGAGAAATTGGAGGGAGGATGGAACATAGTCCTTTTGGGAGGCTTCTGTGACATGACTGTGTATGTAAGAAGTTGTGGTGGCTCAGTGGTTAAGAAGCTCACCTTGTTAGCTGGCTGACTGGCAAGTTGGCGGTTCGAGACCCGAGTACTGCATGATGGATTGAGCGCCCATCTCTGCCCCAGCTCTTGGGAAGTGATTAATTTACCAATATCCAGAAATAACTCCATTACTAATCCACTTCTGATATTGGCAAATCAACATTGGAGCCATCTAGGCAGTTACACATCCTGAAAACATGTTTATTCAGACTGATCTTTGATCGTTCCAAATAAAGTGTAGATTCCACACTAGACCAACCTGGGATGGATTGGCCCACATTAGGGATGGGTTATCATATAGCAGCGATGGCTAACCTTGGCACGTCAGATGTTTCTGAACTTCAATTCTCAGAAGCCCTGATCAGCAGGAGTGCTGACTTGGACTTCTGGTAACTGAAGTTCAAGTACACCTGGATTGCCAAGGTTCACCATCACTGTCATATAGTCTCCATTTTTAGAGTACTGTTGTACTCCCAACTCTTCCAAGAGGGGGCTACAGAGCAGACTAAATAAATTCTTGTGTAGCCATTCTCCGAGTCTTACTAGTAGGTAAACATACATTGGATTGTTTTGTTTGTGTGTGTGTGCATCTTTCTTGGTATTTTTTGAAGGAGAAATAGAGATATAAAGATAACACATAGTATTCCATGTATAATTATCACTGTGTTCAATACTTTGAAAATTCGAATATGAATTGTTACTAAAATAAACCTGAAACGTCTATTCTTTCAAACATTCACCTGTTCTCAACTTTAATCAACTTGCAGAGTCTACAAGAACAAAGGAAAAAATAGTTGAGACAATTAAGGATAATTTTGCAAAAGATCTTCAGGGAAGCATCAACATTTTACTGACACATAAGTTAATAAACAGCTACAGATTTAAACCTAGCTGTTGTGTCTGACAAATTAACTGTTTCAAATTCTGGGGGAGTTAATCACTACTCCTTTGCACTAAAAATTAACTTCTCTCAAGAAAAAAGTATAAATATACTACTGTTACTAATTACTCACAGAAATGAGTCCAAAAGTTTTCAAGAAACGTGGCCGATATTTTCTGTTGGCTCTTCCACGGGTGATGTGCAGTAGGGAGTTACAGGAAAGTTGCAATCAGTTTCCAGTGTTAAAAATGATTTGGTTTAAAAAAATGCTACCCAATTTGGTTTCCATAGGATCTGTAACATGCATACTGCCTAAAATTAATCTCAAGCTTTCTGAATACACCTAAACCATATTTGTCTCTGCCAGGTAAGAGATCTGTTTTAGTTCTATTAAGGGCTGGAGACAAAGTTACTACTAGAATTCATATTCCTCCCTCACAAGAGGAGGGGACATCATCATTGCTTCTTCCCAGAAGAGACACATGCATCCTACAATCTTTTCGGCACCTAAGGAAACTAATTGAATGACAGGCACAATTTTAAACTTCCAAGATGCTCAAAAAGACTTAGAACACTTCTCTGGACTAAAATTGTGGTAGCAATGTACCCATTTCCTTGGGATGCACCCAGTGGTGGGCTCCAAAAATTTTTACTACCACACTGTGGCCGTGGTATGGTGGGTGTACTTTATTTCAAAACTTGGAAGAGTAGTGCCAACCAGAATTTCTGCTACCGGTTCTGGCGAACTGGTGTGAACCTGCTGATGCCCACCACTGGATGCACCTCTTCTCTGCCTCATCCCCTTTTAGTTGTTCTACTGTTACCCTATTCCAGTGACAGCAAACCTTTTAGAGACTGAGTGGCCAAACAGAGGGGCAGGGCGAACCCTGTGCTGAGGGGAGGGAGGAAGCACTCCCTTTGGGCTGCTGGGCAGAGGCGAACTCTGTGCTGGGGTGTGTTGTGTTCTAATGGAGTAATCTTCTACATGGATAACAATGTATCTTAACCAATGTAACCTTGCCAACGGGTAACAATGTAACCTTCAGCTGTATCACATAAACCCTGTAATAGGACGCGAGCTAATGACCACCAGCTGGCAGCAGCGAGCGTCCAAGCTCTCTTGGTCCAAACTCATCAAAAGGCAACAGCGCGGGAAGTTTCCCGCCACCACCTACACCTGGACAAGAAGGGCGTGACCAGCAATGACGTCACGCAGACAGTAGCCAATGGGCTATCCTGGAGCCACGTTCAAATGTGTTACTACTGTATATAAAGAGCTATTGATCCGCCATTACCTCATGTTCCCTCTGACCACCATGCAATAAACCTGAGTTAACCCAGCCCGAGGCTGTGTCCTGTGTCTTGGTTTTCATACACCAAATTGGCGACGAAGGTGGGATGATGGATCCCCAAGGAGCCAGGGCACAGAGCGGGTTCAACATCACCAAACCGCAAGACTGGGAACTTTTTGAGATGGACTTCCAGGCGGCACTGGTGGAACTCAAAGTCAAAGAAGACGACGAGGAGAGGAAGAGGGCCATCCTCACCAGAATGCTTGGGATGGAAACCAAGCGAACGCTGGTGGGCATCATCGCACCGAAGAAGGTGAGCGAGTTCAAAGCCGATGACATCATGAAACTGCTGCGTGAGCGTTTCCGACCCTCGAGAGCCATGTTTCCCGCTCGGAGCGCGTTTTGGAGGTGAGTCCAAGCGCCGGGCGAGTCGGTTGAGGCATTCGTAACAGCCATGAGAATAGCCGCCTTCGTCGCCAATTTGGTGTATGAAAACCAAGACACAGGACACAGCCTCGGGCTGGGTTAACTCAGGTTTATTGCATCGTGGACAGAGGGAACATGCGGTAATGGCGGATCGATAGCTCTTTATATACAGTAGTAATACATTTGAACGTGGTGCCATGGTAGCCCATTGGCTACTGCCTGCGTGACGTCATTGCGAGTCACGCCCTTCTTGTCCAGGTGTAGGTGGTGGCGGGAAAGCTTCCCGCGCTGTTGCCTTTGATGAGTTCGGACCAAGAGAGCTTGGACGCTCGCTGCTGCCAGCTGGTGGTCATTAGCTCGCGTCCTATTACAGGGTTTATATGATTCAGCTGAAGGTTACATTGTTGCTATACGCAAGGTTACATCGGCTCAGATACATTGTAATCCATGTGGAAGGTAAAACCATTAGAACACAACACCCCTCCCCCCTAGGACGAGACAACGTCTCGAGCCCACACTCAAATACACACTCCCCCCCCCTAGGAGACAAAGTCTCTCAGCCAAGATGGCTTATTTCGAACACGCTGGGGTCTCGATGCGGGCTGCCTTTCCCCGGGTTTGCTACCTTCTCTTTGTCCCCTGGTTTCCTGCCCTGTAATTGGAGAGGGAGACTCGTTAGTGACTTGCCGCGGCTCCGCGGCGTTGTTGGGAGGTGTGCTCTCTCTTGGGGAAGAACCGGGGGCACTGGGGGCTAACGAAAAACCCCTCTTCTCGCTTGGATGGGTGGGGGAACACTCCTGAAAACCCCCCCGGCTCGCAAAATCAAAATCAAAATTACATTCGGGGGCAGCGGTCGCGAACTCCTCTCCCCCTTCCCCGGCCTCTGATGGAACTGGTTTATCAAAAGGGTATGAGTCGGGGCCGCTGCTTCTTCCTTCCCCCCTTGCTTGGGACTGTTGTCCGCTGTTGTCTCCCCCTTGGGCTAAACGGGTGGGGGAGAACCCTAACGCTGAATCCTGTTGTTGAGCCCCACTGGCTGGTACACTCACTCGGTGCCTCAGTTGGTCCGCGTGCCTCCTCCAGAGGAGGCCGGTGTTAGTCTCGACCCGGTACGACACTGGCCCCGTCTGTTCTACTACCGTCCCCGGCACCCAGGCTGGCCCTGCGCTGGCATAGTTCCTGCAGTGAACAGGGTCGCCGGCGGCGAACCCTTTCGAGACTGCCAACCCTATGTTTTTTCCTTTATCCTCGACTCTCGTCGGGTCTAGCCTGGACAGAATCGTGGTCAGTTTTCGCCGCATCAAGAGCTCTGCCGGCGAGTAACCTGACGCTAAGGGGGTCACCCTATACGCTAATAAGAACTGACATACTTGGTGATTTAGGTCCCCCGGGCCCATGCGCCGAAGCGTATCCTTTGTTGTACGCACCAACCGTTCCACTTGGCCATTCGTGGCCGGGTGAAACGGCGCGGATGTGACGTGCCGAATGGCATTTGCCTCCATGAATGCCCCGAACTCCGAGGAGGTGAAGCAACTCGCATTATCGCTGACTAACGTGTCGGGTAAACCGAACGTGGAAAAGACTCTCCGTAGCTGGCTAATTGTCGTGGCGGAGGACGTGCTCTTTACTGGGATAACCTCCAGCCACTTGGAGAACGCATCCACCACCAGGAGAAACATGGTTCCTCGGAATGGGCCAGCGAAATCTATGTGCACTCTGGACCACGGCCCCCTTGCTGTGTCCCATTCCCTATGCGGGAGGCGGGCCTCCTCTGGACGGGATCCCTGACATGCCTCACAAGTGCCGACCATGTGCTCAATGTCCGCGTCCAGCTGTGGCCACCAAAAGTAACTGCGGGCCAGCGCTTTCGAACGGACGATGCCCGGGTGGCTGACGTGCAGCAGTTTGAGCACCCTCGGCCGCATGGATGTAGGGACCACCACCCGTTGGCCCCACAACAGGCACCCCCTTTCTAGGGACAGCTCTAGTTTTTTCCGAAAGAATGGGTCGAATTCCGTGCTTGGGGACGATGCCGGCCACCCCTTCTGCACCCATGAGCTGACTTTCTCCAGCGTTCTGTCCTTGCCTGTCGCCCTAGCAATATCGGCTGGTACTATTGGGGGTGCGTCTAAGACCTCAATTAGCAACACCTGGCGGTCTCTTTCTACCCTAGCCTTTTGGTCGTCCGACAAGGGCAAAGGGGATCTCGAAAGTGCATCAGCATGGCTGATCTCCTTTCCGGGCTGGTACTCCAACTCGTGTTGGTATGCGTTGAGAAAAATAGCCCAACGCAGCATTCTCGGGGATAGGATCTGCGGCGTGGGCTTGCTTGCCGTGAAAATCCCTAACAGGGGCTTGTGATCCGTCACGATTTTGAACGGGCGGCCATACAGAAAATCGTGAAACTTTTTGGTCCCCGCTACTATTGCTAATGCCTCCCTGTCGGTTTGTGCGTAATTTCGCTCTGCTTGGGACAGGGACCTTGAATAAAACGCAACCGGGGCCTCCCTTCCGTCATCCAACACGTGGCAAAGCACCGCCCCCACCCCCACCGGTGATGCATCGCAGACTAAGACCACCGGCCGTTTGGGGTCGAAATGCGTTAGGATTGCATCAGAAGTCAAGAGTTGCTTTAGTTCTTTGAACGCCCTCTCGTGCTCGTCACCCCACATCCATGTCTCCTCCTTTTTAAGCAACCGATGAAGCGGCTCGGCCACGGACGCTTTCCGCGGAAGGAATGTATGGTAAAAATTGAGGAGCCCCAGGAATGACTGTAGCTCGGTTTTGGATGTGGGGCGAGGGGCCTTCTTGATGGCTGCTACTTTGGATTTGGATGGCTTAATACCCTCGGGTGTGATTCAGAACCCTAAAAACTCGACCTCGGTTTCGAAAAAGACACATTTGTCCTTCCTCAGTCTCAGCCCCGCTTTCTCGAACACAGTTAGTACTTTGTCCAATCTTTTTGCCAGTTCGGCCTCACTCCCCCCTGTTATCAATACGTCATCAAAATAAGGCAACACCCCCTCCAGTCCCTTCAGGAGGCGTTCCACAAGCGACTGAAAAAGGCCGGGTGCCGAGTTCACGCCGAACTGTAAACGCGACACCTGGAACGCTCCTTTATGTGTGACTATCGTTTGTGCCGCGGCCGTGGCGGGAGTTACGGGGAGTTGCTGATAGGCTTGTGCTAGATCGAGCTTAGCGAAACACTTTCCCCCATTTAGCCTGGCCAAAAGGTGGCTGACCACCGGCACCGGGTATGCATTAGGGCGGATCGCCTTGTTAATTGTACACTTATAATCAGCGCAAATGCGCACCTCCCCGTTAGCCTTCAGAGCTGTTACAATTGGAGTTTCCCACTCCGCGGAATCAACAGGAATAAGAATCCCCTGGCCCACCAATTTGTCCAGTTCCGCCTCTATTTTGTCCTTTAGTGCGAAGGGCACCCTGCGCGGTTTGAGTCTTATCGGGCGGACCTCCGGGTCTAGGTCGAAGGCTACCGGGGGTCCCTTGAATTTTCCAAGTCCTTTTTTAAAAACGGCGGGATGCGCATCGCACACCGCTTGTATTGGATCTACCCCCACCGAATGTACTCCCCCTATGAACAGGCCTAAAGGCTGAAACCACTGTGTCCCTAGGAGGCTACAACTTCCCCCCTTGAGGACAACTAGGGGCAGTTCCGCAGAATGTCTCTTAAAATTAACCCGAAACTTCCCGACCCCCAACACCGGAATGCTGTTTCCCTGTACATCTCGTAGCGTGGACCTCAATGTTTTAAGTTTGGGCCGCACGTGGGGGTCGATTTTCAAGAACTCTTTCTGGGGAATTATGGAATAGGAGGACCCCGAGTCAATTTCCATCCTGATAGGGGCCCCTTGTACTAGTACCTCAACGAAGTAATGGGACTGTCCCGCGGACACGCTGAACACTGGGGCGTCGTCTTCGCTGCCGTCCGAGATGCGGCCCACGCCGTCCTGCTTCCTCGTGGTCTGGGCGCCATCTTTGGGCCTCGCTGGACGGTCCGGCCTGGTCGAACGGTCTGGTGACTGCCTCCGGCCCTCCTTCCGTTTTCTGCATGCCTTGGCAATGTGCCCCCGACGGCCGCAGGTGTAACATTCAGCCTTTCTAAATGGGCACCTCACGCGTTCATGGGCCGCTCCGCAACCATCGCAGCGGCGCCCCCCTTTTCGGACCTTCTGGACCTCCTCGCCGTCGCTGCCTTCCGAGGACGACTTTGAGGCCCGTCGAGTTGCGTGCACCGATTGTCCGGACTTCCCGTGCACCGAATTTTCCGCTTTGCCGGCCCTGGGACGCCACTCACGCCACTGGTGCATCTCGTCCACTCCAGCATTCGTGGACTCTGCGGCTTCTGCGGCCTCTACGACCTCTGCCAGCGTGGGTGGCGGCTCCTTGTTCATCAAGCTGCGCTGCACCTCCTTGTCTCTCAGGCCACACAGCACGCCGTCCCTGAGGGCCATTTCTAGGATGTTGTCCCATTTGCAGGGGACGGCGGCTACCCTCATGGCGGCCACGAATGCCTCAACCGACTCGTCCGGCGCTTGGACTCGCCTCCAAAACGCGCTCCGAGCGGGAAACATCGCCCTCGAGGGTCGGAAACGCTCCCGTAGCAGCTTCATGATGTCGTCCGCCTTAAATTCGCTCACCTTCTTCGGAGCGATGATGCCCACCAGCGTCCGCTTGGTTTCCACCCCGAGCATTCTGGTGAGGATGGCCCTCTTCCGCTCCTCATCGTCTTCCTTGACTTTGAGTTCCACCAGCGCCGCCTGGAAGTCCATCTCCAACAGCTCCCAGTCTTGCGGTTTGGTGATGTTGAACCCGCTCTGTGCCCTGGCTGCTCCTTGGGGATCCATTATCCCACCTTCGTCGCCAATTTGGTGTATGAAAACCAAGACACAGGACACAGCCTCGGGCTGGGTTAACTCAGGTTTATTGCATCGTGGACAGAGGGAACATGCGGTAATGGCGGATCGATAGCTCTTTATATACAGTAGTAATACATTTGAACGTGGTGCCATGGTAGCCCATTGGCTACTGCCTGCGTGACGTCATTGCGAGTCACGCCCTTCTTGTCCAGGTGTAGGTGGTGGCGGGAAAGCTTCCCGCGCTGTTGCCTTTGATGAGTTCGGACCAAGAGAGCTTGGACGCTCGCTGCTGCCAGCTGGTGGTCATTAGCTCGCGTCCTATTACAGGGTTTATATGATTCAGCTGAAGGTTACATTGTTGCTATACGCAAGGTTACATCGGCTCAGATACATTGTAATCCATGTGGAAGGTAAAACCATTAGAACACAACAGACAAATTAACTGTTTCAAATTCTGGGGGAGTTAATCACTACTCCTTTGCACTAAAAATTAACTTCTCTCAAGAAAAAAGTATAAATATACTACTGTTACTAATTACTCACAGAAATGAGTCCAAAAGTTTTCAAGAAACGTGGCCGATATTTTCTGTTGGCTCTTCCACGGGTGATGTGCAGTAGGGAGTTACAGGAAAGTTGCAATCAGTTTCCAGTGTTAAAAATGATTTGGTTTTAAAAAATGCTACCCAATTTGGTTTCCATAGGATCTGTAACATGCATACTGCCTAAAATTAATCTCAAGCTTTCTGAATACACCTAAACCATATTTGTCTCTGCCAGGTAAGAGATCTGTTTTAGTTCTATTAAGGGCTGGAGACAAAGTTACTACTAGAATTCATATTCCTCCCTCACAAGAGGAGGGGACATCATCATTGCTTCTTCCCAGAAGAGACACATGCATCCTACAATCTTTTCGGCACCTAAGGAAACTAATTGAATGACAGGCACAATTTTAAACTTCCAAGATGCTCAAAAAGACTTAGAACACTTCTCTGGACTAAAATTGTGGTAGCAATGTACCCATTTCCTTGGGATGCACCCAGTGGTGGGCTCCAAAAATTTTTACTACCACACTGTGGCCGTGGTATGGTGGGTGTACTTTATTTCAAAACTTGGAAGAGTAGTGCCAACCAGAATTTCTGCTACCGGTTCGGGCGAACTGGTGTGAACCTGCTGATGCCCACCACTGGATGCACCTCTTCTCTGCCTCATCCCCTTTTAGTTGTTCTACTGTTACCCTATTCCAGTGACAGCAAACCTTTTAGAGACTGAGTGGCCAAACAGAGGGGCAGGGCGAACCCTGTGCTGAGGGGAGGGAGGAAGCACTCCCTTTGGGCTGCTGGGCAGAGGCGAACTCTGTGCTGGGGTGTGTTGTGTTTTAATGGAGTAATCTTCTACATGGATAACAATGTATCTTAACCAATGTAACCTTGCCAACGGGTAACAATGTAACCTTCAGCTGTATCACATAAACCCTGTAATAGGACGCGAGCTAATGACCACCAGCTGGCAGCAGCGAGCGTCCAAGCTCTCTTGGTCCAAACTCATCAAAAGGCAACAGCGCGGGAAGTTTCCCGCCACCACCTACACCTGGACAAGAAGGGCGTGACCAGCAATGACGTCACGCAGACAGTAGCCAATGGGCTATCCTGGAGCCACGTTCAAATGTGTTACTACTGTATATAAAGAGCTATTGATCCGCCATTACCTCATGTTCCCTCTGACCACCATGCAATAAACCTGAGTTAACCCAGCCCGAGGCTGTGTCCTGTGTCTTGGTTTTCATACACCAAATTGGCGACGAAGGTGGGATGATGGATCCCCAAGGAGCCAGGGCACAGAGCGGGTTCAACATCACCAAACCGCAAGACTGGGAACTTTTTGAGATGGACTTCCAGGCGGCACTGGTGGAACTCAAAGTCAAAGAAGACGACGAGGAGAGGAAGAGGGCCATCCTCACCAGAATGCTTGGGATGGAAACCAAGCGAACGCTGGTGGGCATCATCGCACCGAAGAAGGTGAGCGAGTTCAAAGCCGATGACATCATGAAACTGCTGCGTGAGCGTTTCCGACCCTCGAGAGCCATGTTTCCCGCTCGGAGCGCGTTTTGGAGGTGAGTCCAAGCGCCGGGCGAGTCGGTTGAGGCATTCGTAACAGCCATGAGAATAGCCGCCGCCCCCTGCAGATGGGACAACCTAGAGATGGCCCTCAGGGACGGAGTTCTGTGTGGCCTGAAGGACAAGGAGGTGCAGCGCAGCTTGATGAACAAGGAGCCACCACCCACGCTGGCAGAGGTTGTAGAGGCCGCGGAAGCCGCGGAATCCACGAATGCGGGAGTGGACGAGATGCATCAGTGGCGTGAGTGGCGTCCTAGAGCCGGCAAAGCGGAAATTCGGTGCACGGAAAGTCCGGACAGTCGGTGCACGCAACCCGACGGGCCTCGAAGTCGTCCACGGAAGGCAGCGACGGCGAGGAGGTCCAGAAGGTCCGAAAAGGAGGGCGCCGCTGCGATGGTTGCGGAGCGGCCCATGAGCGCGCGAGGTGCCCATTCAGAAAAGCCGAGTGTTACACCTGCGGTCGTCGGGGGCACATCGCCAAGGCATGCAGAAAGCGGAAGGAGGGCCGGAGGCAGTCACAAGACCGTTCGACCAGACCGGACCGTCCAGCGAGGTCCAAAGATGGCGCCCAGACCACGAGGAAGCAGGACGGCGTGGGCCGCATCTCGAGCGACAGCGAGGACGACGCTCCCGTGTTCAGCGTGTCCGCGGGACAGTCACATTACTTCGTTGAGGTACTAGTACAAGGGGCCCCTATCATAATGGAAATCGACTCGGGGTCCTCCTATTCTATAATTCCCCAGAAAGAGTTCTTGAAAATCGACCCCCATGTGCGGCCCAAACTTAAAACGCTGAGGTCCACGCTGCGAGACGTACAGGGGAACAGCATTCCAGTGTTGGGGGTCGGGAAATTTCGGGTCAATTTTAAGAGACATTCTGCGGAACTGCCCCTAGTTGTCCTTAAGGGGGGAAGTTGCAGCCTCCTAGGGACGCAGTGGTTTCAGCCCTTAGGTTTGTTCATAGGGGGAGTGCATACAGTGGGGGGGGATCCAATACAAGCGGTGTGCGACGCGCATCCCGCCGTTTTTAAAAAAGGACTTGGAAAGTTCAAGGGACCCCCTGTAGCCTTCGACCTAGACCCGGAGGTCCGCCCGATAAGACTCAAACCGCGCAGGGTGCCATTCGCACTAAAGGACAAAATAGAGGCGGAACTGGACAAACTGGTGGGCCAGGGGATTCTTATTCCTGTTGATTAGCGGAGTGGGAAACTCCAATTGTAACCGCTCTGAAGGCTAACGGGGAGGTGCGCATTTGCGCTGATTATAAGTGTACAATTAACAAGGCGATCCGCCCTAATGCATACCCGGTGCCGGTGGTCAGCCACCTTCTGGCCAGGCTGAATGGGGGAAAGTGTTTCGCTAAACTCGATTTGGCACAAGCCTATCAGCAACTCCCTGTAACTCCCGCCACGGCCGCGGCACAAACAATAGTCACACATAAAGGGGCGTTCCAGGTGTCGCGTTTACAGTTCGGCATGAACTCGGCACCCGGCCTTTTTCAGTCGCTTGTGGAACGCCTCCTGAAGGGGCTGGAGGGGGTGTTGCCTTATTTTGATGACGTGTTGATAACAGGGGGGAGTGAGGCCGAACTGGCAAAGAGATTGGATAAAGTACTGACTGTGTTCGAGAAAGCGGGGCTGCGGCTGAGAAAAGACAAATGCGTCTTTTTCGAAACTGAGGTTGAGTTTTTAGGGTTTCGGGTCACGCCAGAGGGTATTAAGCCGTCCAAATCCAAAGTAGCCGCCATCAAGAACGCCCCTCGCCCCACATCCAAAACCGAGCTACAGTCATTTCTGGGGCTCCTCAATTTTTACCATACCTTCCTTCCACGAAAGGCGTCCGTGGCCGAGCCGCTCCATCGGTTGCTAAAAAAGGAGGAAACATGGCTGTGGGGTGACGAGCAAGAGAGGGCATTTAAAGAGTTGAAGCAGCTCCTAACATCTGAGGCAATCCTGACGCATTTCGACCCCAAACGGCCAGTGGTCTTAGTCTGCGACGCATCCCCGGTGGGGGTGGGGGCGGTGCTTTGCCACGTGTTGGACGACGGAAGGGAGGCCCCGATAGCGTTTTATTCAAGGTCCCTGTCCCAAGCAGAGCGTAATTACGCGCAGACCGACAGGGAGGCATTAGCGATAGTAGCGGGAACCAAAAAATTTCACGATTTTCTGTATGGTCGGCCGTTCAAAATCGTGACTGACCACAAGCCCTTGTTGGGAATTTTCACTGCAAATAAGCCCACGCCACAGATCCTGTCCCCAAGAATGCTGCGGTGGGCTATCTTTCTCAACGCATACCAACATGAGTTGGAATACCGGCCCGGGAAGGAGATCAGCCATGCAGACGCACTCTCGAGGTCTCCATTGCCCTTGTCGGGCGTCCAAAAGGAAAGGGCAGAGAGAGATCACCAGGTTTTGTTAATAGAGGTTTTAGACTCACCCCCAATAGTACCAGCCGACATTGCTAGGGCGACAAGCAAGGACAAAACGCTAGAGAAGGTCAGCTCATGGGTACAGAAGGGGTGGCCGGCGTCATCCCCAGGTACGGAATTCGACCCATTTTTTCGAAAAAAAATTGAGTTGTCCCTAGAGAGGGGGTGCCTTTTGTGGGGCCAACGGGTGGTGGTTCCTACATCCCTGCGATCGAGGGTACTCGAACTGCTGCACGTCAGCCACCCGGGCATCGTCCGTTCCAAGGCGCTGGCCCGGAGTTACTTCTGGTGGCCACAGCTGGACGCGGACATTGAACACATGGTCGGCACTTGTGAGGCATGCCAGGGCTCCCGACCGGAGGCGGCCCGCCTCCCGCATAGGGAATGGGACGCAGCAAGGGGGCCATGGTCCAGGGTGCACGTAGACTTCGCTGGCCCGTTCCGAGGAACCATTTTTCTCCTGGTGGTGGATGCGTTCTCCAAGTGGCTGGAGGTTATCCCAGTAAAGAGCACGTCCTCCGCCACTACAATTAGCCAACTAAGGAGAGTCTTTTCCACGTTCGGCTTACCCGACACTTTGGTCAGCGATAACGCTAGTTGTTTCACCTCCGCTGAGTTCAGGGCATTCATGGAGGCAAACGCCATTCGGCATGTCACTTCCGCGCCGTTTCACCCGGCCACGAATGGCCAAGTGGAACGGCTGGTGCGTACAACAAAGGATGCGCTGCGGCGCATGGGCCCGGGGGACCTAAATCACCAAGTATGTCAGTTTTTATTAGCGTATAGGGTGACCCCCTTAGCGTCAGGGTACTCGCCGGCAGAGCTGTTGATGCGGCGAAAACTGACCACGATCCTGTCCAGGCTAGACCCGACGAGAGTCGAGGACAAAGGAAAAAACATAGGAGTGGCAGTCTCGAAAGGTTTCGCCGTCGGCGATCTTGTTCACTGCAGGAACTACGCCAGCGCAGGTCCAGCCTGGGTACCAGGGACGGTTGTGGAACAGACGGGGCCAGTGTCGTACCGGGTCGAGACTAGCACCGGTCTCCTCTGGAGGAGGCACGCGGACCAACTTAGGCACCGAGTGAGTGGGGGGCCGGTCGGTGGGGCTCAGCAACAGGATTCAGCGTTAGGGTTCTCCCCCACCCGTTTAGCCCAAGGGGGAGATAGCAACGGACAACAGTCCCAAACAAGGGGGGAAAGCAGCGGCCCCGACTCATACCCTTTTGATACGCCAGCTCTATCAGAGGCCGGGGAAGGGGGAGAGGAGTTCGCGACCGCTGCCCCCGAACTTAATTCTGATTTTGATTTTGCGAGCCGGGGGGGTTTTCGGGAGTGTTCCCCCACCCATCCAAGCGAGAAGAGGGGTTTTTCGTTAGCCCCCAGTGCCCCCGGTTTTTCCCCAATAAAGCACACACCTCCCAACAACGCCGCGGAGCCGCGGCAAGTCACTAACGAGTCTCCCTCTCCAATTACAGGACAGGAAACCAGGGGACAAAGAGAAGGTAGCAAACCCGGGGAAAGGCAGCCCGCATCGAGACCCCAGCGTGTTCGAAATAAGCCATCTTGGCTAAGAGACTTCGTCTCATCCTAGGGGGGGGGAGTGTTGAGTTCGAGACTTCGTCTCATCCTAGGGGGGAGGAGTGTTGTGTTCTAATGGAGTAATCTTCTACATGGATAACAATGTATCTTAACCAATGTAACCTTGCCAACGGGTAACAATGTAACCTTCAGCTGTATCACATAAACCCTGTAATAGGACGCGAGCTAATGACCACCAGCTGGCAGCAGCGAGCGTCCAAGCTCTCTTGGTCCAAACTCATCAAAAGGCAACAGCGCGGGAAGTTTCCCGCCACCACCTACACCTGGACAAGAAGGGCGTGACCAGCAATGACGTCACGCAGACAGTAGCCAATGGGCTATCCTGGAGCCACGTTCAAATGTGTTACTACTGTATATAAAGAGCTATTGATCCGCCATTACCTCATGTTCCCTCTGACCACCATGCAATAAACCTGAGTTAACCCAGCCCGAGGCTGTGTCCTGTGTCTTGGTTTTCATACACCAAAGGGTGACAGCGCATGTGCCCACAGAGAGGGCTGTGAGTGCCCCCTCTGGCATGCATGCCATAGGTTCACCATCACTGTCCTATTCCTTCCAATTAGCCTGCAAAAGATCACATCTGCTACTAGAAAAGATATATGCCCTCATCCTTGCTCTCTGCAGCTGGTATAGTCTTTGAATTATTATTGCACGACTGGCTTTCAAGCAAGGGAAACCTTTACCCGCCAGTCATGTTTGCTGTTACGTGCCATTAAGTTGCTTCTGTTTTGCTGGAGACTCCACTTTATGGTAACCCTATGAATTAGAAACTACCAAAAGCTCCTATCATTAGCTGCCTATTCAGGTCTTACAAAGTCTTGGCTTCCTTTATTGAATCAATTCCTCTGAATGTTTAGTAAAGGTAAAGGATGCCCTTTCTCAAAAGCCAGTCGTATCTGACTCTAGAGTTCGGTGCTCATCTCCATTTACAGCCAAAGAGCCAGCACTGTTTGCATCTGCAGACGTTGCCTTGAACATGTGGCAGGCATGACTAGACGGAACATTGTTTACTTTCCCACCAAAGTCATACTTATTTATTTACTTGCAATTTATTGCTTTTGAACTGATAGGTTGGCAGGAGCTAGGACAGAGACAAGAGCTCACTCTGTCATGCAGTACTTGGGTCTCAAACTGCTGACCTGCCAACTTTCCAGTTCAAGTTCAGCTTAACCAATAAGCCACCACAGTCTCTTTCTGATGGTTTAGTCTTCCTCTATTTATGTTGCTGCTCTCAACTTTCCCCAGCAGTATCATCTAGTCTTTACTTCTTGTGATGTGTTCAAAGTATAGGAAGAAAGAATAATCAATCTTTATTCCTATCCAAGACCAGCAAAAAGAACAGAAGTTAAAATGAGGATACAGTACTTAAAATAGATCAAGAGACAGAAGTTAAAATGAGGTTACTTAAAATTTGTTGTTGTTGTTGTTCAGTCACACAGTCGATTTTGACCCTTTGCACCCCATGGACCATCTTAAAATATATATTTACAGTAAAACCCTGACATACATATGCCTCGAGTTACATAAAATTTGACTTACAAAATGATTTTGTGCTAAAACCATGTCCCGATTTACACGATTTCCTATGGGTTTGCTTCGAGTTACATAGATTCTTTTTCCTATGGCTTTGCTTCGAATTACGTAAAAATTCATTTCCCTATGGGTTTGCTTTGATTTACATAAAAATGTCCTTTTTCCTATGGGTTTGCCTCGAGTTACGTAAAAAATAATTTTTCCTATGGGTTTGCTTCGAGTTACATAAAAAATCAATTTAAGCAAAAGCCTACGGAATGGACTTTTGTAAGTAGGGGTTCTACTGTATTTTAAAATATTTTAAGATGGTCCCCGAGGTTGCAAAGAGACTAGGAATCGACTGTGCGACTGCACAACAATTTTATTGTTGTTGTTCAGTCGCACAGTCGATTCCGACCCTTTGCGACCCTATGGACCATTGATCTCCAGGCAGCCCTGTCCTCCACCATCCTCCTCAGCCCGCTCAGCTCAGTACCCACTGCGTCCACAATGCCATCCAGCCATCTCATCCTTGGCCGTCCCCTTTTTCTTTTGCCCTCCACCTTTCCCAGCATCAAGGCTTTCTCAAGTGAATCCTCTCTTCTCATTTGGTGTCCAAAGTACTTCAGCTTCATCTTTACTATTTGACCTTCTAAGGAGCAGTCAGGACTTATTTCTTTCAAGATTGACTTATTTGTTCTCCTCGCTGTCCAGGGTACTCTCAAAACTCTCCTCCAACACCACATCTTTTTCTTTTGTTTCTTGTCCCTTTCCCCCAATATTTCCTTAACTGATGAGGTGGAGGTGTTCTTCAGTACTTTTATCCAATGCAGCACTGACTTGCTGGAAGGAAATTATTGTTTTAAAGGGTGAAGTCAGTACAGCTTGCAGACAACAAAAAAGCGCTCAGCCTTCCTAATGATCCAGCTCTCACATCCATACATTACCACCGGGAATACCATTGCTTTGACTATACGGATTTTTGTTTGCAAGATGATGTCTCAACTTTTCACTATGTTCCCCAGGTTTCTCATGGCTCAGAAAACAACAATTTTAAGAACCCTCATTTTTAAAATGAGAGTCAAGTAATAGTAAAATTAGTACTTAATATTAATATTACAACTCTTCCTAAGCCTATGTTGTAGCACTAGTAGTTTATTTGGCTGAAAGAATAGAAACTATTCGGTTTCAGAGCCTGAGGCTCGCCATCACTGTTCTATTCCTGTTGTCCTATTCAGAACAACAGGAAGTAACGACGTTGCCACCTCTTCTTATTTCTTATATCTATGTTCCATTCACAGCGCTAGCCTCCATTGCTTTCTTAGCTGATTGTAGAAAACTCCCCCTCCTTGCACCGGAAGTAGCTAGCGGTCACGCTCTGTGGCTTATGCCGCCACGTGACCTCCCGGACTGCTGATGTAAAATGGCGGCGCCCGTGGCGAAGCCTCTGATGTTTGGGCAGGGACTGGCGAAACTAAGGTAAGAAGCGGGTGTGTGTGTCCCTGGAGGGTACCGGCCACGGAACTTCGGGGGTGACGACGGGGCTCCCCCCCCTCCCCGCCCGAGGTTAGGTTTTTTCTCGTGGCGCTTATGGGGCGGGTGGGATCCAAACGGCAAGCGCTGCGCCCGAGACTTTGGGGGAAGGCGGAGAGGTGGGCAGGGGTTAAATGGTGGGAGAACGCGTTCGTAACCACGAAAAAGCCTCAGGTGGTGGGGTTCACGTGTTTAAGCAGCGGACGCCGCAGGAGACTCAGGCGGTTCCCTTTAAACGGTTCGTTTTCAGCACGGGTTAAAGGACTCGATTTCGGGACGACAACGTTTGGAAAGAGAAGGCGAGGAACCGATGTGGGTTCTCAGGCAACATGAATAAAACTGAATTGGCCAGTTGGGGACTTGCAGGTGTAACTCGGAAAATTAGAATATTGTGCAAATGTTCATTCAGTTTATTTCATTTATTTATTTATTGTTAGATTTTTATCCCGCCTTACTCGCGCAAGCACAACTCAAGGCAGCCATACAACAACAAAATGCATAATACATTGCAATATATAATACAAATCTGTTACAAATTAATACAAATTCTACAGTACAATATATAAGACAAATATAGTAGCAACAAATTATGCAATACAAATTATACAACAAAACAGTAATAAATAACAAAATAAGTTCAGTAATGCAACTTAAAAAGGTGAAACAAATATGAGATAGACTCATTGCATGCAAAGCAAGATAGTTCAAGCCTTACTTTGTTATAATAGTGATGCTTATAGCTTACAACTTATGAAAACCCCAACACCCCCCCCCAAACTCATGTACCCCATAATCATCACATAATCTCATGTACGCAATTATAACGAAATAAGGCATGACATCTCTCGCTTTGCTTGTAGTGAGTCTATCTCATATTTGTTTCACCTTTTAAGTGAAACGAATGGACATTTGCATGATATTCTAATTTTTCGAGTTTCACCTGTAGACAGTAACTCTTTTCAGCAGCCCTGAATCAAAGACATTGCTTTATACATGTAGTGGAATTGCAGAACGATTGAGCCTCTTCAATGAGAAGTCTCAGATCCAATTCATACTTTCTCTTCTTCTGTCTTGTAAAGCCTATTGTTATAATTTTTATCTTAAAACTGTGCTAATGTTGCTCAATTCAGTAAACCCCTTTGTTAAAAAAATCACATAGAAAAAAGCTAGCTGTCATCAGCTATCTTGGTTAGTTAGGATTGTTCATTAGTTGGGATAATGCTGTGCTAATATTGCTAAATTCAGTAAACACTTTTGTTAAAAAAATCACATAGAAAAAAGCTAGCTGTCATCAGCTATCTTGGTTAGTTAGGATTGTTCATTAGTTGGGATGATGCTGTGCTAATATTGCTAAATTCAGTAAACTCTTGTTAAAAAAATCACATAGAAAAAAGCTAGCTGTCATCAGCTATCTTGGTTAGTTAGGATTGTTCATTAGTTGGGATAATGCTGTGCTAATATTGCTAAATTCAGTAAACACTTTCGTTAAAAAAATCACATAGAAAAAAGCTAGCTGTCATCAGCTATCTTGGTTAGTTAGGATTGTTCATTAGTTGGGATGATGCTGTGCTAATATTGCTAAATTCAGTAAACTCTTGTTAAAAAATCACATAGAAAAAAGCTAGCTGTCATCAGCTATCTTGGTTAGTTAGGATTGTTCATTAGTTGGGATAATGCTGTGCTAATATTGCTCAATTCAGTAAACACTTTTGTTTAAAAAAATCACAGAAAAAAGCTAGCTGTCATCAGCTATCTTGGTTAGTTAGGATTGTTCATTAGTTGGGATGATGCTGTGCTAATATTGCTCAATTCAGTAAACTCTTTTGTTAAAAAAAATCTCATAGAAAAAAGCTAGCTGTCGTCAGCTATCTTGGTTAGTTAGGATTGTTCATTAGTTGGGATGATGCTGTGCTAAATCCAAACTCCTAACCTTAATAATGTTGTAAATTATGTAGGACTAACTTGATTTTTGTGCTAGGATAGTTGTATGTCTGGATTAGGAAGGGCCTGGATCTGATGTAACTCAATTCTTTCTCTACTTCTCTTCCGCTTTGTTTCTGCTCTTCTGCCAGCTGACATCAGCCAGTGCAACAATTGCACAGTCACATCTGAGCTCTGCCAGCACCAGGGCAGATGTGCTGGCATAAGAGGCTTCTGCCTGTTTCAGACTTTAGCCAGTGTACCTTTGAATTTTGATTGCATTGCCTGCCAAGCAAGAAAAATCTATTGTGAATATTTGTGTGTCGGGATTTGAGAAATCCCTAGCTGGTCAATTACTATATAAACAAAGGAAAAATTTCCCTGTCTTCAGCCACAAGAAGTACAGAGCTCTTTTGAAGAAAGAGAAGCGAAAGAAAAAGAGACAAGAACTAGCAAGAACAAGAGATTCAGGTAAATATTTACCAGTTATATGTAAAGGCATAGGTAACTTTTCTGACTGAAAACATAATCTTTATTCCACTTATCAGTAAACAGCTGAGCTGTCAGTATTGACAGTTGAACAAAATGAATTAATTTCCCAAGTGTTTTTGTATGTTGGAGCATCTCCTGGAAGAACACATATCTCACGAGTTGGAGCTCTTTGAGTTTGCTCAAAATTATGGTGACCGCTCATGTTGGATGCTAGAGCACGCTAACTCCCCCAATGAGTACCTTTCTGACCGGAGGTTCTGCTATTTTTGGTGCGTTCACTTTTAGCCTATTCCCAGTGAATGTAGATGCTGAGAACAGACTAAAAGTGAGCCCTGCAGCTGTCAAGGATGCTTCCAGAGTAAATTTATTTTACCCTGAAGTGGCTTACAAGTTGTTTCATTAGATTGGAATGGTACTTCCCCAATTTTCTATGAATGTGCAGTTTCCTGATTGGCAGTACACACAAGCAAAGAATTTTTTTAAAAAAAATATTAAACTATGTAATGCATCACTGCAGCAATGATCTACGAGACATTTTAAAAACCATTTTACTTCCCCTGACTGTTTACCAACAATATGGGGAAGTGCTCAATTGAGAATCAAAGAGTCAGTTTGCATTCAGATGGGAAAAGCATGCTGAATGGCATATTGCTCCTCCCGCTAATCCCGCTGACACTTTTTCAGCCAACCCAGCTTCATTAAAATTGGCAGTCTGGATATGCCCTGAGAAATTCCAGGTAATATTCTGTTACATGGAAAGGCATAGATAATTTTTCTTGCCAAAAATATAAGCTTTATTACAGTTCATTCATTCATTCATTCATTTATTCGATTTATATCCCGCCCTACTTGGCCAGGGCCAACTCAGGGCGGCTTACAACAAGTAAATTAAATACAATATAACAAGAGAAAACAATATAAACACACAAAACACAATAGTATACAATTACAAATCAATACAAAATTAGTAAACCATGTACATAAGCAGAATACAATACAATCCGTACCAATATACCAATACCCATATCAATATACAAAATTAATAAACAGTAAATATAATACCAGTAAACAGCTGAATTGTCACTATTGGTAATTTAATAAAAATGAATTAATTTTCCAAGTGTTTTGTAAGTTATTTTAATTTTTAATATATCAAAAGCAGCATACAAAATTGACAGCTTCATAAAAGTAGTACAAACATTTAGGCAGGTACAGAAGATACCTGGAAAGTGTAGGCCAAACAATGCTGTTTACACATAAGAGACTTATCAGCAGGTTTGGAAAATCTTTCTACAGTATTTGCTCAAAAACTTGGAGGGGGAAGAATTAGCTGAATAAATATTGCATTTGCATAGTGATTGTGGAGAGGTGACTGCTGAGAGGAGGGGGAATGGGGGAATGGAAAGGAGAATGGAATGGAAAACTCAGTTCTATGACTGGAACTGAAAAGAGGGGCACTCCATGCTACAACAGTGTTAATAGATTTATAGTGACATTTCAGTATAGATTGCTTTGGTTTCTGTAACTTGAATACATAGTTCTAGGTCACCTCCAGAGTCTAAAATAAGCCTTGGAAGCATAGTTTGCATCTGTGACAATTAGGAGTGCTTTTCATTGCTTATTGACAGCCCTGTCAAGTTTCGGGAATTTTCTGTCAATCCCCCGTATTTTACACTCTTTTCCGCCATCATCCCGTATTAGTTAGACTGCAATTAGACTGGAGTTAGACTGGAGGCCAGCACAGGATAAGCATAGCTGTCCAGTTTCCCATTTTGGCCGAGAAATTTCCCTTATTTGACAGAAATTTCCCGAAACTTGATAGGTATGCTTATTGAACTCCATTAATGGGATCCGTGTTTGGGAGGTGTGATTTATGGGAAGTGTGATTTATGGTTTATTAATCATGAGAAAATATGCATAGTTTTAAAGAAGAAAGCATTTTTTTTCAGAGAAAGGAAATAAAGATGAACAGATTTCTGAAGAAGATACAGATGAAGAAGAAAAACTTGAAGAGGAAAGGTAAATAAAAAATAATAATTGACAGTCTAGTCCTCTCAACATTTAATTGGAAGTAAATCTCACTGGGTGTCCCAGGAGAGAGGGACGATTCCAACCTTCGCATCAGAGATATGCATAGGTTTCTATCTCTAGAATATTTTTCCTGTCCAGAAGTGAGTAGTGGCAAACTGCATGCATGTCTTTTCCTTATTTTTTTATTATCAGATGAGCAGGATTGCACAAAAGAGAGATGCTAGACTTTAGCTGCCATCTACATTTCCCCCCTTAATACTTTGGATCAGGGGTTCCCAACCTAAGGCCCATGGGCCAAATCCAGCCCTGGTGCCATTTCATGTGGCCCCCCACCCCTCTAAGGGCATTTGAGAAACAAAATGGCTGGCCCTTTGAAGCTGTTGGAACAAAATGCCCACCCCACTGTGCAGGCAGGGCAAAATGGCCACCCAGCCCTCAAAGCTGACAGAGAGTGTGACCCGGCCCCTGGCTTGAAAAGGTTGGGAACCCCTGCTTTGAAGCCTCACGTATACTTAGAGATGTTACCAGCAAGTAGTGACACTGGGTTCATGCTGCATTTTGAAGTGGTGCTAGGCACTAAAAAGGAAGTAAGAGAGAAGTTTCACTGTCTGTTAAGGAGATTTACTTGATGATGGCAGTGGGAATCTGGAGGAAGACTATGAGTAATCCACAGAATGGGGAGGAGGAAGAGGAGGGGAAATGAGGTGATATGTGATTCAGCAGGATGGGAGAGACTGAGACGTGAGTGGAGTGGATGGAAGGGTGACTTCCTATTATTGAGGAACAAGTAGGAAGACCATAGTAGCACAGGCAGCATAGAGAGCAATAGGAAAGGCTAGGGAGAGTTGTGGGTGGCCCAGTTTAATGGAGGGAAAGAGACATCCTTGGGTTCAATGTAATAAGTTTATATTTGGATGCTTCTTCATATTTGCTATGTTTTTGGATTCTTAGGTAAGCTACTTGTCTTTTGGCTTGCTCAGTCTGCTTTTCCTTGAAATGAATGTTTTGTCACCAGCTACATATGTCATGTTTTGTGATGGCATCAAATACACATTTTAAAACTGAAAATGCGCTCATTGACACAAACATGTTACGTGTCCTGAAGAAATAGTGTTGTGTCATCATTACTTTTCTAGACACCAGGCCCCAAGCTATCCTATTTTACTTGGTTTTTAATAGTAATATGTCTTCTCTGATTTCTATGTGATTTACTTCCTAGCAGGATGTATTTGATTTGACTTAAATCACTAATCAGTAAGATTAGATTTAAGTCAAGTTTTTCCCCATAAAGGCTCAAAAGGTTTCATTTTACTCCTTTCCACTCCTCACATTTAGCTTCCTCTGCAGATCCAAGGAACAATGGGATTAAGGTCTTTTCCTCAACTCTCTATATCTGTTTTTATTTATTTATTAAAAAATATTTTTGCTATGAAGAAGGCATGTGATTTCTGCAGACACAAATTCACAGTTTTGAGAATTGTAAATTGTGAATCTGCGATATTATCTTCCAGACAGGAAAATTACCCAGTAATCTTACAGAAACATCTGGAAGAGCATGACATTGTGAATGGATTAATGAAATTCATTTACCAAAAACTTTAAACCTTAATTTGAATTTATTTATCAAACAAATTTAAATGAGTATACAGCTTCAAAATACATAATTTAAAAAAAAACCCCTAATCCTTATTTCACTGATATATATTCTTAATCTTAAGTATATTTTAAATAGATATTTTCTCAAAAAGCATTTTATTAAAATAACTGATTTGAATAAAAATACATCAGAAAAATCTGACTTAAAATCTGATTTTTAAATTTTTAAAAAATAATTGATTTTTATCCATCTTGCTTGCCAGTAAGTTGAAGTGTATAGTATTGCAGTCTTGCTGTTAGCCTTACTAGATTTTAAACTGTATTTTAAAGCAACTGTAGATGTTTTTTTTAAATGTAGCATGGCAAAAAATATTTTTTTGAATTGTTGTAGTAATATTTTGTGGATATTCATTGGCAAACTGACTAAATTTTTAGGCAAAGGCTTCATGAAGAGTGGTTGCTGAGAGAAGCAAAGGCTCATGAGGCTTTCCAAATCAGAAAAGAAAAAGAAGAGGCAGCAAAAAAACGTCAAGAAGAAGAAGAGGTTTAATTTATGTTTTGATATCTTTTTTGGCCTGATTTTTGAAGTTGATGTTTTAAATGTTTAAAAAAAACACCTTGATACCTTTGAAAGGACAAAACAAAGAAATTGAATTTTTAATTTCAACTGGAGCATTGTTAAACTGCTGCACTGCAGTCAAAACTGTGCTCAAGATCTGAGTTTGATCCTAACAAGGCTCAAGGTTGACTTAGCCTTCCATCCTTCCAAAGTTGGTAAAATGAGTACCCAGCATGTTGAGGGCAAAATGCTAATTACCTTGTGAACTGCCCTGAGAATACACTAAGCGCTATTGAGCGGTATACAGAAAAACCCCAACTTACGAAAAAATCAGTTCCCTGGCCTATTTCGTAACTCGAATTTTTTCATAACTCGAGGCATCCATTAAAATAAATAAATAAATGGAGAGATTTCCTACCTTCTGGCTGCTGCTGCTTCCTTTTCTTACACTTCTGGAAGTGTGGGTGAGTGGCTGGGAGTGATTTTTAGTGCACAAAATTGCGGTGGCATTTTGGGCACTAAAAAACTGAATTTTCGTAACTCTGGGGGTTTTTTGGGGGGGTTTTTTTTGGTAATTTGGGACCCCAGGTTACAAAAAAATCATTTTGTAAGTCAAAAAATTCGTATCTTGAGGTGTTCGTAAGTCGGGGTTTTACTGTATAAGCTATTGCTAACTTTGGAAATATGACACTAAAATTTCGCAGTTAAGGATGTTGGCCATCATCAGTTTAATCTGCAGATTAAGCAACTAAGGAAGCAATCCTAACCTGGGTGGGGTGGGGTCAGAGTGCTTGTCCATTTGATTTCTTGAGTCACCCACAGGGTTGGGTAGGAGTGACCTTTGTGACATACTGCCCTTTACTAGACAGGCAGTGGTTGCTCTGCTGGAAGATTTCTTCCCACCCCTGCTAAACCATGAGCTATCAATGAATGCCATGGTTGTTCTGCTAGCCTTTGATTCTAAATACTGTACTCCTGTCTGCAGGTACGTTGCCTTGAACTCCATGGGGCTCATGGCTGAATAGATATTTATTGTGCCAGAAAGCTTTCAGTGATTATTGGGAAACTATTTTAATTTATGAGGATGACATTCAATGGCTCTTACGCAACTGTATCAAAAGAAGGAATGAAAAGGGAGAGATTTATGTTTTAAAAGACTCAATGCTTAAAAAGGTGGTGTTTAGTACATATATTTAATGTTTGTAATCTAATTTGATATGAAGTTATCCTTTTCAGACAAATGAACAATCTGATCTTATTTTTTTTTAAAGCAAAAAATCAAAGAAGAATGGGAGGAACAGCAAAGGAAAGAACAAGAGGAAGAAGACCGAAAGCAACAAGTGAAGAGAGAAAGAGAGGTGATTCCTGCTCTAGGAGGATAAACGCAGTGCATATCCTCTCACAGTAATAGTAATAGTCATTATGAGTGTGAACTGATTGTTCAAATCTATTTGGTTTTAAAAATAATATATCTGTGACTCTGCATAACTCTTGTCTATTGAATCCTCACATCACAGAGGAGTTGGTGATACAGGCATGTATCCACTTGGCTGAAAGTAAACATCATGGAACCGAGTAGGGAGATACATCTGCATAGGTGCACAATGAAACAAAGTGGAACTTTAGCTGTTTAGAATGCACAGGAGTGTAAAGCCACTTCCATAGCTTAGCTAGTTATAACCTAATTTTATTGCAATATTCATTTGTATTCTGTCTTGTCTCCAGGGCTGTGAGCACTTTATTTAGAAAACAGAGTGAGGAGATGGAGGAATGGCCACTGAACCATTCTGGCAAAAATGGCCACTGAACCATTCTGGCAAATGTAGTATTGCTTGACAGCAGCCTGTATACCTACCTACCCCACCCCCACCCCACCCCCCCACACACACACCTGACCTGTACTCACAGAAAAACTTCTTCATAAGGAAGAAAAGCACCAGCTTTCAGTAACTGATCCTTTGGTCAGTAACTGTGCCCAGGTTGCTCTTCTTTGTGCTCCTGCTACTGGAAGGCACCTGGTAGTTGGAATTGCTCCCTGTAACTGTTGGTGTCACCTCGACCCCTCACATGCACAGTTCTTGCTGGAAAGGAGGGGGTGGGGTGGGGCAGGAGCTGAGACTTCTTATATCTGCATTTACCGTGTTTGCCGGCTTACAAGATGCATCGGAGTAATAAGACACACACTGTTTTTCCGGTGTATTTTAAGGAGTGGGGAGCATTTATACACTGACAAATACAGTAAACTCACTAGAGTATAAGACGTAATCAGTTTTTCCATTGTATTTTATGGGGGGGGGAAGTGCGTCTTATTGTGCAAATATGGTTATCATTAGCATTCTTAAGAAACAATAGGAAGTATAGTAAAAATCACTTTTTTCACGTATTTAACTTAATCTGGACTAATAACTGCTGCGATTCCTTAACCATTCTTTCCACTCAAAGATGCTCAAGCTCATCTTTACCTGATTCATTCATCAAGACGTATCTTTTTTTCAATAGTTTGTTGGGTGTGTGAAGGGAACTTACCAAAAGCCTGCATTGGTTGTATTCAGCTTTTTAATAAACCTCACCATTTATTCCCCTAATTAAATCTTATGATTTAACCTATCAAAGCAATTCAAAACAGAAATTCATACACTGTGTTTTCTAACACAGTAATAATTATCAGCATTGAATAAATATTTGCAGTGTCCTTTGGAAATTGCAGTTAAATACATGGTAGGCAAATGTCCATGTCGTACTTTCTTAACAGAAACTGTGAGGTTGAGGAGAGTTGTCATTTTGTTCTGCTATTAATAATTCTGATGGGAGCAATCCTTGACATACAGGATTTCCTTTTCTGTATTGGTTTAACAAAAGGAGACAGGGAGCCAGAGATTAAAAAAAGATAACTGATGTACTGTTTACTACTGTGAGCTGAAAATCAAGCCAATGAACAAGTAAATACAGGTATCTCAGCAAAAATAAACATGGATAATCTTAATGACTGGTTATCATACACTGCATTTCACATACTCTGTTTTAGATAGTTCAAGAAAAACCAGAAATTGTTGAATAATTTTCATTTCCCTTACTATCATGAGTTTTTTTTCTGAATATAGAATGAATTTTGGGACAATGATATTCAGCTTCAGTACGTACTGGTACTCTGTCTCTGTCACAAAGATACTGTACATGTTGCCTTCTACTCAGTGAAAAATACCACCGTGATGGTGGAATCTGGCATGCTTGATCTTCTGGACATCACTGAGGAAGTTACTTTTAAGCATGCATTCCCCAGCCCACTCCTTCACAGCAGAGTCTTTGGAATCAAAAGCTGCTGGAGGAAATCTCTTGTGATAAGTATGGGGAAAGTGAATTGGAATATAAATCCTGGATTCTTCTTGTTCTGCTGTATCCAAATTTGAATATTGGAAATCCTCATGGCTATCAGCCATGAAGACTGTCCTGAGAATATAATGCAGTAGCCTTTCATCTGCCTTTCTCATCGCAGCATGACCCCCGTACACTGATCCAGTTCTGCGAGTCACTTTCAGGTCCTGAGCCCTTTGTGGCACGCAAAGTCCTCCTCAGCCCCATGCCAGGATTGATGAAGCTGCTGCCCTCCATCAAGATGGATTCAAGTGGGATTTAATCCACTTGGGGACCATCACACTTCCCTGTGTACTTCGGCACTCAAGCCTTTAGTCCGCAGGGTTGTCAGGTTAGCTAACTGCTGCCTGAAACTTGGCGTTGAGTCGCTGGCAGTATGGTCTTCTCTATTACCATAGCAGGATAATCCTGGCTAGCTGAGTCAAAGAAAGTTCTTAAGTAATTGGAAAAACTTGTCTTCAGTATATTTTAAGTCTCTATTGAAAAAACATACACTGTTTATAAATTATTTCTAGAGTTATGCTGCAATTATTATTTTGACTTAATGCTAGTGGAAATATCATATTTCTTTACCTTTATTGCTGTTTAATTTTTTTTGGTCTGGCATAGCTGCTGGGAAAGGAGGTCAAATCAAATCAAATCAAATGAGGTGTTCTTCATTAGTAGCAGAGATTAGGACATTTTAAACTCATGATGCTGTCACGTTTTTGCACTCCTTTTGATTCAATATAATTTATTTCTCTGTAAACACAACTGCTGCCCCAATAAGAGAACATGATTTAAAAAACTGAACATTACAGTCTTAACTAAAAACAACAACAGATGTCTAACTTCAAGGTTTTTTTACTAGTCCTATGTTTGCACCATTTGTAGGAGGCTGTGCAGAAGATGTTGAACCAAGCTGAAAGCCAGGTATGTTCAGTCCTATTTTAAAATGAACAGGAACCATGTGGAATTCTAAATTGTGCTTCAGCTTAATAACAACTCCAGTCTGAACATCTGGTTGACCATGTACAACAATGATGATGACAACTGTACAAACTGATAGACACCTTGACTATAATACACCAATCATAGCTAATAGAGCAAAGAAATGTCTGGATAATTGACATTGCAATTCCAGAGATGCCAGAGTTGATGATAAACAATTGAAAAATTTATACAGAAACCTGGCCATAGATTGATTATGCAGGAAATGTACTTCGGTGATCCCTACAGCATTGGGAACAAAGCTGTGGAATTTTGAAAAACATTATAACCACCTGCAAATCTCTAAAATGACACCCATCAGAGCTGCAGAAAACATTGGGAACAGCATATATATTAGATTTCTGTTTAATTGATACTTAGGTTTTGGGGTTAACACTTGTATTATATATAATACCATCCCTTATTTTCATAATATTTGTTTTCATTTGCTTTGTATGTTCGATCATCATTATAGAATTGCAGAGCCACCAGGGGATCATGTCAAGGAAATGCAGTGGGGAATTGAACTCCCAACCTCTCACTTCACAGCCAAATACCTAAACCACTGAGCTATCCGGTAGTTTATGTCAGTGCCTCTTATTGCTGTACTCCTGTAACACAGGGGTCCCCAACCACTGGGCCCTGGGCTGTCCTGAACCGAGCCATGAGGGTGAGTGGCACTGGAAGCCCCAATGGCAGCCTTCTGCCTGGTGAACGGAGCGAGAGCACAGGCTTCAGACATAGCAGATCGGTGGCTAGGCCCTTTCTCCATGTTGCTTAACTATGGTGGGGCTCTCCGCCCCCACCTGTGTGCAGTATGATACCTCACTGCCTGAGTCAAACGATGCGGCTGGGCCCCTCATCGTTTTTGAGCTACAACGGCCCATGGAAAAATTTTTTTAGCACGGAACTGGTCCGTGGTGCAAGAAAGGTTGGGGACCCCTGGTTTAACAGTAGCAATAATGTTGCTCTGTAACATTGAAGAATATCTTTTTCTGGCATTGTGATTTAGAGCTTCCTTCCAGATACAGTGAAGTTAGTGGGAAATGAACAAGAAAAATACAAAATAGGCATATTAAGAAGGGATTTGGTGCCATTTTATCCTGCATTCAAAGTTTGGATGGGAAAAAACTGCCAGGTACTACATGTAGGAAGAACAAGATGGTAAAACAGGTGTTTATAGATTTGTATTCACATCAGCATCTAGTACAGTCTGTTTCCCCTATTCTTTTATATCCTCCAATCTCCACTGTTTAAAGCATAAATGGCATTTCATTAGGACATCAAATGTCACCATACTTGGTGAATTCCAGTAGCTCAATCTACTCAACCAATTTATTTTATGATAATAGCATTACAAGAGTTGTGATCATTCCTATATCCGTAGAGAAATTGTGACTGGGTGAATCTTGTTACCCAACATTATTTGTATTTAGAGTCTGTTAACGTGCACAGTGCTGCTTCTTTTTAACAGCTCGAAAATGGAACTACCTGGCACAACCCTGAGCCTCCAGAGAATATAGGAACAGAGAAGGATCGAGCCAATTGCCCCTTTTATATTAAAACTGGAGCTTGCAGATTTGGAGACAGGTAATACCGTTTTAAGTAAATAACTGATGATTAGTACTCTGAATTTTATGTTTTGACTTAAATCCTTAGGGTGACATCTGACAGTAGATAAGTGGACTTCCATTTGCAAGAAGACTTTTCCTTCCTGTTTCTTTCCTCTCAAATTGATTGTGGATGATTCCTTGTGCCTTTAAACAAACCGCAGGGGAATGCTGGCAGTAACTATTTCACTTTACATTATGTAAGGAAAATGAGTTCTCATTGGCTGACCCTTTCCGTGTACAAAACTCATATCCTGTCAATGGAAGCAAGCCTCTGCCACTTATGGAAGAAAAGAGTTGGATTGCAAATTACTGCAAATAATCTAATTGCTTTGGACTGGATTAAGCATCCACATTTACAGAAAATCCCCACTAGTGCTTGAGGTCCCCAAAATTAGGAGAAAATATTTGCCATAACCAGAGAAGTTACTGGATGGTACAGGATTGAAGTCTCAAATATTTTGAAGTTAGCTATTTCCATAAACTGAAGAAATATATGTCTCTGTTGATGGATTCATTTTTTTTTGTTCTTCTCTGTGTTATTTTCATTATTGTATGCATATGTTATTTTTACCAGAAATGATAATATCTTTTAGAAGTGCAGAATGAACATGTCTTTTTCTTTTTAATTTTAAGGTGTTCTCGGAAGCATAATTATCCATCGTCTAGTCAGACACTCCTTATCAGGGGTATGTTTATTACTTTTGGTATGGAGCAGTATAAAAGAGATGACTATGACACAGATGCGAGCCTGGAATATAGTGAGGAAGAAATCTACCAGCAGTTCTTAGATTTCTATGAAGATGTACTTCCTGAATTCAAGAATATAGGAAAAGTTATTCAGTTCAAGGTACACAGTGTACAACACATGTTGGTAGTTTCATTTCCTTTTGTTTGGTAACTATGTTTGTACATTTCCTGTACTACGAAATGGAATGTGATGAGCATCTCTTAGAAGCTCCTGCAAGTCACGCACATGGATATGAGTTTGTAGGTTGCCTTTATATTATTGGGGGAAATCCCTGATATAGGAAGTTGTTCATGGATTAACTAGAAGGCAGCAGAAGATCCTGGTTTGGGTTCAAGGCTAAAGTTGTGACTTGTGATCAATTTAAGGGAGAAAGCAGAAGAGCAAGAGATACTCCTTGTCACCTTGAGGCCAAAGCTCATTGTTTGGAGTAATGTATCTTGGACTTGGGAGTAGTATCTATTCCCGAAAATTCTATGCAGTGATTTCAGTGCTGGGAGAGAAGAACAAACTCTCCTCCATACTTTAACCTTGAAAGTATTGTGAAGCCTTGTTGAGGAGCCCATGCAAGCCTCCTATATCCCATGCAAGCCTGAAGTTCTCTGACTGGCGAAGAAGTAAAGGTTTCCCTTGCTCGAAAGCCAATCGTATCAGACTCTGGGGTTCAGTACTCATCTCTGTTTCAAAGCCAAAGAGCCAGCACTGTCTGCTTCTGCAGACGTTTCCGTGGTTATGTGGCAGGTATGACTAGACACTGGAGTGCACAGAACGCTGTTTACCTTCCCACCAAAGGGGTCCCTATTTATCTACTTGCAATTTCTTGCTTTCGAACTGCTAGGTTGGTAGGAGCTGGGACAAAGACTGGAGCTCATTCCGTCCTGCAGTACTCGGGAATCGAACTGCTGACCTTCCACCTCCCAGTCAGCATCTTAACCACTTGAGGCACTGCAGTCCCTTACTGCAGTGTACAAATGGAGAGATTAATCCCTCCCACATCTCTGATGCCAGTTGCTTGCCAAGTACTCACTGCATTACTCATTTTAAAAGTTATATTGAGTTATAGCGGTTTTATCCTTGCAGATGATTATTCTGAAGGGCTTTGTCATGTAAGTAATAAAAATTGGTACTTCCAGGGTGTGGAAAGCAGGACTAGAAGCGTGGTTTTACATGAAAATCCTAACATAGAGGAAAGTTTATTTGGGATGATAGTTTAATAGTAGTAAGAGAACTGTAGTACTTACAGCATTATTGCAAAAGCATATTTGACGTCCCACAAGCAATCTGTGTTATCTTGTCTTTCAGTCAGATGGCACAGTGTTTCACAAGAATGTAGTGCATCTGTTAAGTATTATGTCTGGAAAATTTAGGTTAGGATTTTGGCAACCTTCATTTTGATATCACATATTTTCTGACCATTAGTAGAAAGGCGATTTCCCCCATGTTTTCACCAAATGCAGACATTTTTCTCCAGTCAAAGGTAGGGGTAGATATCAGTATTTGATGATAATTTAAACAAGCATTTTTATTTTGTATACTTATACTTGTTTCAACTAAAAAGGGACATATAAAAATGAAAGTACAGTAAAACCCCATACAACAAAGTGTTCTTATGATGAAAAAATTGTACTGTGAAAGGAAATCAAGGAAAAATTGTGCTTCATAGTACTTTTTTCGTACAGCGAAAGGTTGTCCCAGTGCTTACCTTTGCAGCAGCAGCAGCAGCTGAATCGTGCACTTTTTTCAGCTGTATTTGCAGCCTCGATGGCGGCAGTGGAGTGGGGGAGGATTTTCACTTTTTAGGCCCTAAAAAGTGCCCATTTCATCACTTCCGGTTTTGGGTTTTGGTCCTCCAAGGCCTCCTTTGGGTGTGTGTGTGGGTGTGTGTGTGGGGTGTCTTAGGAGAGCATTTTTGTGCCATTTTTTTAAAATTAGGTGCGTCTTTGGCGCCGAAAATGGCCAAAAATGGAGTTCTGTGACATAAAAAATGCACCTAAAACCTTTAAAAAATGTGTGAAAATGCTTTCCTATGCCCCTCCCCTTCATCCAAAGGGAGGCCTTGAGGGACCAAAACAAAATCAAGCTCTAGTGACCAATACAAGTAACTTTGTTGATACTTTATTTTCCTCCTAGATGCTGTTTTCTTAGAAGTCTTCTGGCAGGACAATGACAATAAAGATTTATCAATTTTATATGGCAGATTCTGAGTTTTTTGGATTTCTTTTCCTGTTTTTTTAACTACTTACTGTATTGCTGACAGTGTCATACATTGTGTATTTTAGGTCTACTTGTTTGTACGTTCTGGAAGTGCTTCTGGGGGATTTAAATTTCCTCTTGGAGTGCTTGTGAATTTAAAAAGGCATTTTGTAAATAACCATTAGCAGTAAACTCATTGGTAGATTGTCTCAAGATTCACTGAAATAAGGCACAATATTCTCTCAGATAATTATGTAGTATTGCATGCCTTACAAGGTGCAAACGTAAGTTTATAAAATCAAACTAGAAAATTACTCTAAAGTTTTTTTTCTTGTCTCTGATCATTAAATAGGTGAGCTGCAACTTTGAACCTCATCTTCGAGGAAATGTATACGTTCAGTACCAATCGTAAGTATTTTACAACTAGCTAAAGTTTTTAATGATAAGAGAAGTCGAGAGTTTAACTTTCTAAAATTTTACTTTTCCACAAATGTGTTCCCCAGTAAAGATTAGCAGATTCACTAGACTGTTCCAATGTGTCTTGTTTCATATTATTTTATCAGATTCTAATACCGTATTCTCAAATTTATTTTCGAAGAGAACAAGAATGTCAGAAGGCTCTTGCTTTATTCAATGGTCGTTGGTATGCAGGACGGCAGCTTCAATGTGAATTTTGCCCAGTAACAAGGTGGAAAACAGCAATATGTGGTATGTCAGTGAAACTTTCTTGCAGCTAGTATCTTTAAATAGGCCTTTACAGTATTTATAAAATAGTTTTTTTAAAAAAGAAAATGTACCATGGATGGTACTGATTCTTATAGGCAAGGTAGGATTTCTCAGTTTTCCTTCAGAAAATTAGTTTATTGGCTAGAACTTTAGTGAAACAATTCCTGCAGTCTTTGATTAGTCAACGTAACTCCCACTTAAACATGAAACTGTGTTGCATACATTAGTTACTAAAATTAAAAATAATTTCTACTCATCTCCAGGCGTAAGAACCATACTCTCTGAAGTTGTCCATTAATTCAATGATAATATAGATCAGGGATTCACAACCTACGGCCCATGGATCTAATCCGGCCCACAACACCAATTAATCTGGCCTGCGGTAAGGATCCCAAAGCCGCCGCCACCGGAAGTGGCAAAAACGACCAGGATCACACCATGAATACTGCCACTGCCACTGCTGCCGCAAGCACAGGAAGCGGGGGAGGGAACATGTCTTCGGCCTGTGCACCTGTGTGAGGGGGCCGTGGCCGGCCTGTGGTAGAAAAAGGTTGCGAACCCAATATAGATTGTGTCTATATGACTTTCCACTAATGGATTAACCATCCTTCCCGCTCGAGTGCTGTCAGAACTTATTAGAGCTAAGAGAGTTGGTGGGTCCTCTCCCTTCTGACCATTCTACTCTCACACCCAACGGCTCTCCTCAGTTCTACTCACGGTAGATGTGTCAGACTGAGGGGAGGCTGGGTGGGACATGTGAATTCACAGATGACCACTTGAAGAACTATCTTTACAGGTAAGTAGCCTTTCCTCTCCCTTCCTCTGAGTTAGCCATAAACGAACTCGTGAACTGGGTGAGTGAAAAATCTCTCTACTAAGCATACTAACAAAGGAAAATGAAGCATACTGTCTACAAACTATTTCTAACTGCTAACTATATACAAAGAGAATGTTCTAGAACCATGATGGTGAACCTTGGCACTCCAGATGTTCTTGGACTTCAATGCGCAGAAGCCCAAGCCCCCATGAATCCACATGAAGGGTTTTACTGTGATTCATCCAGCCCATGCCACCCTCGTCACTCCCGGAAGTAGAAGTAAAACGCGCCGACGAGGGCGGTGCAGGCCGGATGAATCGCAGTAAACTCCTTTGTGTGGAGTCACGGGACCTTCGGCTTCTGGGAATTGAAGTCCAATAACATCTGGAGTGCCAAGGTTTGCCAACACAGTTCTAGAATGTCTCTAATAGATCAGCAGCTACTTTTTCCACCGTGGTAAGAGTAGAACTGGGGAGAGCTGTTGAGCAGAAGGGTAGTATAGTCAGAAGGGGGAGGGCCCACTGGCTCTCTTAGCTCTGATACGTTCTGACAGCGCTCACACAGGAAGAGAACACGAAGAAGAAACATTGGTTTTCCTGTGTTCATCAAGGTGAAAGCTGCATTTTATTGATGTGATGTCTAGTCATTAACAGTAGGGCATGACCAGCCTCACTCATTTGTTATGAAGAATAAGCTTGGAGACAAAGCAAGTCCAAAAGTGAACCTTGAGATTTAAGGCTAAGCATAAATTGTACATGCCTTTAAATGTTGTGACTAATTTTAAAATAACTTTCCAGGCTTGTTTGAAAGGCAAAAGTGTCCAAGAGGGAAACATTGCAACTTTCTTCATGTATTCAGAAACCCAAACAACGAGTTCTGGGAGGCCAACAGAGATATTCACATTTCCCCAGAATGGACTAAAGAAACAAGTAGGAACTCTGAAAGGAGAAGTAGATTAAGCTACTATGAAGATCATCACAGCAGACCTAGGAGGAGAAGCAGTCCGAGTCCTGAGCGTGCTCACAGTAAAAGAAATGGAGAATCCGAGAGGAAAAAGAGTCACCACAAACACAAAAAAAGGCGTCTTGCTGAGAGATCGGAAAGTCGTGGAAGACAACGATCACACAGAAAAAAGAAAAGAGGGCGGAGTCGCAACAGGAGCTTGACACGTAGTCAAAGTTCTTCTCGGTCGAGGAGTCGAGGCAGAAGGAGGTCCAGTAGCAGAGGAAGAAATAGTTGAAGTTATTATTCATGAATGACTGCAGTTATTATTATTTTTAAAAGTGTCAGTCCCACTTCTGGTGGTAACCAGAGACTTTGTGATGTGTTGCTGTTTTAGAAATAAAGCTGATGTGCACTGGTTTGCCTTAATTTTTTGCAATAAATTATTTAAGAAAAATTAGGGCTTAATCTCTTAGAATCTGCTTAATTGCTTTATCCAATATAAAGAATATCTTACAAGCACTTAAAATAATTTACCTAACACTCCAACGGCCTTTTTCTTCAGTGTGTGTAAAAACTGTGGTTTTGGTTTCTAACACCAAAATAACCCTTCATGTATTTCTTGTATCATTTAATTCTCTATGTAAAAATACAAACTGGTTTCATAGTCCTTACAGAAACAGAAATGATGTTTAGAAGTCAAGGCATGGTGGTTGGCTGCCATGTCCTCTCCACGTTGGTGTTCTCCAGCTGTTCTGGACTGCATCTGCAAACTGGCCTGTATGTACTCACCACACATAGCTACACTGTATTAATGCAAAGAAGGCCATAGACCAGTGTTTCTCAACCTTTGGTTTTTGGACTTCAATTCCCAGAAGCCTAAGTCATTTCCCCAAACCACTGATCAGCCAGTGTACTGACTTAGGCCTCTGGGAATAGAAGTCCCCCAGTGGGGTGTGGGCCCCGTTGGGGGTACCACTGCCGTAGACTAACCTTTCAACTGTTGTACTGCCATTCTCATTCTCCCTCACTGTTAGCTGTGTTGGTTAAGGTTGATTTGAGTTGCATTGGTAAGAGGCATCACACACACACTACCCACTGATGTATCTACTAGTATGAACCGAAGAGAATGTACACTCATTCTATACACATACTGTTCAACTGTAAAACATTTTACTGTAATTGATCGTTTCCTATTCTGAAAACAGGTGAAGAAATGCAAGTTTAAGTAAGCTACCCTGTACTGATGCACGGTGAAATCTTACTATACTTGCATTTACTTGTGTCTTGACAGAGTGAAGTACAGAACCCAGGTCACCAAGCATCAAAAACCAAAGAGAGGCACAAGTTACTTTCTGGGAATTCACACTACTTTGGGACGTGGCTTCATGCATTTCAGGAAGAGCCGGGCATATTAGCAGCACCAAAAGTATAGAATTCAGCTATCCAGGTAGCTGTTATAGGGATATATAAGGATAAACCTTTGAATTAGCCTCAGTTCCCTTTGTGGGCAGTACTATTTCTCTTTCAGGTTTAACGGGTACTGGCCTTTTCAGTAAACCTTTATCAGACTTTTGTAGATTTTGTTATTTTTCCTTTGAGTATTCTGTTGGTGAAAAGGGAGGGGGGGAAGAGAGTTGGTCTTGCAGAGTTGATGTGCCAAAGAGGCCATGTCTTCTTCCGTGGTGCGTTCATTCTGCAGTTCCTTTTGCCGCCGCCTTTTGTGTATAGGCTAGGCATGAAATTGCCAAAATGAAACAAACGTAGAAGGCGGTGATACCTCTTTTGGATCACTAAAAAAATTATAATAATCACGAGCTTTTGTATGAATATTTTGTTTAGTGATTTTTTAAAAAGGTATTACCGTTGCCTTCTACATTTGTTTTGTATATGGATCATACAGCTGATTGGTTTCTTTGTGCCAAAACAAAGGCACCTTTGGGTGAGTTCATTCTGCATTTTCTTTCGCCTGACATAGTGTGAGAAAATTAGCTGGCAACAAGGTTACTATTACCAGGGTACACCTGATTGTGGTTCAAAAATATCTTCAAGGGATGCTCTTTCCGTGTACCGCCCAAATCCCCATTATATACATTCTACAAAATTGTGAAATTTAAAAAATGCCACAAATTAGTGTCTGTAGGTCAGTATTCAGGTTTTGGTACACAGCATGTATTTCCTTGGGAGTTTTCTGCCCCCCCCTCCCCAGAGACAACTGGAATCCAAGTATCTTTAAATGTTATTGTCAAAACTGGGTAAGGTACAAACTGGATTTTTTTTAAAAAAAACCTCTTAGAAATATTACTGTTCTCTAAACAGTAATCTGGACTGGAATCAATGACAATACAGCCACATCTTCAGAGTTCAACTGATGCTTAACAAATAATTGCAACAATATATTTCATTCCGAAGTAAGGAGGAAGTTGTAATAGTTTTGCATACTAAAGTGAAATCCAAGATGAAGGAGTCTCCCCCCACCCCTCTCCAAAACTATGGCTTGTTAGAGGTTTTTTTATTTTTAAATCATGGGAATTTGACCAATCTTTAAAATGAACTGTTTTTATTAGAAAAACCAGTTGCATATTTTCTGGGTATGTTTGTGCAGTTAAAATCCTTTCCTGCGTCGTGATAACAATTGACAAAAAATAGGAATAAAACCTAGCTGAACGAAGGAATGAGAGTTCCAATGAACTTCTAAATTGACAGACGTAAAAATGGACATTTATTACAACTAAACTGGTGAGATACTTAAGACAGTGTCCACACAGCCTATGTCACAAGCACAAAGCTTTTTCAACCAAGCACATACAAGGCAACAGTGTAAACTTTAATGTGGGTTGAATACAAACAAAAATTGGTTTTAACAATTTCAAGTGTTAAGGTAATTCTATCACTTCAACGTTACACAAAGAGCCACTCTGCCGTCACTTGAACTTCATTGATCCAGGTCTCTGTATGTGAAATGTAGAACAGGAGGTCTATTCCTGTATATTTAATTGAAGCATGATTATTTTTGTAATGCATGTATTGTAGCAGTTTGATAGTAAAGCATTTGAATACTTTATAACATGTCAAAGCAATTGGTCCTAGAGGAGTGAAACTTCATAAGGTTATCTGAAATACTGACAAGTGAAAACATGCATGTCTATTATGTGTAGGAAGTCACATTAATTTCAACAGCAAGTTGTTATTGAGGTTCTCTTAGAATTTAACACCACATATACAACAAATTGTATGCTACAATAAACAATGGCCAAATTGCTATTAGTCCTGCACAGCTTTAGTAGGAAATTGTGCTGATAAGCATTCCTGGACTGCCAGGCAGCCTCTGTGCTCCTCCGTTGCCTCATCTCAGTGGAGCCAATTGTGCAAAGGATGGAAAGCAGAAATGAAGCACTATGCAACCCTTATGTAAAGGGGTCTTCCTAATAGGAATTTGGCCAATATGGCTTTGTGATACTTATGTAGACAGATCCTACGCATGCTTGATTTGTAAGCTACTGCTATTTTGTTCTATGGGAGTTGTTGCCAATTAAAATTTGTACTGTTACACAAGTGAAACCATGGCAGTGATTTAAAGAAACTTAACAAGTTTCTGTTTTAAGGCTTACTTGTACAAAATAAGAGTAGAGGTGGGCACTCATGGCCCTAGACCCATGATGGCAAACCTTGGCACTCCAGATGTTCTTGGACTTCAATTCCCAGAAGCCCCCGTGAATCCACACAAATGGGTTTACTGCGATTCATCCGGCCCTCATCGCTCCTGGAAGCGGAAGTAAAACACGCCCATATGGGCGTGTTTTACTTCCGCTTCCAGGAGCGACAAGGGCGGCGCAGGCTGGATGAATCGTTGTAAACCCATTTGTGTGGATTCATGGATAACATCTGGAGTGCCAAGGTTTGCCATCACAGCCCTAGACGTTTTTGGACTCATGCCCCTATAATTGTTTATCTGACCATTCTGATTCAGGGCTGATGGGAAACCCAAAATCTGGAAGGCCTATTTCTCATCCCAACTGTGAAGAGATGTAGTTACTGTACAGCTAAACCTAACCTTGTATAAGGGAGCATTAAATTTAATGAGTAACCACAGATTTTCAAATTATCCTAGTAGCTGCTCAGGCTCTAGTTTAAAAGTACTGTATAGTCAGTGATAGCAGTAAAAAAAAGTAAAGTTTTGCAACCTTCCCTTATTTTGTGTTTCCCTTTAGGATTATGTTAGTATCCCAATCCTTTTGAGTTAATGCTGCATTAAAGAGCAAGTATGCAATCAAGAAAGTATTTAAGATACTAAAAACATTTGTAAAGGAAATTTGATGTGACCTTAGCCCCTGTTCCCTTTGTAGGATGTTAATTAAGTTATCCGACTGAACTTACAGCCTCAGTAAGACAAAATTCAGTTCACAAATCAGTTGCTAGGAATGAACTATCATGACAGGCTACAATGGTTTGATTCCACTGACCTTCTTAGGACTCTTTGGTATAAACAAAACAAATCTTAATCAGTAACTTAAACTGAGATTTACCAAAATGCTTACTTTATGAGTCTTTGGTTACAACAAAGCCAAGTTCTACATTAACATGTCATTTTGTTACAATATGTAACTTTTTCTGTGTATGGCATAACATATAGCATCTGATACATTATGTGATGGCAAAGCAATTTACAAAATGTTGCCGAAATCTATAACTGACTTTAAATTACTTGTGGCCAAAATCACAGCAAAATCCCTTTTCATTTCCCCCCAAATAACAAATAGTTGTCCCTTTTTAAATTTTATAATGGATTTTTTTTTTTTTTTTTGGGGGGGGGGGTAGGCCTGAATGAAGTAGCTTAGCAGAACAGTAATACTGACAAATTGCATCAAAACACCATTAGCTAACATTAAATGGAGGCAGTGAACATTTACAGTTATGTGAAACACCACGCAAGACATCAGGAAAGGAATAGGCTTATGTCAGTCCAATTTCTTCAAGTACACTACGAGGAGTCTCTGCTTCCTGTGGAGGGAAAATTAAACAGTGAACAGATCTTGTGTTCCTGCAGAACTATACATGATGCATTAATAAGGAAGTAATTAAATTTAGGGTAAGAGCTGAATATACTCTTGAGTTCTAAGCATTTTACAAATATATTCAAGATGTACTTTATTCTCTGCAACTCCTTCCTCCTTTATGAGTAAACTAGACAGAAAATTACTTGTGTCAAAAATGCTTCTGTGAGCTCATAATTAAAACAACTACATTCAGTATATTTCATCTAACACTGCCTATTATTTTTTTAAAAAGTAACACCTATACATTCCAGCTTTAAATCTGAAGCTTGTGTGGTATTTTTAATACTCGTGAAGTCATTTGGAAACATTTGTCAGCGATTGTAGGGTTGATCAAAAGCTGCATTCTTCTAAAAGGTTTCATAGTTCATTACGAGTGTCTTTTCGAGAAAACACACAACTCTGGTTTTTGTATTAAACAGAATAAACACTTACTTTAGCATCCTAAAAAAGGCACGGGCAAAAAGAAGAAGAAAGAATCAGAGTTTAGCAACCATGTCTCAGAAATGGTGGTGTGAAAATATACATGAATATACATTTTGAACTGGGAGCATTTAAAGGAAGGGACAAGCTGGTTACAAAAATTTAATGCTACTAGAATGATGACTTTAGATTAGAATTATTCAATCAATGGCAAAGCACAAATGACTTGCAGCCAATTCGCTTGAGGCAAGAAACTGCAGCTATGCTAGTGTCAGCAACCTTATTTATAACCAAGAAAGCTGCACTTTATGTTTGGATGGTACAAAAATTCTTCTAAAACACTCTTTGTGAGAAAGATCACACTGAAAGGTCTCCCTTTCTCGAAAGCCAGTCATATCCAACTCTAGGGGGCAGTTCTCATCTGTTTATAGACGAAGAGCCAGTACTGTTTGCATATGCAGACGTTTTCATGGTTATGTGGCAGGCATGACTAGACACCAAAACATATGGAATGCTGTTACCTTTCCTGCCCAAGTGGTACCCATTTATCCACAGTGGAACCCTGTTTTACGGATGCCTCACACAACGGAAATCTCGTGTTACAGAAGGAAATCCTGAGAAAATGATGCCTCGACTTACGGGTCTTTTTCTGCCATATTGAGGTTTTTGTTTTTTTTTTGCATGGCGGGCACAATCGCGCCATTTTTCAGCTGCTTTGGCAGCCTCCGCTGCTTCCCACGGTGGCGGGAGGTTTTTCGGAGCATGTTCAATCCATATCTGGAAATTTTTGCCGCATTTCTGCTGCATTTCACCAGCTAAAGCGTGGAAGTTGGCACTTCCAGGTGGCCGGGGAGCTTAACAGCTGATTGTAAGGACATTACAGTCATGGCCACTGTAGGATGTGCTGAAAAAGCATAGGAATGCATTGAAATCCATTCTGGAGGTCAGAAAAGTGGGGGGAAAGTCTTTTATCTGTTCAAATCTCTTTATAAAGTGGCGGAAACACAGCGAAAAAATCCGAAGTGCACGTTATAAAGAGTTTGGAACAGAAGAAATAAGTCTTTTTGGGCTTTTTTCTAAGGTCCAGAATGTTGTGTTTGTTTGTTTGTGGTTTTCAATGAATTCCTATGGGAAACCTCGCTTCGCTTTAAGAAATTTTCACTACAGTATAAGGAAAACCCTACAGAATGGATTAATTCCATAAAGCAGGGTTTCACTGTACAGTACAGTAGAACTCCACATAACAATTTTAATCCATTACACGGAGCTCATCGCTATGTGATTTTCGTCGTTGTACGATCTTCCCTGTGGGAAAATCCGTACAACGATTTTCCCTATGGGAAAAATGTACGTTTGGCGCTAAGTGGTTTTTTCCATTGAAAAATCCCTGTACGGATTTCCCAATAGGAACGCCTCCCCCAAAAACCTCATTGCTATGCGATTTCATCACTGTATGGGGCGATCGTTATACAGAGTTTTACTGTACTTGCAATTGCTTGCTTTCAGACTGCTGGGTTGGCAGGAGCTGGGGCAGATGATGATAGCACACTCTGGCATGCAACTTTTGCATCTCAAACTGCTGACCTTCTTTTTTGTCATCACGCTGAACGTCTTAACCACTAAGCCACCATAATACTGTACTGCCATAAGATTAGGATTCTTTTTGGGCCTCTGGAGCAGCAGAGGTAATAAAGCACCTAATATACACTATCACTGTTCTTGTTGACTTAAAAGATAAGCATCAAAGGAGAAGCATTAAAGAGATGTGTGAAAGTTAGCACTGCATGTTGTTATCTTGTCTAGCTGACTAGTTAATATGTACAAAACGGGTTTTGCATATTAATATGCAGAACCTCATAACAGAGAGCTACCATCCTTATTCACAAGGCAAACTTCTTCCCACAAATGGAGTCACTACAGAATGAACAGATTGTCACAGTGAATTCTCTTGATTTAGCTGGAGAAAATGGTGTTCTTCAGCTGATTTGGTAAGTGGGTTAAAGCTGAAGCTAGCAACAGGAAGCACATGCTGGATTCCTTCTGTGCCAGTCGATCTACTTGCAAGGACTGTTATGTTCTTCAGTATATCTGAACATGTCCTATTACAGCAACCAACTAATGTAGATATCATAGCTCTGTGAGAAGCAAGTGCAAATTGTTAATTTTGTCTATTTTCAATTAATAGACAACAGGTTTAAACTTAATTTGTGTTTTAAAATTTAACACAGTAATGAGAGTAAATGATGGAGGCGTACCCTCCATTAGGCAGCATTAGAAGGTGATCTGGCCAATATTCAGTTTTATAATATTTGTGAGGGTTACATGAAAAATAATAGCAGCTGATTCAAAATGTGTAACGAAGAAATCTTTGCCAGACAAATTTCTACAATAATTTTAACTGAGCAGTTTTAACCCTTTAATAAATGTGTTTCAAAGATTATATCAGTTATCAAAGGCAAAGGACACAAAGAGGAAATACATCACAGTAAAAGCAATTAGGAGAAAAAGAGCCATTCACATGAAAGGTGCATGCAATATTTTATTACGGACATGCCAGAAATGCTAATTCACAAATATTTACAAGCATGCAGCCATATATAGTGATAACAAACCAAAACACCACATTAGCACGCCATGCTTAGTACTTAAGATTAGGCATTAATAGAATGCAATGCAGCATTACCACATACATTCACAGAAGCAATAACAAAATATTATGATGCAAAAGTTTCCTACAAACTTCTAAGAATTTATTCTAAAATCTGCAGATTCAATATTCTAAATCATTCATTCCTGAAATAGCAGTGTGGTATTTATCTTGAACTAGTTCGCTGCCCATAAGTGGAATTTGCTATCACAAATGGTTGATTAGTTAATTCTTTCCTATTTTTGTAATCAATGCTTGGAAAATGTATCTACTAATATATCCTAACTAATGCAAGCAGAAATTATTTTTCCTCTACTGCATACACTTGGGTTGATCTTATTTTTGGAATAGAAAACAATATATACTGTACATATTTCTGTAGATATTTCTATATGATTAACATCAAGCATGGCTTCTACTATTTACTTCAATGTTTGGGTCAGGTAAAATCACATTATTGCACCAAAGATGGGCACAAAAAACAATTACAATACTGCAACAAATAGGAAAGCCTTTCCAAATATAAAGACAGGCACCATGTACATTTAACATTTCAAGACAGCAGTGCTCAAAAATTAAACTAATACAGAGGCCAAGTTTTTTTCTTAGAACTTTATCAGACCCTAAGCATCAGTCTTCCATGTGGCCTATCTATAATTATTGATTTCTAAATATTTGGCTTTCCACTAGCAAGTCATATATCAATGAACTTGTATGCTGCATCTACTAAAATCAGATATATATTCTGTATGACAGAGTACGGTGTGGTATTTAAATTGTAAAAATCAGGTTCAAAATATTTCAGTGAACTATTACATGGTATGTCAAATGCAAATGATAGATTTAAATGTTTTAACATGGAAATTATGGCATGCTGAGAAGACATATGAAGGGAAAAACACAGACATTGCAAATGATATAACAAGGAAATACACAAATTGTAAAAATATGTAGTGATATATACTAATTTTTTCAAGATGTTTTGATTCATCAAGCTGAGGATAAGTGTTCTGCCATGAGTAAGTCAGCTTTATCGCCTTGCTTATGTATGATGAATGAAGTCATTTAGTATACTGGTACATTAAAGTATTCATGACGTGGCTACAAAAGAAATGTGTACATTCTTTATAAATAGGTTTGCATGCAAATAATACATAACAATGGCTTTTTACTTACTACAACTATAAATGTTATTTACACTATTCACATTACTCATATTACATTTTTCTATACTTATTCTCTGAATTAAATGTGCTATTCAGGGCAGGAAAAAGCATATCCTTAGCACATAGTTTAACCATGTACTAAAAGTCGTAGACGTTTTTTAAAAGTACTGTATACAAATTCTTCTTTGGCTGCTCTACTGCTTATTATTTATATTTTCCATAAGCTAGTTCTAGTTGGATGACTAATGTTTCTTTGTTAAGTAGTATATAAACCTGAATTAATTAACTTCTTACACATCTTTTTTTTGGTGGCATATTAGTTTCTCTTAGTAAAGGTTTTGCCTAATTAAGGATTTTGAATCTGTCACTTTCCTTCATTAATCAGAACCATACGATTGATACCTTTAAAAGCCCAAGTCCCAAGACCACATTCTTTTTAATCCATTTAAAACCAACTTTATTAACATTCCAGACCACCTAACTGTTAATCCAACTCAACAATATGGAGATTTGAGCCAAGGATTTTCTGCCAATCAAGCCTAAGTAAATGGTATGTTAAATTCTGTCATGTTTTTTCTTAAAATAATCCGCAATTCATACAGCAGGTTCCAGGAACAGTTGTAGGAATTCTGCTGTACATATACTTCTGATAATTTTCATATACTGAAATACATACATGCCTTTTCATGCACAATACAGACATAGCAGTAGTTGTGGATTTTCCTATAGAATTGTGTGTATTGTATAGTAATGGTTGTTTGTTTCAAGAAAATTTCTAAACTGAAAATTTCAGGAAAATTTTGATACCTTAAAAGCAAGTCAGATCCAAGTGAGCATATTTGATTTATGTTTTGAAAACAATATTAATTCTATAAGTAGTGTAATTTTTCATTAGTCAAAACATCTTCAGGTAAAATATTTAATTACTGAAAACGCACTTAAAGTACATTTTATAAGGTTCAAATGTTATATTCAAACATTCCTTGAGAATTATTTTATTGGAATACTCTTAGCAATTCAATGAATAACATACTCTTGCATCATTTCCTTTTTGAAAATTAAGATGTTGTCAATTCAATAATCTATGATCACCTAAAATGCTACGCATATGTACACATAAGCAAAGAGACCCACAAGAAAGTCACCAGAAAAAGCTGCTTCTTTGAAATTGCCCAATTTGTCTGGGATTGTATTGAAAATGTTTTTTTTAAAATGTGGAGGGAAGGAAATCCATATGCATAGAAAATAATTAGAGCAAAAAAGATTTCCACCCTGTATCATTTATACTCATCTTCATGTCTAGAACTCAAATTAAATCTTTAAAAATTCCAAAATTAATCCTAACAAAAACAAGAACAGAGCCAAATGCCAGAACCCTTCAACATTTCTCTAATAATTCACATAGGCACCGAAAGTAATTAAATAAAGGAAGAAAAAGGGAAAGATCTGCATCAAAAATCAGTCGAAACCACCACTAGTTCTATATAACAACTCTGCTGTCCCAGTATTCTAGCCCATGGCTACAAAATAGGAAAAATTAGTGACCAGCATGTATATTAGCCAAACAAGCAACTTTCACGAAGGAACTGAATTTATTTATTAGTCACTAGCATATTTTGCCCGGCAATGCCGGGCTTTTAAAAATTGTGTTGGATAGTAAAGGGTTTCGTGTTTTTTTTCTTGAACAAATGGTGCCGGGCTGTTTTAAATGGTGTTGAAAGGTTTTGTGAATTTGTGGCTTTGAGGCGCTGCATCCACCTGCGGTGGACTTGTGCTCCCAGTGTGTTGTTTATTTTTCTTTCTTGCGCGCCGGCTTCCTCAGTGTAACTAACGATCTAAGGCAGCCAGCATAGTATAAAGGTTATAGTACTGAACTTAGAAGTGACACATTCAAGTTCAAATCTCACCTTAATCAAAACTCTTGGCTTGTTATCCTTACACTACTCCATACCTCTCAAATTAACTGACAAAGATTGTTTTCAGAATAAAATGGGGAGAAGAGAATCATGAAAAGCAGGGGTCTTCAACCTTTTCAAGTCGGGGGCCGGTTCACACCCCACCAGACTGGTGGTCCCGCTGTTGGCTATAGTGGGGCTCGGGGTGGTCCCAGCGTCACCACTGCTGGGATCACCCCAAACCACCCACCACTCCACCCCACACCACTTCCCTGTTTACCAGCCTAGAGGAGCTGCATGGCGTGGGTGAAGGAGGGGGTCCAGGCCACCTTTCTCGCCTGCGCTCGGCCAGAACAGCCCCCGGGAAAGACACAGACAGCCGTGTGCATCCGTTGGGAAAGCTGCACTCAGCCAGAGTGGCCTCTGGGAAAGATGCGGGTGGCAGCAGGCGGCCACAGACTCAATCCGTCCTCTCTGCTTGGCTTGACATGTCCTTAACGGCATTCCATAGCAGGTTGGAAGTTGTAAGCCTTACAACATCTGCCCTGCTACGGAGCGCTAGCAGGGACACACCAAGCCAAGTGGAGGGGAAAAGGATTGAGGCAGTGGTGGTTCCTGGAGCGAGGGCACAGGCCAGATGATTTGGTACTGTGGTCCAGATCCAGCCCGCAGGCCACAGGTTGAAGATCCCTGATGTAAAGCAATGATGAGAATACCATAAAATCCTCAGTAAGTGATATACAGTAGAACCTCATATAATGAAGAAAAAAAACCTCAATTCCACCGAGCTATTAGCTATGTGGTTTTTTTGTTATGCAATTACCTATCGGAGATACCCCGCATAACGAAAAAAATGTTCGTTAACCAGGGTTCCTATTGAGTGGGTATACCCCGGTTAACCAAAACCCCGCATAACGGACAATTTTTTTCGTTATGCTGGGTATCACCCTTGCATAACGAATGCTTCTTTATGCGAATTTTTCGCTATGTGATGCATTAGTTATGCGAGGTACCACTGTACAGTAATACCTCATACAAAGTCCGCTTCATACAACATCAAATTCATACAACATCGCCTAATTTCTTGAAAAATGTTACCTCATACAAAGTCGCCCGACTTTGTACGAGACATTCAGTTTTTTCCAGGTTGCATTGTGCCTGGGAAGTATAAAAGACAGGACACACGCATGCATTGCTCTTGTGGGTTTTGCACAAGGCAAAGAGTGTTTAGGAGTCGTTTTGAGCACGATTTTGGATTTTTTTGGATTTTTCATCAGAATTTTTAGAAGCATTCCTGGGATTTTTGCAGCATTCTACAGGTTCTCGGACAATCAAGGTTGTTTGACATGTTTTTGTCGTGTATTTAGCCTTTAGACAATGTTTTCTTAAAGTTCTGTCAGTTTTCTGTCTGTTTCCTTGACTTTGCCCTGAAGTCTGTGCTGTTACTGTACAATGTATCTCTACGGAAACGACGTTGTACAAGGCATCGCGGCAAGGATTTGGACATTGTATGAGGCATTGCAGCAAGGATTTGGATGTTGTATGAGGCATCATGGCTAGGATTCTGCATGCCTCATACAAAGTCCATATCCGTATAAAGTCCAAACTTGTGGAACCAAGTTTGGACGTTGTATGAGGTATCACTGTACTCTCTTTCCATTGCAGGGGAAAGAGAAAGCAAACTGCAGAATTCAAGAAAGAAAACCAATATGTGATTACTGTATTTATTCGTGTATAACGCGCACTCGTGTATAACGCGCACCCCTAATTTTCCATGAAACCTCGGTATAAAATTTTGTTTCACACCACGCATTGTAATTGAATGCGTGGTGAAAAAGCTTGTTCATAAGAGCTACCTCCGGGCCACGCCTCGTCTCCCGCGCCACCCAATCAGATCCCGTCAATTTCTTCAAAGCCACGCCCCCGCCTCCCCTTCACCCGCTGCAGCAATAGACAGCCGACCCAATTCTAAAAAGGAAGTAAAAGAGGCTCGCGACGGGGGTGGGACTCCGGGAGTGAGGAGGCGTATGGCGGGAAATGGCTGGAGGCGGAGGCCACGCCCCGTTCTGCTGGAGAAAACCACGCCGGCGCCGTCCTTGTAGGGTGGGTGACATCATGCGCTCACTGAGTCTCCCGTGTGGGCGAGGAAATGAAGCGGCACAACCCTATTTGTGACACACACTGTACACGACAAGGTGACGTGAACTCGCGGGAACTCACCATTCGCGCCCTCAAGGGACCGGCCGCCACTGCCACACCAGTCCTCGTTTATAACGCGCACCCCAACTTTGATTTCTTTTTTTGGTATAAAATTTTGCGCGTTATACACGAATAAATACGGTAACTTCAGAGATACAGATTAAATTTGTTGTCTATATATTATTAGGGAAGAGTGCAAAAAGACAATGTTTGTAGTAAAAAGAAAAGCCTTAATAGATAACAAACGGAATACTAAAAATTCGAAAAGACATGTGAGAAGCAAAAGTAATAGATGACAGATATAGTGTCAGAACACTGAATACAGTTTCTCAGTGAGTGTCACAAAGAGACAAAGAGAACTAAGCCAATAACTAATGCCAAGAAACAGGAGCACAAAAAAGGGGGGGAGGGGTTTAAGAATTCTTCCAGAAGATTCCAGAAATCAAAGGGAAAAATAAACATAAAGAATGCTGAATAACTAATAGGGAAACAACTGTCTGACCAGGAGAAAATAAAGAGAAGGTGGTAACAATATACTGAAGAATTATACAGAAGAGGTAGACGGATGGTATATCCCTTGGAAGAAGAATCCTAGCATGAATCTGCAGTTCAAGACAGTGAAGTGAAAGCTATCCTGAAAAAAAACTTGGTACAAATAAATCACTAGGGGGTAAATGGGAGACTGATTGATCTATTTCAAACCAGAGACAAAATCTGCCAAAATCCCAAGAAGAATATGCCAACAAATACAGAATTTTTTTTAAAAAAAATGGTGCTCAGAGTGGCAACATTCAATATATATTCCCCAAGAAAACAGATGCCAAAGAATACAGTAACTATAAAACCATTGATTTAATTTACCATGCAAACAAACTGATGTTCAAGGTGTGGCAGCAAATTTTTTTTTCCTTACATGGAGCAATAATTACCTAATGTTCAAGCTGGATTCTGATTCTGCAAATGAAAAGGCATTCAAGATCATATTGCAGATATCTGCTGGCTACTGGAGTGCAGCAAGGAATTTCAGAAGATCTGTGTATTCATTATGGACTTTAGCAAAGTCTTTGATTGTGTGGATCATGTAAAACTATGGATTATTATAAAAGACATGGAACTGCTTCAGCACTTGATTATCTTGATGCATAACTGGACATTAAGCTACCATTAGAACAGGATACTAAGAGACAGAATGGTTTCCTATAACAAAGGCATCAGGCAAGGGTACATTTCATCCCCTTATGTTCTGAATGCAGAACCTATCATGTAGACTAGATTCAGATGAAGGAGTGAAAATTGGTGGAAGAAACATTATAATTTAAATTATCCAGGTGTCAACATCTTACTGGCAGAAATCAGCAATGGTTTGAAACAACTTTTAGTGAATGTGAAAGGAGGAATGCCAAAGCAAGATTGCAATTGATCATTAAGATGAGAAAAATCCTGACTAAAGAACTACACAACTTTAATGTTGACCATGAAGACATTGAAACAGTGAAAGATTTCATATGCCTTGGTTTAATCATTATGATTAACCTAACAGGTAGTGGGCCAGAATACTTAAGAGACCGCGTCACCCCAAGAACATCTGTCTGTCCCACCAGAGTGGCCCGGAGAGGTTCTCTTAATGTGCCATCTGCTAGAGAAGCTCGCCTCTCTAGCACCAGAAGAGGGCGTTCTCTGTGTCTGCTCCGGCCCTATGGAACCTCCTGCCAATTAAGTTACGACTCCAGATGAAGTTGTTGCCCTTCAGGAAAGAACTAAAAACCTGGCTGTCAAAGCAGGTGTGTGGCCCTGGTGATGCTGTGACCCCTGCCTGCTGGCTGATATAGTAATATAACTCCCTCGCTCTTTTTAGCTGTTGGGGTAATTTCTTATTGTACTTTTTAATTGTTTTTTTTTACTGGTTTTAAGTTTTTAGATTGTAGTACTGATTTTAATGTTGTAAGCCACCCTGAGTCGTTCCGAGTTGAACAGCTATACAAATTGGAAAGCAAAATTAAATTTAAAATTAAAATAGGAGACTACAACTTAACAAATCAGAAGTCTGAAACTCAGCAGCAATGAAGGAATTAGAAAAGATCATCAAATGTAAGGATGTGTCACTGGAGACAAAGATAATTCATACTCTTGTATTTCTGATTACTGTGAAAGCTGAACAGTAAGGAAAGCTGGCAAATCCCCACATTGATTTGTTTGAAATATGGTGCTAGAGCAATGGTTCCCAACCTTTTTTTGGCTGCACATCACTTTGCTGCATTGTTTACAAGTCTTGTGCACCCAAAAAATTGCTTTTTAATCTGAAGTAATTTGCCACTGATGATGACATCATTCCCATTGCTCACATGTAGCTGTGCAACAGGATTTCACCCTGAAAAAAATGGCTCATAGCCGTGCCAGTTAAAAGATATTTTGAGGTTATTTTCTAGGAAGAAATTACAGAAGAAATGGTGGAAACCATGGAAGATAATGTCATCCAGATGTTTTGTAACATTCAATGGATGAGGAACAGTAGCTGCACAAAAACATCTCCCATAGAAATACTCTAAGGTAAATAATTCAAAACATTGTAAGGAACACTTTATAAATAACAGTAAGAAAATATTGAATTATTCAGTTACAGGCATGCCTACCATTGTTTGAAGGTGTAACAATGCCCTAAACAAATACTAAACAATGCAGCCATTCCCAGTTTTGTGAAGATGGTGTGGCAAGTCCCTTACTCGTGTACTATCTTGATGATATTTGGAAGAATGTGAAGTATTAAAAACAGGACATAATGTTAACTTCAAAAACTTTTCTTGGGAACAAGGACTAGTCCAAAGGCTTTAATATCTCTCTCCCCTCTTGTCTGTTTAGCATCTTTCTGTTTGCAATTTCTGTGGGTAGTTATATATTCTCTATGATTTCAGAATATTCTAAATTATATGATTATCATTTGGCAATGTGTACTGGTTTGGAAGCTGTTCTTTAGAAAATTAAGTAAAGGAGTGAATCTGAATGTTTCATCTTTTCTAACAAGGCTGCCTACATGAACATACTCCCACTGCCTGAAAATCTAAGAAAAATTCTCATTGGTTAAGGACTCTACTAGTTTTTTCATAAATCTGAATCATATGCTATGTTTTAATAAATTTAAATAGTTGAAGGTTGCCCTAAGCTTTACTAACAATGTAGAATATCATATTTTAAAAGTCAATCACACCAAAGCTTTAAGGTTTTAAATCACTGCTAAGAGGTGAATCCATCGACTGCAAACATGCTGATGACTATGATACTGAACACATTTAGTCTTATCTCCAAGATATTTTTCCTCCCTTCCTCAGAAGATAGATTAAAAGTAAAACTAGATATTAAGGTGAATGTATATTATCTATGATTAATATGATGTCCAGTTTGATCCTAAATGCAGACGTTTAACTATGCTGTACTACCAAATTTTGTCAAAGAGGTAGTTAACTGGAACTTAAACAACTATATCTAAACATGTGCATTATTGTCGCAATCTGCCTGCCGCAGCGGTAAAAGTAACGAGAAAATCAATACATCATTACTTCACATTATAAACTGACCACTATTCTAATAAGACTCTATTCCCTCCTATTAACACTACAACCCACTACACTTTCCCAATCCTTCTGAAGCAGATTTTGTTTCTGATGAGAGATGGAATTCAGTTAATGAAACAATCTATTGCACTCTCTCTCTGATGAAGACAGTCACCCTTCCCAGCTCAGTTGAACCCTGGGATTAAACCCAGGGCGGGAAGAGAACTGCCACCCTTTCTCCTGTAACTCTTCAATACATCCACTAGTAGTGGGATTTGATTGTTTCAACCTAAGACTTGACTAACTGGAACCCAAAGAATCCTTCTGATCATATTTTTGATATAATTGATATGAACACATCTTCAACACAAAACAATCCATGATATTACCTCAGATGTCTCTGCCATCTTATTCTGCTGCATGTGTGGACCATAATGAGAGGAGGTATGCGGAGAGGCAGCTGTGGCAATGGGCGCCAGGACTCCCTCTACCACCAGCGCCCTGGGCCCTGCCCCAGCCAGGACAGAAAAGGCTGCTACGGCGGCAGGCCGCCACCCCTGCTGCCCCTGGACTTCATCTGCGGCCGGGGCAGAGAGGCAGCTATGGCTTTCGCCCTGGGCCCCACCCCTGGCTGGGACAGAAAAGCCCACTACGGTGGTGGGTGGCAGGACATTGCCCCTGCAGGCCCCAGACTTCATCTGCGGCCAGGGCAGAGAGGCAGCTGTGGCGACGGGTGACAGGACTCCCTCCACCACCAGCGCCCTGGGCCCTGCCCCAGGACAGGACAGAAAAGGCCGCTACGGCAGCCAGTGGAAGTACACCGCCCCCGGACTTCTGCGGCCGGGGCAGAGGCTGTTGCAGTATTGTATTGTTGTATATCATGATATGTTGTTTTTGTAGGATGAATATTGTATAATTATTGTGTATATTGTATTACTGTGTATATTGTATAATTATTGTGTGAGCCGCCCTGAGTCAGATTTCCTGATTGGGTGGCATACAAGTGGGAAAATTAAATTAAATAATTAAATATTCTATGAGCTCTAGCCCCCTGATTTTGCTTCAACCACACTTTTTCAAATACAAAAGCTGCTTAACATGAAAGCAGCATACAGTTTAACTAAGGTAAACATGGCAAATTTCACTGTTTTCTACAGTAGGGAAAAGTAAAACCCTTACCCTAGTCCAATAAAGTCACTGGGACTGAAGACTTTGGTGGAATTTGACTTAAAGGTGTCTAATTTGTTTGGCTGAGCATTGTTATAATTCACTTTCCCAAATCTGCACATGTTGTATAATATTATATTTATAAGTCTGGATCTAGAGTTTATTTCACACATACACTTACCTTTTTTGTGTAGCATGGTCCTCTAAAGTTCTGCAAAAATATATTGCAATCACCTATATATGTATGAGGCTTATTTCATAATGTATCAGAAACCAGCTGTTAAAGTGTGCAAAAATGATTCTTCTGCAAATGCTATATTCACTTTATAGCAGGAATAAGTAATCTTACAGAAAACACTTAAATGCATTTTTGTAAGGATAACATCTATCCAATTTTTAACTTTGGGAATTTCACTTCAATTAACATCTAAAAATTAATACCACCACAACAAAAACCAAACACCACACACTTCAAACTGATGCTGTTAGTATGAAAAATAAAATAATACAGAGCACCCAAAGCACACTTCAATACTGTCATGCAAATTCTGCAAGGGTTAAGCCCATCACTGGTTGCTTTTCTGCTCCTTTTCACTTCTCAGGCATGGGCTTTATTACACGTGCAAAACTTTTCAAAGCACCCATATAATCCATGCCACCAAAATGGTATATTTAGTTACCAATCATACAGATGGGGGTCAAAACGCTAAGGCTTTAGATTGCTCTTAATCATAAGATATCCTCAGACAAACCTCCCCAGTCTTCATTCTGGCTCTACAAACAAAATCAAACATAATTGAAAATGTGATAATGCATTTAACATTTCTGTAGCAAAACTAGCTGTAAAAAGAAAATTTACTATCATAGATTTGTATAAAAATCTACTATCATAGATTTGTACATACAAGACTCCAAGCACTGTGTTGCTTAGAAACAATGTTATAAAGAACAAAACTAATGAATCCAATGAAGACAAACATGAAGAGAACTCCACAAAAAGGTAGAAAGTAAAAACTCAACACAGCAAGATTTCCTTTTCCAAAATTATAAAGCCCAAGATTACTCCAAAAAACAAAGTATTTACAAGAAAAACCTACAGATAGTTACAGACACTTGTTTCTTTTCACATGCCTGAACCATTCATATAAAAGTGGGCCTGACATATAGACAAGAAGATCGCATAACTTCCTTGCTCCTGTGTCTTACTTTCTATCACTTCATTCTGGTAATGGAGTTAGGAATAATAAAGATACATACACTACAGTATCCTTCTTGGGGCTCTTTTTCTACTTTCCATCAATTTTATAAATGATTGAGACAGACTCAATCTGAGTCTAATGGTTTGTATCACGTATGATCTGGCCCTTAATATATCACATTAAGTTCACAGTTCTTTTTTATTTTACAAAATACTACTATGATTTTATTTTGAAAATGGTTAAAAATCTGTCAGTTACTGGTTTATAATCAACAATTTTAAAAGGCATTTGGCTATGGGGAAAATAGGTTTTTTCCCAATGTGAAAAGTAAACTTTAAGAACAGAAAGCATAAATTAAAGCTTTTTTAAAAAGTTAACATTTCATTTTCAATTACAGTTGTAAAAACATACTGTAATTATTTAGTATTATCCAGATACTGTATATGTACTCCTTAATACTGTTAGGGCTTATACAATAAGAATATGATGAAAAAACAACAGCATGGTCCCATTCCTGACTTAATAGCACACCTTAAAGACTATTTTTATGATCGTATGTCAAAAAAACATACATCCAAAAAATGTATTGAGTGGTTACCTAGCACAAAGCACAAATTTTGTAAAGAGGATTAAACTGCTTTATTGTACAAAACTGCTTGATTTATGCATTATGCAAACTGTTCAGAAGTATATACTGTATATGTCTCAGAAACAAGATGATGTACCAATCCTTTTAATGCTAAGTGATTTTATTCAATCATTCAAAAATACCGTGTAGAGAAAGAGTGTGTTTATTTCATGCTGGGGTTTGATTCTGTCTCACTAGTATATTAAAAAAATATTGCAATCAGGACAGCATGGGAAAAAGAATAAGCTAACAGAAATAGAAACATTTGCCAGTCATACTAGTGTTCCCCTTGCTCCTCTTCTGCTCTTGGTCTATCTACAGTCTGGCATTAATATCAGAACTCAAGAGGAGCTCCAGAAGTGCCAATATGCCACACTTAGGAGTGAAATTACTAGCAGAAGCTTTAAAAAGAATGGGTGGGACTAATCTAGTGTTCCCACAAGATGGCCCGGGTGGTGATGGGGTGTGGACATTATGCCCATGCCTCACCACTGCTTCGGGAGCTGCACTGGTTACCAGTTTGTCTCCGGGTGCAATTCAAGGTGCTGGTTTTGACCTTTAAAGCCCTACATAGTAGTGGGCCAGGGTATCTTAGAGACCGCATCACCCTAAGGACGTCTGTCCGTCCAACCAGAGCGGACCGGAGGGGCTCTCTAATCGTGCCATCAGCCAGGGGGGCTCGCCTCTCTGGCACAAGGAGGAGGGCCTTCTCCGTGTCCGCACCGGCCCTTTGGAACCTCCTGCCTGTGGAACTGCGTCTCCAGACGGAGTTGTTGCCCTTTAGGAAGGAACTAAAGACCTGGCTGGCAGGCCAAGTTTGGGGTGTGGGTGGGGGTACCGTTGGGTGGTTGGTATAGAGAAGTGTGCCTTCCCCCAAGGTCCCTTCGGTACTTGTGCACCTTTTAGGGGTGGGTTTTTTAACTTTTAACTTTGTTTTATCATGTGTCTTTTTATGTATTTACTGTCCGCTATGTAAACCGCCCTGAGTTGGGTTGTATCTGAGTGGGCGGTATATAAGCGTGAAAAATAAATAAAATAAATAAATGTTAAACAGAACTCTTCAGTTTTGAGCCGTATATCAAGAACTGACATATCCTGATGACAGTTTGTGAACAAACTAAATGGCACTGTCATAGGCCAAACCTTAGCATTGGTCTTAAGAAAAATATTGAACATACGTTGAGCATCCCGAAACCTATTTCTGAAGGTTTAATAAAAATACAATACTGTATGTTGTATGTTGCAATAAAACCAGTTTTATTGCTGATACTATTAAAATTTGAAAAGAACTGAGCGAACACTTAAAAACAGAACCACACACAGAAAGAATTAAATTACAAGCATTAAAAATGGGACAAGCACTGTCTCAAGCTCATTTTCTTGCAAATACTTTCAATATCCATTATCAGGATCAAATCTTAAGTGCTGAGGAAGAGAAGTTAGTTATGACATGGGTATCTAGCAATCATCTATCTGTAATGCCAACTATAACAACTTCAGAGCTAAGGGAGAACCATTCAAGAAATATATGTTTACTGATGTTTAAAGAAAGTCACACCAATAAACTGGTAGAAGTTACTTAAGCACCTGGATTTAGAAACTGTTGAAATAATGTTTTTATGTTTAAAAACAGTAGTTTCATCTGCCAGTGTAGAAAGAATATTTTCTACCTTTGGACTCATTCACTCTAAATTGAGAAATTGTTTGGGTGCCGATAAAGTAGGAAAGCTTGTTTTTCTTTTCCAGATTATGAACAAACAAGAAGATACAGATGAAGATAAACAAGCCACAGAGGACAGTATTTAAGTTTTCCATGCACAGACTAGGCCAGTGGTGGCCAACCTTGGCACTCCATGTGTTCCTGGACTTCTGGGAATTGAAGTTCAAGAACACCCGGAGTGCCAAGGTTGGCCATTCACTGAACTAGGCTAATAGGCTAAGGTTTGTCTCTGTTTTTTAAATATATTTTGTTTAATCACATTAGTTAGCAAACATGGTTTAAGCAAATACAACAATCCATAGAAATAGAAGAATAATTTTAGTTAGAGAAAACTATTTAAATTGTTATTCTTAAGTTAATTATATTTCTCCTTCCAATATTGTATAGCAGAAAAAAGTGTCCAAATATACCAGCAAGAATGAGTCTTTGTGTAGAAAATAATGATTTAAACCTTTAATTAAAAGAACAGTGCATTAAAAAAAACCATGGCAGCCAAGAGGCAGATGAAAAACACCCAAAATGAAAGAAACATGAAAATTTTGCAGTTCACGCCCCTCATCACATCTATACAAGGGCCACATATATGTCACTAGCATAGTTTGCCCGGCGTTGCCGAGCTGTTTTAAATTGTGTTGTAAGGGCTTTTTTTTGGTAATTTATGGGGAAAAGAGGTTAGTCTGTAATTGTTTTTTTTAAAAAAAATTTTTATTTATATACTTTTTTATGTTGTCATTTGTTAAATAGATTGTATTGTTTTGATACTATAAAGTAATAACTTGTAGTTTGTATTTTTTCTAATGTATTTTTGAATATTTGTTTTAACATATATGTTATTTTTAGTTACACAATTTTTTTTAAAAAAAGATTTAATATATTAACATTTATTTTTGGGGTTTTTTGTGGATTAAAAAAACAACAAAGGATGATATAATTTATTCAAATTGTTTTATTTAACCAAATAATGTTTTATTTTGTGGTTTTTTTTAAATAGTTGTACTGTAGGTAATAATTTTAAAAATGTGAAAGTACATGTTTTTTACATTCAATGTTTTTAAACTGTGTTTAGATGTTTTGGGTTTTTATTTGAGTTAAAACTCAGCACAGGATGTTATAAATCTTTTTATTTTATTTTTTTGACATATGTTTGTGATTTGTGTAAAATTGAGATTTATTGTTATGTTTTTGACTTGTTTTTACTCTTGTGGCCTGTAGGATTTATTGGTATAGATGGAGAACTACTCTAGTCTAAATATGATCCTAAGTCTTCTCCATTTTTCAACCAAGTGACTTCAAATATTAAATCTTGCATTGTCTACTACTGTACTTCTTTCCTGCAACTTCCTCCCCCAGCTACGTGCATCCACCTTGGAATTTTAGTGGAGAACAAAATCATATTAAGAGGGTGGAAAAGAAGCATCTGATGATAGAAATTTTACATTTTCTCCCACCTATGTGTCTTGCATTCAAAGCCACACAAACATTATCCACTGTTTTTCATCTACCCGGTTATGACAGTCCCAGCTCACATCTTACTCACATAAAATAAATTATTATTCCAAACCAAGGTCAAGTCCCTGGTTCATAACAGAAAGGCAGTTTTGCTACACTGTTTAGTATCTAAATCTATAAATCGTTTCGCTACCTCTTTCACACACGCAAAAAGTTCAGGAAGGAATTGTGCCATTACAAGACTAATTCCCTCTTCTGCAGGTCTAAGTGCTAACTGTCCATCTACAGAACATGAAAATGATGACATATGCAAAAAAAAACACAATGTAACATTTAAGAAACAAAAAATTCTAGTGAAAGAAGTCCTAGTTTCCTCAAATTCGTGGAAACTTATCTTTAGGTTTCCTGAGATTTCAGGGTCAAAGCTTAACCTGGGAAATATAACAGCATTACATGATTAAAAATGGCAATATATTGTTTAATAATTGCTCCTTTCACTATTCCCCCCCAAAAAAACCCCCCACAATTCTCCATATTTTTTATGTAACATAACAAAGTCAGTATACTGGTGGGTTACTAAATTTACATTCAGAACTTCTGTACCGAGGATAGGCAAAATGCAGTCCATATGCAACCTCACTCAGGGCAATTTTGCACTGCCCAGCATCCCAACTGTTCTATTTTTGAAAAAATTGTGCCCAAAGTCTACTTGTGTTTTATGGGGGATATGGAGACCATTCTGCAATGTTTTGTCCATCTCATAGTCAACTGAAATACACCATGCTCACCAAAATTCTTTTAACATTTTGTGAAAAATATTTTGGGATGCAATGGGTTCTTTCAACTCACAGTAATTGTTATGTTAAACCCAGATTTTGGTTAAGAAAAATCCACTGTAGTGATTTTTATAATATATAACCTCTGTTTTTAAATATGTATTAATGGAAAAATTAAGCAGCCAAAATGAACAGATCAAGCATACTTATTAGAATCTTTGGACACACCCCTCGACTTTAGCCCCACCCTTTGGGCTGCTAGCATATCTGGTAAAAATAATCCTAGGCCTTTTAGAGCTTGCTTACCCTGTGCCACATTATCACCCTCCATGTCATATGCTTTCACCTAGGTAAAAGCTCTCTCCAAGAAGTTAACTGCAGCAAGATTTTAATGAGGAATATGCTCAAATATGGCATCTAAATTTATGTTCTGGAGTAGAAAAAATTATTTATTATTATTTGTATTGAGTAATGTACCATGTCAGCCAATACATATATGAATGCTCATTCAAGCAGCCATATTAGTACTGTATGCATTTCACTACCTTAAAAATTCCCTAACGAATAGCACAGAAATACAAGAAATGCAGAACAAACTTAGACAAACAATATATATATAAAACAGATCAAAATCTATGCACATCTTAGAACACAATCCATGTGAAGCCTATAAAAAAACCCTCAAAAATGTGTGTTTATGGTAAACAGACATCTTTATTTTATGTCCCATAAGAGGAATGTGCTAAAGCTGACTCATATTGCAAACATGCCAAAGTGAGGGATACATCTTGAAAAACCTACAATACCAATTTCATCCCACCACAAGATTATAGCTGCTACTAAATATAAATATATTTTGCTTTTATTTTTGATATACATGCTGAAACAAACTAACATGTATGTATCAGCACACTAAAGCCAGCACAGAATGCTAACATTTTGTTAGCAGGAGGGAGGTAAGATTTTAACTGCAAACATACTTTATTTTCTATAATTCTAAGACTAGTGGTAACTATTTTCTAAGAACATAGTGCATATCTAAATAGCTATAGCATTCTGGCTTGTTTTTAAAATAGTTAATGTTAACTATACCTGATAGTGTCTCAAAGAAGAGAGTCTAGCTTCTGGATTTCAGCAATGAAACAGCAAAGAGGCACACATGCATCAGGTATGACAAAAATTAGCAATCACCATTCAGTTAATTTAATAAAAAGAAATTGATAGAACCTATCATGAATTAAAAAACAGAAGTTCCTAGCCCATAAGACAAACATGAATAGAATAGTTACAAATCTAGTAGCACATAAGACCAAAAAAACTGTGGAGGTATACCTTTAAACAAAAAGAAGGAAAGTCAGAACTGTTGCTTTGCACAGGCTACAGGCTACTGAGCAAAGTGAGAGTAGCAAAAAAAATATGACAAAGTAATGTGTGTTAACCAGAAATATAAAGAAAAAGCTACATGCCATACATGCTGAAAAGCTTTTGCTACAATTTTGAAAATGTAAAAGGTTTTGCTAGATAAGAGCGCTGCATGCTGGTGTGCTTTAGCAAAGAAATGAAGTTTGTTTACCTCCTGTAATAGATCGGCCTGTTCAATGGCTTTAAGAACATTTTTCTTGGAAGTCTCCTGAACTTCCCCTCCCAAGAGAAATTCATCCAAAATAAAGTAAGCCTTCTCAAAATTGAAAATGATATCAAGTTCACATACCTAAAAAAGGATAAGAATAAATAGTTGAAATTCAATATTCATAGTTAGGAGTTAAGACCATTTTATTACAGTAGCTTTATTCATTCTCAATAAGTAAATGTTTGGTCTAATTGGGCATAAAACAACTTGATTTTGATTCAAGATATTCACTTTAGCCAGTGGGTTCTGTCATGAATGCTCTAAAACAGTGGTTCCCAACCTTTTTGTGGCCATGACCCACCTAAGCATCTCTAAAATTCCGATGCCCCCGGTGACATATAATTCTTATTATTCAAAAAGTGAACTCCTATTCTCGTGGAGGAAACCTAAAAGGTCATTCACTGTTAATAACCCATTCTCAAATTAACCCCCTTAAAAATCAAATTGCCTCTCTGTGGGATATGAACCCCACATTGGGAACCACGGCTCTAAAACAAGACCAAAATACCAAGTTATTAACTAGTGATTATTTATTACTCTATTTTGCACTTCTCCGTGTACAGAATATTTTTAGACTTGGTATAGCGCATACATACAAACTGAATACTTTTTTTCAGGTAGGTATATGCCCATACATTTTATAAAAACTTCAATTCAATATACTGGAGAATCTCATTTGGAGAGAAAAAAATTTCCACTCTGGGCAGTTTACAAAAGTAAACTAAAATAAAACATAAACAAAACAATAGAATGAATGGCAACAAAAACATAACAGGGAGCGATAAATTATAAATAAAAATTAGTCTATAAAATATAAACCAAGAAGCTGTAGGTCCAGTAAAAAAAGAATGGAATACAAAGTAATAAACCATGCAGAGCAATATCCTTAAATGCCTCTTTACATAATTTAGGTACTGTATTAGGCATTTTTTTTAAAAAAAAAACAAGTCTAAGAAAGGGACTTTTGTTCTTTTACTTTCTTTCTCCAGCACCATTCCTAAGTGCAATGCTGGATCCAATTCAGGGACTATAGAAGAGTTAAAAAAATAAGAGTTAATAACTTACGCTTCCAAAATATTTATCAAGTAGTTCTACATAACGATGAATTATTTCCAGTGTTATTAGCTCATTATCCTGATCTTCAATGGCACAGCAGAAATAGAGGCTTGCATATCTGTAACAAATATAGGTCAATTTAACACTGAGAACTATATTGTGTAGTCTTTCCCATCCTCAGTTACAGAGAAGTGCATAAACATTCCCCCCCTTTTTTGGCACAATCGGGTATAGATTCCCACATTTTTGCAGAAGTTAGCAGTGTCAGTTTCTTAAGTGTAAAATATCACACCTCAAATCTGAGCCAAGATAACCAACTTTGTAGAGTGAAGAAAACATTTCAAAGGCACAAATTCAAACAAGCCTGAAAATAGCTATATTATACCGTGTTTCCCCGAATATAAGACACTGTCTTATATTTTTTTAAACTCCAAAATTAGTACAAGGTCTTATTTTCAGGGGATGTCATATTTTTCCATGAAGAAGAATACCAGTCTCGATCGCGCTTCCCCACTCACAACCAAGGGACACTTCCCTTGGTTGTGAGTGGGGAAGCGCGATCAAGACTGGCCTCAGCTGTGAGGCGGCCGACGTGGCCCATAAGAAGGCCTGCCGCGTCGGAGTCTCGATTCCGCTCTCACCAGGGGAAACTTCTCTTGGTTGTGAGTGGGGAGGTAATCGAGACTCCGATGCGGCAGGCATTCTTATGGGCCACGCCGGCCGCCTTACAGCCAGGAGGTAAGGAGGTCTTATTTTTGGATGGGGCCTTATATTTCAAAGGCAGGGGAAAAAAGGGGGGGTGTCCTATTATGGGAGGAAGTCCTATATTCGGGGAAACAGGGTAGCTTTTCCCAAATAAGATTGGTAGTAAGGCTGCAAACAATTCCCAGAAATTCTTAGCCACATTATAATGACGTATTTGGCTTGACTGATCCAGAAATATGGTGTGAAAGTATACATCAGGGGTGCCCAAACTATGGCCCGGGGCCGGATCCGGTCCCTGACACCAATTCATCCGGCCCACACCACCCTCATCGCTCCCAGAAGCAGAAGTAAAATGCAATGAGGGTGGCGTGGCGTGGGCTGGATGAACTGGCGTCGGGCGCCGGAGTTTGGGCACCCCTGAAAATTTATGTCAAAATATAAACCCCCAGATTTGTCACTTGAACATTAATACTAATGTAGCACTGTCTTGTAAACATGAAGGCATCTAAAAGCCCAGGAATATAATAAATTGTATCCAAATGCTTTCTGTTTTATCCATTCAGTTTAATAATCCATTTTAGGGACATATTCATAATTCATTATTGTCAAAATTATAAAGCACGCTCCTTTTTGTCTTACCAGCAAATACGAAATTGAGAATACCTAGGCACTTCTGCATAATAGTTCATTAATCAGCAAGAATTTTCTGCTACAATGTCAAACAGCAGAACTCTAAAGGACAGTTACCCAAGGTCAAAACTGGAAGAAATTAACTGTATGAGGCAACTATACACAATACATACTATGATCTCAGAAGATACAAGGACATAAACAAAGCATTAGGCCTCAAACAAAAGAAGCTTTTCAAAATCATCAATCATGTCTTCATTAAGTCATTGGTATTTTCACTACCAAAATATATTGTATATACTGTCCCTGACAATTTTAAAAATGTGCCTGGTTCAGAACACAGTGAATCTACCATCTTGATGGCCAGGCATTAGGAGAAACACATAACTCCAAAAGCTTGCACCTTCATACTAATACAGACCAGGGAGTAAATTACTATAATCATTTTATCCTAAATTCTCTACTCATGTTAACATAATTTGAAACAAGTACAGGTATCTCTAATATCATGTTGAACCCAAAACAAGTTACATTAGTTGAAATTCCCTTCTAGCACAGATATGTCAGATACACACAATCAGCCAAATTTTAAAGGCTATAAAATGTCTTAATGCAACTGTATATAGCTGCATTCAGATGTGATCCTTCACAGGAACTTACTGTCAAATAAGCATGTACATGACTATATTGTACCTCAGACAGGTGGATGAGAGACAGTTAACTGGTTTTTTTTTTTATTTTACTACTTTAGTTCTTATATTATGTTTTGGTCACAGAAACACCATCCAAATCAATCTTCTTTAGCCTATGACTTGAGGGTTCCTAACCCCGGAGAAGCCAAGAAAACCAAGACAAAGAATAGGGCTTTCTCTGTGATGGTTCCCTCATTTTGCAGTTCCCTCCCTTCTGAGATGTTGGTCATGACGCTACAATGTTTAAACCAGTGGTGCCCAAACTATGGCCCCCAGACCACATCCGGCCCCTGATGCCAATTCATCAAGCCCGTGCTTCCCTCGTCGCTCCCGGAAGCAAAACGCGCATACAAGTGCATTTTACTTCTGCTTCCAGGAACGACAAGGGTGGGGTGGGCCGGATGAATTAGCATCGGGGGCCAGATTTGGCCTGCGGGCCATAGTTTGGGCACCCCTGGTTTAAGCAGAGAAAATGGCAGCTTAAAAACCTCATCCTGTTGCAAAACCGATTGCAAGGTGTGTTTTACTTCAGCTTCTGGTGGGAGAAACCATATGACCTGCTCGCTGAACTACATAACCGGCCCGTTGAACTACGTGACTAGCCCTCAACCCGAAAAGTTTGGGTACCCCTAGTTTAAACAAACAGAAACCGGCACTCTTATGGGAGGATCTCTGTTTAAATTAACTTGATTCTCTCTGAGCCATGCATATTTTTGGTGTGCTTTATTTGAGACATGATATTGTTTTCCAAATTACAGCTGACTTATTGCTATCTTTGGATTTTGTATTTTTATGTGGTCATTTATTTTATTTATGGTTGCTTTCAATTTTAATCATGTTTGCACACCACTCATGGTAGTTTGCTAATAGATAAATAAACAACACTTTGACATACTACTTTTTAAAAAGGACTTATGTTAAAATTATGAAATGATAATACATTCTACCTACACTTTGCTTTTTTCAGCCATTATTAATATAATATAAATTTGTAAAAACTGATATACAAATTTTACTCACTACATTTTGCTTCAGTCTTTCATTTATGAATGCTATTATTTATATGTGGGAAAATATATCTGCTGTATGACTTACCTGAATAAGCAGAAAAGCATCCTACTTTTTTGACGAGGTTAATTTTAGTGATATTTTATTTTACTAGTTGACTTATTTTACTGAGCTGATTTTGAACACTCAGTCTTTCATAAATTACTTTTTAAGTAACATTTTCCAACCTCTAATAGTACTGCTGCAGAGATATTTCCTTTGATGCATATTTTGTATTTATAAGTACTATCACTTTGTCCATGCTGTAAGCTGCTTCAAATTGCTTCTACTCTAGTCATCAGAACACATGCTTAAAATATTAAATTCTAAACACCAATGTCATCTGTTCAGCTTCAGCAAACGCAACCATACATCTTTCCTGTAGTATTATACATTATCCAAGACAGTCTTCAACAGTTACTTCTTGACTGAACTCCTTCATAGGGAAAGAAAGCTTTCATAAAAAACAGTGGAACTTCACTTAACAAATTTAACGCATTCTCCGGGACCTTTTGCCTACAAAATATTTGTAAAGCAAATTTCCCATAGGAATGCATTCAATGCAATTTCCCATAGGAATTCACTGAAAACCAAAATTTGTTAACTGAACTGCCGTTTCCCATTGAAAACCAATTAATCCATTCCAGGAAAAAAATTGTTAACCAAGCCACTATTTTCTATGGATTTCCTTTTGTTATGCAATTTTTGTGTTAACTGTTTGTTAAGCGAGGTTCCACTGTAACTAATAAACATTAATCCTGCTTGAATGCCTTTGAAAGTATTTCCAATTTGTTTTGGGTACAGAATGAGGCTTTTCTTTCTACAGTACAAGGCTATCTCTTTCATTCTAGGAATAGGGAATACATGGCTCTCCAGATACTGCTGGACTTCATCTCCCATCATCTTTTGGGAAAAGCTAATCTTGTCTAAGATGTTGCAGTTCAACAATATGGAGAGAGCCTTGTTTCCCCTACCTCAGCTTTATCGTTGAAATAAAAGAATAATTTTAGATGAGGAAGATACAAAATAGACTTACATCTCAACCATATTTTTAATCTAAACTTTAAAAGTGCTCTTAAAAGGACACATGATGTGGACAAAGTGAAGAGGCAGAAGACGTTTTCCCTCTCATCCATATTAGAATCCAGTGTCATCTACTGAAACTGGATAGAGATAGGAGGAAGGACCTCTTCACACTGTGCACAGCTGAAGTTCAGAATTCACTTCTAAGAAAGATAATAATGGCTGCCAACTTGGACAGCTTACACAGGACTTGATAAATAAGTGGTATCAACTACTACTCGGCAGAATGTCGGTATTGAGGTATAATAAAACCCCGATTTACGTAAAATTCAACTTACGAACTTTTTGTGGAAAATGCAAAATAAATTGTTTTACGCAAATAAATTGTTTTACGTAAGGGGTTTCCTTGCGTTTTGTAAGTCTAAAATGGCATCCCCGTGCCATTTTAGAGTTAAAAATTCCACCCCGTGCCACCCGCCCCCACCGCCTGAAGTTGCAAGACATCACTCACTGTAGTGGTGGCAGTACCGATGATTGTGGCAGTTTTGCCACGTTTCCTGCAGCCCCCACTACTTCTACTGGTACTGGTAGAGTGCGGGGGGCATATCAGTTTGGTTCCACTATTTGTCCGAGGTCCCTCTGCGACACGCTTTAGCTGGGAACACACGTTGGATGAAAACTGCTCCATCCTGCGCTTTGTCTGACATGCATTCCCAGCTAAAGCGCGCCGCAGGGGGACCTCAGATGAAGAGCATAAATGAACAGATACACCCCCCCCACACACACACACACACACACTACCAGTGTTGGTAGAAGCAGTAGGGGCTGCGGCAGTACTGGTGGCAGCGGCGGTTCCATCTCCCCCGATGGCCAGACAAACCACTCAGGAGGAAGCCGCAGCAGCATGCAAAAGGTAGGGAGATTGCTCCATTTGCATTCTCTTCAAGCCGATTATTATTATTATTATTTTGGATTATTTTTGGCCTGGTCGGAACCATCCCCCCCCCGCCATGCTTCCCTATGGGAATGCCGCGATTTATCTTTAAAAAGTATTACATAAAAAGCTACAGAACAGACTTTTTATATAAATTGGGGTTTTACTGTACTGTACTGTACATCTATATCAACTATTGGGAAACATGAGACAGAGGCTGTAGTTGTACTAATACCTGCCTGGGACGCTTTTCATAGGAGCTGACTGGCCACTCTTCTCATGTCCTTATAGAAACACAAGCAACCACTTTACTATAATGAGAGATATACAAATCACATTGCCAATAGGCAGGTGTGTGTGTGTGTGTGTGTGTGTGTGTGTGTGTGTGTGTGTGTGTGTGTGTGTGTGTGTGTTGATTCTAAATATATCAGATCCATCAGATCTATGTCTGCTGAAAGCACAATCTGAATAAACTTCAATACTGTAAATGTGGGTTTCTCTTCTGCATGAATATTCTATACGGTAAGGGAGTATGAAGTCTTCAGCCTTGGCAGATTTAAAAATAAAATACAAGTAGTACTTAATTTCTTTACATAAGAAAACAAAGCAGTTAAAGAATTTCAAAATACTAATGAGAATAGTTCTCCTTCATTGTAACAGCATTGTCAGTAAAACGGTTCCCAGCTCTTGGTTTACACACCATCAGCTCAGAAGAATAAAGTGGTATTCTTCTGCAGGCTTTTAATATTTCAGCAAGACCAATCACTAGTTTATATGAAACTGAATGAGTTAACATTTACTCACTGAAGCATATTAAATAGTCTTTTAACAAAGAGATTGTTTTCAAATCTGTATGCCTCATTTACTGCAAAGAGCTGCATACAGAACATTATTAAATGTAGAATAATCTCATTTTATCAGCTCCATGCTATTAAATTACATTTAAAAAACAACCCCACCCCCCACTGCCACACAAGAAAATCCTTATTTCTACTTCCAATTTATATTTTATGAGGTAATTTATAAGCTTATAAAAACAAAACAACCTTTTGTACACGATCTTCAGATCTCTCCATTCCAGAAAGCTACACATTTTCGGTTTACGGGCCAAAACTGTCTGAACAAGTTCTCTTGTGATTTTCTTCTTCTCTTTGTCAGACAATGGGACATACCACTTCTGAAGTCTCAGCTTCCCCTGACGACTAAACAGCAACATAAACTGCATCTGTTGAATTAAATAAAACCAGGTTGATGTCAGTCATATGGTCAGCTTGTGCAGATTGTACTTTATATTTGCAAAGTCTTTTAACATTAAGATTGCAAGCATTTTCTTGAACTAAGGTTTAAAATGGTTAATACTTATTCTAGTGATTTTAACTCCGTACATCAGTATCTTAGCTAACGTACAGCAGTCTATTTTAAAATGCTATCTGTTATTTCAAAATCCCAGCTATGAATAATATTATAGCAGTTAGTTTATCTATTCAGTGACTAAAAAATTAACTACAATTATAAAACTTTAAACTATATTCTCACAATATGCATTATATGCTTGAATTCTATCACTGATCAGAATCTCATTGGCTTACATGTTTGCATAAAGCCAGTCCCACAAGTGAATCTTCCTCTTTTCTCCTGCAATAATTGGCTACAATAACTACCCACATTTTTGATCACACATTTGGCTGTACTATAGATGACAAGCAAAAGCAGGGGCTCCAACCTTTTCACGCTGTGGGCCAGACCATGTCCATCTGGACAGCAGAGCGGACAAGTCATGTGGTTCCTCTCACCTTAAAAATTGCCGTAAAATGCGTCCACAGCTGTTGTAAACGTGTTTACGACAGCTGTGGGTGCATTTATGGCAGTGTTTATGGCATATGCAGGCACATTTATTCATGCGTGGGTGCATTTTACAGTTGCCGTAAAAACATCCACTTCCGGTGGCAGCAAAGAAGGTGGCTGGCCACATAGGCAGGCCACCCGAGCTAATGGGAAAGCTGTCTGTACAACTGCTTTTACATGCAATTTTCCTACCTGTAGCAGGATTGCAGCCGTTGAAGTCAAGTAGCATACTACTGTATTTTCTGGCGTATAAGACTACTTTTTAACCCCGAAAAATCTGTGCCAAAGTCGGGGGTCGTCTTATAGGACAGGTACTTAACTGCAGCTTGTTTCCCCTTGCTTCATATGTCCGGCGCATATGGTGGGGGGTGCTGCGGCCGAGTCCCTGCTCTGTGCGGGGAGTATGAAGCAAGGGGAAGCAAGCTGCACACATCTTCCTGTACCTCGAGGAGGAGAATGTGAGCGTGGATTGGTTCTCCACCAGAACCTGCCCATTCGACTCGGAGGGCTGTGCGTCTTCGGGTTGAGTGTGGGTTAATTTTTATTTGGTGTGCATTGGAAGAGAGGTAGTCTTATACGGCAAGTATATTCCAAACTCTATATTTTAACTGGAAAAGTTGGGGGTCGTCTTATACGCCCAGTCGTCTTATACGCCGGAAAATACGGTACTCTAAATTGTTACCTCAACTTCATATCTCATCCCTGCTACTTTACTGGTAAACTTTCTTGGAACTCATAGAAACAGAACGTCATGCCATCATTTCATACTAAAACCATTTCTCATATTGATGTCGTTTCTATCTTTATTAAGCTGCTGCAAGTATGCTGTTATCGACTGTATTACAAGCTACACTGGAAAATATAAAAGCACATTCAAAATGATGTGATGCCTTCTTCCTGTATCTTTTATAGCAGCAGACGGCAGAAGTTAAGCAGTAGCAGCTTGTTGCTGTCATAGCATTACAATGTGACAATGTGCACTGAACAACATTGCCTCTTTCTGGTAACTGAAGATACAGGAATCTCCTCCTCCTTTTCATATAAGCCCAGTAAAAGCAGAAAAATGAAAATGTGTGGTTAAAAAAAAATTGTAATAGTCCACATGTTTCAAGGTATATTTGAATGTGGGATTTAGGTTTCAAAAAGTTCAGAATTAGTACAGATAATGATATAACTTATATTTACTGTATCACAGTATATAAATTGTGACAAATCAACTTCGCATCTAAAGAATTTCAAAGTTCACCTCTCCAATATGTACTTAACTTTTCCTTTGGAAAAATAACACAAAATGCAGAGAATTTTCAAAATTTAATACACTGGCCAGGTTATCCTGCTATGGTAATAAAGCCAGGGGTCGAGTCATGCTCCCTCAGACAGCATAGGGGTCCGGACAGCCATTTTGCCCTTCCTCCAATACATGGAACTTCCGGGTGTGGTGGAGGTGGTGGTGCACATGAAATAGCAATGTGGGTCACATTTGGCCCACGGGGCACAGTTTGAGAATCCCTGGAGTAGACCATACTGATAGCGACTAGACACAGAGTGTCAGGTGGCAGTTAACTAATTTGACAACCCTGAGGGCTAACAGCTTTGGGTGCTGAAGTCCACAGGTAAGGGTGAGAGTCCCCAAGTGGATTAAATCTCACTTGAATCCATCTTGATGGAGGACAGCAGCTTCATCAATACTGGCCTGGGGCTGATGAGGACTTTGCATGCCAAAAGGTCTCAGGACCAGAAAATGACTCGCAGAACTGGATCAGTGGTATGGGGGTCACACTGTGATGTGGAAGGCAGATGAAAGGCCACTGCATTATATTCTCAGGACAGTCATCATGGCTGATCACCATGATGATCGCCAATATTCGAATTCAGATACAGCAGCAGAAGAAGAAATATTATAAATATTATCTGCTAGCCTTACAAATGCACCTTAAGATTACAGTACATAAAAGAGGGAATTCTGACAATGTGATATTTATTTCCCCAATCTAAAAACTCATCTACATTAGACATGTTTCCCTTTTGGACCATCTTTCTTCAACTGATATTTTTGCTAAATACTTTACTGGATAAAAACAGTCCCTTTTCTCTCTTAAATCTGAAGCAATGAGAGATATTTTTTAATGAACCTTCTTCCATAACTCAGAAACCATAAGTAAAAGCATTTACAAGTCAAATTAAAAATAGCTGCAAAAAGAGACTATTTTGGTGTTAGACATTGGTATGAAAAAATAAAGAGAGGTGTAATAAAGATAATTTGGAGAACCTATTTCATTTTTTAAAATTCCAATACAATTTCCATTATGGAGTGTGGGGGACACACACAAGTATTTCAGCTATCTTGACAAGGAAAAAAATTTTTGCCACCAAAATAGCATAAAACAAGAGTCTTGAAAAATAACAGCTTCTCTGAAAAGTGGAAACAAGGAGTCATTACAATTGATATTTAGTCATAAAGAAAACCATTCCAAGGAAAATTATAAAAACAGTTAAAGGAAAATATTAATTATCCCTCTGTCTAAATTTAAGATAAATGTATGGAGTATAAACTCAGAAGAGTAAACATAACTTTATTTAAAAAGGGTTTTCAATCTGTTTTTAAAGAATAGGCAGAACACCCTCGGTGATATACTGTACCTGTAAATTAATCTACGTAACTCAGCATGGCAAACGTCTGCTGACCAACAAGTGACCAATATGAGGAACATCCAATAGTGCAAATAGGTGAGTAATTAGTAATGCAATCAGGAGAATTCTGGTGGATTGGCAACAATATTTATTTATTTTTACAAATCTTTAAGGTCTCTTATCTTCAAAATATAATTCCCAGCTTCACAAGCCCATGATTTCAACTTGCTCGTGAAAGTGGTTATTTCTGGTATAACATATTTTCAATATCTAGGGGAGTCCTGGTGGCGCAATAAAAAGTTTGTGAATTCAATCCTGACTAAGGCTCAAGGTTGACTCAGCCTTCCATCCTTCCAAGGTCGGAAAAATGAGTATTCAGCATGTTGGGGGCAAAATGCTAATTAACTTGTGAACTTCCCAGAGTGCACCAGGCGTTATGGGGCGGTATATAAGTGTGATTGTTTTGCTTTGCTAAAAGCTTACTATAATTTTCTTCACCTTGTGGAAGGTCTTAAGTGACAACTACAAGAATAAACTGGTCTCTTTCCCCTCCTTTGGATTACAGTTAGAAAAGCACTCTTTAGTGGCTCAAGTGGCTAAGATACTGACTGGGAGGCGGAAGGTCAGCAGTTCGATTCCTGAGTATTACAGGACGGAATGAGCTACTGTGTTTGTCCCAGCTCCTGCCAACCTAGCAGTTTGAAAGCAAGACATTGCAAGTACCTTAGATAAATAGGGACCATTTTGGTGGGAAGGTAACAGTGTTCGTGCGCTCCGGTGTCTAGTCATGCTTGCCACATAGCCACGGACAGAAGCAGACAGCGCTGGCCCTTCGGCTTTGAAACAGAGATGAGCACTGAACCCTAGAGTAGGATACGACTGGCTTTCGAGCAAGGGAAACCTTTACCTTACTAAAGCCATTTGAACAAATGGTAATTCAACTCAAATCACAAAAGTCTCAAGTTTTAAAAGGTTGGCAGGTAGTCTCTCTGTTTATCAACTGGCAGATGCTCTACTAGTGACCCTCTTGTTGTAGGAGGAAGAGATGAAGGAAATGAGAGCTCTTCCAGAAATGTTTCCAATGCAGAGCAAAACAGATTTGTTTTATTTCAGAGCTTTCAGACTGTGAGGCAGGGCCTTATTCAGTCAATAAATGGTCCCAACAGTAACAAATGGGCAAAAGGAGCTTTGCAAAACAGTAGGAAAATAGGTTTTAAAAAGTGCATCTTATTTTGATCCCATTTTCTAGCACTTAATTTCCTCAGCAAAAAATTACCACTCTCTCCTTTTCAGCAGCCTATCTCCAGTATTGATTTGGAAAGCCAAAACATTCATGTTCTGAGAATAAATTCAGTTCTACCTTCTGCTGGTATTTTCTCAGCATATACAGTATATGCAAAATCACATAATTTAATGCCACATTCAGAAATGCCACTATGTTGATTTATATTCATAAGCACTTGTTTCATAAAGTGATTTATATTCATAAGCACTTCACGAAAGGGGCTGCCTCCCCCTCCGAAATTTGGGCAAGGAGAGTGCTCACCATCCAGGTCCACAAACTTACCCTATGCTCAGAAACGTTAAGAAGGAAAGGGAAGTTACATAAAGCACTTTTGCTCAGCCTGGCCAAAAAGGAAAAGGCAAGAGCAATTTCAATGCATTTCTAACGAGTAGTTAATGTACACGTAACTGATAACAGCTAATGCTTATCAGAGTAAACAAAACAAAACAAACAGAAAAGACAAAAAAGTTGTGGCTCTTTAAAGACTAACTCCTTTATTTGTGAGCTTTTGTGGATCAAGTCAGGCCAAGGGGACTTGATCCACGAAAGCACACATTTAAATACAAGAGTTAGTCTTTAAGGTGCCCCAATTATTTGTGTTGTTTTGTTTACTCTCTGATATGCTTGTACAGACTAACACTTCAAAAATTTCAGCAGATGGGATACTTCTTTTCTACCCCGGCTTAGCAATTCATATAACGACATCCCCTCCTTGAGTATCCTACTCCAGAAGAATCACTCTCGGGTCCATCTCTGCCTACCTTAAAAGAAAAGGAAGCCAGAGTCCCACTACAAAATGTCCCAACCTATAAAAACAAGGGGTAGCGGTGGTGGCCGAAGGTTGTTTCCTCAAAATGCGAGGGGCGCCTCCAGAGTACCCATTATTTCTCTGCCTGGGTATCCCTGTCTCCAAGAGAGCCTTGGATTTCCCCCACCCACCCAGGTACTGCAGTGGCTCAAGTCGCTAAGACGCTGACTGGGAAGCGGAAGGTCAGCAGTTCGATTCCTGAGTACTGCAGGACGGAAATGAGCTCCCGACTTCATCCCAGCTCCTGCCAACCTAACAGTTCGAAAGCAAGAAATTGCAAGTAGATAAATAGGGACCACTTCGGTGGGAAGGTAACAGCGTTCCGTGCGCTCCGGTGTCTAGTCATGCCTGCCACATGACCACGGAAATGTCTGCAGAAGCAGACAGCGCTGGCTCTTCAGCTTAGAAACAGAGATGAGCACTGCACCCTAGAGTCGGATACGACTGGCTTTCGAGCAAGGGAAACCTTTACCTTTACCTTACCCAGGAACTCAAGGCAGATCCTTCTCACAATACAAGGGGTCTTGTGCGTGCACGGAGTGCCCAAGCAGCCACCAAACGGGCCCAACCCTCCAGGGCTGGGATGGCTTTTACTTCTTCTGCCGTATCCGAATCCGAATCTAAGCGATCCTCGTGGCAATCAGCCAAGAAGACTGTCCTGTGAATGTAATGCAGTGGCCTTCCATTTGTCTTTCACATCGCAGCACGACACTCGCACCACTGATCCAGTTCCACGGGTCACTTTCTGGCCCTGAGTCCTTTTGTCACGCAAAGTCCTCCTCAGCCCCAGGCCAGGATGGATGAAGCTGCTGCCCTCCATCAAGATGGATCCAAATGGGATTCAATCCACTTGGGGACCCTCTCCCTCACCCTTCCCAGGGGACTCCTCTCCACCCAAGGCTGTGAGTCCTCAGAGTTGTCAGGTCAGTCAAGTGCCGCCTGGCACTCGGTGTTGAGTCGAGTGCAGTAGGGTCTACTCTATTACCATGGCAGGATAACCTGGCCAGACTGGGTATTGCTTTTTACACAACAGTAGAAACAGGACTGCAGTGGCTAAAGTGGCTAAGACGCTGACTGGGAGGCGGAAGGTCAGCAGTTCGATTCCCGAGTACTGTGCAGGACGGGAAGTGAGCTCCCGTCTTTGTCCCAGGCTCCTGCCAACCTAGCAGTTCGAAAGCAAGACATTGCAAGTAGATAGTTATCACTTCAGTGGGGAAGGAAACAGCGTCCCGGTGTCTAGTCATGCCTGCCACATGACCACGGAAACGTCTGCAGAAGCAGACAACGCTGGCTCTTCAGCTTTGAAACAGAGATGAGCACTGAACCCTAGAGTCGGATACGACTGGCTTTCAAAGAAAGGGGAACCTTTACCTTTATTAGAAACAGGAAAACATCCTGGGCTGAGGGGCTGCTGTGCCACGGAAGTCACACACACACACTTTCTCTCTCTGTTTGCGTGTGTACACCAGACACGAGGGAAGGCAGCGAGAGACTCCCTTCGTGGTGCCTTCTTGTTCTCACCACTTGCTTCACACACACGAAAAACAACAAGCCAGCCCAGTGCGCGCCGCCACAAGGCATTCAGTCGCTGTCAGTCCGCCGCCCGGCGACCGTTATCCGCGCCCGCGCACGGACGGAACGCGCGCGCGCGAGGCCAAACCCTCCGCAACTACCACTCACTTACCGTTATACCTGGATGGGAAGCGCTGCTGGGCGGCGCGCGGGAGGGGAGGAACCGCTTCGAGGACTCCGCTCCCTCCACCACACTGAGAGGGACTAGGGAGCAACGCACGGCCTCCCCGCTCGCGCCACTGAGGGGACTGGAGAGACCGCGAGGGAGGGAGGGAAGGAGGGAGGGAGGGAGAGGGGCGGGGCCAAGGAGCCCGAGCGAGCTGTGGCAGAGGGGCGGGGCCAAGAGGAGGAGGGGAGGGGAGGGAAAAAAAGAGCGTGCCTCCTCCTCCTCCTCCCCCACTTCTCTTCAACCGCCAAACTTCATTCGCTCCTCCTCACAGACCCTCCTCGAGGCGGTGGGTAGGGGAGGGGGGGAGAAAGGATTTCGCGGGCAGCCAATCCGCATGCCGGAAATCCACGCGAGCGGCTCGGGAGGAGAATAGTAACCGAGGGTGGCAGGATGAAGGCGGACCAATCAAAAGAAGGAGTAAAAAAAAGAAGGAACGCTTAGCCAACCAGGAGGGCCACGCGAAAAACCCGTTACGCCAATCGGCTGGCCTCTCCCTGTTCATGGGCCATCCAAGCGCGCGCACCGGCATAGGAGACACCTAGACGGAACGATTCAGGGAGGCGCATGCGCAAGAGAGTGACTGATGGTCACGTCCTGCCCTTGCTTGTCATAAGCTTGTTATCCCCGCGCGCACCGCTTTGCTTCCCTCATCTCCTCCCGCCCCCCCTCCTGCGCTTACTTTCCGGCGTTACGTCCGAGCTGATTAAATGAGGGTTGCGTCCTTTCCTTAGTAAAGGTTAAGGTTTCCCTTGCTCGAAAGCCAGTCGTATCCGACTCTAGGGTGCAGTGCTCATCTCTGTTTCCAAGCCGAAGAGCCAGCGCTGTCTGCTTCTGCAGACGTTTCCATGGTCATGTGGCAGGCATGACTAGACACCGGAGCGCACGGAACGCTGTTACCTTCCCACCAAAGTGGTCCCTATTTACCTACTTGCGATTTCTTGCTTTCGAACTGCTGGGTTGGCAGGAGCTGGGACAAAGACGGGAGCTCATTTCCGTCCTTCAGTACTCAAGAATCGAACTGCTGACCTTCCGCTTCCCAGTCAACGTCTTAGCTACTTGAGCTAGCTTCTTGCAAAACTAGTCACGAGGCGGGAATTAAGTGCATCGTCAGGGAGCCACCCCAGGCTGTGCAACCATATCACTGATGCGGCCGTTATTATTATTTTTCTTTGCACATTGCGTGCTTCCCAAAATCATGTTTCTCTCCAGAACAAGTTGAAGGAGGAGCACGAGGGCAATTAACAATTATACAATACTTCTATCCCGGCCCGTAGCGCTTAGTGCCCTCTCTGGGCGGTTCACAAAGTTAATTAGCAATTTACCCCAACGTAGCGGTGGCTCAAGTGGTTAAGAGGCTGACTGGAAGGCGGCAGGTTAGCAGCAGCTCGAGACCCGAGAACTGCACGACGGAGTGAGCTCCCGTCCAAGTTCCTGCCAACCTAGCAGTTCGAAAGCAAGAAATTGCAAGGAGATAAATAGGGACCACTCCGGTGGGAAAGTAAACAGTGTTCCGTGCGCTCCGGTGTCTAAGTCATGCCTGCCACATGACCACGGGAACGTCTGCTGCAGAAGCAGACAGCGCTGGTTCTTCGGCTATGAAACAGATCAGCACTGAATCCTAGAGTCGGATACGACTGGCTTTCGAGCAAGGGCAACCTTACGGGGTACTCATTTTACTGATCTTGGAAAGATGAAAAGCTGAGTCAACCTTGGATTGAACTCACAACATTTTGGCTGAAGTACAGCAGTTTTAACCACTGCACCGCTAGAGCAGGGAAGAGATTTCCACAGAGGCCGCTTGCAATCCTCCACAGATCTCCTTGGAAGCCCCGCAATACTCACCCTAGAAGTTGTTGTCGGCTGTACTTTCTCCAGGGGAATGCCCATATCTCCTCCTGTGATAGTCTGTGACAAGGTCGAACTGCTAGCTATGGAAAAGATGCTCAGCATCCTTCGGAGCAGCTGTGCTAGTGGTGAATGGCTTCTCTTTCCCTTCAAGAAATAGGGCAGATTGGGTGAAGAATAAATGCATTGTGGCAGTTTGGCCACAGTCCAGAGGGTATCAAGGCAGGCGATTTTTTGTCCTCCGGCCAGGAAAAGATCTTTTTAAAACAAGTCTTTCGTTTGTGTCTGTACCAAAGTCTGTATGCCTGGGTCTCTTTCCATGTTATCGAGTTCCCAAAAGCTGCTCCAGCTGCTCCTATAAGTATAGTGTAAATGTAGAGTAGGGGCCGTTGTGACTTAGCGGTTAAGATGCTGAGCTTGATGGTCGGCAGGTCAGCAGTTTGAGACCCAGAGTGCTGTGCAATGGAGTGAGCTCTTATCATCTTTCCCAGCTCTTGCCAATCTATGAGTTCGAAAGCAAGAAATTGCAAGTAGATAAATAGTTACAGCTTTGGCAGAGAAGGTAACAGCATTCCGTTCGCTTCCATGTCTAGTCATGGCTGCCACGTTGCCATGGAAACATCTACAGATGCAGACAGCTCTGCCTCTTTGGCTGTAAAAAGGAGATGAGCCCTTAGAGTCTGACTTTTTGAGCAGGGCTGGTCAAAAACATTTTTATGCCTGAAGTACAGGAAGAAAAAATCCCTCTCCCACGATTCACATACAGAAACCACTAGCAGTTGAACCTCCACCCCTCTCCACTATTTTAAGGGGTGCCTTGGTTGTGTAGAATAGATGTGCACATGAAGAGGGCAATTACTCATGGGCTCAGGACGAAGAGCCTCAGAAGTTGCACTGATGACATGATCAGCCTTGTATATTTTTCTGTTCAGGTTGCAGGAAGTAAAGACCTCACAAGATTTTTCCAGACTCGTCTCAACATATGGGATAGGGTAGGGATTACATCTCATGTCAAAAACCCAATGTAGTGTAGTGTGAGAGTAACAGACTAGGGTTCAAGAGCCCTGGGTTCAAAACTCTGCTCCTTTATGGAAAGTCAGTGAGGGGATATGGAACTGGTTCTTCATTGTTCAGTCGCATAGTGAAGTACGGCCCCATGGACCACAGCATGTCAGGCTCCTCTGTCATCTGCCATCCTCTGGGGACTGGGGCCCACCCAGTGGTGGGCTTCAAAAAATTACTACCACACTGTGGGCGTGGCCAACTCTGTGGGCATGGCCAGGTGACTTGGTGGGTGTGGTTAAACTGTATTTCAATGTGAGCATTTGTGGATCGAGTCCACTTCGTCAGACCATTAATTAGCAATACACTTCGATGCTCTAATTTTCCTTTAAAGAGTAACTGCAGCAGAGTAACTGCTGGCTCAGCCTCACCCCACTCCGGGGGCCCGGACCCAGCAGCAAGGATGTTGGAGTCGCATCCGGAGTGGGGTGAGAGGAGGAGGGGTAGGGAAGGGCAGGGCAGTGGGCGGGGCTAGCCAGTTTTACTACCAGTTCTCCCGAACCTGTCCGAACCTGGATCCACTGAGGTCCATGCCCACCATGTCAACAATATTGCCTAGCCATCTCGTCCTCTTCTTCTCCTTTTGCTTGGACCTTCTCCAGTGAACCCTCTTTTCTCATTTGGTGGCCAAAGCTTCAGCTTCAGTATTTGTCCTTCCAAGAAGCAGCCAGGGTTGATTTCCTTCAGGATGGACTGATTTGGTCTCCTTGCAGTCCAGGGGACTCTCAAACGTCTTCTCCAGCACAACAGTTCAAAAGTGTCTATTCTTCTGTGTTTAGCATTCCTTATGGTCCAGCTCTCACAGCCATACATTACTATTCAGAAGACCATGCGGACTTTTGTCAGCAGGGTGATATCTCTACTTTCATTAAAACCACTCCTTAAGATAACTTATTTAGCCTGAAACCCCTATGAAAGTTGCTACAAGTCAGTTTTGAGCACAAAACAATAACATTGTATTGAGTTAATGAAAACTTGTGTCATAATAAATTTGTTATTCTATAGCACCTTTCCCAAATTAGCCATTTTAGAGGATTGAACTACAACACCCATATTTGGAAGCCTGTGGATTTTAAACATCTAGAACAGGGATTCTCAACATGTGGCCCATGGGCCAAATGCAACCCACGGCGCCATTTCATGTGCCCCCCCTGCCTCCACCACTACCAGCATGTGGTGGAAGGGCAAAATGGTCATCTGGCCCCCAAAGCTGTCTGAGGGAGCTTGACCCGGCCCCCGGCTTAAGAAGGTTGAGAACTCCTTATCTAGAGGACAGGTTGAGTTATAAAATGGCACAAGACTCTTCCAGGTAGGCCAAAAGTTCCTCTCTCCTTTTCTTCTGGTGGGTTGTGAAAGAGCACTGAGCTTATTAGTATTCAGGTCCATACTGCACTTTACACATTCACTTCTGTGAAACCCCCTGTTAAACCACTGGAATCATTTAAAAATATTTTTAAAAGCTAATTCCCTGCATGAACATTTCTGCTGGACTATGTTAGTGATTTTTTGTGTGTGTACCTTACTGAAATGTAATTAAAAGCTTTTAACTGGGGCTCCCACAATGAATCTCTTCTTATTTCTCATTTTTAAATAAGTATTCCCTTATGGATTTATCTTACAGAGCCTTTTTCCCCTTTGTTTGTTTTTGTACTTTGATCTAATAGAAACCTTCCAATCAGGAATTTGTAACCACGCAGAAAATACTGTGTTTCAGAGAACATGTATTATACCACATAGGTGTACAAAAGCAGTATGTATAAGCAGGATGAAACATTTAAACACATTTTGATATTAGCTGATGATTATTATTCATTCAAGAAAGAAGGAAAATTCACATAACTGTCTGTAATCTGTCATTCTCATTTACTTTCAGGTTTTCTGTGTAGAATTCTATATCTCTTTAAAATGCAAATTTGGGGTCTGGATCAAAGTCTGTATTATTCCCACTTCTGGCTGCTCCTTGCTCTTTATCAAGAAATGTTCCTCAAGTTTGGACTTTATACGGATTTGGACTTTGTATGTATGAGGCATGCAAAATCCTAGTCACGATGCCTCATACAACGTCCAAATCCTTGCTGCGATGCCTCGTACAACGTCATTTCCATAGAGATACATTGTACTGTAACAGCACAGACTTCAGGGCAAAGTCAAGAAAACTGACAGAACTTTAAGAAATCATTGTCTAAAGGCTAAATAGATTACAAAAACATGTCAAATAACCCTGATTTTAGGGGACAAACCATACAACAAGTTTTTAACTTTTGAAAACTCTATGAAGTGCAGGTTTAAAAGTTAACATGTCCCATCATGTGGCACAGTGTTAATCTGCAGCCATGCGGCCGATCATCCATTTTGTACAATTACTGGATGGAAGCAAGGGCAAAATGGATGCCAACACGTCCCATCATGCAGCACAGTGTTAATCATCCAAATAGCAGCAAACACCAAACATTTGCCCACCCCACCAAACAATGCTCCCAAAAAAGACCAACATAAGAAAAATTATGGAGCATGCAATCTGTTTTTAAAAACCACAACAGCAAACACCAAACAATTGCCCACCCCACCAAACAATTGCCCTCCCCTGTGGGTTCCGCTAGCATAATTGGCATAATACGGCCCCTTGCAGAGGCCACTTCAGTCGAGAAAGCTCCTGGTCCGTGGGCTCTGCGGGCACAGAAATTGGGGGGCGGATTAATAGTTATAGGATTGATTCACCCACATCTGACCTGACCGGCGATTCTGCTGAGGGAAGCAAATCGCTAACCTCCGTTATGTATTAGGCAATTACTCACTCGCAGTTAAGCCTAAGCCTTGGTGCAAATAGTGGCCATATTTACCCTGGTGTAAGCCATGAACAATGGATTTCCCCTGTCAGTGTTTGCCCTAGTTAATTAACTTCCCCAAGAGAGATTCCCCATTAACCCGGGTAAATGGGTGATATGATTTTCTGTCAGATGACAATTCTATCACACGCTGCCTTGAATTCGTATATATGATGATGTCTTTTCCTCAATAAACCACTGATCTTCGCTCCATCTTGCCTCATGTAGTTACTTGATCAGTCTCCTCCGGGACCTCACGGCCTCCCTGCGGCCCCAATCCTACATCTGGTGACCCCGAGACGTGATCTTACCCGAGAGTAAGCGATCAACGCGGTCCGGTTCTACGCTAGAACCGTGTCCGATCATCCCGGAGGACAGCGTGGCAGCCCGGTTGGAAAGCCAGCCGATCGGGAAGACAGCTCCGCGACGAGGCATTTCAGAGAGGCATCCTACAGCTTGCTCCGGCTTTCGCGGCGGCTTGCAGCACGGAAAAACGCGTTCCGCTCAGGGTCAGCTGTGAACCCCTGACAGCGCAGAGGCCACCGAGGGCCCGTGGCGGCAGTCCACGCTCCGAGCTCTACCCAGAGATTCGTCACGCAAAACCTATTGCCTGAACTACAGACGCATCGAATCGTCCCGAGAAGGAGACTTCAAAGGACCCGGCAGGTAATATGGGAACTTGTCCTCAGCGGCAACGTCCGTCCGCTAGTCAAAGAATTCATGAGGATGAATTCAAAATCCTGGCCAGGGTATATCAGACATGCTTTCACAGTGAAGAACTAGCGCAGCTTTTGGTGTTCTTGAGGGAACACTGCCTGCTTTACCCAGAAGTAGGTACGTTATCCCTTCGGCTCTGGGATCAGATAGGAGTCTGCATTCAGCAACCCCCGAAAGCTCCAGAAGGCATAATTCGCACATGGAGCAAATGTAGGAAGCTCTTAGCAGAGGTAGACCCAGTCCGGGTAGAGGCCAAAGAACCCCCAGCATCAGCAGAGCCATCGGCACCCACGGCGCTCTATCCGTCATTTCAGTGTAGTGTAGGGAGCTTTCCCTCGGTGACAGCTGCAGACGTCACCGATGGAATGCATGGAATGGGAAGCGCTGGCGCTTCTCTGAGAGCTACAGGTTCCCGAACTACCAAGAGTGCCCTTCAGCGCACAGTTGAGGAAGAGATCAGGAAGGGGGAATTGCCAGCAGAAGAACTAGCTGAGCTTAGTCAGATTTGTCCAATTCGCTTGGAGGTAGATGCCCTCACAGGGCAGCAGCAGGTAGTTCATTCACCAGTCCCGTATAAGCTCCTCATGGTTATACGGAAGGCCATTTCAGAGACAGGACTACAGAGTCGCTTCACTAGGGGCATGCTTCAGCAAGTGTGCGAGAACACGATGTTCATCCCGCACGACTGGAAAGCCGTCATGCGGATGATGCTCAACCCCAGCCAGTATTTGCTATGGGACAGCGAGTATCGCCTCGAGGCTCAGGCAAGGGCTGCCAGGATGGGGGGGGGGGGGGGGGGCAATAATTCCTGACCAGTTATATGGTTCAGGTGCCTTCGAATCCATCGATGCGCAGACCGCCCTGCCACTCGCCACCCTTCAGATGTCAGCTGAGGCGGCCTTCAGGGCTTTTCTCAAGGTCCCAGCAACTGGCAAAGCGGCCAAAAATTACACCGCAGGAGTCCTACATGGACTTTATCAATCGCTTAGAGGAAGTGATCAGTAGGCAGATCGATAATGAGCAAGCCCAACAAGAGCTCATGATGAAATTGGCCAAAGACAACGCCAATCTCGACTGCCGTAAGATCTTGCAGTCACTGGGCAATCGTCCCGACTTGACTCTCACGGACATGATTAGAGCTTGCGCCGACGTTGGCACGGACTCTTACAAAATGGGTCTGCTGGCAGCGGCGGTGCAAGGGGGTAGGAGACCCAAGAACAAAAACCAAGGGGCATGTCACAATTGTGGCAAGATCGGTCACTTCGCTAGGGAGTGCCGATCCAAGAGAGGCGGACAACATTCCGGCCGTTCCAAGGCTCCAACCACCCCGTGTCCGAGGTGTAATAAAGGCTTCCATTGGTCCAGATTCTGTCCGAATTCGGGAAACCGGAACGCGGGCACGTCTCTGGCCCCGGTCCAAACAGAGGCTTCCCTCGCTCTGGGCGAGCCAGAGCTGGATTAGATTCCAATCACATTCCAGACATTGCGAAAGCGCAGGCCAGCTCTAAGGGCTGGAATTGACTTGCCAGGCGGATGTTACATGCGACCTGCCAGGCACAGTCTATCTGGTGGATTCCCAGTACATGGGACCCCTGCCCAAGGGCTTCATAGGCTTAGTTTTGCCTCGTAGTGTAGCAGGAGCACACGGAATTCTTGTAATTGACTCCAATTTTTTGGGTGTTCTCCAAGTTCAACTCTGGACGCACCTACCCCAGACCATTCACAAGGGAGACACACTAGCGCAACTGGTTATGGTTCCTTGTAACTCGCCAGCAGATAGCCAGGGAAGGCTCAGGGACAGCGCAGAGTCCGGGTCACAAGACCGCTCGAGCACAAGTGAGGCAGTGCAAGGATACCAGGTCTTAGCGACAGTGGAGACCAACATAGAGTGGAGACAGCGACCAGTTATTGAGGTATTTTTGAATAAAAAATCATTGTCAGGGTTGCTGGATACCGGAGCTGACGTCAGCGTGGTCAGCCGAAGCCAGTGGCCACGGGAGTAGGCCATTGAGCCGGTCTCCGATGTATGAGGGGTAGGCGGTTTCCAAGAAGCGTTTAGAAGCCAGGAGTGGGTGGAAGTCACGATCCCCAAGGCTGACGGCACAGCGGTCATTCGGCCGCACATTTTGGACGTGCACATCAACCTTTGGGGGCGAGACATTATGCAGCAATACCGTGCCACTCTTACCTTAGGGTAATGGCGCTGCCACTTAAATGGCTTACCAACACGCCAGTCTGGGTGGAACAATGGCCGGTAGTGGGGGAGAAATTAGTCACCCTAAAGCAACTGGTTAAAGAACAGCTAGACGCAGGACATATAGAGCAGTCCACTAGTCCTTGGAATTCGCCCATTTTTGTCATCAAGAAAAAGTCGGGGAAGTGGCGACTCCTCCACGATCTCAGAGAGATCAATAAATGTATACAGCCAATGGGTCCACTTCAATGCGGCATCCCAAATCCAAATATGATTCCCGAGGGTGGGGAGATCCTGGTCATCGACCTAAAGGATTGTTTTTACACCATTCCCTTCGACCCCAGGGACTGGGAAAGGTTCGCCTTTACGGTGCCGGTTGTGAATCACAGTGAGCCCACGCAGCGTTACGCGTGGAAATATTTGCCACAGGGGATGCTCAATTCGCCCACCCTGTGCCAAATTTATGTTCACAATGCACTGGCAAAGTTTCGAAACCTTCATCCCACAGCTTTAGTATGCCATTTCATGGACGATATCTTGGTCGCAGCGCCGCAACTCGGCAGCGAAATGTTTAAAGACCTCCAGGCCAGCCTGGGGGAGAAAGGGTTACTCATTGCCCCAGAGAAAGTGCAGAGAACTGAGCCCTTCTCATACTTGGGTCATCAGCTTCTCTGCTCTTTCGCAGCACCAGTTTTGCCCCAGATCATCTTAAAAGACTCAGTCACTTTGGTAGAATTACAGCAGGTTTTAGGTAACATTAATTGGGCCAGACCGTATTTCAGATTGGATACGGATCTTTTGAAACCGCTCTTCTCACTGCTAACATTGGGTAAGCTGCCGGCAGACCGGATACAAATTCCTCGAGAGGCACACTTGGCTCTCGAGAAAGTCAACCAAATTCTCAGCCAAAGGTGGGTGGACAGGATTACTCAGGGGCCATATGCCCCGATCCTGAACTTATACATCGTTCGGGCCGGGTCCATGTTCACCGGAGCCCTAGGAGTGGACTCCGAGAGAGGGGCGGTTATCGTGGAATGGGTGTACTTACTGAACACCTCTTCCCAAAATATCGTTCCTCCCCAAGAGTTGGTCTCCGCGGTGGTCTACCGCGGAAGGCTGAGAGCTAGGGACATCTCAGTGCACAACTTAGCAAAAATCGTGATCCCATTCACAAAGGTATTAGGAAAATCTCATTTTTTTCACACTGGACGTTACTCACGGTATCAGGAAAATCTGATTTTTTTCACATTGGACTTTACCCACGGAATTAGGAAAATCTGATTTTTTTCACCCTGGACGATACTCACGGTATCAGGAAAATGTGATTTTTTTCACGTTGGACTTTACCCACGGAATTAGGAAAATCTGATTTTCTTCACCTGGGACGTTACTCACGGTATCAGGAAAACCGTTTTTTTTTTCACCCTAAACTTTACTCACGGTATCAGGAAAATCTGATTTTCTTCACCAGGGACGTTTCTCAAGGTATTATGAAAATCGGATTTTTTCACCGTAAACTTTACTCACGGTATCAGGAAAATCGGATTTTTTTTCACGTTGGACGTTACGGACGGAGTTAGGAAAATCTGATTTTCTTCACCCGGGACGTTTCTCATGGTATTTTGAAAATCGGATTTTTTTCACCTGGACTATTACCCACGGTTTTTGGAAAATCTGATTTTTTTCACCGGGGACGTTACTCACGGTATCAGGAAAATCTGATTTCTTCACATTGGACTTTACCCATGGTATTAGGAAAATATGATTTTTTTCACCCTGGACGTTACTCACGGTATCAGGAAAATCTGATTTTTTTCACGTTGGACTTTACCCACGGAATTAGGAAAATCTAATTTTTTTCACCCTGGACGTTACGCACGGTATCAGGAGAATATGATTTTTTTCACATTGGACTTTACCCACGGAATTAGGAAAATCTGATTTTCTTCACCCGGGATGTTACTCACGGTATCAGGAAAATCGGATTTTTTCACCCTAAACTTTACTCACGGTATCAGGAAAATCTGATTTTTTTCACGTTGGACGTTACGCACGGAGTTAGGAAAATCTGATTTTCTTCACCCGGGACGTTTCTCATGGTATTTTGAAAATTGGATTTTTTTCACCTGGACTATTACCCACGGTATCAGGAAAATCGGATTTTTTTCACCCTGGACGTTACTCACGGTATCAGGAAAATCTGATTTTTTCACATTGGACTTGACCCATGGTATTAGGAAAATATGATTTTTTTCACCCTGGACGTTACTCACGGTATCAAGAAAATCTGATTTTTTTCACATTTGACTTTACCCACGGTATTAGGAAAATCTGATTTTTTTCACCCTGGACGTTACTCACGGTATCAGGAAAATCGGATTTTCTTCACCCGGGACGTTTCTCATGGTATTTTGAAAATCGGATTTTTTCACAATAAACTTTACTCACGGTATCAGGAAAATCTGATTCTTGTCACCATGGACGTTAATCACGCTATCAGGAAAATCTGATTTTTTCACATTGGACTTTACCCACGGTATTAGGAAAATCTGAAATTTTTCACACTGGACGTTACTCACGGAATTAGGAAAATCTGATTTTTTTTCACACTGGACGATACTCACGGAATTAGGAAAATCTGATTTTTTTCACATTGGACTTTACCCACGGTATTAGGAAAATCTGATATTTTTCACACTGGACGTTACTCACGGAATTAGGAAAATCTGATTTTTTTCACACTGGACGATACTCACGGAATTAGGAAAATCTGATTTTTTTCACATTGGACTTTACCCACGGTATTAGGAAAATCTGATTTTTTTCACACTGGACGTTACTCACGGTATCAGGAAAATCTGATTTTTTCACGTTGGACTTTACCCACGGAATTATGAAAATCTGATTTTTTTCACCCTGGACGTTACTCACGGTATCAGGAGAATCTGATTTTTTTCCCGTTGGACTTTACCCACGGAATTAGGAAAATCTGATTTTCTGCACCTGGGACGTTACTCACGGTATCAGGAAAATTGGGTTTTTTCACCCTAAACTTTACCCACGGTATCCGGAAAATCTGATTTTCTTCACCCTGGACGTTACTCACGGTATCAGGAAAATCGAATTTTTTCACCCTAAACTTTACTCACGGTATCAGGAAAATCTGATTTTTCTTCACCTGGGACGTTTCTCATGGTATTTTGAAAATCGGATTTTTTCACCCTAAACTTTACTCACGGTATCAGGAAAATCTGATTTTTTTCACCCTAGACGTTACTCACAATATCAGGAAAATCGGAATTTTCACATTGGACTTTACCCACGGTATTTTGAAAATCGGATTTTTCACATTGGACTTTACCCACGGTATTTTGAAAATCGGATTTTTTTCACCTGGACTATTACCCACAGTATCAGGAAAATCTGATTTTTTTCACATTGGGCTTTACCCACGGTATCAGGAAAATTGGATTTTCTTCACCCGGGACGTTTGTCATAGTTTTTTGAAAATCGGATTTTTTTAACCCTAAACTTTACTCACGGTATCAAGAAAATCTGATTTTTTTCACCCGGGACGTTACTCACGGTATCAGGAAAATCTGATTTTTTTCACGTTGGACTTTACCCACGGAATTAGGAAAATCTGATTTTCTTCACCTGGGACGTTACTCACGGTATCAGGAAAACCGTTTTTTTTCACCCTAAACTTTACTCACGGTATCAGGAAAATCTGATTTTCTTCACCAGGGACGTTTCTCAAGGTATTATGAAAATCGGATTTTTTCACCGTAAACTTTACTCACGGTATCAGGAAAATCGGATTTTTTTTACGTTGGACGTTAGGCGCGGAGTTAGGAAAATTTGATTTTTTTCACATTGGACTTTACCCACGGTATTAGGAAAATCTGATTTTTTTTCACACTGGACGTTACTCACGGTATCAGGAAAATCAGATTTTTTTCACGTTGGACTTTACCCACGGAATTAGGAAAATCTGATTTTCTTCACCTGGGACGTTACTCACGGTATCAGGAAAACCGTTTTTTTTTCACCCTAAACTTTACTCACGGTATCAGGAAAATCTGATTTTCTTCACCAGGGACGTTTCTCAAGGTATTATGAAAATCGGATTTTTTCACCGTAAACTTTACTCACGGTATCAGGAAAATCGGATTTTTTTTTACGTTGGACATTACGCGCGGAGTTAGGAAAATCTGATTTTTTTCACCCTGGACATTACTCACGGTATCAGGAAAATCTGATTTCTTCACATTGGACTTTACCCACGGAATTAGGAAAATCTGATTTTTTCCAACCTGGACGTTACTCACGGTATAAGGAGAATCTGATTTTTTCCCATTGGACTTTACCCACGTAATTAGGAAAATCTGATTTTCTGCACCCGGGACGTTACTCACGGTATCAGGAAAATCGGGTTTTTTCACCCTAAACTTTACTCACGGGATCAGGAAAATCTGATTTTTCTTAACCCGGGACGTTTCTCATGGTATTTTGAAAATCGGATTTTTTCACCCTAAACTTTACTCACGGTATCAGGAAAATCTGATTTTTTTTCACCCTGGACGTTACTCACAGTATCAGGAAAATCTGATTTTTTCACATTGTACTTTACCCACGGAATTAGGAAAATCTGATTTTTTTCACCCTGGACATTACTCACGGTATCAGGAGAATCTGATTTTTTTCATGTTGCACTTTACAAACGGAATTAGGAAAATCTGATTTTCTGCAGCCGGGACGTTACTCACGGTATCAGGAAAATTGGGTTTTTTCACCCTAAACTTTACCCATGGTATCCGGAAAATCTGATTTTCTTCACCCGGGACGTTACTCACGGTATCAGGAAAATCGAATTTTTTCACCCTAAACTTTACTCACGGTATCAGAAAAATCGAATTTTTTCACCCTAAACTTTACTCACGGTATCAGGAAAATCGGATTTTTTTCACCCTGGACGTTACTCACGGTATAAGGAAAATCGGATTTTTTCACCCTAAACTTTACTCACGGTATCAGGAAAATCAGATTTTTCACGTTGGACTTTACCCACGGTATTTAGAAAATCGGATTTTTTTCACCTGGACTATTACCCACAGTATCAGGAAAATCTGATTTTTTTCACATTGGGCTTTACCCACGGTATTAGGAAAATCTGATTTTTTTCACCCTGGACGTTACTCACGGTATCAGGAAAATCTGATTTTTTCACATTGGACTTTACCCACGGTATTAGGAAAATCTGATTTTTTTCACACTGGACGTTACTCACGGTATCAGGAAAATCAGATTTTTTTCACGTTGGACTTTACCCACGGAAGTAGGAAAATCTGATTTTTTTCACCCTGGACGTTACTCACGGTATCAGGAGAATCTGATTTTTTCACATTGGACTTTACCCACGGAATTAGGAAAATCTGATTTTCTTCACCCGGGACGTTACTCACGGTATCAGGAAAATCGGATTTTTTCAACCTAAACTTTGCTCACGGTATCAGGAAAATCGGATTTTTCTTCACCTGGGACGTTTCTCACGCTTTTTTGAAAATCGGATTTTTTCACCCTAAACTTTACTCACGGTATCAGGAAAATCTGATTTTTTTCACCCTGGACGTTACTCACGGTATCAGGAGAATCTGATTTTTTCCCATTGGACTTTCCCCACGGTATTAGGAAAATCTGATTTTCTTCACCTGGGACATTACTCACGGTATCAGGAAAATCTGATTTTTTTCACGTTGGACTTTACCCACGGAATAAGGAAAATCTGATTTTCTTCACCCGGGACGTTACTCACGGTATCAGGAAAATTGGATGTTTTCACCCTAAACTTTACCCACAGTATCCGGAAAATCTGATTTTCTTCACCTGGGACGTTACTCGCGGTATCAGGAAAACCGTTATTTTTTCCACACTAAACTTTACTCACGGTATCAGGAAAATCTGATTTTCTTCACACGGGACGTTTCTCAAGGTATTTTGAAAATCGGATTTTTTCACCCTAAACTTTACTCACGGTATCAGGAAAATCGGATTTTTTTCACCCTGGACGTTACTCACGGTATAAGGAAAATCGAATTTTTTCACCCTAAACTTTATTCACGGTATCAGGAAAATCGGATTTTTTCACCCTGGACGTTACTCACGGTATCAGGAAAATCTGATTTTTTCACATTGGACTTTACCCATGGTATTAGGAAAATCTGATTTTTTTCACACTGGACGTTACTCACGGTATCAGGAGAATCTGATTTTTTCCCGTTGGACCTTTACCCACGGAATTAGGAAAATCTGATTTTCTGCACCCGGGACATTAATCACGGTATCAGGAAAATCGGGTTTTTTCACCCTAAACTTTACCCACGGTATCCAGAAAATCTGATTTTCTTCACCCGGGACGTTACTCACGGTATCAGGAAAATCAGATTTTTTCACCCTAAACTTTACTCACGGTATCAGGAAAATCTGATTTTTCTTAACCCGGGACGTTTCTCATGGTATTTTGAAAATCGGATTTTTTTCACCCTAAACTTTACTCACGGTATCAGGAAAATCTGATTTTTTTCACCCTGGACGTTACTAACATTATCAGGAAAATCTGATTTTTTCACGTTGTACTTTACCCACGGAATTTGGAAAATCTGATTTTTTTTCACCCTGGATGTTATTCACGGTATCAGGAGAATCTGATTTTTTTCACGTTGCACTTTACAAACGGAATTAGGAAAATCTGATTTTCTGCACCCGGGACGTTACTCACGATATCAGGAAAATTGGGATTTTCACCCTAAACTTTACCCACGGTATCCGGAAAATCTGATTTTCTTCACCCGGGACGTTACTCACGGTATCAGGAAAATCAAATTTGTTCACCGTGGACGTTACTCACAGTATCAGGAAAATCGGATTTTTCACGTTGGACTTTACCCACGGTATTTTGAAAATCGGATTTTTTTCACCTGCACTATTACCCACAGTATCAGAAAAATCTGATTTTTTTCACATTGGGCTTTCCCCACGGTATTAGGAAAATCTGATTTTTTCACCGTGGACGTTACTCACGGTATCAGGAAAATCTGATTTTTTTCACGTTGGACGCTACCCATGGAGTTAGGAAAATCTGATTTTCTTCACCCAGGACGTTACTCACAGTATCAGGAAAATCGGATTTTTTTCACCCTAAACTTTACTCACGGTATCAGGAAAATCGGATTTTTTTCACCCTGGACGTTACTCACGGTATCAGGAAAATCTGATTTTTTCACATTGGACTTTACCCACGGTATTAGGAAAATCTGATTTTTTTCACACTGGACGTTACTCACGGTATCAGGAAAATCAGATTTTTTTCACGTTGGACTTTAGCCACGGAAATAGGAATTTCTGATTTTTTTTCACCCTGGACGTTACTCACGGTATCAGGAGAATCTGATTTTTTCCCATTGGACTTTATCCATGGAATTAGGAAAATCTGATTTTCTTCACCCGGGACGTTACTCACGGTATCAGGAAAATCGAATTTTTTCACCCTAAACTTTACTCACGGTATCAGGAAAATCTGATTTTCTTCACCAGGGACGTTTCTCAAGGTATTATGAAAATCGGATTTTTTCACCGTAAACTTTACTCACGGTATCAGGAAAATCGGATTTTTTTTTACGTTGGACATTATGCGCGGAGTTAGGAAAATCTGATTTTTTTCACCCTGGACATTACTCACGGTATCAGGAAAATCTGATTTCTTCACATTGGACTTTACCCACGGAATTAGGAAAATCTGATTTTTTCCAACCTGGACGTTACTCACGGTATAAGGAGAATCTGATATTTTCCCATTGGACTTTACCCACGTAATTAGGAAAATCTGATTTTCTGCACCCGGGACGTTACTCACGGTATCAGGAAAATCGGGTTTTTTCACCCTAAACTTTACTCACGGGATCAGGAAAATCTGATTTTTCTTAACCCGGGACGTTTCTCATGGTATTTTGAAAATCGGATTTTTTCACCCTAAACTTTACTCACGGTATCAGGAAAATCTGATTTTTTTTCACCCTGGACGTTACTCACAGTATCAGGAAAATCTGATTTTTTCACATTGTACTTTACCCACGGAATTAGGAAAATCTGATTTTTTTCACCCTGGACATTACTCACGGTATCAGGAGAATCTGATTTTTTTCATGTTGCACTTTACAAACGGAATTAGGAAAATCTGATTTTCTGCAGCCGGGACGTTACTCACGGTATCAGGAAAATTGGGTTTTTTCACCCTAAACTTTACCCATGGTATCCGGAAAATCTGATTTTCTTCACCCGGGACGTTACTCACGGTATCAGGAAAATCGAATTTTTTCACCCTAAACTTTACTCACGGTATCAGAAAAATCGAATTTTTTCACCCTAAACTTTACTCACGGTATCAGGAAAATCGGATTTTTTTCACCCTGGACGTTACTCACGGTATAAGGAAAATCGGATTTTTTCACCCTAAACTTTACTCACGGTATCAGGAAAATCAGATTTTTCACGTTGGACTTTACCCACGGTATTTAGAAAATCGGATTTTTTTCACCTGGACTATTACCCACAGTATCAGGAAAATCTGATTTTTTTCACATTGGGCTTTACCCACGGTATTAGGAAAATCTGATTTTTTTCACCCTGGACGTTACTCACGGTATCAGGAAAATCTGATTTTTTCACATTGGACTTTACCCACGGTATTAGGAAAATCTGATTTTTTTCACACTGGACGTTACTCACGGTATCAGGAAAATCAGATTTTTTTCACGTTGGACTTTACCCACGGAAGTAGGAAAATCTGATTTTTTTCACCCTGGACGTTACTCACGGTATCAGGAGAATCTGATTTTTTCACATTGGACTTTACCCACGGAATTAGGAAAATCTGATTTTCTTCACCCGGGACGTTACTCACGGTATCAGGAAAATCGGATTTTTTCAACCTAAACTTTACTCACGGTATCAGGAAAATCGGATTTTTCTTCACCTGGGACGTTTCTCACGCTTTTTTGAAAATCGGATTTTTTCACCCTAAACTTTACTCACGGTATCAGGAAAATCTGATTTTTTTCACCCTGGACGTTACTCACGGTATCAGGAGAATCTGATTTTTTTCCCATTGGACTTTCCCCACGGTATTAGGAAAATCTGATTTTCTTCACCTGGGACATTACTCACGGTATCAGGAAAATCTGATTTTTTTCACGTTGGACTTTACCCACGGAATAAGGAAAATCTGATTTTCTTCACCCGGGACGTTACTCACGGTATCAGGAAAATTGGATGTTTTCACCCTAAACTTTACCCACAGTATCCGGAAAATCTGATTTTCTTCACCTGGGACGTTACTCGCGGTATCAGGAAAACCGTTATTTTTTCCACACTAAACTTTACTCACGGTATCAGGAAAATCTGATTTTCTTCACACGGGACGTTTCTCAAGGTATTTTGAAAATCGGATTTTTTCACCCTAAACTTTACTCACGGTATCAGGAAAATCGGATTTTTTTCACCCTGGACGTTACTCACGGTATAAGGAAAATCGAATTTTTTCACCCTAAACTTTATTCACGGTATCAGGAAAATCGGATTTTTTCACCCTGGACGTTACTCACGGTATCAGGAAAATCTGATTTTTTCACATTGGACTTTACCCATGGTATTAGGAAAATCTGATTTTTTTCACACTGGACGTTACTCACGGTATCAGGAGAATCTGATTTTTTCCCGTTGGACCTTTACCCACGGAATTAGGAAAATCTGATTTTCTGCACCCGGGACATTAATCACAGTATCAGGAAAATCGGGTTTTTTCACCCTAAACTTTACCCACGGTATCCAGAAAATCTGATTTTCTTCACCCGGGACGTTACTCACGGTATCAGGAAAATCAGATTTTTTCACCCTAAACTTTACTCACGGTATCAGGAAAATCTGATTTTTCTTAACCCGGGACGTTTCTCATGGTATTTTGAAAATCGGATTTTTTTCACCCTAAACTTTACTCACGGTATCAGGAAAATCTGATTTTTTTCACCCTGGACGTTACTAACATTATCAGGAAAATCTGATTTTTTCACGTTGTACTTTACCCACGGAATTTGGAAAATCTGATTTTTTTTCACCCTGGATGTTATTCACGGTATCAGGAGAATCTGATTTTTTTCACGTTGCACTTTACAAACGGAATTAGGAAAATCTGATTTTCTGCACCCGGGACGTTACTCACGATATCAGGAAAATTGGGTTTTTTCACCCTAAACTTTACCCACGGTATCCGGAAAATCTGATTTTCTTCACCCGGGACGTTACTCACGGTATCAGGAAAATCAAATTTGTTCACCGTGGACGTTACTCACAGTATCAGGAAAATCGGATTTTTCACGTTGGACTTTACCCACGGTATTTTGAAAATCGGATTTTTTTCACCTGCACTATTACCCACAGTATCAGAAAAATCTGATTTTTTTCACATTGGGCTTTCCCCACGGTATTAGGAAAATCTGATTTTTTCACCGTGGACGTTACTCACGGTATCAGGAAAATCTGATTTTTTTCACGTTGGACGCTACCCATGGAGTTAGGAAAATCTGATTTTCTTCACCCAGGACGTTACTCACAGTATCAGGAAAATCGGATTTTTTTCACCCTAAACTTTACTCACGGTATCAGGAAAATCGGATTTTTTTCACCCTGGACGTTACTCACGGTATCAGGAAAATCTGATTTTTTCACATTGGACTTTACCCACGGTATTAGGAAAATCTGATTTTTTTCACACTGGACGTTACTCACGGTATCAGGAAAATCAGATTTTTTTTCACGTTGGACTTTAGCCACGGAAATAGGAATTTCTGATTTTTTTTCACCCTGGACGTTACTCACGGTATCAGGAGAATCTGATTTTTTCCCATTGGACTTTATCCATGGAATTAGGAAAATCTGATTTTCTTCACCCGGGACGTTACTCACGGTATCAGGAAAATCGAATTTTTTCAACCTAAACTTTACTCACGGTATCAGGAAAATCGGATTTTTCTTCACCTGGGACGTTTCTCATGCTTTTTTGAAAATCGGATTTTTTCACCCTAAACTTTACTCACGGTATCAGGAAAATCTGATTTTTTTCACCCTGGACGTTACTCACGGTATCATGAGAATCTGATTTTTTTCCCATTGGACTTTCCCCACAGTATTAGGAAAATCTGATTTTCTTCACCCGGGACATTACTCACGGTATCAGGAAAATCTGATTTTTTTCACGTTGTACTTTACCCACGGAATTTGGAAAATCTGATTTTTTTTCACCCTGGACGTTACTCACGGTATCAGGAGAATCTGATTTTTTTCACGTTGCACTTTACAAACGGAATTAGGAAAATCTGATTTTCTGCACCAGGGACGTTACTCACGATATCAGGAAAATTGGGTTTTTTCACCCTAAACTTTACCCACGGTATCCGGAAAATCTGATTTTCTTCACCCGGGACGTTACTCACGGTATCAGGAAAATCAAATTTTTTCACTGTGGACGTTACTCACAGTATCAGGAAAATCGGATTTTTCACGTTGGACTTTATCCACGGTATTTTGAAAATCGGATTTTTTTCACCTGCACTATTACCCACAGTATCAGAAAAATCGAATTTTTTCACCCTAAACTTTACTCACGGTATCAGGAAAATCGGATTTTTTTCACCCTGGACGTTACTCACGGTATAAGGAAAATCGGATTTTTTCACCCTAAACTTTACTCACGGTATCAGGAAAATCGGATTTTTTCACCCTTGACGTTACTCACGGTATAAGGAAAATCTGATTTTTTTCATGTTGGACGTTACCCACGGAGTTAGGAAAATCTGATTTTCTTCACCCGGGACGCTACTCAAAGTATCAGGAAAATCGGATTTTTTTCACCCTAAACTTTACTCATGGTATCAGGAAAATCATATTTTCTTCACCTGGGACGTTTCTCATGCTTTTTTGAAAATCTGATTTTTTCACCCTAAACTTTACTCACGGTATCAGGAAAATCTGATTTTTTTCACCCTGGACGTTACTCACGGTATCATGAGAATCTGATTTTTTTCCCATTGGACTTTCCCCACGGTATTAGGAAAATCTGATTTTCTTCACCCGGGACATTACTCACGGTATCAGGAAAATCTGATTTTTTTCACGTTGTACTTTACCCACGGAATTTGGAAAATCTGATTTTTTTTCACCCTGGACGTTACTCACGGTATCAGGAGAATCTGATTTTTTTCACGTTGCACTTTACAAACGGAATTAGGAAAATCTGATTTTCTGCACCCGGGACGTTACTCACGATATCAGGAAAATTGGGTTTTTTCACCCTAAACTTTACCCACGGTATCCGGAAAATCTGATTTTCTTCACCCGGGACGTTACTCACGGTATCAGGAAAATCAAATTTTTTCACCGTGGACGTTACTCACAGTATCAGGAAAATCGGATTTTTCACGTTGGACTTTACCCACGGTATTTTGAAAATCGGATTTTTTTCACCTGCACTATTACCCACAGTATCAGAAAAATCTGATTTTTTTCACATTGGGCTTTCCCCACGGTATTAGGAAAATCTGATTTTTTCACCGTGGACGTTACTCACGGTATCAGGAAAATCTGATTTTTTTCACGTTGGACGCTACCCATGGAGTTAGGAAAATCTGATTTTCTTCACCCAGGACGTTACTCACAGTATCAGGAAAATCGGATTTTTTTCACCCTAAACTTTACTCACGGTATCAGGAAAATCGGATTTTTTTCACCCTGGACGTTACTCACGGTATCAGGAAAATCTGATTTTTTCACATTGGACTTTACCCACGGTATTAGGAAAATCTGATTTTTTTTCACACTGGACGTTACTCACGGTATCAGGAAAATCAGATTTTTTTCACGTTGGACTTTAGCCACGGAAATAGGAATTTCTGATTTTTTTTCACCCTGGACGTTACTCACGGTATCAGGAGAATCTGATTTTTTCCCATTGGACTTTATCCATGGAATTAGGAAAATCTGATTTTCTTCACCCGGGACGTTACTCACGGTATCAGGAAAATCGAATTTTTTCAACCTAAACTTTACTCACGGTATCAGGAAAATCGGATTTTTCTTCACCTGGGACGTTTCTCATGCTTTTTTGAAAATCGGATTTTTTCACCCTAAACTTTACTCACGGTATCAGGAAAATCTGATTTTTTTCACCCTGGACGTTACTCACGGTATCATGAGAATCTGATTTTTTTCCCATTGGACTTTCCCCACGGTATTAGGAAAATCTGATTTTCTTCACCCGGGACATTACTCACGGTATCAGGAAAATCTGATTTTTTTCACGTTGTACTTTACCCACGGAATTTGGAAAATCTGATTTTTTTTCACCCTGGACGTTACTCACGGTATCAGGAGAATCTGATTTTTTTCACGTTGCACTTTACAAACGGAATTAGGAAAATCTGATTTTCTGCACCAGGGACGTTACTCACGATATCAGGAAAATTGGGTTTTTTCACCCTAAACTTTACCCACGGTATCCGGAAAATCTGATTTTCTTCACCCGGGACGTTACTCACGGTATCAGGAAAATCAAATTTTTTCACCATGGACGTTACTCACAGTATCAGGAAAATCGGATTTTTCACGTTGGACTTTATCCACGGTATTTTGAAAATCGGATTTTTTTCACCTGCACTATTACCCACAGTATCAGAAAAATCGAATTTTTTCACCCTAAACTTTACTCACGGTATCAGGAAAATCGGATTTTTTTCACCCTGGACGTTACTCACGGTATCAGGAGAATCTGATTTTTTTCACGTTGCACTTTACAAACGGAATTAGGAAAATCTGATTTTCTGCACCAGGGACGTTACTCACGATATCAGGAAAATTGGGTTTTTTCACCCTAAACTTTACCCACGGTATCCGGAAAATCTGATTTTCTTCACCCGGGACGTTACTCACGGTATCAGGAAAATCGGATTTTTCACGTTGGACTTTATCCACGGTATTTTGAAAATCGGATTTTTTTCACCTGCACTATTACCCACAGTATCAGAAAAATCGAATTTTTTCACCCTAAACTTTACTCACGGTATCAGGAAAATCGGATTTTTTTCACCCTGGACGTTACTCACGGTATAAGGAAAATCGGATTTTTTCACCCTAAACTTTACTCACGGTATCAGGAAAATCGGATTTTTTCACCCTTGACGTTACTCACGGTATAAGGAAAATCTGATTTTTTTCATGTTGGACGTTACCCACGGAGTTAGGAAAATCTGATTTTCTTCACCCGGGACGCTACTCAAAGTATCAGGAAAATCGGATTTTTTTCACCCTAAACTTTACTCATGGTATCAGGAAAATCATATTTTCTTCACCTGGGACGTTTCTCATGCTTTTTTGAAAATCTGATTTTTTCACCCTAAACTTTACTCACGGTATCAGGAAAATCTGATTTTTTTCACCCTGGACGTTACTCACGGTATCATGAGAATCTGATTTTTTTCCCATTGGACTTTCCCCACGGTATTAGGAAAATCTGATTTTCTTCACCCGGGACATTACTCACGGTATCAGGAAAATCTGATTTTTTTCACGTTGTACTTTACCCACGGAATTTGGAAAATCTGATTTTTTTTCACCCTGGACGTTACTCACGGTATCAGGAGAATCTGATTTTTTTCACGTTGCACTTTACAAACGGAATTAGGAAAATCTGATTTTCTGCACCCGGGACGTTACTCACGATATCAGGAAAATTGGGTTTTTTCACCCTAAACTTTACCCACGGTATCCGGAAAATCTGATTTTCTTCACCCGGGACGTTACTCACGGTATCAGGAAAATCAAATTTTTTCACCGTGGACGTTACTCACAGTATCAGGAAAATCGGATTTTTCACGTTGGACTTTACCCACGGTATTTTGAAAATCGGATTTTTTTCACCTGCACTATTACCCACAGTATCAGAAAAATCGGATTTTTTTCACATTGGGCTTTCCCCACGGTATTAGGAAAATCTGATTTTTTCACCGTGGACGTTACTCACGGTATCAGGAAAATCTGATTTTTTTCACGTTGGACGCTACCCATGGAGTTAGGAAAATCTGATTTTCTTCACCCAGGACGTTACTCACAGTATCAGGAAAATCGGATTTTTTTCACCCTAAACTTTACTCACGGTATCAGGAAAATCGGATTTTTTTCACCCTGGACGTTACTCACGGTATCAGGAAAATCTGATTTTTTCACATTGGACTTTACCCACGGTATTAGGAAAATCTGATTTTTTTTCACACTGGACGTTACTCACGGTATCAGGAAAATCAGATTTTTTTCACGTTGGACTTTAGCCACGGAAATAGGAATTTCTGATTTTTTTTCACCCTGGACGTTACTCACGGTATCAGGAGAATCTGATTTTTTCCCATTGGACTTTATCCATGGAATTAGGAAAATCTGATTTTCTTCACCCGGGACGTTACTCACGGTATCAGGAAAATCGAATTTTTTCAACCTAAACTTTACTCACGGTATCAGGAAAATCGGATTTTTCTTCACCTGGGACGTTTCTCATGCTTTTTTGAAAATCGGATTTTTTCACCCTAAACTTTACTCACGGTATCAGGAAAATCTGATTTTTTTCACCCTGGACGTTACTCACGGTATCATGAGAATCTGATTTTTTTCCCATTGGACTTTCCCCACGGTATTAGGAAAATCTGATTTTCTTCACCCGGGACATTACTCACGGTATCAGGAAAATCTGATTTTTTTCACGTTGTACTTTACCCACGGAATTTGGAAAATCTGATTTTTTTTCACCCTGGACGTTACTCACGGTATCAGGAGAATCTGATTTTTTTCACGTTGCACTTTACAAACGGAATTAGGAAAATCTGATTTTCTGCACCAGGGACGTTACTCACGATATCAGGAAAATTGGGTTTTTTCACCCTAAACTTTACCCACGGTATCCGGAAAATCTGATTTTCTTCACCCGGGACGTTACTCACGGTATCAGGAAAATCAAATTTTTTCACCATGGACGTTACTCACAGTATCAGGAAAATCGGATTTTTCACGTTGGACTTTATCCACGGTATTTTGAAAATCGGATTTTTTTCACCTGCACTATTACCCACAGTATCAGAAAAATCGAATTTTTTCACCCTAAACTTTACTCACGGTATCAGGAAAATCGGATTTTTTTCACCCTGGACGTTACTCACGGTATAAGGAAAATCGGATTTTTTCACCCTAAACTTTACTCACGGTATCAGGAAAATCGGATTTTTTCACCCTTGACGTTACTCACGGTATAAGGAAAATCTGATTTTTTTCATGTTGGACGTTACCCACGGAGTTAGGAAAATCTGATTTTCTTCACCCGGGACGCTACTCAAAGTATCAGGAAAATCGGATTTTTTTCACCCTAAACTTTACTCATGGTATCAGGAAAATCATATTTTCTTCACCTGGGACGTTTCTCATGCTTTTTTGAAAATCGGATTTTTTCACCCTAAACTTTACTCACGGTATCAGGAAAATCTGATTTTTTTCACCCTGGACGTTACTCACGGTATCATGAGAATCTGATTTTTTTCCCATTGGACTTTCCCCACGGTATTAGGAAAATCTGATTTTCTTCACCCGGGACATTACTCACGGTATCAGGAAAATCTGATTTTTTTCACGTTGTACTTTACCCACGGAATTTGGAAAATCTGATTTTTTTTCACCCTGGACGTTACTCACGGTATCAGGAGAATCTGATTTTTTTCACGTTGCACTTTACAAACGGAATTAGGAAAATCTGATTTTCTGCACCCGGGACGTTACTCACGATATCAGGAAAATTGGGTTTTTTCACCCTAAACTTTACCCACGGTATCCGGAAAATCTGATTTTCTTCACCCGGGACGTTACTCACGGTATCAGGAAAATCAAATTTTTTCACCATGGACGTTACTCACAGTATCAGGAAAATCGGATTTTTCACGTTGGACTTTATCCACGGTATTTTGAAAATCGGATTTTTTTCACCTGCACTATTACCCACAGTATCAGAAAAATCGAATTTTTTCACCCTAAACTTTACTCACGGTATCAGGAAAATCGGATTTTTTTCACCCTGGACGTTACTCACGGTATAAGGAAAATCGGATTTTTTCACCCTAAACTTTACTCACGGTATCAGGAAAATCGGATTTTTTCACCCTTGACGTTACTCACGGTATAAGGAAAATCTGATTTTTTTCATGTTGGACGTTACCCACGGAGTTAGGAAAATCTGATTTTCTTCACCCGGGACGCTACTCAAAGTATCAGGAAAATCGGATTTTTTTCACCCTAAACTTTACTCATGGTATCAGGAAAATCATATTTTCTTCACCTGGGACGTTTCTCATGCTTTTTTGAAAATCGGATTTTTTCACCCTAAACTTTACTCACGGTATCAGGAAAATCTGATTTTTTTCACCCTGGACGTTACTCACGGTATCATGAGAATCTGATTTTTTTCCCATTGGACTTTCCCCACGGTATTAGGAAAATCTGATTTTCTTCACCCGGGACATTACTCACGGTATCAGGAAAATCTGATTTTTTTCACGTTGTACTTTACCCACGGAATTTGGAAAATCTGATTTTTTTTCACCCTGGACGTTACTCACGGTATCAGGAGAATCTGATTTTTTTCACGTTGCACTTTACAAACGGAATTAGGAAAATCTGATTTTCTGCACCCGGGACGTTACTCACGATATCAGGAAAATTGGGTTTTTTCACCCTAAACTTTACCCACGGTATCCGGAAAATCTGATTTTCTTCACCCGGGACGTTACTCACGGTATCAGGAAAATCAAATTTTTTCACCGTGGACGTTACTCACAGTATCAGGAAAATCGGATTTTTCACGTTGGACTTTACCCACGGTATTTTGAAAATCGGATTTTTTTCACCTGCACTATTACCCACAGTATCAGAAAAATCGAATTTTTTCACCCTAAACTTTACTCACGGTATCAGGAAAATCGGATTTTTTTTCACCCTGGATGTTACTCACGGTATAAGGAAAATCGGATTTTTTCACCCTAAACTTTACTCACGGTATCAGGAAAATCGGATTTTTTCACCCTTGACGTTACTCACGGTATAAGGAAAATCTGATTTTTTCACTCTGGACGTTACTCACAGTATTAGGAAAATCTGATTTTTTTCATGTTGGACGTTACCCACGGAGTTAGGAAAATCTGATTTTCTTCACCCGGGACGCTACTCAAAGTATCAGGAAAATCGGATTTTTTCACCCTAAACTTTACTCATGGTATCAGGAAAATCATATTTTCTTCACCCGGGACGTTTCTCATGGTATTTTGAAAATCGGATTTTTTCACCCTAAACTTTACTCACAGTATCAGGAAAATCTGATTTTTTTTCACCCTGGACGTTACTCACGGTATCACGAAAATCTGATTTTTTCACATTGGACTTTACCCATGGTATTAGGAAAATCTGATTTTTTTCACACTGGACGTTACTCACGGTATCAGGAGAATCTGATTTTTTCCCGTTGGACCTTTACCCACGGAATTAGGAAAATCTGATTTTCTGCACCCGGGACATTAATCACAGTATCAGGAAAATCGGGTTTTTTCACCCTAAACTTTACCCACGGTATCCAGAAAATCTGATTTTCTTCACCCGGGATGTTACTCACGGTATCAGGAAAATCAGATTTTTTCACCCTAAACTTTACTCACGGTATCAGGAAAATCTGATTTTTCTTAACCCGGGACGTTTCTCATGGTATTTTGAAAATCGGATTTTTTTCACCCTAAACTTTACTCACGGTATCAGGAAAATCTGATTTTTTTCACCCTGGACGTTACTAACATTATCAGGAAAATCTGATTTTTTCACATTGGGCTTTCCCCACGGTATTAGGAAAATCTGACTTTTTCACCGTGGACGTTACTCACGGTATCAGGAAAATCTGATTTTTTTCAAGTTGGACGCTACCCATGGAGTTAGGAAAATCTGATTTTCTTCACCTAGGACGTTACTCACAGTATCAGGAAAATCGGATTTTTTTCACCCTAAACTTTACTCACGGTATCAGGAAAATCGGATTTTTTTCACCCTGGACGTTACTCACGGTATCAGGAAAATCTGATTTTTTCACATTGGACTTTACCCACGGTATTAGGAAAATCTGATTTTTTTCACACTGGACGTTACTCACGGTATCAGGAAAATCAGATTTTTTTCACGTTGGACTTTAGCCACGGAAATAGGAATTTCTGATTTTTTTTCACCCTGGACGTTACTCACGATATCAGGAAAATTGGGTTTTTTCACCCTAAACTTTACCCACGGTATCCGGAAAATCTGATTTTCTTCACCCGGGACGTTACTCACGGTATCAGGAAAATCAAATTTTTTCACCGTGGACGTTACTCACAGTATCAGGAAAATCGGATTTTTCACGTTGGACTTTACCCACGGTATTTTGAAAATCGGATTTTTTTCACCTGCACTATTACCCACAGTATCAGAAAAATCTGATTTTTTTCACATTGGGCTTTCCCCACGGTATTAGGAAAATCTGATTTTTTCACCGTGGACGTTACTCACGGTATCAGGAAAATCTGATTTTTTTCACGTTGGACGCTACCCATGGAGTTAGGAAAATCTGATTTTCTTCACCCAGGACGTTACTCACAGTATCAGGAAAATCGGATTTTTTTCACCCTAAACTTTACTCACGGTATCAGGAAAATCGGATTTTTTTCACCCTGGACGTTACTCACGGTATCAGGAAAATCTGATTTTTTCACATTGGACTTTACCCACGGTATTAGGAAAATCTGATTTTTTTTCACACTGGACGTTACTCACGGTATCAGGAAAATCAGATTTTTTTCACGTTGGACTTTAGCCACGGAAATAGGAATTTCTGATTTTTTTTCACCCTGGACGTTACTCACGGTATCAGGAGAATCTGATTTTTTCCCATTGGACTTTATCCATGGAATTAGGAAAATCTGATTTTCTTCACCCGGGACGTTACTCACGGTATCAGGAAAATCGAATTTTTTCAACCTAAACTTTACTCACGGTATCAGGAAAATCGGATTTTTCTTCACCTGGGACGTTTCTCATGCTTTTTTGAAAATCGGATTTTTTCACCCTAAACTTTACTCACGGTATCAGGAAAATCTGATTTTTTTCACCCTGGACGTTACTCACGGTATCATGAGAATCTGATTTTTTTCCCATTGGACTTTCCCCACGGTATTAGGAAAATCTGATTTTCTTCACCCGGGACATTACTCACGGTATCAGGAAAATCTGATTTTTTTCACGTTGTACTTTACCCACGGAATTTGGAAAATCTGATTTTTTTTCACCCTGGACGTTACTCACGGTATCAGGAGAATCTGATTTTTTTCACGTTGCACTTTACAAACGGAATTAGGAAAATCTGATTTTCTGCACCAGGGACGTTACTCACGATATCAGGAAAATTGGGTTTTTTCACCCTAAACTTTACCCACGGTATCCGGAAAATCTGATTTTCTTCACCCGGGACGTTACTCACGGTATCAGGAAAATCAAATTTTTTCACCATGGACGTTACTCACAGTATCAGGAAAATCGGATTTTTCACGTTGGACTTTATCCACGGTATTTTGAAAATCGGATTTTTTTCACCTGCACTATTACCCACAGTATCAGAAAAATCGAATTTTTTCACCCTAAACTTTACTCACGGTATCAGGAAAATCGGATTTTTTTCACCCTGGACGTTACTCACGGTATAAGGAAAATCGGATTTTTTCACCCTAAACTTTACTCACGGTATCAGGAAAATCGGATTTTTTCACCCTTGACGTTACTCACGGTATAAGGAAAATCTGATTTTTTTCATGTTGGACGTTACCCACGGAGTTAGGAAAATCTGATTTTCTTCACCCGGGACGCTACTCAAAGTATCAGGAAAATCGGATTTTTTTCACCCTAAACTTTACTCATGGTATCAGGAAAATCATATTTTCTTCACCTGGGACGTTTCTCATGCTTTTTTGAAAATCGGATTTTTTCACCCTAAACTTTACTCACGGTATCAGGAAAATCTGATTTTTTTCACCCTGGACGTTACTCACGGTATCATGAGAATCTGATTTTTTTCCCATTGGACTTTCCCCACGGTATTAGGAAAATCTGATTTTCTTCACCCGGGACATTACTCACGGTATCAGGAAAATCTGATTTTTTTCACGTTGTACTTTACCCACGGAATTTGGAAAATCTGATTTTTTTTCACCCTGGACGTTACTCACGGTATCAGGAGAATCTGATTTTTTTCACGTTGCACTTTACAAACGGAATTAGGAAAATCTGATTTTCTGCACCCGGGACGTTACTCACGATATCAGGAAAATTGGGTTTTTTCACCCTAAACTTTACCCACGGTATCCGGAAAATCTGATTTTCTTCACCCGGGACGTTACTCACGGTATCAGGAAAATCAAATTTTTTCACCATGGACGTTACTCACAGTATCAGGAAAATCGGATTTTTCACGTTGGACTTTATCCACGGTATTTTGAAAATCGGATTTTTTTCACCTGCACTATTACCCACAGTATCAGAAAAATCGAATTTTTTCACCCTAAACTTTACTCACGGTATCAGGAAAATCGGATTTTTTTCACCCTGGACGTTACTCACGGTATAAGGAAAATCGGATTTTTTCACCCTAAACTTTACTCACGGTATCAGGAAAATCGGATTTTTTCACCCTTGACGTTACTCACGGTATAAGGAAAATCTGATTTTTTTCATGTTGGACGTTACCCACGGAGTTAGGAAAATCTGATTTTCTTCACCCGGGACGCTACTCAAAGTATCAGGAAAATCGGATTTTTTTCACCCTAAACTTTACTCATGGTATCAGGAAAATCATATTTTCTTCACCTGGGACGTTTCTCATGCTTTTTTGAAAATCGGATTTTTTCACCCTAAACTTTACTCACGGTATCAGGAAAATCTGATTTTTTTCACCCTGGACGTTACTCACGGTATCATGAGAATCTGATTTTTTTCCCATTGGACTTTCCCCACGGTATTAGGAAAATCTGATTTTCTTCACCCGGGACATTACTCACGGTATCAGGAAAATCTGATTTTTTTCACGTTGTACTTTACCCACGGAATTTGGAAAATCTGATTTTCTGCACCAGGGACGTTACTCACGATATCAGGAAAATTGGGTTTTTTCACCCTAAACTTTACCCACGGTATCCGGAAAATCTGATTTTCTTCACCCGGGACGTTACTCACGGTATCAGGAAAATCAAATTTTTTCACCATGGACGTTACTCACAGTATCAGGAAAATCGGATTTTTCACGTTGGACTTTATCCACGGTATTTTGAAAATCGGATTTTTTTCACCTGCACTATTACCCACAGTATCAGAAAAATCGAATTTTTTCACCCTAAACTTTACTCACGGTATCAGGAAAATCGGATTTTTTTCACCCTGGACGTTACTCACGGTATAAGGAAAATCGGATTTTTTCACCCTAAACTTTACTCACGGTATCAGGAAAATCGGATTTTTTCACCCTTGACGTTACTCACGGTATAAGGAAAATCTGATTTTTTTCATGTTGGACGTTACCCACGGAGTTAGGAAAATCTGATTTTCTTCACCCGGGACGCTACTCAAAGTATCAGGAAAATCGGATTTTTTTCACCCTAAACTTTACTCATGGTATCAGGAAAATCATATTTTCTTCACCTGGGACGTTTCTCATGCTTTTTTGAAAATCGGATTTTTTCACCCTAAACTTTACTCACGGTATCAGGAAAATCTGATTTTTTTCACCCTGGACGTTACTCACGGTATCATGAGAATCTGATTTTTTTCCCATTGGACTTTCCCCACGGTATTAGGAAAATCTGATTTTCTTCACCCGGGACATTACTCACGGTATCAGGAAAATCTGATTTTTTTCACGTTGTACTTTACCCACGGAATTTGGAAAATCTGATTTTTTTTCACCCTGGACGTTACTCACGGTATCAGGAGAATCTGATTTTTTTCACGTTGCACTTTACAAACGGAATTAGGAAAATCTGATTTTCTGCACCCGGGACGTTACTCACGATATCAGGAAAATTGGGTTTTTTCACCCTAAACTTTACCCACGGTATCCGGAAAATCTGATTTTCTTCACCCGGGACGTTACTCACGGTATCAGGAAAATCAAATTTTTTCACCATGGACGTTACTCACAGTATCAGGAAAATCGGATTTTTCACGTTGGACTTTATCCACGGTATTTTGAAAATCGGATTTTTTTCACCTGCACTATTACCCACAGTATCAGAAAAATCGAATTTTTTCACCCTAAACTTTACTCACGGTATCAGGAAAATCGGATTTTTTTCACCCTGGACGTTACTCACGGTATAAGGAAAATCGGATTTTTTCACCCTAAACTTTACTCACGGTATCAGGAAAATCGGATTTTTTCACCCTTGACGTTACTCACGGTATAAGGAAAATCTGATTTTTTTCATGTTGGACGTTACCCACGGAGTTAGGAAAATCTGATTTTCTTCACCCGGGACGCTACTCAAAGTATCAGGAAAATCGGATTTTTTTCACCCTAAACTTTACTCATGGTATCAGGAAAATCATATTTTCTTCACCTGGGACGTTTCTCATGCTTTTTTGAAAATCGGATTTTTTCACCCTAAACTTTACTCACGGTATCAGGAAAATCTGATTTTTTTCACCCTGGACGTTACTCACGGTATCATGAGAATCTGATTTTTTTCCCATTGGACTTTCCCCACGGTATTAGGAAAATCTGATTTTCTTCACCCGGGACATTACTCACGGTATCAGGAAAATCTGATTTTTTTCACGTTGTACTTTACCCACGGAATTTGGAAAATCTGATTTTTTTTCACCCTGGACGTTACTCACGGTATCAGGAGAATCTGATTTTTTTCACGTTGCACTTTACAAACGGAATTAGGAAAATCTGATTTTCTGCACCCGGGACGTTACTCACGATATCAGGAAAATTGGGTTTTTTCACCCTAAACTTTACCCACGGTATCCGGAAAATCTGATTTTCTTCACCCGGGACGTTACTCACGGTATCAGGAAAATCAAATTTTTTCACCGTGGACGTTACTCACAGTATCAGGAAAATCGGATTTTTCACGTTGGACTTTACCCACGGTATTTTGAAAATCGGATTTTTTTCACCTGCACTATTACCCACAGTATCAGAAAAATCGAATTTTTTCACCCTAAACTTTACTCACGGTATCAGGAAAATCGGATTTTTTTTCACCCTGGATGTTACTCACGGTATAAGGAAAATCGGATTTTTTCACCCTAAACTTTACTCACGGTATCAGGAAAATCGGATTTTTTCACCCTTGACGTTACTCACGGTATAAGGAAAATCTGATTTTTTCACTCTGGACGTTACTCACAGTATTAGGAAAATCTGATTTTTTTCATGTTGGACGTTACCCACGGAGTTAGGAAAATCTGATTTTCTTCACCCGGGACGCTACTCAAAGTATCAGGAAAATCGGATTTTTTCACCCTAAACTTTACTCATGGTATCAGGAAAATCATATTTTCTTCACCCGGGACGTTTCTCATGGTATTTTGAAAATCGGATTTTTTCACCCTAAACTTTACTCACAGTATCAGGAAAATCTGATTTTTTTTCACCCTGGACGTTACTCACGGTATCACGAAAATCTGATTTTTTCACATTGGACTTTACCCATGGTATTAGGAAAATCTGATTTTTTTCACACTGGACGTTACTCACGGTATCAGGAGAATCTGATTTTTTCCCGTTGGACCTTTACCCACGGAATTAGGAAAATCTGATTTTCTGCACCCGGGACATTAATCACAGTATCAGGAAAATCGGGTTTTTTCACCCTAAACTTTACCCACGGTATCCAGAAAATCTGATTTTCTTCACCCGGGATGTTACTCACGGTATCAGGAAAATCAGATTTTTTCACCCTAAACTTTACTCACGGTATCAGGAAAATCTGATTTTTCTTAACCCGGGACGTTTCTCATGGTATTTTGAAAATCGGATTTTTTTCACCCTAAACTTTACTCACGGTATCAGGAAAATCTGATTTTTTTCACCCTGGACGTTACTAACATTATCAGGAAAATCTGATTTTTTCACATTGGGCTTTCCCCACGGTATTAGGAAAATCTGATTTTTTCACCGTGGACGTTACTCACGGTATCAGGAAAATCTGATTTTTTTCAAGTTGGACGCTACCCATGGAGTTAGGAAAATCTGATTTTCTTCACCTAGGACGTTACTCACAGTATCAGGAAAATCGGATTTTTTTCACCCTAAACTTTACTCACGGTATCAGGAAAATCGGATTTTTTTCACCCTGGACGTTACTCACGGTATCAGGAAAATCTGATTTTTTCACATTGGACTTTACCCACGGTATTAGGAAAATCTGATTTTTTTCACACTGGACGTTACTCACGGTATCAGGAAAATCAGATTTTTTTCACGTTGGACTTTAGCCACGGAAATAGGAATTTCTGATTTTTTTTCACCCTGGACGTTACTCACGGTATCAGGAGAATCTGATTTTTTCCCATTGGACTTTATCCATGGAATTAGGAAAATCTGATTTTCTTCACCCGGGACGTTACTCACGGTATCAGGAAAATCGAATTTTTTCAACCTAAACTTTGCTCACGGTATCAGGAAAATCGGATTTTTCTTCACCTGGGACGTTTCTCATGCTTTTTTGAAAATCGGATTTTTTCACCCTAAACTTTACTCACAGTATCAGGAAAATCTGATTTTTTTCACCCTGGACGTTACTCACGGTATCATGAGAATCTGATTTTTTTCCCATTGGACTTTCCCCACGGTATTAGGAAAATCTGATTTTCTTCACCCGGGACATTACTCACGGTATCAGGAAAATCTGATTTTTTTCACGTTGGACTTTACCCACGGAATTAGGAAAATCTAATTTTTTTCACCCTGGACATTACTCACGGTATCAGGAGAATCTGATTTTTTTCACATTGGACTTTACCCACGGAATTAGGAAAATCTGATTTTCTTCACCCGTGATGTTACTCACGGTATCAGGAAAATCGGATTTTTTCACCCTAAACTTTACTCACGGTATCAGGAAAATCTGATTTTTTTCACGTTGGACGTTACGCACGGAGTTAGGAAAATCTGATTTTCTTCACCCGGGACGTTTCTCACGGTATTTTGAAAATTGGATTTTTTTTCACACTGGACGTTACTCACGGAATTAGGAAAATCTGATTTTTTTCACACTGGACGATACTCACGGAATTAGGAAAATCTGATTTTTTTCACATTGGACTTTACCCACGGTATTAGGAAAATCTGATTTTTTCACACTGTACGTTACTCACGGTATCAGGAAAATCTGATTTTTTCACGTTGGACTTTACCCACGGAATTATGAAAATCTGATTTTTTTCACCCTGGACGTTACTCACGGTATCAGGAGAATCTGATTTTTTCCGTTGGACTTTACCCACGGAATTAGGAAAATCTGATTTTCTGCACCTGGGACGTTACTCACGGTATCAGGAAAATCGAATTTTTTCACCCTAAACTTTACTCACGGTATCAGGAAAATCTGATTTTTCTTCACCTGGGACGTTTCTCATGGTATTTTGAAAATCGGATTTTTTCACCCTAAACTTTACTCATGGTATCAGGAAAATCTAATTTTTTTTCACCCTGAACGTTACTCACGGTATCAGGAAAATCTGATTTTTTCACATTGGACTTTACCCACGGTATTAGGAAAATCTGATTTTTTTCACACTGGACGTTACTCACGGTATCAGGAAAATCAGATTTTTTTCACGTTGGACTTTACTCACGGTATCAGGAAAATCTGATTTTCTTCACCCGGGATGTTTCTCAAGGTATTTTGAAAATCGGATTTTTTCACCGTAAACTTTACTCACGGTATCAGGATAATTGGATTTTTTTCACGTTGGACGTTATGCGCGGAGTTAGGAAAATCTGATTTTTTTCGCCCTGGACGTTACTCACGGTATCAGGAAAATCTGATTTCTTCACATTGGACTTTACCCACGGTATTAGGAAAATCTGATTTTTTTCACACTGGACGTTACTCACGGTATCAGGAAAATCTGATTTTTTTTCACTTTGGACTTTACCCACAGAATTAGGAAAATCTGATTTTTTTCACCCTGGACGTTACTCACGGTATAAGGAGAATCTGATTTTTTCCCATTGGACTTTACCCACGTAATTAGGAAAATCTGATTTTCTGCACCCGGGACGTTACTAACGGTATCAGGAAAATCGGGTTTTTTCACCCTAAACTTTACTCACGGTATCAGGAAAATCTGATTTTTCTTAACCCGGGACGTTACTCACGGTATCAGGAAAATCTGATTTTTCTTCACCTGGGACGTTTCTCATGGTATTTTGAAAATCGGATTTTTTCACCCTAAACTTTACTCACGGTATCAGGAAAATATGATTTTTTTCACCCTGGACGTTACTCACAGTATCAGGAAAATCGGATTTTTCACGTTGGACTTTACCCACGGAATTAGGATAATCTGATTTTTTTCACCTGGACTATTACCCACAGTATCAGGAAAATCTGATTTTTTTCACATTGGGCTTTACCCACGGTATTAGGAAAATCTGATTTTTTTCACCCTGGACGTTACTCATGGTATCAGGAAAATCTGATTTTTTTCACGTTGGACTTTACCCACGGAATAAAGAAAATCTGATTTTCTTCACCTGGGACGTTACTCACGGTATCAGGAAAATCGGATGTTTTCACCCTAAACTTTACCCACAGTATCTGGAAAATCTGATTTTCTTCACCTGGGACGTTACTCACGGTATCAGGAAAACCGTTTTTTTTTCACCCTAAACTTTACTCACGGTATCAGGAAAATCTGATTTTCTTCACCCGGGACGTTTCTCAAGGTATTTTGAAAATCGGATTTTTTCACCGTAAACTTTACTCACGGTATCAGAAAAATCGGATTTTTTTCACGTTGGACGTTACGCACGGAGTTAGGAAAATCTGATTTTTTTCACCCAGGACGTTACTCACGGTATCAGGAAAATCTGATTTTTTCACATTGGACTTTACCCACGGTATTAGGAAAATCAGATTTTTTTTCACCTGGACTATTACCCACAGTATCAGGAAAATCTGATTTTTTCACATTGGGCTTTACCCACGGTATTAGGAAAATCTGATTTTTTTCACCCTGGACGTTACTCATGGTATCAGGAAAATCTGATTTTTTTCACGTTGGACTTTACCCACGGAAAAAAGAAAATCTGATTTTCTTCACTCGGGACGTTACTCACGGTATCAGGAAAATTGGATGTTTTCACCCTAAACTTTACCCACAGTATCTGGAAAATCTGATTTTCTTCACCCGGCACGTTACTCACGGTATCAGGAAAACCGTTTTTTTTTCACCCTAAACTTTACTCACGGTATCAGGAAAATCTGATTTTCTTCACCCGGGACGTTTCTCAAGGTATTTTGAAAATCGGATTTTTTTCACCGTAAACTTTACTCACGGTATCAGGAAAATCGGATTTTTTTCACGTTGGACGTTACGCACGGAGTTAGGAAAATCTGATTTTTTTCACCCAGGACGTTACTCACGGTATCAGGAAAATCTGATTTTTTCACATTGGACTTTACCCACGGTATTAGGAAAATCTGATTTTTTTCACACTGGACGTTACTCACGGTATCAGGAAAATCTGATTTTTTTTCACTTTGGACTTTACCCACGGAATTAGGAAAATCTGATTTTTTTCACCCTGGACGTTACTCACAGTATAAGGAGAATCTGATTTTTTCCCTTTGGACTTTACCCACGGAATTAGGAAAATCTGATTTTCTGCACCCGGGACGTTACTCACGGTATCAGGAAAATCGGGTTTTTTCACCCTAAACTTTACCCACGGTATCCAGAAAATCTGATTTTCTTCACCCGGGACGTTACTCACGGTATTAGGAAAATCAGATTTTTTCACCCTAAACTTTACTCACGGTTTCAGGAAAATCTGATTTTTCTTAACCCGGGACGTTTCTCATGGTATTTTGAAAATCGGATTTTTTCACCCTAAACTTTACTCACGGTATCAGGAAAATCTGATTTTTTTCACCCTGGACGTTACTCACAGTATCAGGAAAATCTGGTTTTTTCACGTTGTACTTTACCCACGGAATTAGGAAAATCTGATTTTTTTCACCCTAGACATTACTCACGGTATCAGGAGAATCTGATTTTTTTCATGTTGCACTTTACAAACGGAATTAGGAAAATCTGATTTTCTGCACCCGGGACGTTACTCACGGTATCAGGAAAATTGGGTTATTTCACCCTAAACTTTACCCAGGGTATCCGGAAAATCTGATTTTCTTCACCCGGGACGTTACTCACGGTATCAGGAAAATCGAATTTTTTCACCCTAAACTTTACTCACGGTATAAGGAAAATCTGATTTTTCTTTACCTGGGACGTTTCTCATGGTATTTTGAAAATCGGATTTTTTCACCCTAAACTTTACTCACGGTATCAGGAAAATCTGATTTTTTTCACCCTGGACGTTACTCACGGTATCAGGAAAATCTGATTTTTTCACATTGGACTTTACCCACGGTATTAGGAAAATCTGATTTTTTTCACACTGGACGTTACTCACGGTATCAGGAAAATCTGATTTTTTTTCACTTTGGACTTTACCCACGGAATTAGGAAAATCTGATTTTTTTCACCCTGGACGTTACTCACGGTATAAGGAGAATCTGATTTTTTCCCGTTGGACTTTACCCACGGAATTAGGAGAATCTGATTTTCTGCACCCGGGACGTTACTCACGGTATCAGGAAAATCGGGTTTTTTCACCCTAAACTTTACCCACGGTATCCAGAAAATCTGATTTTCGTCACCCGGGACGTTACTTACGGTATCAGGAAAATCTGATTTTTTCACATTGGACTTTACCCATGGTATTAGGAAAATCTGATTTTTTTCACACTGGACGTTACTCACGGTATCAGGAGAATCTGATTTTTTCCCGTTGGACCTTTACCCACGGAATTAGGAAAATCTGATTTTCTGCACCCGGGACATTATTCACGGTATCAGGAAAATCGGGTTTTTTCACCCTAAACTTTACCCACGGTATCCAGAAACTCTGATTTTCTTCACCCGGAACGTTACTCACGGTATCAGGAAAATCAGATTTTTTCACCCTAAACTTTACTCACGGTATCAGGAAAATCTGATTTTTCTTAACCCGGGACGTTTCTCATGGTATTTTGAAAATCGGATTTTTTTCACCCTAAACTTTACTCACGGTATCAGGAAAATCTGATTTTTTTTCACCCTGGACGTTACTCACATTATCAGGAAAATCTGATTTTTTTCACGTTGTACTTTACCCACGGAATTTGGAAAATCGGATTTTTTTTCACCCTGGACGTTACTCACGGTATCAGGAGAATCTGATTTTTTTCACGTTGCACTTTACAAACGGAATTAGGAAAATCTGATTTTCTGCACCCGGGACGTTACTCACGATATCAGGAAAATTGGGTTTTTTCACCCTAAACTTTACCCACGGTATCTGGAAAATCTGATTTTCTTCACCCGGGACGTTACTCACGGTATCAGGAAAATCAAATTTTTTCACCGTGGACGTTACTCACAGTATCAGGAAAATCGGATTTTTCACGTTGGACTTTACCCACGGTATTTTGAAAATTGGATTTTTTCACCTGCACTATTACCCACAGTATCAGAAAAATCTGATTTTTTTCACATTGGGCTTTACCCACGGTATTAGGAAAATCTGATTTTTTCACCGTGGACGTTACTCACGGTATCAGGAAAATCTGATTTTTTTCACATTGGACGCTACCCATGGAGTTAGGAAAATCTGATTTTCTTCACCCAGGACGTTACTCACAGTATCAGGAAAATCGGATTTTTTTCACCCTAAACTTTACTCACGGTATCAGGAAAATCTGATTTTTTTCACCCTGGACGTTACTCACGGTATCTGGAAAATCTGATTTTTTCACATTGGACTTTACCCACGGTATTAGGAAAATCTGATTTTTTTCACACTGGACGTTACTCACGGTATCAGGAAAATCAGAGTTTTTTCACGTTGGACTTTACCCACGGAAATAGGAATTTCTGATTTTTTTTCACCCTGGACGTTACTCACGGTATCAGGAGAATCTGATTTTATCCCATTGGACTTTATCCATGGAATTAGGAAAATCTGATTTTCTTCACCCGGGACGATACTCACGGTATCAGGAAAATTGAATTTTTTCAACCTAAACTTTACTCACGGTATCAGGAAAATCGGATTTTTCTTCACGTGGGACGTTTCTCATGCTTTTTTGAAAATCGGATTTTTTCACCCTAAACTTTACTCACGGTATCAGGAAAATCTGATTTTTTTCACCCTGGACGTTACTCACGGTATCATGAGAATCTGATTTTTTTCCCATTGGACTTTCCCCACGGTATTAGGAAAATCTGATTTTCTTCACCCAGGACATTACTCACGGTATCAGGAAAATCTGATTTTTTCACATTGGACTTTACCCACGGAATTAGGAAAATCTAATTTTTTTCACCCTGGACGTTACTCACGGTATCAGGAGAATCTGATTTTTTTCACATTGGACTTTACCCACGGAATTAGGAAAATCTGATTTTCTTCACCCGGGATGTTACTCACGGTATCAGGAAAATCGGATTTTTTCACCCTAAACTTTACTCACGGTATCAGGAAAATCTGATTTTTTTCACCATGGACGTTAATCACGCTATCAGGAAAATCTGATTTTTGCACATTGGACTTTACCCACGGTATTAGGAAAATCTGATATTTTTCACACTGGACGTTACTCACGGAATTAGGAAAATCTGATTTTTTTCACACTGGACGATACTCACGGAATTAGGAAAATCTGATTTTTTTCACATTGGACTTTACCCACGGTATTAGGAAAATCTGATTTTTTCACACTGGACGTTACTCACGGTATCAGGAAAATCAAATTTTTTCACCGTGGACGTTACTCACAGTATCAGGAAATTCGGATTTTTCACGTTGGACTTTACCCACGGTATTTTGAAAATCGGATTTTTTTCACCTGCACTATTACCCACAGTATCAGAAAAATCTGATTTTTTTCACATTGGGCTTTACCCACGGTATTAGGAAAATCTGATTTTTTCACCGTGGACGTTACTCACGGTATCAGGAAAATCTGATTTTTCTCACCCTGGACGTTACTCACGGTATCATGAGAATCTGATTTTTTTCCCATTGGACTTTCCCCACGGTATTAGGAAAATCTGATTTTCTTCACCCGGGACATTACTCACGGTATCAGGAAAATCTGATTTTTTTCACATTGGACTTTACCCACGGAATTAGGAAAATCTAATTTTTTTCACCCTGGACGATACTCACAGAATTAGGAAAATCTGATTTTTTTCACATTGGACTTTACCCACGGAATTAGGAAAATCTGATTTTTTCACACTGGACGTTACTCACGGTATCAGGAAAATCTGATTTTTTTCACGTTGGACTTTACCCACGGAATTATGAAAATCTGATTTTTTTCACCCTGGACGTTACTCACGGTATCAGGAGAATCTGATTTTTTCCCGTTGGACTTTACCCACGGAATTAGGAAAATCTGATTTTCTGCACCTGGGACGTTACTCACGGTATCAGGAAAATTGGGTTTTTTCACCCTAAACTTTACCCACGGTATCCGGAAAATCTGATTTTCTTCACCTGGGACGTTACTCACGGTATCAGGAAAATCGAATTTTTTCACCCTAAACTTTACTCACGGTATCAGGAAAATCTGATTTTTCTTCACCTGGGACGTTTCTCATGGTATTTTGAAAATCGGATTTTTTCACCCTAAACTTTACTCACGGTATCAGGAAAATCTGATTTTTTTCACCCTGGACGTTACTCACAATATCAGGAAAATCGGATTTTTCACGTTGGACTTTACCCACGGTATTTTGAAAATCGGATTTTTTTCACCTGGACTATTACCCACAGTATCAGGAAAATCTGATTTTTTTTTCACATTGGGCTTTACCCACGGTATTAGGAAAATCTGATTTTTTTCACCCTGGACGTTACTCACGGTATCAGGAAAATCTGATTTTTTTCACGTTGGACGTTACCCACGGAGTTAGGAAAATCTGATTTTCTTCACGCGGGACGTTACTCACAGTATCAGGAAAATCGGATTTTTTCACCCTAAACTTTAGTCACGGTATCAGGAAAATTGGATTTTCTTCACCCGGGATGTTTCTCATAGTTTTTTGAAAATCGGATTTTTTTAACCCTAAACTTTACTCATGGTATCAGGAAAATCTAATTTTTTTCACCCTGGACGTTACTCACGGTATCAGGAAAATCTGATTTTTTCACATTGGACTTTACCCACGGAATTAGGAAAATCTAATTTTTTTCACCCTGGACGTTACTCACGGTATCAGGAGAATCTGATTTTTTTCACATTGGACTTTACCCACGGAATTAGGAAAATCTGATTTTCTTCACCCGGGATGTTACTCACGGTATCAGGAAAATCGGATTTTTTCACCCTAAACTTTACTCACGGTATCAGGAAAATCTGATTTTTTTCACCATGGACGTTAATCACGCTATCAGGAAAATCTGATTTTTGCACATTGGACTTTACCCACGGTATTAGGAAAATCTGATATTTTTCACACTGGACGTTACTCACGGAATTAGGAAAATCTGATTTTTTTCACACTGGACGATACTCACGGAATTAGGAAAATCTGATTTTTTTCACATTGGACTTTACCCACGGTATTAGGAAAATCTGATTTTTTCACACTGGACGTTACTCACGGTATCAGGAAAATCAAATTTTTTCACCGTGGACGTTACTCACAGTATCAGGAAATTCGGATTTTTCACGTTGGACTTTACCCACGGTATTTTGAAAATCGGATTTTTTTCACCTGCACTATTACCCACAGTATCAGAAAAATCTGATTTTTTTCACATTGGGCTTTACCCACGGTATTAGGAAAATCTGATTTTTTCACCGTGGACGTTACTCACGGTATCAGGAAAATCTGATTTTTTTCACCCTGGACGTTACTCACGGTATCATGAGAATCTGATTTTTTTCCCATTGGACTTTCCCCACGGTATTAGGAAAATCTGATTTTCTTCACCCGGGACATTACTCACGGTATCAGGAAAATCTGATTTTTTTCACATTGGACTTTACCCACGGAATTAGGAAAATCTAATTTTTTTCACCCTGGACGATACTCACGGAATTAGGAAAATCTGATTTTTTTCACATTGGACTTTACCCACGGAATTAGGAAAATCTGATTTTTTCACACTGGACGTTACTCACGGTATCAGGAAAATCTGATTTTTTTCACGTTGGACTTTACCCACGGAATTATGAAAATCTGATTTTTTTCACCCTGGACGTTACTCACGGTATCAGGAGAATCTGATTTTTTCCCGTTGGACTTTACCCACGGAATTAGGAAAATCTGATTTTCTGCACCTGGGACGTTACTCACGGTATCAGGGAAATTGGGTTTTTTCACCCTAAACTTTACCCACGGTATCCGGAAAATCTGATTTTCTTCACCTGGGACGTTACTCACGGTATCAGGAAAATCGAATTTTTTCACCCTAAACTTTACTCACGGTATCAGGAAAATCTGATTTTTCTTCACCTGGGACGTTTCTCATGGTATTTTGAAAATCGGATTTTTTCACCCTAAACTTTACTCACGGTATCAGGAAAATCTGATTTTTTTCACCCTGGACGTTACTCACAATATCAGGAAAATCGGATTTTTCACGTTGGACTTTACCCACGGTATTTTGAAAATCGGATTTTTTTCACCTGGACTATTACCCACAGTATCAGGAAAATCTGATTTTTTTTTCACATTGGGCTTTACCCACGGTATTAGGAAAATCTGATTTTTTTCACCCTGGACGTTACTCACGGTATCAGGAAAATCTGATTTTTTTCACGTTGGACGTTACCCACGGAGTTAGGAAAATCTGATTTTCTTCACGCGGGACGTTACTCACAGTATCAGGAAAATCGGATTTTTTCACCCTAAACTTTAGTCACGGTATCAGGAAAATTGGATTTTCTTCACCCGGGATGTTTCTCATAGTTTTTTGAAAATCGGATTTTTTTAACCCTAAACTTTACTCATGGTATCAGGAAAATCTAATTTTTTTCACCCTGGACGTTACTCACGGTATCAGGAAAATCTGATTTTTTCACATTGGACTTTACCCACGGTATTAGGAAAATCTGATTTTTTTCACACTGGACGTTACTCATGGTATCAGGAAAATCAGATTTTTTTCACGTTGGACTTTACCCACGGAATTAGGAAAATCTGATTTTCTTCACCTGGGACGTTACTCACGGTATCAGGAAAATCAGTTTTTTTTCACGTTGGACGTTACCCACGGAATTAGGAAAATCTGATTTTCTTCAACCGGGACGTTACTCACGGTATCAGGAAAATCGAATTTTTTCACCCTAAACTTTACTCACGGTATCAGGAAAATCTGATTTTTTTTCACATTGGACTTTACCCATGGAATTAGGAAAATCTGATTTTTTTCACCCTGGACGTTACTCACGGTATCAGGAAAATCTGATTTTTTTCACGTTGGACGTTACGCATGGAGTTAGGAAAATCTGATTTTCTTCACCTGGGACGTTACTCACGGTATCAGGAAAATCGGATTTTTTCACCCTAAACTTTACTTACGGTATCAGGAAAATCTGATTTTCTTCACCCGGGACGTTTCTCATGGTATTTTGAAAATCGGATTTTTTCACCCTAAACTTTACTCACGGTATCAGGAAAATCTGATATTTTTCACCCTGACGTTACTCACAGTATCATGAAAATCTGATTTTTTCACGTTGGACTTTACCCACGGTGTTTTGAAAATCTAATTTTTTTCATCTGGACTATTACCCACGGTATCAGGAAAATCTTATTTTTTTCACCCTGGACGTTACTTACCTTATCAGGAAAATCTGATTTTTTCACAATGGACTTTACCCATAGTATTAGGGAAATCTGATTTTTTTCACCCTGGACGTTACTCATGGTATCATGAAAATCTGATTTTTTTTACGTTGGACGTTACCCACGGAATTAGGAAAATCTGATTTTCTTCACCCGGGACGTTACTCATGGTATCAGGAAAATCTGATTTTTTCACCCTAAATTTTACTCACGCTATCAGGAAAATCGGATTTTCTTCACCCGGGACATTTCTCATGGTATTTTGAAAATCGGATTTTTTCACCCTAAATTTTACTCATGGTATCAGGAAAATCTGAATTTTTTCACCCTGGATGTTACTCACGGTATCAGGAGAATCTGATTTTTTCCCATTGGACTTTACCCACGGAATTTGGAAAATCTGATTTTCTTCACCCGGGACGTTACTCACGGTATCAGGAAAATCTGATTTTTTTCACATTGGACGTTACCCACGGAGATAGGAAAATCTGATTTTCTTCACCCAGGACGTTACTCACAGTATCAGGAAAATCGGATTTTTTTCACCCTAAAATTTACACACGGTAACAGGAAAATCTGATTTTTTTCACGTTGGACTTTACCCACGGCAAGAGGAAAATCTGATTTTTTTCACCCTGGATGTTACTCACGGTATCAGGAGAATCTGATTTTTTTCACATTGGACTATACCCACGGAATTAGGAAAATCTGATTTTCTTCACCCGGGACGTTACTCACGGTATCAGGAAAATCGGGTTTTTTCACCCTAAACTTTACCCACGTTATCCGGAAAATGTCATTTTCTTCACCCGGCACGTTACTCACGGTATCAGGAAAATCTGATTTTTTTCAAGTTGGACGTTACCCATGGAATTAGAAAAATCTGATTTTCCTCACCCGGGATGTTACTCACGGTATCAGGAAAATCTGATTTTTTTCACATTGGACTTTACCCACGGTATTAGGAATATCTGATTTTTTTTTCACTTTGGACGTTACGCACGGAGTTAGGAAAATCTGATTTTCTTCACCCGGGACGTTATTCACGGTATCAGGTAAATCGGATTTTTTCACCCTAAACTTTACTCACGGTATCAGGAAAATCGGATTTTCGTCACCGGGGACATTTCTCATGGTATTTTGAAAATCGGATTTTTTCACCCTGGACGTTACTCACGGTATCAGGAAAATCTGATTTTTTTCACGTTGGACTTTACCCACGGAATTGGGAAAATCTGATTTTCTTCACCCGGGACGTTACTCACGGTATCAGGAGAATCAGTTTTTTTTTCACGTTGGACGTTACCCACGGAATTAGGAAAATCTGATTTTCTTCAACCGGGACGTTACTCACGGTATCAGGAAAATTGGATTTTTTCACCCCAAACTTTACTCACGGTATCAAGAAAATCTGATTTTTTTCACATTGGACTTTACACACAGAATTAGGAAAATCTGATTTTTTTTCACCCTGGACGTTAGTCACGGTATCAGGAAAATCTGATTTTTCTCACGTTGGACATTACGCACGGAGTTAGGAAAATCTGATTTTCTTCACCTGGGACGTTACTCACGGTATCAGGAGAATATGATATTTTTCACGTTGGACTTTACCCACGGAATTGGGAAAATCTGATTTTTTTCACCCAGGACGTTACTCACGGTATCAGGAAAATCAGATTTTTTTCACCCTGGACGTTACTTACCTTATCAGGAAAATCTGATTTTTCACAATGGACTTTACCCATGGTATTAGGGAAATCTGATTTTTTTCACCCTGGACGTTACTCACGGTATCATGAAAATCTGATTTTTTTTTACGTTGGACGTTACCCACGGAATTAGGAAAATCTGATTTTCTTCACCCGGGACGTTACTCACGGTATCAGGAAAATCTGATTTTTTCACCCTAAACTTTACTCACGGTATCAGGAAAATCGGATTTTCTTCACCCGGGACATTTCTCATGGTATTTTGAAAATCGGATTTTTTCACCCTAAATTTTACTCATGGTATCAGGAAAATCTGATTTTTTTCACCCTGGATGTTACTCACGGTATCAGGAGAATCTGATTTTTTCCCATTGGACTTTACCCACGGAATTTGGAAAATCTGATTTTCTTCACCCGGGACGTTACTCACGGTATCAGGAAAATCTGATTTTTTTCACATTGGACGTTACCCACGGCAAGAGGAAAATCTGATTTTTTTCACCCGGGACGTTACTCACGGTATCAGGAAAATCGGGTTTTTTCACCCTAAACTTTACCCACGTTATGCGGAAAATGTCATTTTCTTCACCCGGCACGTTACTCACGGTATCAGGAAAATCTGATTTTTTTCAAATTAGACGTTACCCATGGAATTAGAAAAATCTGATTTTCCTCACCCGGGATGTTACTCACGGTATCAGGAAAATCTGATTTTTTTCACATTGGACTTTACCCACGGTATTAGGAATATCTGATTTTTTTTTCACATTGGACGTTACGCACGGAGTTAGAAAAATCTGATTTTCTTCACCCGGGATGTTATTCACGGTATCAGGTAAATCGGATTTTTTCACCCTAAACTTTACTCACGGTATCAGGAAAATCGGATTTTCGTCACCGGGGACATTTCTCATGGTATTTTGAAAATCGGATTTTTTCACCCTGGACGTTACTCACGGTATCAGGAAAATCTGATTTTTTTCACGTTGGATTTTACCCACGGAATTGGGAAAATCTGATTTTCTTCACCCGGGACGTTACTCACGGTATCAGGAAAATCAGTTTTTTTTCACGTTGGACGTTACCCACGGAGTTAGGAAAATCTGATTTTCTTCAACCGGGACGTTACTCACGGTATCAGGAAAATTGGATTTTTTCACCCTAAACTTTACTCACGCTATTAGGAAAATCTGATTTTTTTCACATTGGACTTTACCCACGGAATTAGGAAAATCTGATTTTTTTCACCCTGGACGTTACTCATGGTATCAGGAAAATCTGATTTTTTTCACGTTGGACATTACGCACGGAGTTAGGAAAATCTGATTTTCTTCACCTGGGACGTTACTCACGGTATCAGGAAAATCTGATTTTTTTCACGTTGGACTTTACCCACGGAATTGGGAAAATCTGATTTTCTTCACCCGGGACGTTACTCACGGTATCAGGAAAATCAGTTTTTTTTCACGTTGGACGTTACCCACGGAATTAGGAAAATCTGATTTTCTTCAACCGGGACGTTACTCACGGTATCAGGAAAATCGGATTTTTTCACCCTAAACTTTACTCACGGTATCAGGAAAATCTGATTATTTTCACATTGGACTTTACCCACGGAATTAGGAAAATCTGATTTTTTTCACCCTGGACGTTACTCACGGTATCAGGAAAATCTGATTTTTTTCACGTTGGACGTTATGCACGGAGTTAGGAAAATCTGATTTTATTCACCTGGGACGTTACTCACGGTATCAGGAAAATCGGATTTTTTCATTCTAAACTTTACTCAAGGTATCAGGAAAATCTGATTTTCTTCACCCGGGACGTTTCTCATGGTATTTTGAAAATCGGATTTTTTCACCCTAAACTTTACTCACGGTATCACGAAAATCTGATATTTTTCACCCTGACGTTACTCACAGTATCAGGAAAATCTGATTTTTCACGTTGGACTTTACCCACGGTGTTTTGAAAATCTAATTTTTTTCATCTCGACTATTACCCACGGTATCAGGAAAATCTGATTTTTTTCACCCTGGACGTTACTTACCTTATCAGGAAAATCTGATTTTTTCACAATGGACTTTACCCATGGTATTAGGGAAATCTGATTTTTTTCACCCTGGACGTTACTCACGGTATCATGAAAATCTGATTTTTTTTACGTTGGACGTTACCCACGGAATTAGGAAAATCTGATTTTCTTCACCCGGGACGTTACTCACGGTATCAGGAAAATCTGATTTTTTCACCCTAAACTTTACTCACGCTATCAGGAAAATCGGATTTTCTTCACCCGGGACATTTCTCATGGTATTTTGAAAATCGGATTTTTTCACCCTAAATTTTACTCATGGTATCAGGAAAATCTGATTTTTTTCACCCTGGATGTTACTCACGGTATCAGGAGAATCTGATTTTTTCCCATTGGACTTTACCCACGGAATTAGGAAAATCTGATTTTCTTCACCCGGGACGTTACTCACGGTATCAGGAAAATTGGGTTTTTTCACCCTAAACTTTACCCACGTTATGCGGAAAATGTCATTTTCTTCACCCGGCACGTTACTCACGGTATCAGGAAAATCTGATTTTTTTCAAGTTGGACGTTACCCATGGAATTAGAAAAATCTGATTTTCCTCACCCGGGATGTTACTCACGGTATCAGGAAAATCTGATTTTTTTCACATTGGACTTTACCCACGGTATTAGGAATATCTGATTTTTTTTTCACGTTGGACGTTACGCACGGAGCTAGAAAAATCTGATTTTCTTCACCCGGGATGTTATTCACGGTATCAGGTAAATCGGATTTTTTCACCCTAAACTTTACTCACGGTATCAGGAAAATCGGATTTTCGTCACCGGGGACATTTCTCATGGTATTTTGAAAATCGAATTTTTTCACCCTAGACGTTACTCACGGTATCAGGAAAATCTGATTTTTTTCACTTTGGATTTTACCCACGGAATTGGGAAAATCTGATTTTCTTCACCCGGGACGTTACTCACGGTATCAGGAAAATCAGTTTTTTTTCACATTGGACGTTACCCACGGAGTTAGGAAAATCTGATTTTCTTCAACCGGGACGTTACTCACGGTATCAGGAAAATCGGATTTTTTCACCCTAAACTTTACTCACGGTATCAGGAAAATCTGATTTTTTTCACATTGGATTTTACCCACGGAATTAGGAAAATCTGATTTTTTTCACCCTGGACGTTACTCACGGTATCAGGAAAATCTGATTTTTTTCACGTTGGACATTACGCACGGAGTTAGGAAAATCTGATTTTCTTCACCCGGGACGTTACTCACGGTATCAGGAAAATCAGTTTTTTTTCACGTTGGACGTTACCCACGGAATTAGGAAAATCTGATTTTCTTCATCCGGGACGTTACTCACGGTATCAGGAAAATCGGATTTTTTCACCCTAAACTTTACTCACGGTATCAGGAAAATCTGATTTTTTCACATTGGATTTTACCCACGGAATTAGGAAAATCTGATTTTTTTCACCCTGGACGTTACTCACGGTATCAGGAAAATCTGATTTTTTTCATGTTGGACGTTACGCACGGAGTTAGAAAAATCTGATTTTATTCACCTGGGACGTTACTCACGGTATCAGGAAAATCGGATTTTTTCACCCTAAACTTTACTCAAGGTATCAGGAAAATCTGATTTTTTTCACCCGGGACGTTTCTCATGGTATTTTGAAAATCGGATTTTTTCACCCTAAACTTTACTCACGGTATCACGAAAATCTGATATTTTTCACCCTGACGTTACTCACAGTATCAGGAAAATCTGATTTTTTCACGTTGGACTTTACCCACGGTGTTTTGAAAATCTAATTTTTTTCATCTGGACTATTACCCACGGTATCAGGAAAATCTGATTTTTTTCACCCTGGACGTTACTTACCTTATCAGGAAAATCTGATTTTTTCACAATGGACTTTACCCATGGTATTAGGGAAATCTGATTTTTTTCACCCTGGACGTTACTCACGGTATCATGAAAATCTGATTTTTTTTACATTGGACGTTACCCACGGAATTAGGAAAATCTGATTTTCTTCACCCGGGACGTTACTCACGGTATCAGGAAAATCTGATTTTTTCACCCTAAACTTTACTCACGCTATCAGGAAAATCGGATTTTCTTCATCCGGGACATTTCTCATGGTATTTTGAAAATCGGATTTTTTCACCCTAAATTTTACTCATGGTATCAGGAAAATCTGATTTTTTTCACCCTGGATGTTACTCACCGTATCAGGAGAATCTGATTTTTTCCCATTGGACTTTACCCACGGAATTAGGAAAATCTGATTTTCTTCACCCGGGACGTTACTCACGGTATCAGGAAAATCGGTTTTTTTCACCTTAAACTTTACCCACGTTATCCGGAAAATGTCATTTTCTTCACCCGGCACGTTACTCACGGTATCAGGAAAATCTGATTTTTTTCAAGTTGGACGTTACCCATGGAATTAGAAAAATCTGATTTTCCTCACCCGGGATGTTACTCACGGTATCAGGAAAATCTGATTTTTTTCACATTGGACTTTACCCACGGTATTAGGAATATCTGATTTTTTTTTTCACGTTGGACGTTACGCACGGAGTTAGGAAAATCTGATTTTCTTCACCCGGGATGTTATTCACGGTATCAGGTAAATCGGATTTTTTCACCCTAAACTTTACTCACGGTATCAGGAAAATCGGATTTTCATCACCGGGGACATTTCTCATGGTATTTTGAAAATCGGATTTTTTCACCCTGGACGTTACTCACGGTATCAGGAAAATCTGATTTTTTTCACGTTGGATTTTACCCACGGAATTGGGAAAATCTGATTTTCTTCACCCGGGACGTTACTCACGGTATCAGGAAAATCAGTTTTTTTTCACGTTGGACGTTACCCACGGAATTAGGAAAATCTGATTTTCTTCAACCGGGACGTTACTCACGGTATCAGGAAAATTGGATTTTTTCACCCTAAACTTTACTCACGGTATCAGGAAAATCTGATTTTTTTCACATTGGACTTTACCCACGGAATTAGGAAAATCTGATTTTTTTCACCCTGGACGTTACTCACGGTATCAGGAAAATCTGATTTTTTTCACGTTGGACATTACGCACAGAGTTAGGAAAATCTGATTTTCTTCACCTGGGACGTTACTCACGGTATCAGGAAAATCTGATTTTTTTCACGTTGGACTTTACCCACGGAATTGGGAAAATCTGATTTTCTTCACCCGGGACGTTACTCACGGTATCAGGAAAATCAGTTTATTTTCACGTTGGACGTTACCCACGGAATTAAGAAAATCTGATTTTCTTCAACCGGGACGTTACTCACGGTATCAGGAAAATCGGATTTTTTCACCCTAAACTTTACTCACGGTATCAGGAAAATCTGATTTTTTTCACGTTGGACTTTACCCACGGCAAGAGGAAAATCTGATTTTTTTCACCCTGGATGTTACTCACGGTATCAGGAGAATCTGATTTTTTTTCCCATTGGACTATACCCACGGAATTAGGAAAATCTGATTTTCTTCACCCGGGACGTTACTCACGGTATCAGGAAAATCGGGTTTTTTCACCCTAAACTTTACCCACGTTATCCGGAAAATGTCATTTTCTTCACCCGGCACGTTACTCATGGTATCAGGAAAATCGTATTTTTTCACCCTAAACTTTACTCACAGTATCAGGAAAATCTGATTTTCTTCACCCGGGACGTTTCTCATGGTATTTTGAAAATCGGATTTTTTCACCCTAAATTTTACTCACGGTATCAGGAAAAACTATTTTTCTTCACCCTGGACGTTTCTCATGGTATTTTGAAAATCGGATTTTTTTGACCCTAAACTTTACTCATGGTATCAGGAAAATCTGATTTTTTTCACGTTGGACGTTACCCATGGAATTAGAAAAATCTGATTTTCCTCACCCGGGATGTTACTCACGGTATCAGGAAAATCTGATTTTTTTCACATTGGACTTTACCCACGGTATTAGGAATATCTGATTTTTTTTTCACGTTGGACGTTACGCACGGAGTTAGGAAAATCTGATTTTCTTCACCCGGGACGTTATTCACGGTATCAGGAAAATCGGATTTTTTCACCCTAAACTTTACTCACAGTATCAGGAAAATCGGATTTTCGTCACCGGGGACATTTCTCATGGTATTTTGAAAATCGGATTTTTTCACCTGGACTATTACCCACGGTATCAGGAAAATCTGATTTTTTTTCACGTTGGACTTTACCCACGGAATCAGGAAAATCTGATTTTTTTCACCCTGGACGTTACTCACGGTATCAGGAAAATCTGATTTTTTTCACATTGGACATTACCCACGGTATCAGGGAAATCTGGTTTTTTTCACCCTGGACGTTACTCACGGTACCAGGAAAATCTGAATTTTTTCACGTTGGACGTTACGCATGGAGTTAGGAAAATCGGATTTTTTTCACCTGGACTATCACCCACGGTATCAGGAAAATCTAATTTTTTTCACTCAGGACGTTACTCACGGTATCAGGAAAATCTGATTTTTTTCACGTTGGACATTACGCACGGAGTTAGGAAAATCTGATTTTCTTCACCTGGGACGTTACTCACGGTATCAGGAAAATCTGATTTTTTTCACGTTTCACTTTACCCACGGAATTGGGAAAATCTGATTTTCTTCACCCGGGACGTTACTCACAGTATCAGGAAAATCAGTTTTTTTTCACGTTGGATGTTACCCACGGAATTAGGAAAATCTGATTTTCTTCAACCGGGACGTTACTCACGGTATCAGGAAAATCGGATTTTTTTCACCCTGGATGTTACTCACGGTATCAGGAGAATCTGATTTTTTTTCCCATTGGACTATACCCACGGAATTAGGAAAATCTGATTTTCTTCACCCGGGACGTTACTCACGGTATCAGGAAAATCGGGTTTTTTCACCCTAAACTTTACCCACGTTATCCGGAAAATGTCATTTTCTTCACCCGGCACGTTACTCACGGTATCAGGAAAATCGTATTTTTTCACCCTAAACTTTACTCACAGTATCAGGAAAATCTGATTTTCTTCACCCGGGACGTTTCTCATGGTATTTTGAAAATCGGATTTTTTCACCCTAAATTTTACTCACGGTATCTGGAAAAACTATTTTTCTTCACCCTGGACGTTTCTCATGGTATTTTGAAAATCGGATTTTTTTTACCCTAAACTTTACTCATGGTATCAGGAAAATCTGATTTTTTTCACGTTGGACGTTACCCATGTAATTAGAAAAATCTGATTTTCCTCACCCGGGATGTTACTCACGGTATCAGGAAAATCTGATTTTTTTTTACATTGGACTTTACCCACGGTATTAGGAATATCTGATTTTTTTTTCACGTTGGACGTTACGCACAGAGTTGGGAAAATCTGATTTTCTTCACCCGGGACGTTATTCACGGTAATAGGAAAATCGGATTTTTTCACCCTAAACTTTACTCACAGTATCAGGAAAATCGGATTTTCGTCACCGGGGACATTTCTCATGGTATTTTGAAAATCGGATTTTTTCACCTGGACTATTACCCACGGTATCAGGAAAATCTGATTTTTTTTCACGTTGGACTTTACTCACGGTATCAGGGAAATCTGGATTTTTTCACCCTGGATGTTACTCACGGTACCAGGAAAATCTGAATTTTTTCACGTTGGACGTTACGCATGGAGTTAGGAAAATCGGATTTTTTTCACCTGGACTATCACCCACGGTATCAGGAAAATCTAATTTTTTTCACTCAGGACGTTACTCACGGTATCAGGAAAATCTGATTTTTTTCACGTTGGACATTACGCACGGAGTTAGGAAAATCTGATTTTCTTCACCTGGGTCGTTACTCACGGTATCAGGAAAATCTGATTTTTTTCACGTTGCACTTTACCCACGGAATTGGGAAAATCTGATTTTCTTCACCCGGGACGTTACTCACAGTATCAGGAAAATCAGTTTTTTTTCACGTTGGACGTTACCCACGGAATTAGGAAAATCTGATTTTCTTCAACCGGGACGTTACTCACGGTATCAGGAAAATCGGATTTTTTCACCCTAAACTTTACTCACGGTATCAGGAAAATCTGATTTTTTTCACATTGGACTTTACCCACGGAATTAGGAAAATCTGATTTTTTTCACCCTGGACGTTACTCACGGTATCAGGAAATTCTGATTTTTTTTCACGTTGGACGTTACGCACGGAGTTAGGAAAATCTGATTTTATTCACCTGGGACGTTACTCACGGTATCGGGAAAATCGGATTTTTTCACCCTAAACTTTACTCAAGGTATCAGGAAAATCTGATTTTCTTCACCCGGGACATTTCTCATGGTATTTTGAAAATCGGATTTTTTCACCCTAAACTTTACTCACGGTATCACGAAAGTCTGATATTTTTCACCATGACGTTACTCATAGTATCAGGAAAATCTGATTTTTTCACGTTGGACTTTACCCACGGTGTTTTGAAAATCTAATTTTTTTCATCTGGACTATTACCCACGGTATCAGGAAAATCTGATTTTTTTCACCCTGGACGTTACTTACCTTATCAGGAAAATCTGATTTTTTCACAATGGACTTTACCCATGGTATTAGGGAAATCTGATTTTTTTCATCCTGGACGTTACTCACGGTATCATGAAAATCTGATTTTTTTTACGTTGGACGTTACCCACGGAATTAGGAAAATCTGATTTTCTTCACCCGGGACGTTACTCACGGTATCAGGAAAATCTGATTTTTTCACCCTAAACTTTACTCACGCTATCAGGAAAATCGGATTTTCTTCACCTGGGACATTTCTCAAGGTATTTTGAAAATCGGATTTTTTCACCCTAAATTTTACTCATGGTATCAGGAAAATCTGATTTTTTTCACCCTGGATGTTACTCACGGTATCAGGAGAATCTGATTTTTTTCCCATTGGACTTTACCCACGGAATTTGGAAAATCTGATTTTCTTCACCCGGGACGTTACTCACGGTATCAGGAAAATCTGATTTTTTTCACATTGGACGTTACCCACGGAGATAGGAAAATCTGATTTTCTTCACCCAGGACGTTACTCACAGTATCAAGAAAATCGGATTTTTTTTTCACCCTAAAATTTACTCACGGTATCAGGAAAATCTGATATTTTTTACGTTGGACTTTACCCACGGCTAGAGGAAAATCTGATTTTTTTCACCCTGGATGTTACTCACGGTATCAGGAGAATCTGATTTTTTTTCCCATTGGACTATACCCACGGAATTAGGAAAATCTGATTTTCTTCACCCGTGACGTTACTCACGGTATCAGGAAAATCGGGTTTTTTCACCCTAAACTTTACCCACGTTATCCGGAAAATGTCATTTTCTTCACCCGGCACGTTACTCACGGTATCAGGAAAATCGTATTTTTTCACCCTAAACTTTACTCACAGTATCAGGAAAATCTGATTTTCTTCACCCGGGACGTTTCTCATGGTATTTTGAAAATCGGATTTTTTCACCCTAAATTTTACTCACGGTATCAGGAAAAACTATTTTTCTTCACCCTGGACATTTCTCATGGTATTTTGAAAATCGGATTTTTTTGACCCTAAACTTTACTCACGGTATCAGGAAAATCTGATTTTTTTCACGTTGGACGTTACCCATGGAATTAGAAAAATCTGATTTTCCTCACCCGGGATGTTACTCACGGTATCAGGAAAATCTGATTTTTTCACATTGGACTTTACCCACGGTATTAGGAATATCTGATTTTTTTTTCACGTTGGACGTTACGCACGCAGTTAGGAAAATCTGATTTTCTTCACCCGGGACGTTATTCACGGTTTCAGGAAAATCGGATTTTTTCACCCTAAACTTTACTCACAGTATCAGGAAAATCGGATTTTCGTCACCGGGGACATTTCTCATGGTATTTTGAAAATCGGATTTTTTCACCTGGACTATTACCCACGGTATCAGGAAAATCTGATTTTTTTTCACGTTGGACTTTACCCACGGAATTAGGAAAATCTGATTTTTTTCACCCTGGACGTTACTCACGGTATCAGGAAAATCTGATTTTTTTCACATTGGACATTACCCACGGTATCAGGGAAATCTGGTTTTTTTCACCCTGGACGTTACTCACGGTACCAGGAAAATCTGAATTTTTTCACGTTGGACGTTACGCATGGAGTTAGGAAAATCGGATTTTTTTCACCTGGACTATCACCCACGGTATCAGGAAAATCTGATTTTTTCACATTGGACTTTACCCACGGAATTCGGAAAATCTGATTTTTTTCACCATGGACGTTACTCATGGTATCAGGAAAATCTGATTTTTTTCACGTTGGACGTTACGCAGGGAGTTAGGAAAATCTGATTTTCTTCATCTGGGACGTTACTCACGGTATCAGGAAAATCTGATTTTTATTCACCCTAAACTTTACTCACGGTATCAGGAAAATCTGATTTTCTTCACCCGGGACGTTTCTCATGGTATTTTGAAAATTGGATTTTGTCACACTAAACTTTCCTCACGGTATCAATAAAATCTAATTTTTTTCACCCTGGACGTTGCTCACAGTATCAGGTAAATCTGATTTTTTTCACGTTGGACTTTACCCACGGAATCAGGAAAATCTGATTTTTTTCACTTTGGACTTTACCCACGGTATCAGGAAAATCTGATTTTTTTCACGTTGGACTTTACCCACGGAATTGGGAAAATCTGATTTTCTTCACCCGGGACGTTACTCACGGTATCAGGAAAATCAGTTGTTTTTTCACGTTGGACGTTACCCACGGAATTAGGAAAATCTGATTTTCTTCAACCGGGACGTTACTCACGGTATCAGGAAAATCGAATTTTTTCACCCTAAACTTTACTCACGGTATCAGGAAAATCTGATTTTTTTCACATTGGACTTTACCCACGGAATTAGGAAAATCTGATTTTTTTTCACCCTGGACGTTACTCACGGTATCAGGAAAATCTGATTTTCTTCACCCGGGACGTTTCTCATGGTATTTTGAAAATCGGATTTTTTCACCCTAAACTTTACTCACGGTATCAGGAAAATCTGATATTTTTCACCCTGACGTTACTCACAGTATCAGGAAAATCTGATTTTTTCACGTTGGACTTTACCCACGGTGTTTTGAAAATCTAATTTTTTTCATCTGGACTATTACCCACGGTATCAGGAAAATCTGATTTTTTTCACCCTGGACGTTACTTACCTTATCAGGAAAATCTGATTTTTTCACAATGGACTTTACCCATAGTATTAGGGAAATCTGATTTTTTTCACCCTGGACGTTACTCACGGTATCATGAAAATCTGATTTTTTTTTACGTTGGACGTTACCCACGGAATTAGGAAAATCTGATTTTCTTCACCCGGGACGTTACTCACGGTATTAGGAAAATCTGATTTTTTCACCCTAAACTTTACTCACGCTATCAGGAAAATCGGATTTTCTTCACCCGGGACATTTCTCATGGTATTTTGAAAATCGGATTTTTTCACCCTAAATTTTACTCACGGTATCAGGAAAATCTGATTTTTTTCACCCTGGATGTTACTCACGGTATCAGGAGAATCTGATTTTTTTCACATTGGACTATACCCACGGAATTAGGAAAATCTGATTTTCTTCACCCGGGACGTTACTCACGGTATCAGGAAAATCGGGTTTTTTCACCCTAAACTTTACCCACGTTATCCGGAAAATGTCATTTTCTTCACCCGGCACGTTACTCACGGTATCAGGAAAATCGTATTTTTTCACCCTAAACTTTACTCACAGTATCAGGAAAATCTGATTTTCTTCACCCGGGACGTTTCGCATGGTATTTTGAAAATCGGATTTTTTCACCCTAAATTTTACTCACGGTATCAGGAAAAACTGATTTTCTTCAACCTGGACGTTTCTCATGGTATTTTGAAAATCGGATTTTTTTGACCCTAAACTTTACTCACGGAATCAGGAAAATCTGATTTTTTTCAAGTTGGACGTTACCCATGGAATTAGAAAAATCTGATTTTCCTCACCCGGGATGTTACTCACGGAATTAGGAAAATCTGATCTTCTTCACCCGGGACATTACTCACGGTATCAGGAAAATCTGTTTTTTTTTCACGTTGGACGTTACGCACGGAGTTAGGAAAATCTGATTTTCTTCACCTGGGACGTTATTCACGGTATCAGGTAAATCGGATTTTTTCACCCTAAACTTTACTCACGGTATCAGGAAAATCGGATTTTCGTCACCGGGGACATTTCTCATGGTATTTTGAAAATCGGATTTTTTCACCCTGGACGTTACTCACGGTATCAGGAAAATCTGATTTTTTTCACATTGGACATTACCCACGGTATCAGGAAAATCTGATTTTTTTCAGCCTGGACGTTACTCACGGTAACAGGAAAATCTGAATTTTTTCACGTTGGACGTTACGCACGGAGTTAGGAAAATCTGATTTTCTTCACCTGGGTATCAGGAAAATCTGATTTTCTTCACCCGGGACGTTTCTCATGGTATTTTGAAAATCGGAGTTTTTCACCCTAAACTTTACTCACGGTATCAATAAAATCTGATTTTTTTCACCCTGGATGTTACTCACAGTATCAGGTAAATCTGATTTTTTCACGTTGGACTTTACCCACGGTATTTTGAAAATCGAATTTTTTTCACCTGGACTATTACCCATGGAATCAGGAAAATCTGATTTTTTTCACTTTGGACTTTACCCATGGCATCAGGAAAATCTGATTTTTTTCCCCTGGACTATTACCCAAGGAATCAGAAAAATCTGATTTTTTTCATGTTGGACTTTACCCACGGAATTAGGAAAATCTGATTTTCTTCACCCGGGACATTACTCACGGTATCTGGAAAATCTGTTTTTTTTTCACGTTGGACGATACCCCTGGATTTTTTCACCCTAAATTTTACTCACGGTATCAGGAAAAACTGATTTTCTTCAACCTGGACGTTTCTCATGGTATTTTGAAAATCGGATTTTTTTCACCCTAAACTTTACTCACGGTATCAGGAAAATCTGATTTTTTTCAAGTTGGACGTTACCCATGGAATTAGAAAAATCTGATTTTCCTCACCCGGGATGTTACTCACGGTATCAGGAAAATCTGATTTTTTTCACATTGGACTTTACCCACGGTATTAGGAATATCTGATTTTTTTTCACGTTGGACGTTACGCACGGAGTTAGGAAAATCTGATTTTCTTCACCCGGGACGTTACTCACGGTATCAGGAGAATCTGATTTTTTCCCATTGGACTTTACCCACGGAATTTGGAAAATCTGATTTTATTCACCCGGGACGTTACTCACGGTATCAGGAAAATCTGATTTTTTTCACATTGGACGTTACCCACGGAGATAGGAAAATCTGATTTTCTTCACCCAGGACGTTACTCACAGTATCAGGAAAATCGGATTTTTTCACCCTAAACTTTACTCACGGTATCAGGAAAATCTGATTTTTTTCACGTTGGACTTTACCCACGGCAAGAGGAAAATCGGATTTTTTTTCACCCTGGATGTTACTCACGGTATCAGGAGAATGTGATTTTTTTCCCATTGGACTATACCCACGGAATTAGGAAAATCTGATTTTCTTCACCCGGGACGTTACTCACGGTATCAGGAAAATCTGATTTTTTTCACCCTGGACGTTACTCACGGTATCAGGAGAATCAGATTTTTTTCCCATTGGACTATACCCACGGAATTAGGAAAATCTGATTTTCTTCACCCTGGACGTTACTCACGGTATCAGGAAAATCGGATTTTTTTCACCCTGGATGTTACTCATGGTATCAGGAGAATCTGATTTTTTTCCCATTGGACTATACCCACGGAATTAGGAAAATCTGATTTTCTTCACCCGGGACGTTACTCACGGTATCAGGAAAATCGGGTTTTTTCACCCTAAACTTTACTCACGGTATCAGGAAAATCTGATTTTTTTCACATTGGACTTTACCCACGGAATTAGGTAAATCTGATTTTCTTCACCCGGGACGTTACACACGGTATCAGGAAAATCTGATTTTTTTCACCCTGGACGTTACTCACGGTATCAGGAGAATCTGATTTTTTTCAAGTTGGACTTTACCCACGGAATTAGGAAAATCTGATTTTCTGCAGCCGGGACATTACTCACGGTATCAGGAAAATCGTATTTTTTTCACACTAAACTTTACTCACGGTATCAGGAAAATCTGATTTTCTTCACCCTGGACGTTACTCACAGTATCAGGAAAATCTGATTTTTCTTCACCCGGGACGTTTCTCACGGTATTTTGAAAATCGGATTTTTTCACCCTAAACTTTACTCACGGTATCAGTAAAATCGGATTTTCGTCACCGGGTACATTTCTCATGGTATTTTGAAAATCGGTTTTTTTCACCTGGACTATTACCCACGGTATCAGGAAAATCTGATTTTTTCACATTGGACTTTACCCACGGTATTAGGAAAATCTGATTTTTTTCACCCTGTACGTTACTCACGGTATCAGGAAAATCTGATTTTTTTCACATTGGACATTACCCACGGTATCAGGAAAATCTGATTTTTTTCACCCTGGACGTTACTCACGGTACCAGGAAAATCTGAATTTTTTCACGTTGGACGTTACGCACGGAGTTAGGAAAATCGGATTTTTTTCACCTGGACTATCACCCACGGTATCAGGAAAATCTGATTTTTTTCACTCAGGACGTTACTCACGGTATCAGGAAAATCTGATTTTTTCACATTGGACTTTACCCACGGAATTCGGAAAATCTGATTTTTTTCACCATGGACGTTACTCACGGTATCAGGAAAATCTGATTTTTTTCACGTTGGACGTTACGCACGGAGTTAGGAAAATCTGATTTTCTTCATCTGGGACGTTACTCACGGTATCAGGAAAATCTGATTTCTTTTCACCCTAAACTTTACTCACGGCATCAGGAAAATCTGATTTTCTTCACCCGGGACGTTTCTCATGGTATTTTGAAAATCGGATTTTGTCACACTAAACTTTCCTCACGGTATCAATAAAATCTAATTTTTTTCACCCTGGACGTTGCTCACAGTATCAGGTAAATCTGATTTTTTCAGGTTGGAATTTACCCACGGAATCAGGAAAATCTGATTTTTTTCACTTTGGACTTTACCCACGGTATCAGGAAAATCTGATTTTTTTCACGTTGGACTTTACCCACGGAATTGGGAAAATCTGATTTTCTTCACCCGGGACGTTACTCACGGTATCAGGAAAATCAGTTTTTTTTCACGTTGGACGTTACGCACGGAGTTAGGAAAATCTGATTTTCTTCACCTGGGACGTTACTCACGGTATCAGGAAAATCGGATTTTTTCACCCTAAACTTTACTCACGGTATCAAGAAAATCTGATTTTTTTCACATTGGACTTTACCCACGGAATTAGGAAAATCTGATTTTTTTCACCCTGGACGTTACTCACGGTATCAGGAAAATCTGATTTTTTTCACGTTGGACGTTACGCACGGAGTTAGGAAAATCTGATTTTCTTCACCTGGGACGTTACTCACGGTATCAGGAAAATCGGATTTTTTCACCCTAAACTTTACTCATGGTATCAGGAAAATCTGATTTTCTTCACCCGGGACGTTTCTCATGGTATTTTGAAAATCGGATTTTTTCACCCTAAACTTTACTCACGGTATCAGGAAAATCTGATATTTTTCACGTTGGACTTTACCCATGGTGTTTTTAAAATCGAATTTTTTTCATCTGGACTATTACCCACGGTATCAGGAAAATCTGATTTTTTCCCCCTGGACGTTACTTACCTTATCAGGAAAATCTGATTTTTCACAATGGACTTTACCCATGGTATTAGGGAAATCTGATTTTTTTCACCCTGGACGTTACTCACGGTATCATGAAAATCTGATTTTTTTTACGTTGGACGTTACCCACGGAATTAGGAAAATCTGATTTTCTTCACCCGGGACGTTACTCACGGTATCAGGAAAATCTGATTTTTTCACCCTAAACTTTACTCACGCTATCAGGAAAATCGGATTTTCTTCACCCGGGACATTTCTCATGGTATTTTGAAAATCGGATTTTTTCACCCTAAATTTTACTCACGGTATCAGGAAAATCTGATTTTTTTCACCCTGGATGTTACTCACGGTATCAGGAGAATCTGATTTTTTCCCATTGGACTTTACCCACGGAATTTGGAAAATCTGATTTTCTTCACCCGGGACGTTACTCACGGTATCAGGAAAATCTGATTTTCTTCTCCCAGGACGTTACTCACAGTATCAGGAAAATCGGATTTTTTTCACCCTAAAATTTACTCACGGTATCAGGAAAATCTGATTTTTTTCACGTTGGACTTTACCCACGGCAAGAGGAAAATCTGATTTTTTTTCACCCTGGATGTTAACTCACGGTATCAGGAGAATCTGATTTTTTTCCCATTGGACTATACCCACGGAATTAGGAAAATCTGATTTTTTTCACCCGGGACGTTACTCACGGTATCAGGAAAATCGGGTTTTTTCACCCTAAACTTTACCCACGTTATCCGGAAAATGTCATTTTCTTCACCCGGCATGTTACTCACGGTATCAGGAAAATCGTATTTTTTCACCCTAAACTTTACTCACAGTATCAGGAAAATCTGATTTTCTTCACCCGGGACGTTTCTCATGGTATTTTGAAAATCGGATTTTTTCACCCTAAATTTTACTCACGGTATAAGGAAAAACTGATTTTCTTCACCCTGGACGTTTCTCATGTATTTTGAAAATCGGATTTTTTTTACCCTAAACTTTACTCACGGTATCAGGAAAATCTGATTTTTTTTCACGTTGGACGTTACCTATGGAATTAGAAAAATCTGATTTTCCTCACCCGGGACGTTTCTCATGGTATTTTGAAAATCGGATTTTTTCACCCTAAATTTTACTCACGGTATAAGGAAAAACTGATTTTCTTCACCCTGGACGTTTCTCATGTATTTTGAAAATCGTATTTTTTTCACCCTAAACTTAACTCACGGTATCAGGAACATCTGATTTTTCTTCACCCGGGACGTTTCTCATGGTATTTTGAAAATCTGATTTTTTCACATTGGACTTTACCCACGGTATTAGGAAAATCTGATTTTTTTCACCCTGGACGTTACTCACGGTATCAGGAAAATCTGATTTTTTTCAAGTTGGACGTTACCCACGGAGTTCGGAAAATCTGATTTTCTTCACCCGGGACGTTACTCACAGTATCAGGAAAATCGGATTTTTTTCACCCTAAACTTTACTCACGGTATCAGGAAAATCGGATTTTCTTCACCCGGGACGTTTCTCATGGTATTTTGAATATTGGATTTTTTCACCCTAAACTTTACTCACGGTATCAGGAAAATCTGATTTTTTTCACGTTGGACGTTACCCACGGAGTTAGGAAAATCTGATTTTTGTCACCCTGGACGTTACTCACGGTATCAGGAAAATCTGATTTTTTCACATTGGACTTTACCCACGGTATTAGGAAAATCTGATTTTTTTCACACTGGACGTTAATCACGGTATCAGGAAAATCTGATTTTTTTCACGTTGGACTTTACCCACGGAATTAGGAAAATCTGATTTTTTTCACCCTGGACGTTACTCACGGTATCAGGAGAATCTGATTTTTTCCCGTTGGACTTTACCCACGGAATTAGGAAAATCTGATTTTCTGCACCCGGGACGTTACTCACGGTATCAGGAAAATCGTATTTTTTTCACCCTAAACTTAACTCACGGTATCAGGAAAATCTGATTTTTCTTCACCCGTGATGTTTCTCATGGTATTTTGAAAATCGGATTTTTTCACCCTAAACTTTACTCACGGTATCAGGAAAATCTGATTTTTTTTCACCCTGGACGTTACTCACAGTATCAGGAAAATCTGATTTTTTTCACATTGGACTTTACCCACGGTGTTAGAAAAATCTGATTTTTTTCAGCCTGGACGTTACTCACGGTATCAGGAGAATCTGATTTTTTTTCCCGTTGGACGTTACCCACGGAGTTAGGAAAATCTGATTTTCTTCACCCGGGATGTTACTCACGGTATCCGGAAAATTGGATTTTTTCACCCTGAACTTTACTCACGGTATCAGGAAAATGTGATTTTTTTCACCCTGGACATTACTCACAGTATCAGGAAAATCTGATTTTTTCACATTGGACTTTACCCACGGTATTAGGAAAATCTGATTTTTTTCACTCTGGACGTTACTCACGGTATCAGGAAAATCTGATTTTTTTCACGTTGGACGTTACCCACGGAGTTAGGAAAATCGGATTTTCTTCACCCGGGACGTTTCTCATGGTATTTTGAATATTGGATTTTTTCACCCTAAACTTTACTCACGATATCAGGAAAATCTGATTTTTTTCACCCTGGACATTACTCACGGTATCAGGAAAATCTGATTTTTTTCACGTTGGACGTTACCCACGGAGTTAGGAAAATCTGATTTTTGTCACCCTGGACGTTACTCACGGTATCAGGAAAATCTGATTTTTTCACATTGTACTTTACCCACGGTATTAGGAAAATCTGATTTTTTTCACACTGGACGTTAATCACAGTATCAGGAAAATCTGTTTTTTTTCACGTTGGACTTTACCCATGGAATTAGGAAAATCTGATTTTCTGCACCCGGGACGTTACTCACGGTATCAGGAAAATCGTATTTTTTTCACCCTAAACTTAACTCACGGTATCAGGAAAATCTGATTTTTCTTCACCCGGGACGTTTCTCATGGTATTTTGAAAATCGGATTTTTTTCACCCTAAACTTTACTCACGGTATCAGGAAAATCTGATTTTTTTCACCCTGGACGTTACTCACAGTATCAGGAAAATCTGATTTTTTCATGTTGGACTTTACCCACGGTATTTTGAAAATCGGATATTTTTCACCTGGACTATTACCCACGGTATCAGGAAAATCTGATTTTTTTCACATTGGACTTTACCCACGGTGTTAGGAAAATCTGATTTTTTTCACCCTGGATGTTACTCACGGTATCAGGAGAATCTGATTTTTTTCCCGTTGGACGTTACCCACGGAGTTAGGAAAATCTGATTTTCTTTACCCGGGATGTTACTCACGGTATCCGAAAAATTGGATTTTTTCACCCTGAACTTTACTCACGGTATCAGGAAAATGTGATTTTTTGTCACCCTGGACATTACTCACAGTATCAGGAAAATCTGATTTTTTCACATTGGACTTTACCCACGGTATCAGGAAAATCGGATTTTTTTCACCCTAAACTTTACTCATGGTATCAGGAAAATCGGATTTTTTTCACCCTGGACGTTACTCACAGTATCAGGAAAATCTGATTTTTTCACATTGGACTTTACCCACGGTATTAGGAAAATCTGATTTTTTTCACCCTGGATGTTACTCACGGTATCAGGAAAATCTGATTTTTTTCACGTTGGACGTTACCCACGGAGTTAGGAAAATCTGATTTTCTTCACCCGGGACGTTACTCACAGTTTCAGGAAAATCGGATTTTTTCACCCTAAACTTTACTCCCGGTATCAGGAAAATCGGATTTTCTTCACCCGGGACGTTTCTCATGGTATTTTGAATATTGGATTTTTTCACCCTAAACTTTACTCACGGTATCAGGAAAATCTGATTTTTTTCACGTTGGACGTTACCCACGGAGTTAGGAAAATCTGATTTTTGTCACCCTGGACATTACTCACGGTATCAGGAAAATCTGATTTTTTCACATTGGACTTTACCCACGGTATTAGGAAAATCTGATTTTTTTCACACTGGACGTTAATCACGGTATCAGGAAAATCTGATTTTTTTCACGTTGGACTTTACCCACGGAATTAGGAAAATCTGATTTTTTTCACCCTGGACGTTACTCACGGTATCAGGAGAATCTGATTTTTTCCCGTTGGACTTTACCCACGGAATTAGGAAAATCTGATTTTCTGCACCCGGGACGTTACTCACGGTATCAGGAAAATCGTATTTTTTTCACCCTAAACTTAACTCACGGTATCAGGAAAATCTGATTTTTCTTCACCCGGGACGTTTCTCATGATATTTTAAAAATCGGATTTTTTCACCCTAAACTTTACTCACGGTATCAGGAAAATCTGATTTTTTTCACCCTGGACGTTACTCACAGTATCAGGAAAATCTGATTTTTTTCACATTGGACTTTACCCACGGTGTTAGGAAAATCTGATTTTTTTCAGCCTGGACGTTACTCACGGTATCAGGAGAATCTGATTTTTTTTCCCGTTGGACGTTACCCACGGAGTTAGGAAAATCTGATTTTCTTCACCCGGGATGTTACTCACGGTATCCGGAAAATTGGATTTTTTCACCCTGAACTTTACTCACGGTATCAGGAAAATGTGATTTTTTTCACCCTGGACATTACTCACTGTATCAGGAGAATCTGATTTTTTTTCCCGTTGGACTTTACCCACGGAATTAGGAAAATCTGATTTTCTGCACCCGGGACGTTACTCACGGTATCAGGATAATCGTATTTTTTTCACCCTAAACTTAACTCACGGTATCAGGAAAATCTGATTTTTTTTCACCCGGAACATTGCTCATGGTATTTTGAAAATCGGATTTTTTTTTCACCTGGACTATTACCCACGGTATCAGGAAAATCTGATTTTTTTCACATTGGACTTTACCCACGGTGTTAGGAAAATCTGATTTTTTTCACCCTGGACGTTACTCACGGTATCAGGAGAATCTGATTTTTTTCCCGTTGGACGTTACCCACGGAGTTAGGAAAATCTGATTTTCTTCACCCTGGACGTTACTCACAGTATCAGGAAAATCTGATTTTTTCACATTGGACTTTACACACGGAATTAGGAAAATCTGATTTTTTTCATCCTGGACGTTACTCACGGTATCAGGAAAATGTGATTTTTTTCACGTTGGACGTTACCCACGGAGTTAGGAAAATCTGATTTTCTTCACCCGGGACGTTACTCACAGTATCAGGAAAATCGGATTTTTTCACCCTAAACTTTACTCACGGTATCAGGAAAATCGGATTTTCTTCACCCGGGATGTTTCTCATGGTATTTTGAATATTGGATTTTTTCACCCTAAACTTTACTCACGATATCAGGAAAATCTGATTTTTTTCACCCTGGACATTACTCACGGTATCAGGAAAATCTGTTTTTTTTCACGTTGGACGTTACCCACGGAGTTAGGAAAATCTGATTTTTGTCACCCTGAACGTTACTCACGGTATCAGGAAAATCTGATTTTTTCACATTGTACTTTACCCACGGTATTAGGAAAATCTGATTTTTTTCACACTGGACGTTAATCACAGTATCAGGAAAATCTGATTTTTTTCACGTTGGACTTTACCCACGGAATTAGGAAAATCTGATTTTTTTCACCCTGGACGTTACTCACGGTATCAGGAGAATCTGATTTTTTCCCGTTGGACTTTACCCATGGAATTAGGAAAATCTGATTTTCTGCACCCGGGACGTTACTCACGGTATCAGGAAAATCGTATTTTTTTCACCCTAAACTTAACTCACGGTATCAGGAACATCTGATTTTTCTTCACCCGGGACGTTTCTCATGGTATTTTGAAAATCGGATTTTTTCACCCTAAACTTTACTCACGGTATCAGGAAAATCTGATTTTTTTCACCCTGGACGTTACTCACAGTATCAGGAAAATCTGATTTTTTCATGTTGGACTTTACCCACGGTATTTTGAAAATCGGATATTTTTCACCTGGACTATTACCCACGGTATCAGGAAAATCTGATTTTTTTCACATTGGACTTTATCCACGGTGTTAGGAAAATCTGATTTTTTTCACCCTGGATGTTACTCACGGTATCAGGAGAATCTGATTTTTTTCCCGTTGGACGTTACCCACGGAGTTAGGAAAATCTGATTTTCTTCACCCGGGATGTTACTCACGGTATCCGAAAAATTGGATTTTTTCACCCTGAACTTTACTCACGGTATCAGGAAAATGTGATTTTTTTCACCCTGGACGTTACTCACAGTATCAGGAAAATCTGATTTTTTCACATTGGACTTTACCCACGGAATTAGGAAAATCTGATTTTTTTTCACCCTGGACATTACTCACTGTATCAGGATAATCGTATTTTTTTCACCCTAAACTTAACTCACGGTATCAGGAAAATCTGATTTTTTTTCACCCGGAACATTGCTCATGGTATTTTGAAAATCGGATTTTTTTTTCACCTGGACTATTACCCACGGTATCAGGAAAATCTGATTTTTTTCACATTGGACTTTACCCACGGTGTTAGGAAAATCTGATTTTTTTCACCCTGGACGTTACTCACGGTATCAGGAGAATCTGATTTTTTTCCCGGTATCCGGAAAATTGGATTTTTTCACCCTGAACTTTACTCACGGTATCAGGAAAATGTGATTTTTTTTCACCCTGGACGTTACTCACAGTATCAGGAAAATCTGATTTTTTCACATTGGACTTTACCCACGGTATTAGGAAAATCTGATTTTCTGCACCCGGGACGTTACTCACAGTATCTGGAAAATCGGGTTTTTTCACCCTAAACTTTACCCACGGTATCCGGAAAATCTGATTTTCTTCACCCGGGACGTTACTCACGGTATCAGGAAAATCGTATTTTTTCACCCTAAACTTAACTCACGGTATCAGGAAAATCTGATTTTTCTTCACCCTGGACGTTTCTCAAGGTATTTTGAAAATCGGATTTTTTCACCCTAAACTTTACTCACGGTATCAGGAAAGTCTGATTTTTTTCACCCTGGACGTTACTCACAATATTAGGAAAATCTGATTTTTTCACGTTGGACTTTACCCACGGTATTTTGAAAATCGGATTTTTTTCACCTGGACTATTACCCACGGTATCAGGAAAATCTGATTTTTTTCACTTTGTCTTTACCCACGGTGTTAGGAAAATCTGATTTTTTCACATTGGACTTTACCCACGGTATTAGGAAAATCTGATTTTTTTCACCCTGGATGTTACTCACGGTATCAGGAAAATCTGATTTTTTTTCACGTTGGACGTTACCCACGGAGTTAGGAAAATCTGATTTTCTTCACCCGGGACGTTACTCACAGTATCAGATAAATCGGATTTTTTCACCCTAAACTTTACTCACGGTATCAGGAAAATCGGATTTTCTTCACCCGGTACGTTTCTCATGGTATTTTGAAAATCGGATTTTTTTCACCCTAAACTTTACTCACGGTATCAGGAAAATCTGATTTTTTTTCACCCTGGACGTTACTCACTGATTCAGGAAAATCTGATTTTTTCACATTGGACTTTACCCATGGTATTAGGAAAATCTGCTTTTTTTCATGTTGTACTTTACCCACAGAATTAAGAAAATCTGATTTTTTTCACCCTGGACCTTACTCACGGTATCAGGAGAATCTGATTTTTTCCCATTGGACTTTACCCACGGAATTAGGAAAATCTGATTTTCTTCACCCGGGACGTTACTCACGGTATCAGGAAAATCGGGGTTTTTCACCCTAAACTTTACTCACGGTGAGCAAGTTCAGCAGCTGATGCAGCTCGGTGACTCGCTTCCAATTGCCTTGGAAGGATTCACCGGATGCTTGGCATACCACTTGCCTAAGGACCCCAGACTTGTCTCGCTTCAAACGCAGACAGTCAGCTTGTACGAATTGCTCTCGCTGGTTCCACTTCAGGGGGCCAGAACAGTTTTTACGGATGGAGGTCGCACATATGGTGTCTTAACTTGGCAGGAGGGCCAGGCTTGGCGCACGCTTCTAACTCTTCCACAGAAGTCCGCGCAGCGGGCAGAGTTGGCAGCGGTGAACCTTGCTTTGCGCACCTTCGCCAAGGAGTGCCTCAACATTATTACTGACAGTCAGTATGTTAGGAATTTGCTTCACAGTCTACCGGGAGCATACATCACTCCCGCGATAGACAAAAATTTACTGAGTTTGTTCCTCACAGCTCAATTTCACTTGCGGAACCGCACGGACGCTCTCTATATTGCCCACATTCGAAGTCACCAGGACCTACCGGGTCCGATTTCCGCGGGCAATAGCAGAGCGGATGCGGCCGCAAAGGAAATTCATCAGCGGTCAGTGTTAGGTGTTTTCACTACTCCAATTCAGAGTCATGCATTCTTTCATCAGAATGCCAAAGCGCTCGCCAGACAGTTTAACCTGCCACTTTCTCAAGCCCAGGGCATAGTTCGCTCTTGTCAGCATTGTGCAGGGGCACCAGGGGGGCCCTCGTGGGGGGTCAACCCATGAGGTACAGAGGCTAACCAGGTGTGGCAAATGGCTGTCACGCATGTCCCGCAGTTTGGCAGATGGCAGTACATGCACGTTTGCATAGATACTTTTTCACAATTCGTTTGGGCGACGGCGCAAAAAGGGGAGACAGCTTCCCACGTGGAACTTCATCTCCTTGCCTGCTTCGTGGCAATGGGCAAACCGCGGCACGTGAAAACCGATAATGCCCCGTCCTACAGCTCTAGGCAGCTGGCCAACTTCATGGCCACCTGGGACATTAAGCATACCTTTGGCATTCCTTACAATCCGCAGTGGCAAGCGATTGTGGAACGAGTCAATCGGACGCTCAAGTCCTACATTGACAAACAAACAGAAAGGGGGGGAGCCACCAGCCCTCCCGAAGTCACAGGGTCAGGCACAGCATTGTCTGAACAAGGTGTTGTTCACCTACAATCACCTTAATGTTTTTTCCGATTGCACACTGCAGGAGAAACACTTCCGCCATTCGGAAGCTCTCCCGCGGCCGCTGGTTCGCTACCGAGTGCCACTGGACCCTTCCTGGAGGGGCCCGGCGCCACTCGTAACCTGGGGAAGAGGGTATGCTGCAGTTATGTCTCCTACAGGTGTCATCTGGATCCCAGCCCGGTGCGTTAAGCCTCATTTGGAACCACATGGCGTGGACCCAGACCAACCCGAGTCCGATCCCGGAGATGGAGGACCTCACCCTGACCGAGAGGACCCGACGGAAGAAGCGGCCGCAGACGACAGCACCGAAGATCACCTGGGGGATGGTCAAGGCCCTTTGCAATGAGGCCCAGGATACCACCCGACGCGAGGACAGGGAACCGACACCGGAGAACTTCGTGGCTGCAGTCTTTGCCCAAATTACTGCCAACACCGTGGCAGTCACCATCATCCTGACCCTCTCCCTACTTGCGGGGGGAGGCATTCAGGCAGCCTCACTGAAGGCCAACGATCTGATGCCAGGCGGAGATCTCTCTGCCCGGATGCACTACAACCTATGGGAAAGGTTGGCGGGTCTCGTCAACCAGTCCGATTTTTGCCTGAAGCAGGACATCGGTTCTGCCTCAATTCTGAGCACCTGCCTCATCCCAGTGTGCCACACTCCAGATGCACACACCAGGAATGGCGACTGGCTGGTGAGGCGGATTTTCGGTCCGTATCTCCCTATGAGTTTCACAGCATACGCTCGATGGGGAATGCAGCTGACCATGACTTTGCCGGCTGATGCAGCCACTCTCCACACCCCTCGAGTGGCGGTCAGCCCGAACTCTACTTGTGCTCGAATGACCGGCTGCTCCGCAGTCGGCCGGACTCGGCGCCGCTGCCTTGATCCTGGCAGCGGCAACTGGACTTGTAATAACCCAGAGACACTTGGTTCAATGTATGCTCATGTTACCCTACCTTCAGGTTGGTTCTTTACATGCAATCAGTACACTTGGAATTACATTCCCGCAAATGTATCAGATTCCACATGTTGTATCAGTCGCTTGACATTGTTACTCCCCACTAAGGATATGATTGTTCCAAGCACAAATGTTTCCGCACCCATACAGCGCACTCGTGCCACCCAGTTAGACAGCTCATGTGATAGCAACATTAGGGTTCTGAGTCCAGCTGAGTACGTCTCGTTGGCAGTCAGCATACTCGGCGTGCCAGGCTTAGCCATCGGCAATGCTCGGAGAATTGGTCAATTGGCTTGCGGATTAGCAAAGGCCATTAACCATACCTCCTCGGCGATAGCGCTGCTCAACCAGGAGCAGGCAGAGCTTCGCCATGCCATCCTAGACAATCGAGCAGCTATAGACTACCTTCTGTTGTTACATCATTTGGGTTGCGAATCTGTTCATGGCATGTGTTGCTTTAATCTCACAGACAACACACGCAAGGTGCAGAGCCAGCTCACGGACCTCCACAGCCTAGTCAAGAATATCAAGGAGGATACTTCATGGGGTTGGTGGGATTCGTTGTGGTCGTGGCTCCCATGGGTGTAGCTCCGGACGACGCTCAAAGTGATTGTGGGGGTGATAATACTGGGCATAGCAGGGTGTTGTTTCATGCAATGTATTCCCTCACTGCTATCGAGATGTCCCCCATGGAGGGAACCCCGACACGTCATTCCCACACACCAGCTGATGCCCCTCTTGCGCAGGGCCGTCTGTCAGGTCCAAAATAACAGAAAAAGGGGAGATGCGGGTTCCGCTAGCATAATTGGCATAATACGGCCCCTTGCAGAGGCCACTTCAGTCGAGAAAGCTCCTGGTCCGTGGGCTCTGCGGGCACAGAAATTGGGGGGCAGATTAATCGTTATAGGATTGATTCACCCACATCTGACCTGACCGGCGATTCTGCTGAGGGAAGCAAATCGCTAACCTCCGTTACGTATTAGGCAATTACTCACTCGCAGTTAAGCCTAAGCCTTGGTGCAAATAGTGGCCATATTTACCCTGGTGTAAGCCACGAACAATGGATCTCCCCTGTCAGTGTTTGCCCTAGTTAATTAACTTCCCCAAGAGAGATTCCCCATTAACCCGGGTAAATGGGTGATATGATTTTCTGTCAGATGACAATTCTATCACACGCTGCCTTGAATTCCTATATATGATGAAGTCTTTTCCTCAATAAACCACTGATCTTCGCTCCATCTTGCCTCGTGTCGTTACTTGATCAGTCTCCTCCGGGACCTCACGGCCGCCCCGCGGCCCCAATCCTACACTCCCCCATCCACCTCCCCACTCTTCGCCTCAAGCAAAACCCACAAGAGCAAAATGCACGCATGCATCCTGCCTTTTATACTGCCCAGGCACAATGCAACCTGGGGAAAACCCCAATGCCTCATACAAAGTCGCAGCGATTTTGTATGAGGCAACTTTTTTCAAGAAATTAGGCGATGTTGTATGAATTTGATGTTGTACGAAGCAGACTTTGTATGAGGTATTACTGTAAATTTATTTTTCACATTCTCCTCCCTTCTACGAAGCCGGGGAAGTAAATTGCCAGTATTGTCAAATATTGTGGACCAAATAGGATCACTGCAAACGGCTTACTCAAGTTTCTAGTGACCCTGTTTCACCTGATCCAGCCTGTTCCTTTTACACCATGTAGACAAGCCCTAAGTTAAGAAGGTTGACCCATGAATGACAAGAAAGAAATAGCTTTCCAGTCTGAATCTCATCTGCATGAAAAGAAGTCACTCCAGTGCAGTAATTTAAAAATTAGAATCAAGTTTTTTGTACCATTTGTCTGATCCCCAAGAGTGTCTTGAGCATTAAAGCATAACAGCTACTTCATACTCTATCAAGTTTACCATTTCACTTTTCTACAGTACAGTATTTCAAATTTTATCAGCCATATATCATTCCGTTTACTTAACAGTATTTTACAAGATAATTGTGAAGATAACAATTGGAATTCTAGTACTTGTTAGGCTTTTATTTAATCTTGTTTACTTATGCATGCAGCTTCTCCTCAGTATGTAACTGACATAAGTTAATGTGTTTAAGAAGTGTTTCAATAAATGTTCCATAATTGCATTTTTATTCTTCAGTGGCATATGGAAAATTGGCTGAAAACATTTAAGTATGAATATAAAACCTTTTTATCATGTAAAAAAAGAAGAAGGGTAGGCTAATATTTTGGTATCTACTGTTGGTTTTACAGAGACAAGAAGAAGAGCTCTCCCCAGCATATTTAGTTATGGATAGGATTTTGGTTGTTAGAGTATGCCCAGGAGTGTGGGTGGGATTTTGATCTTGGAGTACTCTTAAAACTAATTATTGGCTCTTCAGTGCTTTTTTAGGATTTATATTTTTGAAGGACAGTTGTCAATATTTTCACCATATCTTGCTGGTAATAAGCTCATAAAAAATTAAAAAATGAAAATTTATTCAAACACCAACCAAGTCAAGTGGTGGCCAGAACTAATTACACAAGAAACATATAGAAATTAGCTACTTATCCTTATAGACCACAAAGGACAAGCCAGTCGGAATCACAAGAGTCACAGCTTTGTTCCTCATTCTTCAAAGAAACTGTCTTTTAATTTATCTTTGCATATGTTTCTTGTACAGATATGCTCTGCATAATTCAGGAGTATTTGTCATTATTTAACATATTTCTACTCAGCTTTTTATCTAGAAGAGGCTCCTGGAGCGATTTACAAAAGCAGTATGGATGAGCTGGATGAAACATTTAAACAAATTTTGATATTAGCTGCTGATGATGATTATTCATGCAAAAAGGAAGGAAAATTCAGATAGCTGTCTGAAATCTGTCACTCTCATTTACTTTCAGGTTTTCTGTGTATAATTCTATATCTCTTTAAAATGCAAATTTGGGGCCTGGATCAAAGTCTGTATTATTCCCACTTCTGGCTGCTCCTTGCTCTTTATCAAGAAATGTCCTCTAAGTCGGATAAAAGTGTTTCTCTCATACATCCTTCTACCTTACACTTTTTGGACTATCAAGAGATTTTCCTTCTGAGGCATAACAGCAGGTGGTACAGAAGCCAAGATGACTATCCATTCTATCTTGCTTCAATACCTGCAGCAGTATAGCATCCCTTATTTAAATTTAAGAAAGCAGATTTGTTTAGCAATATAGGGCAGATGATATGGTGCACACAAAAGTCTCTGCTACACTTCCTTCATATTTCAGGTCTTCAGGCACATTTAGACAGAATTAGCATTAGACATATTGAGGCAGCTATGCCTAATACAGTGATCTTAACCTATAAAACCAAGTGTTCACCGTTTGAATTGGCTATACGTTGCTATGCGTCGCCCTACTGACCCGCACCCTCCCTTCGAGAGCACGGCCGAATTGCCTACGCAGGTCAATGAAGGATTTAAAAATCCGGCATGGGGGCCTCAGCCCCACTAACGGCAAGAAACGCAAAGAACATCACTTCCCGAAAGTCCTTGCGCCGCGCCACGCCAGAGCCAATCAGGCTGAGAGGCTCTCGCACGGAGCAGCGTTCGGACACGCGCCGCAGCCAATCAAAAGAAAAGCATTTCAAAAAAACGCAGCACAAACACAAAGCACCAACACTTTACTACAAGCCCCAGCGTCCTGCGCGCAATGAGCGAGCAGAACGATGAGGCAGCCGGCGCGCGAAAACAAAAATAAGAAAAAGCCGACGCTGCAGCCATTCAACACCACGGGCGAGCCAGCATGGCCCGTGGGGGAAGAAAATAAAAAAAACCGCCGCCGCTACTCTTCCGTTCGAAGGGTCAGCGGCGCGCGAAAAACAAGTGAGGCGCCCGGCGCACAAAAAATAAAAGTAAAAAAAAGCCCACCGCCGCAGCCATTGTTCCCCATGGGCGACACAGCATGGCCCGTGGGGGAAACACCCCCCCCAACATGGCCCTTCCGTTCGAAGGGCCAGCCAGCGCGCGAAAAATACGAGTTAAAAAAAATACACCCCCGGCCGCCGCTGCCCTTCTGTTTGATGGGCCAGCCGGAGAGACAAAAATTAAAGCAACCCACCAACCCCCCGCAACTGCCCTTCTTCCCAACGGGCCAGCCAGTATGGCCCGCGGGGTAAAAAAATAAACACACCACTGCCTCTGCCCTTCCTTCCCATGGGCCAGCAAGTATGGCCCGTGGGAAAGAAATCACCACCAACCTGCAAATGCCCTTCCTTCCCACGGGCCATCCAGCATGGCTCATGTGGAAAAAAGCCTCCCCGCAATTGGCCTTCCTTCCCACAGGCCATCCAGCATGGCCCATGTGGAAAAAAGCTTCCCCGCAAATGCCCTTCCTTCCCACGGGCCATCCAGCATGGCCCATGGGGAAAAAAGCCTCCCCGGAATTGGCCTTCCTTCCCACGGGCCATCCAGCATGGCCCATGGGGAAAAAAGCCTCCCCGCGGGGAAAAAAGCCTCCCCACAATTGGCCTTCCTTCCCACGGGCCATCCAGCATGGCCCATGGGGAAAAAAGCCTCCCCGCAATTGGCCTTCCTTCCCACGGGCCATCCAGCATGGCCTGCGAGAAAGAAAGCCACCCCCCCACACACTTGAAAAAACATTCCAAAACACACCAAAACCCAAAAAATAAACACACACACAGCCAAAAATAAACAAGAAAAACACACACATACACCCCCCAAAAAAAAACCCACCCCCACCCACCCACCCCAAAAAAACCCCCACAGAACTTACCAAAAGACGTCTTCCTTCTCTGAGAACCGGAACTCAAATGAGAAAGAGGAAACTTACCGGAAGCGACACCAAGAGGACAGAAGGTAACAAATGTAATGAGAGGCACAAAAGCTCACCACCCCCACCCAGTGGCCAAAACAGAAACAACAATCAAAATTATTGAACAAATAAGAATAATTCTAAATTTAATCAAATAAATTATACAAACATTAAAAAAAAACACTAATCTCAAAAATTACCAAAACAAAACCCCTTTTCACTCTGAAAAACCAAAACAAAAAAAAAAATTAAAAACATTTTAAAAAACAAAATTAAATTTTAAACTAAATAATATTACATTAAATTAGATTAAATTAAATTTACTTTTTTTTCCATAAACATAAAAAAGTACAAAAAAAAATACTGGAAGCCACAAAAACACAAAACCTTACACCACCATTTAAAACAGCCCATCACCATTAGTTCAAGAAAAAAACCAAACCCTTTAGTATCCAACACAATTTTTAAAAGCCCGGCAACGCCGGGCAAACTATGCTAGTACCTCATACAACGTCCAAACTTGGTTCCACAAGTTTGGACTTTATATGGATTTGGACTTTGTATGAGTCATGCAAAATCCTAGCCGTGATGCCTCATACAACGTCCAAATACTTGCCGCGATGCCTCATACAACGTCATTTCCATAGAGATACATTGTACTGTAAGAGCACAGATTTCAGGGCAAAGGAAACAGACAGGAAATTGACAGAACTTTAAGAAATCATTGTATAAAGGCTAAAAACATTACAAAAACATGTCAAACAACCCTGATTTTAGGGGACAAACCAACCTGGGGAAAACCCCCAATGCCTCATACAAAGGCGCAGCAACTTTGTATGAGGCAACTTTTTTCAAGAAATTAGGCGATGTTGTATGAATTCGATGTTGTACGAAGTGGACTTTGTATGAAGCATTACTCTACTAGGGCTGGCTCTGTCTAAACTTGTCTGAGAAACCAAGGGTAAAATCGCACTTTAAGTGGGACACGTATTAGCATTCCTCCTGGCGTGACTGTCTTTCAGAGCTTCATGCCTTAGCAATCAGACCTACAAATAGTCCCATGATTATCTCGTGATCATCAATTGGAAAATAATGGTAAGCTAATTTTACAAATGTGAGCCAACTCATTATAAAACAAATAGACAGTGTTTTACTCTTTATGGAGCTCTGCTTGACATGTCAACTATATTTCAACCATTGGGGACTACACAATCCTGGCTCTGAGTATTTTCCCCCCAATCTTCTGTAATAAATTACATTGTCATTACTATCCCTGGAAATACATGGAGAACAGTAACTGCTAAATGCATTTTATTATTTAAAAAAATAAATTCCAGGAGTATATATCGAACCAAATTAATTGGTCCAGTTAATTTGGGAACAGTGAGAAGGTGAAAGGCACTATCTCAGAAGTACAGGACTTGGCATCTCTCATGTGGACATTCTATTCAGTATTATTTTTTAAAGCTGTAACAGTCTGAAATTCCTATCTGTTATGTAGCTCCACAGAAGACAAAATGTCACCGGCTGTCAAAGTTTGTCATTCATTTCAATATGCTCACCAATCTTACCATCTCGCCACCCCTAAGAAGCGTTAGACACCCACAATGGAGATATACTAATCTGAAGCTTTGTCAAAAATGTATTTGTGTTCTTGTCCAGTATGATTTAGACACTCCAGAGCCTGGAAAATTGCATTTAAAACACAGTTATGGTCTAGTTCTTCCACTGCATTTTACTTCCAATTTGGTTATTCCTTTTCTTTTACACAGCTCACTGTATAACAAAAAAATTCTTTTCTAAAAGACTATAAACCAGGGCTTCTCAACTCATGGCCCGTGAGCCAGCCGTGGCCCAATGGCACCATTTCATGCGGCTCCCACTACCTCCTCCACCACACCCAGAAGTGCCATGTGTGGTTCCCATTTAAGGTACAGGCCGCCCCTGTTGTGCTGGCAGGTCAGAATGGCCGTCCATCCCCTGAAGCTGTCTGAGGGAGCATGACCCGGCCCTCGGCTTGAAAACCCATGCTATAAACCCTTCTGTAACTGTTTTGTTTTATTTATTAATATTTTTAGCAGGAAGGAAGGGTGTAGCAGGAGGATGAGGGGAAGGAATTCATTGTTCCGTTGTTGTTACATAAGGTAGTATGCCACTGGATACAGAGGTACACCACTAAAGCATGATCATAGTTCTAATGCCACCAAGATAGTTTGTAAGTACTGTGCAACAGAGTGAGCTCCTGTCATCTGTCCCAGCTCCTGCCAACCTAGCAGTTCAAAAGCAAGAAACTGAAAGTAGATAAATAGGTACTGCTTTGGTGGGAAAGGTTACAGAGTTTCATGCGCTCTGTCATGCCTACTACACGACCATGGAGACATCTGCAGACACAGAAAGTGGTGAATCTTTTGCTGTAAAAGAAGATGAGCACTGACCCCTGAGAGTTAGACACAACTGGCTTTCAAGCAAGGGAGACCTTTATTTCTGAAAAATTACTTCAGAAGTTTTTTTTTAAAAAAAACAGTCTGAATGCTACATGCCATTGATACAGTATGGTAAAAGGTAAAGGTTTCCCTTGCTCGAAAGCCAGTCGTATCCGACTCTGGGGTTCAGTGCTAATCTCTGTTTCAAAGCCGAAGAGCCAGCACTGTCTGCATCTGCAGACGTCTCCGTGCTCATGTGGCAGGCATGACTAGACACTGGAGCGCATGGAACGCTGTTTCCGAAGTGGTCCCTATTTATCTACTTGCAATTTCTTGCTTTCGAACTGCTAGGTTGGCAGGAGCTAGGACAAAGACCGGAGCTCATTCCGTCCTGCAGTACTTGGGAATCGAACTGCTGACCTTCCACCTCTCAGACAGTGTCTTAGCCACTTAAGCCACTGCAGTCCATATCTATCTATCTATCTATCTATCTATCTATCTATCTATCTATCTATCTATCTATCTATCTATCTATCTTGTTTACTTCACTATTGCCTCAACAACCACAACAGAGTATCAGAATCAGAGTATTGGCCAAGGCAGCATTTGAATTGGGTTGGGAGAGGGGCATACCTGTCATCCTTTCCGGATTGGCTGGGATTTCCCGTTTTTCAGCACCGATTTGCGCCATTTCCCGCCCAGAGCTGCCAAAAACCCGGAATTTGGCGGGGGGGGGGGGAGAGGTACTGCACATCCCTTCTGTGCAAGTCGCCTTCAACACATGCGTACAACCCTTTTGCGCTTGTGTAGAATCCTTCTACGCTTGTGTAGAAGGTGACTTGCGCAGAACCATTCTGCGCAGGTCCCGGATTGTCCAGAGCCACGGTTGACAGGTATGGAGTGGGGGGGGGGGAGTGTTAGTCTATTGCAACAAATGAAATAAAAAGTAAAACTCACAGTGAAAAGATGAGCTTATCATTTTCTTTACATTTCTGCTGAACATATGAGCTTTAGCAATACAGTACATAAAAGCATTGCCATTAATGATACAAGTACTGTATATGGTATTAATTCTATCAAATAAATAATTTTTTGTTTTTGGAAAAATTCTCATAGCTCATCTTTTCACTGTGAGTTTTACTTTTTATTTCATTTGTTGCAATAGACTAACGCTGCCCCCCCCAAAAAAAAACAAACAACAACCACAAACCAATTCAAATGTTGCCTTGGCCGATATCTGATACTCTGTTATGGTTTAAGTTAATGCAATAACACTGTGTGTGTGGTAACATCTTACAAATAGGATGTGCAGTTGCCACATGATGTGATGCAAATAGGAAGAGGAGTGGAAAGGACTGTTTATGTAAAATTAGGTCAAAATGGCTTGTTTTGCAATGGCCGCCTTATGTTAACACATTTTTAATGAAATTGCATATGTTCGGTTGGCACAGGAGTATGGTTCTTGTCTGAAAGGCAAGCATAACAATTAATAATGAGATACCTGGCATATTTTTGGTCATTGCAGAGCCAGCTCTTACCCTCTTGATAGCATTTTGTTTCTCTCATTCTCTCTCTTTTTCTTTCGACAACATTTTTGGTTTGTTTGTTTTGGTCCCCCCTCCTCCCAACAGTTGAAACCTGAAACAAACTAAAAGTTGTCAAGGCCTTCTGTTCATCCAACCATATGACCACACCTTTTTTTCTAGAACACTCTATTCTTTTCTGCCTATTGTTTCAATTTTCCCGTTTCTTCCCCTGAATAACTAGCCAGTGTTCCCATGGTCATTAAACATGCCTAGCCCCTTTTCGGCTTTTGTTGTTCTAGTAATAGGCTCCGTCTGCAATGTTTCTTTCTAAAGACCAGCTGATAGAGTCCAAGGACCAACAAATAGAGAACTGAGACTTTTTTTTACTCTTTTTTTTACTCTCAACGCAGAAAGCCTCTATTCAGGAGTCGAAACAATTTCATTCCAGTGTGTTGATTCCAACAACAGTTGGTCAGCACTATTTGCCTATTGAGATTTATACTTAATCTGCATTGGGCTATGTGGTTTTCTAGGAGAATATTAATTAACTTGCGAACTGCCCAGAGTTCACAAGTTAAGCGTTATTAGCCAGTATATAAGTGTAATTGCTATTGTGGCAGCTGGGGGGAGGACACTCTGAAACTCAGTCCAAACAACATTAAGTTCTGGCATTGCCTGTATTTGAGTGTACTAGCTGATAACCCGGTGTTGCCCGGGTTTGTTTTTCCTTTGAAGGAATGACAGTGGCCATAAACGGAGGGCTTAAGAGGGACCCAATTTCCAAAGAGTTAAACTCTTGAACAGGGATGGGTCTCTCTATCGGGAGGTTTCCGAAGCATCCCCAACACACAGACACACACAGACACACACCCCTCACCCTCCCTGCGCCCCTTTCCTCCCACCCTGCCCGTGCACACCACACACACACACATCTCACCTTCCCTGTGCCCTGTTCCCTCCAACTGCACATGTGCGCGCACACATGCACCTCGCCCTCCCTGCGCCTGCTTCCCTCTTACCCTGTGTGAATGAATACATGTATGCACGCACGCGCGCATACGCACACATGCACGCACACACGCATGCATGCACGCACACACACACACATGCTCCATTGGAAAATTAAAGCCACTGGCCTGGCTGTGCTGCTTGGATTTTTTCCCCTGCCAAAGACAGGAACGGCTCTTCCATCTCTTTCTCCTCCCGCCTCGCCAGGGCTGTTCGTCTGAGGCCTTTCCTCGCCCTCGCCCTGTAGGACCCATGCGGGACCAGAGCAGGCCTGCCAGCTCTTCATTCTCTCCACAATCATGGAGCTCACGGCCGCTTCCTGTGGCCTGGCCCGAAATGGAGGCTGTGTTGCGTGTGTGCACTGCTGCATTTCCTGGTGGTTTGTCCCTTCGGTGGGGATGTTCCCTTTGCAACCCCTTTTTGGGGGCATAATTTAATTTAATTTTAATTTAATAGTCATATTTATATATGCCGCCCACTCAGGCAGAACCCGACTCAGGGCGGCATTACAACAAGTTCTAAAAACACATAAAAACACTTTAAAAGCCCCATATCCCACCCACTTTTAAAAAAAACCATATCCCACCCACCCATCCCACCCACTATAAAAAGAAGAAGAGAGAGTTCTTAATTCTTTACATAAGCCAGCAGGCGGGGACCGTGTTCCCATTCGGGCCCCACACCTGCCCTGCCAGCCAGGTCTTCAATCCTTTCCTGAAGGGCAGCAATTCTCTTTGAAGTCTTAGATCTGTTGGCAGGAGGTTCCAGAGAGTTGGTGCGGACACGGAGAAGGCCCTCCTTCGGGTGCTGGACAGATGTGCACCCCTAACTGATGGCACCATTAGAGAGCCCCTCCGGTCCGCTCTGGCTGGACGGGCAGACACTCTTGGGACGATGCGGTCTCTAAGGTATCCTGGCCCACTGCCATGTAGGGCTTTAAAGGTCAAAACCAGCACCTTGAATTGCATCCGGAGACAAACTGGTAACCAGTGCAGCTCCAGAAGTAGCGGTGAGGCATGGGCATATCGCCCACATCCCATCACCACCTGGGCTTCCGCATTCTGGACCAGCTGCAGCCTCCGAATGGTCGTCAAGGGCAGCCCCATCTAGAGCGCATTACAATAATCTAGTCGGGAAGTGACCAGAGCATGGGTGACCATAAGCAAGGAGCGTGCGCAACTGGTGAATCACCCGAAGTTGGGCAAAAGCCCTCCTGGCCACAGCCGCTACTTGTTCTTCTAGCAGCAGCTGCGAGTCCAGAAGGACCCCCAAGTTGCGCACTGAGTCTGTCTGGGGCAAAACAGCCCCATCCAGTACCAAAGATGGTAACTCCCTGGATAACACGGGGCCCCTTATCCACAGCCACTCTGTCTTGCTGGGATTCAGCCGAAGCCCATTGGCCCCCATCCAGACCCCAATGGCCTCCAGGCATCCGGATAGGATTTCAACAGCATCACTGGGGTCCCCACGGGCCGAGATGTACAACTGAGTGTCATCCGCGTACTGAAGGTACCGCACCCCGTGGGAACGAATGATCTCACCCAGTGGCTTCATGTAAATATTAAATAGGAGAGGAGAGAGCACCGAGCCCTAAGGCACTCCATACTTGAGGAGCCTAGGGCTGGACCTCTCACTCTCTAACCACACCGACTGGGTACGGCCCTCCAGAAAAGAGGAAAACCAGGACAACACAGTGCCCTGGATCCCCAATCCTTTGAGCCGTTCCAGAAGGATACCGTGGTCGACGGTATTGAAGGCCGCTGAGAGGTCAAGAAGAGCAAGGACGGATGGATAACCCCCGTCCCACTCCCGCCAGAGATCATCCATCAGTGCGACCAATGCCGTCTCCGTACCATACCCGGGCCTGAATCCTGATTGAAAGGGGGTCTAGATAATCCGCTTCCTCCAGGACACTCTGCAGCTGGCGCGCCACCGCGTTCTCCAAAACCTTACCCAGAAACCCACCAAATGAGGTTCACTACCACACACACACACACACACACACACACACAGTGGCCATCTCGCCAGGCCAAGGTAGGTGTGTGGCAAGTTTCAGTGGGATCTGTCCAGGGGTGTGGGAGCCCATCGCAGACATACAAGATGACACCTTTGTTTTATAGCTATAGATTTGTTACTTACTGTATTGCTAACTATCAGCTTTGATTTTAAACAACCTGTCAAATTTCATTTGGAGCCTTACAATTTTCAGCTGAAGTAGAAGTTTCAATATTAGCACAGGGATAATAAATTATCCAGTGTGATTTTCATTACTGGCATAGCTTCTTTTATACATATGTTAAAAATAATATCAAACAAGGAATGCCTACATCACCAAAGGAGATGTTCGTTTTAAGTTTTCCTTTAGATCGCAGTCCCATAATTTGTACAACAGGGTTTTCATTTTTAAGCTCATGAGAGATTTTAAGAAATATATTTTAGAACTAGAAATTTACCGCCTAAAATTGCACTGAATAATTCAGTTTGACTTCTGTTGCAGGCAGAACTGGTGTGGAATTTAGGATTTTTTAGGATTCTTATTTAATAGAGATTTCCTTTTCTAAACAATTGAAGAGCAAAGTAGACACCTCATTCATAGCAAATTCTAGAAATAGGGGGACCATTTAAAAAAATCTTAGTGCTTACTACTGGAGTTGTGGCACATACATGCACACAAAAACACACACAAAGAGAAACCTCAGGAACAAGTCTACAGGATAATGTCCGATTACTCTGAGGGGGTTGGTTAGCCTTTTTGAAAATTTTGAATAGGCTGGTGAAATGGAGGGAAATATTTTGTTCCAGCTTTTTAAAAGGTACAACTGTCTAAGAAGAACCAACACCCCCAAAATAAATAAAGAAAGAAACTGCATGCTAGAAGCTAGAAGCAAACAGTTTCTTTGCTAAGAGAAAACATTAGCAAAAAATGAGGACTAATGTATCTGCTCTTACTTGCTATTAGGAGATTTTAAAGCGCTGTATACAAACAATTCCTCATGTTTCCCAATCTCCTTGCCAATATCAGAGCTTTTATTTCATTTGCATCTATGATGCAGTCTAGCAAGCCCTATTAAGGAAGTGATATTGCCTAGCCAACAGCATGAATCTGCTCTGTGCTCGTAGACCTTGACCAGCTCATAATTTATGGAAGGGAGCCAGGGAGAGACAATGATTTTCTCCAACACAGAGAGGACTTCAGAACTGGGGAGCAGGCTATGAAGGAGAGCTGGTCCTATGGCAATGACCCTCTTTCTTGTGTTTTGTGCTGAACTTAAGGCCTTTATTGCAGATTCACGAGGGGATGACTTTGATGGATTTTGGCAGCTCCTGGAAGCCTTGCAGTCATGTGGAAGTAAGAACAATTAGGCATTTGCACAAAATAAGAATGTCATTAGAAGATATCCTTTAGCTGATCAGATATTTAGCATGAGGTAAAAACAAACAAGAACAGAGAGCAGAGTTTTGTCCTTCATTTAAAAGCAAACAAAGTCAATTATATCCCTGAATTGGTTCCCTATGCATCCAGATTTACCAATATGTATTAACGAAAGTTTTGTGAATATTGTCTGATCCATTTTGTACCTAAATATTTGCTATGCAAATCAAGACTGACCTGTAGCAAGTGCATCTGGAGGTCACCTGAACCAACATGTTGTTGGATTTCTGGAGATATTTGTATATTACCTTAGTAAGGGATTGGGTCCAGCACACAAAGAAAACAAAGTGCTGTGACCTTGTTGTGTTCTCAATACTATGCCTTTAAACAATGTAACACTCGAAGGAGTAATTATAATAACCATCAGCTGTAACACTGTAACCCAATGTAATAGGACGCGAGCTAATGACCACCAGGTGGCAATAGCGAGCGTCCAGCTCATATGGTTCCAATTCCCCAAAGAACTACAGCGCGGGAAGATTCCCGCCGCCACCTCACCTGGACAAGAAGGGCGTGACCAAGGAATGACGTCACGCAGACAGTAGCCAATGGGCTATCGTGGAGCCACATTCAAATGTATAGCCACTGTATATATTGAGCTGTTCATCCGCCATTACCTCATGTTCCCCCGGACCACCATGCAATAAAGATGTGTTAAGCCAATCCTTCGGCTGTTCCTGTGTCTTGGTTCTCATACACTAAATTGGCGACGAAGGTGGGATCATGGAGCCCCACGAGATCAAGACACACGCCGGTTTCGACATCAACAAGCCGGAAGATTGGGAGCTCTTCGAAATGGACTTCCAAAGCATGCTGGTGGTGTCCGACATTACAGACGAGGGAAAGAAGAAGGCCATCCTCACCCGGATGCTGGGACATGCCGCCATGAGGGTATTGGTGGACCTGGTTTCGCCGAGGAAGGTGAGCGAGGTGTCGGTCAAGCAGCTCCTGAAAGCGATGCGCGACCATTTCCAGCCCTCGGTCTCGATGTTTTCGGCTCGAGACGCGTTCTGGAAGAGAGTTCAAGTGCCTGGGGAGTCCATCGCCGCCTTTGCAGCGGCCCTCCGGTTGGCCACCGGCCCATGCAAGTGGGAGAACCTGGAAATCGCCCTCAGGGACCGCATGCTCTGTGGCCTGTGGGACGAGGAAGTTCAGCGAAAGCTGATGAACCAGGAGCCGCCCCCGACGCTGCACGAGGTCGTGAAGGCGGCGCAGGCCGCGGAAGCCACGAGGGCTGGAGTCAAGGGGTTCAGAGAAAGGCCCCCACAACCCGACAAGGCAGCAGGCACGGTGCACGCGGCCAGGCGAGCACCGAAATCTCCCGCGGAGAGCAGCGATGATGAGGATGTCCGGAAGGTTCGGAAGGACGGCCGACGCTGCAACGGCTGTGGAGCGGCCCATGACCGCATCAAGTGCCCGTTCCGGAAGGCCAAGTGCCACAACTGTGGACGCCGTGGGCACATTGCCAAAGTCTGCAGACAGCGGCGCAAGGACCAGAAAGGCTCGTCAGACCGTTCGCCGAGGACCAAGGAAGGCGCCTGGCCCGCGAGGAAGCAGGATGGCGTGGGCCGCATCTCCGACGACAGCGGCGACGACACCCCAGTTTACAGCGTGTCCTTGGGACACCCCCGTTACTTTGTTGAGGTACTGGTGCAAGGGCCCCCCGTTAGAATGGAGATAGACTCGGGTTCCTCATATTCAATCATGTCCCAGCGGGAGTTTTTGGGGATTTCCCCCCACGAGCGGCCCAAGCTCAAAGCGCTGAGGTCAACGTTGCGGGACGTGCAGGGGAACAGCATTCCGGTGTTGGGGGTTGGAAAATTCAAGGTCCAATACAAGCAACACGCCGCGGAACTTCCCCTGGTTGTCCTAAAAGGGGGAAGCTGCAGCCTCCTTGGGACTCAATGGTTTAAGCCCCTGGGTTTGTTCATTGGGGGGGTGCATGCCGTTGGGACTGACCCAGTGCAGGAGGTGTATGACGCGCACCCCGAAGTTTTCAAAGAGGGACTCGGAAAATTCAAGGGACCCCCAGTTGCGTTCGACCTGGACCCTGAGGTCCGCCCAATAAGACTCAAACCGCGCAGAGTGCCTTTTGCACTTAAGGACAAGATAGAGGCGGAACTGGACAAATTGGTGGGCCAAGGGATTCTTGTTCCTGTTGATTCCGCGGAGTGGGAAACTCCGATTGTAACAGCCCTGAAGGCCAATGGGGAGGTCCGAATATGCGCTGATTATAAGTGCACCATTAACAAGGCGATTAGGCCAAATGCGTATCCGGTGCCGGTAGTCAGCCACCTACTGGCCAGGTTACATGGGGGAAAATGTTTTGCAAAACTTGACCTGGCGCAAGCCTACCAGCAACTCTCCGTAACCCCAGCTGCAGCTGCTGCGCAGACAATAGTCACTCACAAGGGGGCGTTCCAGGTGACGCGCCTACAGTTCGGCGTGAACTCGGCGCCAGGCCTTTTCCAGTCACTCGTGGAACGCCTCTTAAAAGGGCTAGAAGGGGTTTTGCCATACTTTGATGACGTGTTGATAACGGGGGGAGTGAGGCAGAATTGGCCGAGAGGCTAGACAAAGTGCTGACGGTGTTTGAAAAGGCGGGGTTGAGGTTGCGAAAGGACAAATGCGTCTTCTTCGCAAAAGAGGTTGAGTTCTTGGGTTTCCGGGTAACCCCTGCGGGAATCAAACCCTCCAAATCCAAGGTGGCCGCCATTCAAAATGCCCCTCGCCCCACCTCCAAGCCCGAATTACAGTCGTTCCTAGGGCTCTTAAACTTCTACCACTCCTTCCTGCCCCAGAAAGCTTCGGTAGCAGAGCCGCTTCACAAGTTACTCAAGAAGGACGAGGCGTGGAATTGGGGCGAGAGCCAGGAGAAGGCATTCATTGAACTAAAACAGCTCCTAGCATCAGACGCAATATTAACCCACTTTGACCCCAAGAGGCCGGTAGTCCTGGTTTGTGATGCGTCCCCGGTGGGGGTGGGGGCGGTTCTGTGCCATGTGTTGGAAAATGGGCGGGAGGCCCCGGTAGCGTTCTACTCAAGATCCCTGTCCCAGGCAGAGCGAAATTACGCACAGACTGACAGGGAAGCGTTAGCAATAATCGCTGGGACCAAAAAGTTCCATGATTTCCTCTATGGCCGCCCCTTTACCATCGTGACTGACCATAAGCCCCTGCTAGGCATTTTTACTGCAGATAAGCCCACGCCACAGATCCTGTCCCCTAGGATGCTCAGGTGAGCCATTTTTTTGAACGCGTACCAGAACGCGCTGGTGTATCACCCTGGAAAGGACATAAGCCACGCGGACGCCCTGTCGAGGTCGCCCCTCCCCCACGAAAGCAGCCACGTGTGCGAGGTTGAGCAGGACCGCCAAGTGCTCATGATTGAGGTCTTAGATTCGCCCCCCATACTGCCCGCAGAGATCGCCAAGTCGATGGGCAAAGACAAGACGCTGGCCCTAGTTAGTTCTTGGGTGCAGAAAGGGTGGCCATCTTCCTCCCCGGCGGCAGAGTTCGCCCCATTTTTTCGGAAAAAGCTAGAATTGTCCTTAGAAAGGGGGTGCCTCCTGTGGGGCCAGCGGGTAGTCGTCCCTGAATCACTAAGGGCGAGGGTGCTTAAACTGCTGCATGTCAGCCACCCCGGAATTGTCCGCTCCAAGGCACTGGCCAGGAGCTACTTCTGGTGGCCCCAGTTGGACGCTGATATCGAGCACATGGTCGGCACTTGCGAGAGCTGCCAATGCTCCCGGCCCAAAGAGGCTCGCCTTCCGCACAGGGAATGGGACGCAGCAAAGGGGCCGTGGTCCCGGGTACACATTGATTTTGCGGGGCCCTTTAGAGGATCGCTTTTTCTCCTCATAGTGGATGCTTACTCCAAGTGGTTGGAGGTAATCCCAGTTGCGAACACCTCCTCAGCCACGACAGTAAAGCACTTGTGTAGGGTTTTCAGCACGTTCGGCATACCCGACACCTTAATTAGCGACAACACCAGTTGCTTCACGTCCGCTGAGTTCAGGGCATTCACCGAGATCAACGCCATTCGGCACATCACCTCCGCCCCTTTCCACCCGGCGACAAACGGCCAGGTAGAACACCTCGTGTGTACCACCAAAGACGCGCTGAGGCGCATGGGCCCCGGGGATTTGAACCTGCAAGTGTGTCAGGTTTTGCTGGGATACAGGGTCACCCCCCTAACGTAAGGGAACTCGCCCGCGGAGCTCTTAATGCATAGGAAGCTGACCACGATACTGACCAGGCTAGACCCTACGAGGGTAGAGGACACAGGGAGGAACATCGGGTTAGTGGACACGGAAAGTTTCGAAGTGGGCGCCCCGGTGCATTGCAGAAATTACGCCAGCACTGGGTCGGCCTGGGTCCCAGGCGTAGTTATTGGGCAGACAGGTCCCGTGTCGTATTGCATCGAGACCAGCACTGGTCTACTCTGGAGGCGGCACGCAGACCAACTCCGGCGCCGGGTCCCAGGAAACCAGGGCGCGGACCGCGCAGATAAGGATTCAACGTTAGGGTTCTCCCCCACCCGTTCAGCCCAAGGGGGAGGAGAGGGGGGCCAGTGGTCCCCACCAAGGGGGGAAGGGAATAAGTTTGTCCCCATAGATGTCCTGAGGGACACCCCCATAGATACCTTAGACGATTTCGAGTTTCAGTTACAAAACCGGGGGGGTTTCGGAGTGGTCCCCCACCCATCCAAGCGAGAAGCGGGGTTTTTTGTTAGCCCCCAGTGCCCCCGGTTTTCCCACAATGGAGTTTGTCCCTACCCCGAAAGTCGCAGAACCGCGGCAAGTCACTAATGAGTCTCCCTCTCCCGTTGCAGGACACGAGGCCAGGGAACAAAGAAGCAGTAGCGCCCCCGGGACAAGTCAGCCAGCATCGCGCCCAAAACGCGTTTGCAATAAACCATCTTGGATGAGAGACTTCGTCTCATCCTAGGGGGGAGGGATGTTGTGTTCTCAATACTATGCCTTTAAACAATGTAACACTCGAAGGAGTAATTATAATAACCATCAGCTGTAACACTGTAACCCAATGTAATAGGACGCGAGCTAATGACCACCAGGTGGCAATAGCGAGCGTCCAGCTCATATGGTTCCAATTCCCCAAAGAACTACAGCGCGGGAAGATTCCTGCCACCACCTCACCTGGACAAGAAGGGCGTGACCAAGGAATGACGTCACGCAGACAGTAGCCAATGGGCTATCGTGGAGCCACATTCAAATGTATAGCCACTGTATATATTGAGCTGTTCATCCGCCATTACCACATGTTCCCCCGGACCACCATGCAATAAAGATGTGTTAAGCCAATCCTTCGGCTGTTCCTGTGTCTTGGTTCTCATACACTAAAGACCTGGAATGAAGAATGTGGTGGACCTTCACTATGTAGGCAAAGTTCCTATCATCTTCCTTCTTTCTATCAACCTCAGCCCAGGGAGCTGTGCTTAGGCAAAACATATGCTGGGCATGTGGATGGTATATTTTATGTCCCTAGTCATAGCCTATCTTGTCCAGATGTGCCCAGTCATTGCGTAGCCCAAATCAGAGTGTTCCACATAAGGTGCCCACCCACTCTAGAACTTACAGAGGCATCCACACCAATCTACAAAAAAGGGACAGTTTTGTTATCAATGACACAGATGAGGCTGCCACACAGCACAGAGAAAAACAATGATATGCTCAGGCAGACATTTCTTCTCTGGCACTCTTACAGGGAGGATCCAGTGGGGGGATTCTGCACCAGTTCACCAGAACCGGTAGCAGATATTCTGGCTGGCCCCATCCATCCAAGTTTTGAAATAAACTAGCCCTAATTCGGGTTCAACACAGGGCTTTCCCCCTGGCCACCCCCACCATACCACGCCCATAGAGTAGGTAGTAAAATTTTTTGAATCCCACCACTTGGAGGGTTCCAAGCAGTAAAGATGAGTAATAAGGACGACAGGAGGAAATGTTTGTCAAGGAGTGGAACTGTTGCAGGGATCTGGGCTTTTAGAATTCCCTTTTCAACACAGAGACAAGAATGGAGAGATTGTGCAGTCTAGCCCTCTTCCTTGGAAAAATAGAATCAACCAATCTGAATGCCTCTCGGATAGAGGAAACAGAAAACTTTTCCTAATCGTTCCTGCCTTTGTTCTTTTAGATATACAGCCTGGAACTACATCTCAGCATGTCTATCTTCTGAGAACAGAAAAGTGAAAGAGGGAGGAAAATCAGTTTAGTGTATGGGACCAAAGACAATGAAACAGCCGAAGGGTTGGCTTAACACAGGTTTATTGCATGATGATCCGGAGGAACATGAGGTAATGGCGGACGGGCTGCTCAATATATACGGTGGCTATACATTTGAATGTGGCTCGTTGACAGTCTATTGGTTACTGTCTGCGTGACGTCATAGAAGGTCACGCCCTTCTTGTCCAGGTGAGGTGGTGGCGGGAATCTTCCCGCGCTGCTGATCAAGGGTGGATCTGGGCCATGAGAGCTGGACGCTCGCTATTGCCATCTAGTGGTCACTAGCTCGCGTCCTCTTGTAAGGGTTACAGTGATGCAGCTGGAGGTTATAATGTTTCACACAGAAAGGTTACATTGGTTCCACATGGCTAGGTACATTGTTAAAGGCACAGCTTTAAAGAACACAACATCCCTCCCCCCTAGGATGAGACGAAGTCTCTCAACCAAGATGGCTTGTTGCAAGCACGTTTGGGTCGTGATGTGGGCTGACCTGCCCCAGGGGCGCTACTGCTTCCTCGTTCCCTGGTCCCTTGTCCTGTAACGGGAGAGGGAGACTTGTTAGCGGCTTGCCATGGCTTGGCAGCTTTAGGGGAAGGGAAAAACTCCATTGTGGGCAGACCGGGGGCACTCGGGGCTAACGAAAAACCCCTCTTCTCGCTTGGACGGGTGGGGGACCACTCCGAAAAACTCCCCCGGTTCTGAAAATCAAATCCTAACTCAGTTGGGGTATCCGTATTCGTGGGGGAATTCCGCGAGGTATGTATGAGGTCGGGTTCCTCTCCCTCCGCCGAAAGATCCTGCAGGATATCTATGAGGACAGATTCCCTTTCCTCCCCCCTTGGTGGGGACCCACGGCCCCCCTCTCCTCCCCCTTGGGCTAAACGGGTGGGGGAGAACCCTATCGCTGAGTTTTGTTTTTCGCGGTCTGCGCCCTGCTCGACGGGGACCCTGCGCCGGAGCTGGTCCGCGTGCCGCCTCCACAGTAGACCCGTGCTGGTCTCCACGCGGTACGACACGGGACCGGTTTGTTCCAAGACAACGCCCGGTACCCAGGCTGGGCCTGCGCTGGCGTAGTTCCTGCAATGCACAGGGGCGCCCACATCGAAACTTTTAGTGGCTTCTATCCCGACGTTCCCCCCTCTATCCTCTACCCTCGCTGGGTCTAGCCTGGTAAGGATCGTGGTCAGCTTCCTACGCATTAAAAGCTCTGCAGGGGAATATCCGGACGCTAGGGGAGTCACTCTGTATCCCAGCAAAAACTGACACACCTGATGGTTCAGGTCCCCGGGCCCCATGCGCCGCAACGCATCCTTGGTGGTACGCACGAGGCGCTCCACTTGTCCGTTCGTTGCCGGGTGAAAAGGGGCGGAGGTGATGTGCCGAATGGCGTTGATTTCTGTGAATGCCCTGAACTCGGTGGACGTGAAACAACTAGCATTATCGCTAATGAGGGTGTCGGGTAGGCCGAACGTGGAAAAAACCCTCCGTAAGTGCTTTATGGTTGTGGCCGAGGACGTGCTCGTGACCGGAATGACCTCCAACCACTTGGAGTAAGCATCCACCACAAGGAGAAAAAGCGTCCCACGGAACGGGCCAGCAAAGTCTACATGAATCCGGGACCACGGCCCCTTCGCCGCGTCCCATTCCCTGTGAGGCAGACAGGCCTCCTCTGGTCTGGAACTTTGGCAGGGCCCGCAAGTGCCGACCATGTGCTCGATGTCGGAGTCTAGCTGGGGCCACCAGAAATAGCTCCGAGCCAGGGCCTTGGAGCGAACAATTCCGGGGTGGCTGACGTGCAGCAGTTTGAGCACCCGCGGTCGTAGGGACGTAGGGATCACTACTCGCTGGCCCCACAGAAGACACCCCCTCTCAAGGGACAACTCTAGCTTTTTTTCGAAAAAATGGGTCGAATTCCACTGCTGGGGAAGACACAGGCCACCCTTTCTGCACCCAGGAGCTACCTTCGCCAAGGTGTTGTCCTTGCCGGTCGCTTTGGCGATGTCGGCGGGCAATATTGGGGGTGAATCTAAGACCTCTATCATCAGTACCTGGTGGTCTGGCTCCTCCCCGCCCACGTGGTTGCTATCCTGGGGGAGGGGTGATCTCGACAGGGCGTCCGCATGGCTGATCTCCCTCCCAGGCCTGTACACCAACGCGTGCTTATACGCGTTGAGGAAAATGGCCCACCTAAGCATCCTCGGGTACAGGATCTGTGGCGTTGGCTTATCTGCGGTAAAAATGCCTAGCAGGGGCTTGTGGTCCGTCACGATAGTGAAAGGGCGGCCATACAGAAAATCGTGAAATTTTTTCGTCCCCGCAATTATCGCTAGCGCTTCCCTGTCTGTCTGTGCATAATTTCTCTCCACTTGGGACAGGGACCTGGAGTATAATGCTATCGGGGCCTCCCTCCCGTTTTCCAGCACGTGGCACAGCACCGCTCCCACCCCCACCGGGGATGCATCGCAGATCAGGACCACCGGGCGTTTGGGGTTGAAATGGGTCAGTATGGCATCAGACGCCAGGAGATGTTTTAGTTCACTAAATGCCCTCTCTTGGTCGTCGCCCCACTTCCATGCTTCGTCCTTCTTCAGTAGTTTGTGTAGCGGTTCGGCCACTGCTGCCTTCCGGGGAAGGAAGGAGTGGTAAAAGTTAAGAAGCCCTAGGAACGACTGCAGCTCGGGCTTGGAGGTGGGGCGAGGGGCCTTCTTGATGGCGGCTACCTTAGATTTGGATGGTTTTATCCCCTCAGGAGTCACACGAAACCCTAGGAACTCAACCTCGGTCACGAAGAAGACACATTTGTCTTTTCGCAGTCTCAACCCCGCCTTTTCGAATATTGCCAGAACCTTTCCCAACCTCTTGGCCAATTCAGTCCGACTCCCCCCCCCCCCCCGTTATCAACACGTCATCAAAATAAGGCAACACCCCCTCTAGCCCTTTCAGGAGGCGTTCCACGAGTGACTGGAAAATCCCAGGTGCCGAATTTACGCCGAATTGAAGGCGCGTCACCTGGAATGCCCCCTTATGGGTGACTATGGTCTGTGCAGCAGCTGCGGCAGGGGACACCGAAAGCTGCTGATAGGCCTGTGCCAAGTCAAGCTTAGCGAAACACTTCCCCCCATGTAACCTGGCCAGCAAATGGCTGACTACCGGCACCGGATACGCATTAGGGCGAATTGCTTTGTTGATGGTGCACTTGTAATCAGCGCATATGCGGACCTCCCCGTTGGCTTTTAGCGCTGTTACAATTGGAGTTTCCCACTCCGCAGAATCAACAGGAACAAGGATCCCCTGGCCCACCAATTTGTCCAGTTCCGCCTCTATTTTGTCCTTGAGTGCAAACGGCACCCGGCGCGGTTTGAGTCGTATTGGGCGGACCTCCGGGTCTAGGTCGAATGTCACTGGGGGTCCCTTGAATTTCCCCAGTCCCTTTTTGAAAACTTCGGGGTGCGCGTCGCACACCTCCTGTACTGGGTCAGTCCCAACGGCGTGCACCCCCCCAATGAACAAACCCAGGGGCTGAAACCATTGAGTCCCGAGGAGGCTGCAATTTCTGCCTTTAAGAACGACTAGGGAGAGAGTCGCGGCGTGCTTCTTAAATTTGACTTGAAATTCTCCAACCCCCAACACTGGAATACTGTTCCCTTGCACGTCCCGTAGCGTGGACCTCAACGCTTTGAGCTTGGGCCGCATGTGGGGGGCAATTCTCAAAAACTCCCTCTGGGAAATAATTGAATATGAGGAACCCGAGTCAATTTCCATCCTAATAGGGACCCCTTGCACTAGTACCTCAACAAAGTAACGGGGGTGTCCCGCGGACACGCTGAATACTGGGGCGTCGTCCTCGCTGCCGTCGGAGATGCGGCCCACGCCATCCCGCTTTCTCGTGGCCTGGGCGCCGTCTTTGGGTCTCGTCGAGCGGTCTTGTCCCGCCGAACGGTCTGTCGAGCTTCTCCGGGCCTCGCGCCGTTTTCTGCATACCTTGGCGATGTGCCCGCGGCGGCCGCAGTTGTGACACTCGGCCTTTCTGAACGGGCATTTGGCGCGGTCGTGGGCCGCTCCGCAGCCGTCGCACCGCCGGCCTTCTTTCCGGACCCTCCGGACGTCCTCGTCGTCGCTGCTCTCCGCGGACGATTTCGAAATTCGCCGGGCTGCATGCACCGAAGTCTCTGCCTTGCCCGCCTTCGGCCGCCAGTCCTGGAGCTCTTGCACCCCAGCCTTCATAGCTTCCGCGGCCTGTGCCACTTTCAGGACCTCCTGCAGCGTGGGGGGTGGCTCCTGATTCATCAACGTGCGCTGAGTCTCGGCCTCATTCAGACCGCATAGCACGCAGTCCCTGAGGGTGACTTCTGCGTTCTCCCATTTGCACGGGCCGGCAGCCAGTCGCAGGGCCACTACGAAGGCGTCGACCGTCTCCCCGGGCGCTTGGACTCGCCTCCAAAACGCGCTCTGGGCGGGGAACATCGCCGTCGAGGGCCGGAAATATTCGCGCAGCATCTGTAGGAGCTCTTTGACCTTGAATTTGCTCACCCTCTTCGGTGCGATCAGGTCCACCAAGGTTCTCTTGGTTTCTTGTCCGAGCATCCTGGTGAAGATGGCCCTTTTCTTTGCCTCATCCGTGACTTCGGATTCCACCAGTGCTCCCTGGAAGTCCATTTCGAAGATCTCCCAGTCTCCCGGTTTCTTGATTTCGAAACCGGCGCATGTCTTGGTCCCATGGGCTGCCATATCCCACCTTCGTCGCCAATTTAGTGTATGGGACCAAAGACAATGAAACAGCCGAAGGGTTGGCTTAACACAGGTTTATTGCATGATGATCCAGAGGAACATGAGGTAATGGCGGACGGGCTGCTCAATATATACGGTGGCTATACATTTGAATGTGGCTCGTTGACAGTCTATTGGTTACTGTCTGCGTGACGTCATAGAAGGTCACGCCCTTCTTGTCCAGGTGAGGTGGTGGCGGGAATCTTCCCGCGCTGCTGATCAAGGGTGGATCTGGGCCATGAGAGCTGGACGCTCGCTATTGCCATCTAGTGGTCACTAGCTCGCGTCCTCTTGTAAGGGTTACAGTGATGCAGCTGGAGGTTATAATGTTTCACACAGAAAGGTTACATTGGTTCCACATGGCTAGGTACATTGTTAAAGGCACAGCTTTAAAGAACACAACAATCAGTGAGCAAAAGAAACAACAAGGAGGAAGGGGCCGTCTCAAGGACTTCATGGTATGAAATACAACTCATAGTTAGTAGCAAGTTCAAATCGTAAGCTCCATTGATACCCAATATTAAAAAAAGAAGCATGCAGGCTTGCACTTTCCACACATCCCTCCTTAAGGTTGTATGCAAGAACTAGCAAGTCCTATTTAATCTCCTAGGTTCTCAAACTAGTCCCTCACTAAAGGCTTGGTAAGGACACCTGCTGTCATCATACCTGTCAAGTTTTGGATTTGGAAATAAGAGAAATTTCCCGGCAAATACGGGTTACTTGACAGCTATGCTTATCCTGTACTGTCCTCCAATGGTGGCAATAGGGCATTGCAGTCTAATTAATAAGTGATGATGGCGGGAAAGAGGGTAAAATAAGGGGTTTTCCAGGCCAATAAGGGATACTTGACAGCTATGGCTGTCATCTCTGCAGTAGGACAGATCATCTGGATGTCTCCTTACTCTGTCATATCACACACCAATTGGTATCCAAGGCCAATACATTTGGTGTATGACATCATACATTTGACGTCAATCCCAGGGGAAATTATGAAGCAGATTATAAAGCAGTCGCTTTGCAAAGACCTCAAAAGCAATGCAGTAATAACTGAAAATCAACAGAGATTTGTCAAGAACAAATCCTGCCATACTAATCAAGAAACTGTACAAGTAAGGCCAATTTAGGTTGAATACAAGAAAAATTTTTGTTACTGCTAGAGGAGGGCTACAATAGAACCAATTACCTTGGGGAGTGGTGGTTGAGAGAACTTCAACACTGGAGGAGAAAATAAGAGCATTGAGCAGGGAGTTAGACTTGAGGTCCTCCTAGGCCCCTTCCAACTTTATGATTATTTGATTCTAAGACATGTTGGTTGTCTCGGCATTTTGGCAGAGTTAAAGGAAAAACAACTACCCCCATCTAAACAAAGGACAAAACACTGCATTACTTTCAAAATGAATGAATTTGCTTCAACATCAACTTTCATGAGTCAAAATCCACTTCTTTGTGCACATAATCCAATTCTTTATTTTTGTGAGGCGATATTAAAACCTGGGCAAACAGCCTCTGTTTCTCACCTGGACCTGGTGCTAGGGCTTACTGGTTCAGTATAAAATAATTTACAAAAAAAAAAAAAAAACAGGAGCAAGAGGAAGAGCTAGAGCAGGGGTTCTCAACCATTTTGTGCCACGGACCAGACAACTCCCCCTCAGACAGCTGAGTAGGCCGGACACGTGGTTTCCCCCTGCCGCAAACACTGCTGTAAACTGTGGTGTGTACGTTTGCGCATGCATGGTTGCATTTACAGCTGTCAGAAACGTGTCTGCTTTCAGGGTCGTCGCCATGGGCTGGATGGAATGGCGTCGGGGGCCTGGCCCGGCCTGGGGGCCATAGTTTGCGAACGAACCCATGTACTGGGGCCCATAAGGCCATCTGCAGTGAGCCAAGGTGTCTAGAGTCTTAACATCACATCTTATGAGTCTTCTCATTGGACCCTGATGAAATTGATTCTCTTCACTGATAGGCAGTAGATACACAGAAAGAGCCTTCTCGAAGATTGTAGCATTTTTGAACCATAATCGGGCATATCCTGGGCAATGGTAACCTTGTGCAGCCAGCTAATCTTTCTTACACTAGGTCAGGCAAAAGAGCTATGGAATGAATTCACCAAACAGTAGCTTCATTTTTTTTCTACATCTGGCCTTGACACGAAGAAGACTGATAGGCAATGTTTATATTTTGACCTGAAGAGCCATGCTTTAATTTCTTTCCCATTTTGTCATTAGAAGTCCAAGCATTGTTAGGAAATCTTTTAATTTTTAAAGATTTTTTAAAAATTCACATCAAAAATATTCAGCAATCCCAACATGACATACAAAGAAAAAGTCTCCTTGGAGATTGTGGTTTTTTTAAAACTATAATCAGGCATAACCTGGTAACAGCAAACTTCTGTTGCTGGAAAATCTTTCTCACACCTAGGTCAGGCGAAAGGAACTGCAAAATGAACTCACCAAAAGGTGCCTTCATTTTGGCAGTTTCACATCTGAACATGACGTTAACTATATATTGTCACCACTAAACATCAAATAATCCAAGAGGATTCCTAAGAGAAACGGGAAATGTCTTACAACCGTGGCAAGGATTGTCATATGTGTCAAAAGGTTAGTGATGAACAATGCTAAATAAGCCACAGTGGCTCAAGTGGCTAAGATGCTGACTGGGAGGCAGAAGGTCAGCAGTTCGATTCCCTAGTACTGCAGGACGGAATGAACTGTTTTTTGTCCCAGCTCCTGCCAACCTAGCAGTTCGAAAGCAAGAAATTGCAAGTAGATAAATAGGGACCACTTCAGTGGGAAGGTAACAGTGTTCCGTGCACCTTGGTGTCTAGTCATGCCTGCCACATGACCACGGAAACGTCTGCAGAAGCAGACAGCGCTGGCTCTTCAGCTTTGAAACAGAGATGAGCACTGAACCCTATAGTCAGATACGACTGGCTTTCGATCAAGGGAAAACTACACTAAAATAATAAAAGCCTTTTTTGTTCCTCTTCCAGATGGAGAGCGCCTAAACTCCTAATGCACCAGTCAATTATTCTTTCTTAAGTTAATATTTAGTTAACACTAAATATTTTCATCTGGAAAGTCCTCCTCACCTCTCAAAATAATATTTATGCAAATGAGGCAGCTGCCTGCACAATAAAGCTCTAAAATGGAAGCAGATTCTCTTGCAAAACCCTGTGAATTGTTGCCTTTTATGTGCACTGTACTTAAGATCCAGAGATGATACTTTAGGAAAATCATGGCTATTGCTCCATATAATGGATGCCTTATTCAATTAGAGGACCTTACATGGTTTCAATAAGAATGTGTGACCTTTTGTAAATGGTACTTGTGGAGACAAAGGTTGGGTAGAGTACTTTGAAAGTCCTTACCTTTTATCTCTCCAGCACCATGCACCCTTGGCAACATGTAATATGTATAACAGAATGGAACGGGTAACAAAATCTGTATGGATATATTGCTATCTTTACTTCCAAGTTTCCTAACCATCTGTTCACCTGATATAAAACATCGTGACAACTATGCCAGATGAAGCTGTTTTTCATCTCTATATGCAGCCAACTGCCATTAGTACTTCAGAAATCTAGCTGGGCAAAAGGGGAAAAAATGTTCATAAGATGATTGGTTTAAATCTCTGTTGTCTGAGGAAATGATTTTTTAAATGCAGTGACAGCTGTCTCCTGCTGGCAGGTGTTCAGTTTGATGGCTTATGTTGCACCTGGATCATCTGCTTTATAGCTGGCTGCAGCATAATAAGCAGAATCTTTTTGATCTATGTTGAGGCACACGTATCACAAAATGCATTTACTGGTTTTGAGACATCCTTTCTAAATATTATTTTGCAAGTAATGGGTTTTCTGGTGGGGAAAAATGACTTCTATTTCCATGAGGAAGGAGTACAAAATAAAACCACGCATACCTTGGAAGTAGTGTCCTTCAAAACGTTACTTTGATGTGGGGCTTGAAATTCGACACACATTTTGAGTTGAGTTGAATTGAATTTATTTTTTATATACCGCTTTCCTCATTTTGCAATGACCCAAAGCGATTCACAGCATTCAAAAATATACAAAAATACAATAATACAGAGTTACACGGCAATAATACAATTTACACGTGTCTGTTTGTTTGCTAAGGTGAAAGGAAACTGTTACAGGATTGGCTGTTTTCTTATGCAGGAATGAATGATGGGGGCATGCTAACAATAGGGTAGGTTACCAGTTTGTCCTAGTTTCAATATCTCATTCATGCTTATGACCTATGGCAGTGGTGGTGAACCTATGGCACATGTGCCAGAGGGAGCACTCAGAGCCCTCTCTGTGGGCATGTGCACTGTCGTCCCAGCACAGTTCGCCCTGTCCTCTGCCCAGCAGCCCAATGTGAGTGCTTCATCTTCCCCACACAGAGTTTTCCCCACCCATCTGTCCAGCAGCCCAATGGGAGTGTTTCCTCCCTCCCCCAGCACAGAATTCACGGCGTCTAAGAGGTGACCTGATTAAAGTTTATAAAATCATGCACGGTGTGGACAAAGTAGATAAGGAAAAACTGTTTTCCCTATCGCATAATACTAGAACTAGGGGACACTCGATGAAACTTTTGGGTACTAGTTCTCAAACAAATAAGAGAAAGTACTTTTTCACCCAGAGGATTACTGGTCTATGGAACTCCCTGCCAGAAGAAGTGGTGACAGCTGTCACTCTTGACAGCTTTAAGAAAGGATTAGACAAGTTCATGGAGAACAAGGGTATCAATGGCTATAATTATGGATACTTAAGGACAACCTCCGGGTTGGAGAGATAGGCAGGATATCTCTCAATGCCATTTCCAGGGAATCCTAAGCAGATGAAGGCATCTCCTTGGGAATACCATGAAGGAAATGGTGAGCCACTGTGTGAGACAGAATGGTGGACTGAATGGGCTGTGGCCTGTTCCAGCAAGGCTGTTCTTATGTTCTTATGTTTATGTTCTTATGTTTCTGCCCAGCAGCCCCATGAGAAGGCTTCATCCCTCCCCCCAGCACTGTGTTTTTTCCCTCCCTCTGTCCAGCAGCCCAATGGGAGCACTTCTTCCCTCCATACCTGTCAACCTTCCCAGATTGTCCGGGCTTTCCCAATATTCGGCGCTGATTTGCACCATTTCCCGCCCTGCGCTGCCAAAACCCCGGAATTTGGCAGCGGGGGTGAGGAGGTACTGCGCAGCCCTTCCGCGCAGGTCGCGTTCTACGCATGCGTAGAAGGGTTTTACACTTGCGTAGAACCCTTTTATGCATGCGTAGAAGGCTATGCAAGTGTAGAAGGGGGCTACGCAAGCATAAAACCCTCCTACGCATGCGTAGAATGCGACCTGTGCAGCACCAATCTGTGCAGGTTCCGGATTCGGTGGAGCCGCAGTTGACAGGTATGCTTCCCTCCCCCAGCACAGAGTTTGCCACACCTCTCCACCCAGCAGCTCAATTGGAGCACTTCCTCCTTCCCCCCAGCACAGAGTTCACTCTGTCCAGAAGCCCATTGGGAGTGCATAACTTGCCCCGCCCCTCTGTTTGGGCACTTAGTCTCTAAAAGGTTCACCATCACTGGCCTATGGAAATTGGTGTCCACTCAATGCTCGCTTCTCACATGTCACAGAGCAACAGCAGTATGAATTATATGGGCAGAGGAAAGTGAGCACACAGAGACAATGCCTGCTTGAGTACATGGCCTAAGCTGGTTGCCTCTATTCCAATTCCCTTGGTCACTCTCTTTTACCAACTTTCTTGTGACACCTTGGAACACAATGGCTCAATGTGGCCCTAATCTCACCCTAGGCTAGGAGCGAGCAAACACTGCTGGTGCCAAGTTCAGTACAGGGAGATGAGAACAGCCTGACAGGAATAGCTCAAGGGGGGCTACACTTTCTCCTCCACTTTCTACTACCTAAGGCAGCCATGGTACTCTGACCCATGCTAGGAACAATCCTGGCAGCACAATCACGTTAAATGCATTCGCTTTGTGAAGCCATTCTTTTTCTCACTATAGCAGCAGGTGGAACACCAGCAGCCAGCCTTTCTTTCCAAGCCATGTGCCGTTCACATGCACACTTTGTATATATACACCCATTTAATTGCTAATAACAATGTTCACTTAGCAGGCAGAATCAATTAGTTGCCCAGAGATGTACTTTCTGCATTTAAGTAGCAATTAGACCTGGAAAGGGGTGAATGGAGTGAACTCATGGTATGACCTGGCAACAGAGAGCAGTGCCAAATTTCACATACAGGCTGTTTTGCCCTTTAGTTGGCTGTGATCTGATGTGCTGCTGCAGTGATTTTGTGTTTTCTTTACAGCAGAGAAATGGTGCAGAAGCAGCAAAAAGGGGAAGAAACAGTTTGCTTGTTCTTCTGGAGAAATTGAATCAACAGCTTCTGTGTTTGCATCACAGACCTGCTATGAATAATCCAAGCCCTCCAAAAGCAGGTACAAAGAATGCCTGCCAACCACCTTTTCCCTTGGAGAAAATAATGGAAATTCTGGTCATTCTTCTCCATTGGTGTATTTTCCATTTTTGCAACCTCAACATCTCCATCTCTGTCTCATTTTCTTGGTGAACTGCTCTCATCATGTTTGTGATCATCTTTCTGCTCTCTGTCTGCCTCAGGTTGTGAACACACTGGCCTCTGCTGTGCCTAGGAGGGGTTCAATGTAGTTTTCTTGCCCTTTAGAGGTATCTGACACAGTCCCTATTCAGCCAGTTCTCCTTCATTTATCAGAATGAACCACATGTTTTATGCTGACTTCACGTGTCCTTAAATTAATTACTTTATACATACAATCAGTAATATGTAACAAAATTGGAATTTAAAATTTTCTTTCCTTTTTAAAAAATTTGGCAATTAAAATTTATCTCACAGCTTCATTTATTTTGTTTCAATATCTATTGATTGACTCTAGTCTATAAAAGCCTGCCTTTACTCAAAAAAGTGAGTTGTGATAATTTGATGCCACCTGGTGGTTAGATATTATATATTCATGCTGCTGTTAAAAGCCTGCTAGTGTTCTTGCACTATCTGGATGCATAGGTTTGTTGCTGCTAAAACAATACCTCTTTTGGCATCTCCTAACTAAACTATATAAATGTGCTTTTAGAATACAAATGTGACAATGCTTTGTAACAAAAACAAAGTGGAGGGCAGGTAGTAATTCTTCTCCACTCTGCTTGAGCATCACAGACACTATCCAAGATGCTGAATTTGGAGGATAGGGTGGTAGTGATGGAAACAGAATTGAACGTGATTTGTAGCTTATGGTAAATCATAGAATTACAGAATTGTCATCGACGTAGTCATCGTAATCGTCATTGTTATCATCATCATCATCTGTACTGGCACTATTGTGCAAGGACTTTGTTCTGCTTTTTGTAGTGAGTTTGGCTCCCCCTCTCCGAGTAAGGAAGAAATACTCTGCCCTGCATACTGACAGGACTCTATGGCAGCAGCATCTTTCAAAAACCACTTCCATTGCTATCATGTTTAGGCACCAATGGCAGCGGTAGTGGTAACTCAGTGGCAAATGGCCAAATTTAGTAGCATTCATAACTAAGTAGCATTGGCGGCAGTTTGGGGAGTGTCAGTGTAATTCTCAAACTCTGGACATTGCCCACACCTGTTTTGAACTAGTGACTGGTGCATTCCTTGTTTGTTTGTTATACTTTTATGCCATTTATCTAGCACAGGGTTTCTCAACCTTGGGCCTCCAGGTGCTCTTAGACTTCAGTTCCCAGAAGCCCAACTCAGCACACCTGTTGATCAAGACTTCTGGAAATTGAAGTCCAAGAATATCTGGGGCCCAAAATTGAGAAACCCTGGTCTAGCATATTGCTACTCTGGGCTGTGCACAAGTTTTTTAAAGCACAGAAATAATAAGATTAAAAATGAACATAATATATAATGAGAACAGTACTAGACAATGTAGGCAGCAAATGGAGCACTTTTCACAATCTTCTACCAAGGATTATTTATTAACGTATGGCATTCTACCAGGGAGAACTTCAGGGAAAACTTCCCTAAATAAGTAGTATTTGAGTTGCCTCTTGAAGAATGCAAGGGAATAAGCCTCACAGTGAAAAGGGTGCCCCCTTGTCACAGACTTTATAGGATAAAGAATCTATATTCAAAACTTCTGCAAATTGCATTTTGCCCTCATCCTTACATATAATATCAGAATCTAGTAATTGGCTCCCAGATGTATCTCACACTTTAAAGAAAATTATTTTAGTGAACATACAACAAAAGCTGGCAGAAATTTGTCTTCAACAGTTGCAGAACCAAAAGAACTCTCTGGATAGATACCACAGCACAGCTTGACATGGCAACAGGCAGCCAAACAGCTTAGAGACTAATGAAAAGACTGAACAACGATCCAACGGACATTTTATGCTAATACATTTTAAGAAATTTTATGCAAACCAAATAGCACATCAACTGCTTCTGCCAGGGACCAAACAACACATCATAAAACAAAAGTGCAATTTGCCTTTGCAGAATCTTAAAGACACATCAAAACAATGTACAGCAGAACAGAAGAACTTTGAGGCATGACCAGATAAGATGCGGATTCCTTCTCAAGGTCAATGCACCCTGAAGTGAAAAAGACTGTCTTTATGCCTCATGAGAAATCTGTACATGAGTCAAGAAGCAACAGTTAGGACAGAATACAGAATGACGGAGTGGTTTGGAATAGGAAAAGGAGTAAGATAAGGCTGCATTTTGTCACCCTGTTTATTCAACATACACAGAGCACATAATGTGCAATGCAGGGATGGACGAATCACTAGTTGGGATCAAAATTGCTGGGAGAAACATCAACAATCTGAGATACGCAGATGATACTACCCTAATGGCAGAAAGTGAGGAAGACCTGAAGAAGCTCCTGCTCAGGTTGAAAGAAGAGAGTGCAAAAGCTGACTTAAGACTCAACATCAAGAAAACCAATATAATGGCAACAGGTCCGATCAGTCCCTGGAAAATTGATGGGGAAGAAGTAGAAGCAGTGACAGACTTTACTTTCTTAGGATCTAAGATCACTGCACATGGTGATTGCAGCCATGAAATAAAAAGGCGGCTGATTCTTGGGAGACAAGCTATGAAAAACCTGGGGAACATAGTTAAAAGTTGAGACATCACCTTGAAAACAAAACTTCGCATAGTCAAAGCAATGGTATTCCCGGTGGTAATGTATTGTTGTGAGATTTGGACCATTAGGAAAGTTGAGCGCAGAAGAATAGACGCCTTTGAAATGTGGTGTTGGAGGAGAGTTTTGAGAGTCCCCTGGACAGTGAGGAGAACAAATAGGTCAATCTTAGAAGAAATCGACCCTGACTGCTTCTTAAAAGGTCAAATAGTAAAGATGAAGCTAAAGTACTTTGGACATCAAGTGAGAAGAGAGGATTCACTTGAGAATGCTTTGATGCTGGGAAAGGTGGAGGGCAAAAAAAGAAGGGGACGGCTAAAGATGAGATGGTTAGATGGTATTGTAGAGAAATCACTGGAACCGTTTGTCTAGGCACAGATTTAATTACTACAGTCTTCTCAAAATATAAAACACAAAAGATCCGAAATCCTTTCGATACAGGATTTTTCAGTAATTTCCTCAGGGATCTAAACAACAATTTAAGCATAATTACTAATCAAATATATACAAAATATACATATATACATATATACACGATCTTGGAATAAGGAATTATACATTACCTATGATGTTAAAGTCCAATTTATAGTATTATTTATCAGTTTTATCGCATCCTAGACCTCACTTATTTATTCTTTTAGTTTCAACAGACATTAACCACTGTTACTCAAAGAACATTTTTAAAGCTATCCTCTTACACAGTTGGTTAATTACAGGAAACAAGTATAGTCAATTTCTTGATTAAGCCCAAATGGGTGCAACGTGTTGAACCGGTGAATGAAGAAACTCTCCCTCTGTCTTAAAGCAATATCTGCATTAATACGGTGATATGGTTGCTGTTTTGATACATTCAAGTACTACAAATTTAAAGTCCTGGTCATTATGATTTACTTCCATAAAGTGGCTGACTAACGGTGCGCAGCAAGGAAGGTAAATCACTCCCAAAAAGAAGAAGTCGATAATGACGTGTGTATTACTTTAATTGATGACCGCCTTCATGTACATCTACAATTACTATATGAAGGTTGTTGTTAAATGTGAGCTGCAGTATAATCACTTGAAAAATGTAGTATAACTGATATTTTCTAAATGCAATTATAAGTCCGTAAATGATCAAGTTGACTGCCTGCCCACAGTTGTATTCGAACCTGAGCGGTAAACCTCACGGATGGAGGTATAAAAAGGGGGGGAGAGCCTCGATAAAATGGCTAGGGCTGTAGTGAGGAGTCGGAGAGTCGATAGGTGGCTAAAAGCGCAAAAGTTCGTCTGTTTTCGCTCTCACGGCAACGACCCAACTTGACTAACGGTGCGGACAGGTTCTTATTACGAATCTTAGACCTATGTTCCCCCACCCTAGTTTTTATTTTGCGGGAAGTCACCCCCACATAACCTAATCCACAAGAACAAATCAATAGATAAATGCAGCCCGAGCTGTTACAGTTCGAAAAGTGTCTTAAATATAAAACATAATTGCTGTTGCGGATCGAGACCATTTTGGTCTGCCAGGCTAAAGCACAATGTATACATTGTCCACATCTAAAATGACCCACTATCGATGGTTGCTTGGGTAAGAGACGGGACTCGTGGTCTGTTCTACTCACTATTTGTTGAATTGATCTTGATTTCCTCAACCCTATCCTAGGTGGAGAGGAACAACCCGGTATATGATTAACGATGTGCCAATGTCTATTAATGATATTCTGTATTTGGCCTGACAATGGTGAAAATACAAATGAACAGTGTAATCTATTCTCCGATGTCCTAACAGTTTGTTGAAGTAATCTGTCCCTAGGTACTGCCCTAGCTCTCGCTAGGTTATACTTAATGATCTTATCCGAATAGCCTTTATGATGTAAATACGAGGAGATAGTACTACTAGCCCTATCAAGGTCATTCTCAATGGAAGAATTCCTTTTTGCTCTTAAAGGTGCAAAGGTGCATTAAAAAGTAACAGCCACAGGAGGGCCACAGAAACTTAAGAGTTATTAAATAATTGAAAATTTGTTTAAAGTTCCTGAAAATGGAAATGCTTAGAAAACAAATGACCTTTCTCACTGAATATCTTAAATCATTAACTAAAGAAATCCAACTGCTTCAAAATCTCCTGCTCAAGTTTTTCGAGTGCTTCTCTTATTAGAAAGGCAGAATAGCAAAGGAGAGGAATTTCTCCATGCCATTTACCAGGTTATGGAATGCTGTCCCTTTAAAGACATGTGGCCAACATCTCCTTTACATCTGTATTTATTGCATGCTAAAGAAACTTTCCCAGACACTTTAACAGAAGAAATGCCTTAACATGCTGTGTATTTTCATTCTTTCCTCATTTTCCCAGTTATAGTTTTATTGCACACTTACTGACTTCAGTATTGACTTGTGATACCAGTCTGGGAGGGGATAAGCGCGGCGGAGCCCCGGTCAGCCGAACACCTGCTGCCACCACCGCCGCTGCAGCTGCTCCGGGGCTGGCCCCCCTCCCAGTCTCAAAGGGGATAAGAGCAGCAGAGCCCCGGTTGGCCAAAGACCTGCCACCAATGCCATTGACACTGCCACAGCTGCTCCGGGGCTGCCCCCTCCCAGTCTGGGAGGGGATAAGAGCGGTGGAGCCCTGGTCAACCAAAGACCTGCCTCCACTGCCACAGCTGCTCTGGGGCCGGCCCCCCTCCCAGTCTGGGAGGGGATAAGAACGGCAGAGCCCCGGCCAGCCAAAGATCTGCCGCTGACGCCACCAATGCTGCCAAAGCTGCCACAACAGCTGCTCCGAGGCCAGCCCTTCACAGCCTGGAGCGGTAGGGACTGCGGCTGATCAAAAACCACCATCTCACTGCCGCAGCTGTGTCAGGGCCAGCCCCTCCCTGGACGCCTTCCTTGTGGACGTTGAGCCCGGGCTCCATCACGGAGGTTCAGTGCAGAGGACATTGTTTCTGAGTGATTGTAAAATTGTATACATTGCCTTTGACATATGTTTTTGCTACTGTGGGGTGATGGTATTTTGTATATTGTATCATTGTGGACACTACTGAATTGCATTTTTGTGCTTGTAATGCATTTTTGTGCTTGTGATTGTACTGACCATATTGTATTATCTTTTGTACTATTGTATACTTATCTTGTGAGTTTTAAACCGCTTTGGGTCACCCTAGGGTGAGGAAGGTGGTATACAAATATAAATACAAATCAATATAAATTTACTGTTCACATCTGCTGTCCACACCTAAGGAATTCATTGGATAAAGAAGTGGTATACAAATGCCTTAAATAAAATAAGGAAATGGTAGGAAGTTCATTAGGAAGAACTTCCTGTTGATTAAAAGTTGTTCTGCAGTCGAATTGACTAATTTGGAAAGTGGTTGGTTTTCTTCTTCGAAGGTTGAAGGAGTCCATCTATCAGGGATGATTTATCTGTAGATTTCTTGGTACTTTAACTCCCTCACTTTCAGTGTACAGAGCTGGGAAAGGAGGGACCCAAGAATCGTATTTCTCCCTTCCCTGTTCATGCCTGGATAAAGCTTGTGTAAATGTATGTATCTATGGATGGATAGCTCAGTGCAGTGGAATTTGGTCCACTTATAAAATGGGTGAATTAAAAATATTTTTTTTAACTGACCACATTGACACAAAAGTTAATTTGAATTCATTCAGCCACCTCTTGCTCTCAAAGCAGCTTTTTTTTCAGTGCTGCTTGGGTCTTCTAGTTTTTCCAAGACCAAGATACAAACAAGCTTTTTCCTGTGCGGTTCATTGTGACATGTTCTTGTAAAGATGGGTAGCATTTCCGCAGGTGGTGTTTTTGTGATGTAGACACTTGGGGCATGATGTTCAGGTGAGGGGATGTGCACGTGGAAAGGCCTTTTTGTTGTGAAGCAAAAGCTAAGTGTTGTCTGAAATCTTTCTCTTTGAAAGTTTCCGACTACTATATTTCTTTAAAACTTTTCTGTAGAAAAATATGAAAAGGTACTTCACAATCTAAGAATGTGGAACATCAAAAGTTTAGACAGTAATTTTGCCAAATGCATTATAAGTTACATGTCAGAATGGTTCTATAACACATATTACCACCTTCCCCTTCCTATCCGTTACTTTTCCCCCTTTACTTTCAAGTATCACATGCAGAAATGGCCTCATCTCTGGTCACATATGGTTTTAAACTAGCTTTCAATGAGAAAGCAGTTTCACAGCTATCTTTAAAAAGATCACAGGGACAGGAGCAAAGGAAAGAAGAGGGATTCTGGGCTGAAATGCAACTTGCATTGCATCCATTATGAATAATAAAGTCCCAAATCAGTCTGCAATCCCTGTGCGAACACTGAACTCCAATTTCAAACACAATACAGGCTGAAAATCAAATTGGTTCGATGTAGCTGTACCCTAGAGGGGCTGCGGTGGCTTTGTGGTTAAGATGCTAAACTTAACGACTGGAAGGTCAGCAGTTCGAGACCCGAGTGCTGCATGATGGAGTGAGCTCCCGTCTCTGTCCCAGCTCCTGCCAACCTAGCAGTTTGAAAGCAAGAAATTGCAAGTAGATAAATAGGTACCACTTCTGTGCACTCCGGTGTCTAATCATGTCTGTGACATGTCCATGGAAACGTCTGCAAACACAGACAGCGCTGGCTCTTTTACTATAAACAGGGATGAGCACTGAACCCTAGAGTTGAATACGACTGGCTTTCGAGCAAGGGCGACCTTTACCTTTACCTAGTTGTACTCTGAGGATGCAGTTACACACTGAAAAAGTAACACACTTGCCTCAGATTTGACACTGGGCGAAATCATTTCAAATAACTTGTTTGGAGCATAATATCTATTACCCACAGTCCAGGTTGGCAGGGGATAATGGGTAATGGGAGCTAGAATTCAGCACCTCTAGAACAAAGCAGATTGCAGCATACTGTGCTAAATTAACATTGCATCTCCCCTTTATTATGGCCATAACAGCTAAGAACGAGTAGGTTGCATAAAGGAATTTAAGAAGATGAACCGGAATCTGTTGTGTTCTAATGGTTTTCCTTCCACATGGATTACAATGTATCGGAGCCAATGTAACCTTGCCTATAGCAACAATGTAACCTTCAGCTGTATCATATAAACCCTGTAATAGGACGCGAGCTAATGACCACCAGCTGGCAGCAGCGAGCGTCCAAGCTCTCTTGGTCCGAACTCATCAAAGGCAACAGCGCGGGAAGCTTTCCCGCCACTACCTACACCTGGACAAGAAGGGCGTGACTCGCAATGACGTCACGCAGGCAGTAGCCAATGGGCTACCATGGCACCACGTTCAAATGTATTACTGCTGTATAAAAAGAGCTATCGATCCGCCATCACCTCATGTTCCCTCTGTCCACGATGCAATAAACCTGAGTTAACCCAGCCCGAGGCTGTGTCCTGTGTCTTGGTCTTCATACACTAAATTGGCGACGAAGGTGGGATTATGGATCCCCAAGGAGCAGCCAGGGCACAGAGCGGGTTCAACATCACCAAACCGCAAGACTGGGAGCTGTTGGAGATGGACTTCCAGGCGGCGCTGGTGGAACTCAAAGTCAAGGAAGACGATGAGGAGCGGAAGAGGGCCATCCTCACCAGAATGCTCGGGGTGGAAACCAAGCGGACGCTGGTGGGCATCATCGCTCCGAAGAAGGTGAGCCAATTCAAGGCGGACGACATCATGAAGCTGCTACGGGAGCGCTTCCAACCCTCGAGGGCGATGTTTCCCGCTCGGAGCGCGTTTTGGAGGCGAGTCCAAGCGCCGGACGAGTCGGTTGAGGCATTCGTGGCCGCCATGAGGGTAGCCGCCGTCCCCTGCAAATGGGGCGACATCCTAGACATGGCCCTCAGGGACGGCGTGCTGTGTGGCCTGAAAGACAAGGAGGTGCAGCGCAGCTTGATGAACAAGGAGCCGCCACCCACGCTGGCAGAGGTCGTCGAGGCCGCCGAAGCCGCGGAGTCCACGAATGCTGGAGTAGACGAGATGCACCAGTGGCGTGAGTGGCGTCCCAGGGCCGGCAAAGCAGAAAATTCGGTGCACGGGAAGTCCGGACAATCGGTGCACGCAACTCGGCGGGCCTCAAAATCGTCCTCGGAAGGCAGCGACGGCGAGGAGGTCCAGAAGGTCCGAAAAGGGGGGCGCCGCTGCGATGGTTGCGGGGCGGCCCACGAACGCGCGAGATGCCCATTTAGAAAGGCTGAATGTTACACCTGCGGCCGTCGGGGGCACATTGCCAAGGCATGCAGAAAAAGAAAGGAGGGCCGGAGGCAGTCACCAGACCGTTCGACCAGACCGGACCGTCCCGCGAGGCCCAAAGATGGCGCCCAGACCACGAGGAAGAAGGACGGCGTGGGCCGCGTCTCGGACGGCAGCGAAGATGACGCCCCGGTGTTCAGCGTGTCCACGGGACAGTCCCATTACTTCGTTGAGGTACTAATACAAGGGGCCCCTATCAGGATGGAAATTGACTCAGGGTCCTCCTATTCCATAATCCCCCAGAAAGAGTTCTTGAAAATCGACCCCCACGTGCGGCCCAAACTTAAAACATTGAGGTCCCCGCTACGAGATGTACAGGGAAACAGCATTCCGGTATTGGGGGTCGGGAAATTTCGGGTTAATTTCAAGAGACATTCTGCGGAACTGCCCCTAGTTGTCCTCAAGGGGGGAAGTTGTAGCCTCCTTGGGACACAGTGGTTTCAGCCTTTAGGCCTGTTCATAGGGGGAGTACATTCGGTGGGGGGGGATCCAATACAAGCGGTGTGCGACGCGCATCCCGACGTTTTTAAAAAAGGACTGGGAAAATTCAAGGGACCCCCTGTAGCCTTCGACTTAGACCCGGAGGTCCGCCCGATAAGACTCAAACCGCGCAGGGTGCCCTTCGCACTAAAGGACAAAATAGAGGCGGAACTGGACAAATTGGTGGGCCAGGGGATTCTTATTCCTGTTGATTCCGCGGAGTGGGAAACTCCAATTGTAACAGCTCTGAAGGCTAACGGGGAGGTGCGCATTTGCGCTGATTATAAGTGTACAATTAACAAGGCGATCCGCCGTAATGCATACCCGGTGCCGGTGGTCAGCCACCTTTTGGCCAGGCTAAATGGGGGAAAGTGTTTCGCTAAGCTCGATCTAGCACAAGCCTATCAGCAACTCCCCGTAACTCCCGCCACGGCCGCGGCCCAAACGATAGTCACACATAAAGGAGCGTTCCAGGTGTCGCGTTTACAGTTCGGCGTGAACTCGGCACCCGGCCTTTTTCAGTCGCTTGTGGAACGCCTCCTGAAGGGGCTGGAGGGGGTGTTGCCTTATTTTGATGACGTGTTGATAACAGGGGGGAGTGAGGCCGAACTGGCAAAAAGATTGGACAAAGTACTAACTGTGTTCGAGAAAGCGGGGCTGAGACTGAGGAAGGACAAATGTGTCTTTTTCGAAACCGAGGTCGAGTTTTTAGGGTTCCGAATCACACCCGAGGGTATTAGGCCATCCAAATCCAAAGTGGCAGCCATCAAGAAGGCCCCTCGCCCCACATCCAAAACCGAGCTACAGTCATTCCTGGGGCTCCTCAATTTTTACCATACATTCCTTCCGCGGAAAGCGTCCGTAGCCGAACCGCTTCATCGGTTGCTTAAAAAGGAGGAGACATGGATGTGGGGTGACGAGCACGAGAGGGCATTCAAAGAGCTAAAGCAACTCTTGACTTCTGACGCAATTCTAACGCATTTCGACCCCAAACGGCCGGTGGTATTAGTCTGCGATGCATCACCGGTGGGGGTGGGGGCGGTGCTTTGCCACGTGTTGGATGACGGAAGGGAGGCCCCGGTTGCGTTTTATTCAAGGTCCCTGTAAATTACGCACAAACCGACAGGGAGGCATTAGCCATAGTAGCGGGGACCAAAAAGTTCCACGATTTTCTGTATGGCCGCCCGTTTAAAATTGTAACGGATCACAAGCCCCTGTTAGGGATCTTCACGGCAAGCAAGCCCACGCCGCAGATCCTATCCCCGAGAATGCTGCGTTGGGCTATCTTTCTCAACGCATACCAACACGAGTTGGAGTACCGGCCCGGAAAGGAGATCAGCCATGCTGATGCACTTTCGAGATCCCCTTTGCCCCTGTCGGATGACCAAAAGGCTAGAGTAGACAGAGACCGCCAGGTGTTGCTAATCGAGGTCTTGGACGCACCCCCACTAGTACCAGCCGATATTGCTAGGGCGACAGGCAAGGACAAAACGCTGGGAAAAGTTAGCTCATGGGTACAGAAGGGGTGGCCGGCATCGGCCCCGAGCACGGAATTCGACACATTCTTTCAGAAAAAGCTAGAGCTGTCCCTAGAAAGGGGGTGCCTGTTGTGGGGCCAACGGGTGGTGGTCCCTACATCCATGCGGCCGAGGGTGCTCAAACTGCTGCACGTCAGCCACCCGGGGATCGTTCGTTCGAAAGCGCTGGCCCGCAGTTATTTTTGGTGGCCACAACTGGACGCGGACATTGAGCACATGGTCGGCACTTGTGAGGCTTGTCAGGGATCCCGTCCAGAGGAGGCTCGCCTCCCGCATAGGGAATGGGACGCAGCAAGGGGGCCGTGGTCCAGAGTACACATAGATTTCGCTGGCCCATTCCGAGGAACCATGTTTCTCCTGGTGGTGGATGCGTTCTCCAAGTGGCTGGAGGTTATCCCAGTAAAGAGCACGTCCTCCGCCACGACAATTAGCCAGCTACGGAGAGTCTTTTCCACGTTCGGTTTACCCGACACGTTAGTCAGCGATAACGCGAGTTGCTTCACCTCCTCGGAGTTCGGAGCATTCATGGCGGCAAACGCAATTCGGCATGTCACATCCGCACCGTTTCACCCGGCCACGAATGGCCAAGTGGAACGGTTGGTGCGTACAACAAAGGATGCGCTTCGGCGCATGGGCCCGGGGGACCTAAATCACCAAGTATGTCAGTTCTTGTTAGCGTATAGGGTGACCCCCTTAGCGTCAGGTTACTCGCCGGCAGAGCTCTTGATGCGGCGAAAACTGACCACGATTCTGTCCAGGCTAGACCCGACGAGAGTCGAGGAGAAGGGAAAAAACATAGGGCTGGCAGTCTCGAAAGGATTCGCCGCCGGCGACCCTGTTCACTGTAGAAACTATGCCAGCGCAGGGCCAGCCTGGGTGCCGGGGACGGTAGTAGAACAGACGGGGCCAGTGTCGTACCGGGTCGAGACCAGCACAGGTCTCCTCTGGAGGAGGCACGCGGACCAGCTGAGGCACCGAGTGAGCGTACCAGGCAGTGGGGCTCATCAACAGGATTCAGCGTTAGGGTTCTCCCCCACCCGCTTAGCCCAAGGGGGAGACATCAGCGGACAACAGTCCCAAGCAAGGGGGGAAGGAAGAAGCAGCGGCCCCGACTCATATCCTTTTGATAAACCAGTTCCATCAGAGGCCGGGGAAGGGGGAGAGGAATTCGCGACCGCTGCCCCCGAATGTAATTTTGGTTTTGGTTTTGCGAGCCGGGGGGGTTTTCAGGAGTGTTCCCCCACCCATCCAAGCGAGAAGAGGGGTTTTTCGTTAGTCCCCAGTGCCCCCGGTTCTTCCCTAAGAGAGAGCACACCTCCCGACAACGCCGCGGAGCCGCGGCAAGTCACTAACGAGTCTCCCTCTCCAATTACAGGGCAGGAAACCAGGGGACAAAGAGAAGGTAGCAAACCCGGGCAAAGGCAGCCCGCATCGAGACCCCAGCGTGTTCGAAATAAGCCATCTTGGCTGAGAGACTTTGTCTCCTAGGGGGGGAGTGTGTTTGAGTGGGGGCTCGAGACTTTGTCTCATCCTAGGGGGGAGGGGTGTTGTGTTCTAATGGTTTTCCTTCCACATGGATTACAATGTATCGGAGCCAATGTAACCTTGCCTATAGCAACAATGTAACCTTCAGCTGTATCATATAAACCCTGTAATAGGACGCGAGCTAATGACCACCAGCTGGCAGCAGCGAGCGTCCAAGCTCTCTTGGTCCGAACTCATCAAAGGCAACAGCGCGGGAAGCTTTCCCGCCACTACCTACACCTGGACAAGAAGGGCGTGACTCGCAATGACGTCACGCAGGCAGTAGCCAATGGGCTACCATGGCACCACGTTCAAATGTATTACTGCTGTATAAAAAGAGCTATCGATCCGCCATCACCTCATGTTCCCTCTGTCCACGATGCAATAAACCTGAGTTAACCCAACCCGAGGCTGTGTCCTGTGTCTTGGTCTTCATACACTAAATTCCCAATAGAAACATGCGAGGAGGGGAGGTTCCCACTGTTGCTACAAAAGAATGAGTTGTATTGCCCTAGCAGAGATACCAAAGGGGACCAGTCTTTGGAAATCAACTTTTCCTTGATGTGCTAGAGGCAGAGAGAATGAATGGAAGCTGTCATCACCCGCCTTCCTGTGCTGGATGTGAAAGGCTTAATACCACTGTGGAGATTATGCTACATAAAGACAAGAATTATGCTGCTTTTTATTTATAAGGAGCCTGTTAGAACTGAGATCTGAAAAGTGGAAACTTGACTGGACGATATTTTATCCTTCTGGACCTTGTACATTATTCCTAGTTTGATACATATTTCTGCAATCACTGCAGAGACAGCGCAGCTAGGAAAATAAAAACCATATTCCATTTCTTCTAGGTCAAGATCCTGATGGTATTCTAGGATTGGGGGGGGGGGGGGCTCTCATGACTCTAAATTACTATGTTGTAGAGATAATAATCCAAGCAGAACAAAAATACCAGGAAACATGAAGGAAAAATGAAGATAAGCAAGAACCTTCAGAACATGTAGATAAAGAAAACTCTTCAATGAACTTCAACAGACTACACAGCAGGATAAAGACTGCGGTCTGGATTTCCATAGTGTTTGGACCTTAAGAATTAAAGAGATAGCAGTATAAACTAGAAGTGGGAAATTAAACGTAAGAAGATTTGTACAAGAACTACAGTGCGGGGGGGGGGGGGGACAGATTTAACAGAGATAAGGCAAATGGGTAGAAGATGAGTTTTGGCAGCAAGGGGGATATTAGGAAGCCAGGCTATGGTAGCAGTGAGGCCAAAAGGTACCAATATGCTGGCTAGAAATAATTTAAAAGGAAAAAGTTATATATATATATTTCATTTTAAAAATGTTAGTTCTTGCTGGATTATTGAAACTCCCGAATGAATTACAGAAAGAACAGTAGTGTCATGTCTGAGCATTACTTTTTAAACAAAATGGTAGACAAGAAGAATCATCCAAGTTCAAAACCATGAGACCCTGTTAGCTACAACTTTGATAAATTATCTTTTGAACCGCAGTGCCCAGAATCCTCTCTGCTTCTTCTACTTTTGCCCCTAACAGAAGAAGGATGGAGAAACTACACAATACTTTTTGATGCATAGCACTAGGAGGTTCCATGAATGGTATTCTAACTTTTCTGCGCTTTTTTAAATAAAAAAAGGTTCACCTCATAACTAGCCCGTAAATCACTGGGTGACTCCACTGAGTAATCTTTGGGGTGTAAACCTAGCAATTTCCAGGACTGTTGTTTGTCACAAACCAAGCAAGCAAATGTTTCCCACCCTCCCATCAGCCATTTCTATTTTTAATGAAGTCAACGTTTTCACAGAACTTTGTGTGTGTACATTTCTGAATACCAACAGGACCTATCAGCCTTTTGCAAATTGTTTACATTACCAATGCCTGCTTAATATTTCAAGATCAAATTAGGCATGCCACTTACACTTCCAATTATCATTATTATTTTGCCATCTTGAATATATTTACTTGTGGCATTGCAGATGAGATAATTGGCTGCATTTTCCCTCAGCAAAGGTTGAATATTAACAGAGATAAATAAAAGTATAAGTGAAATATTGTTTTCATTCAGATTTTTTTTCTATTTAAAATATCTTATTCCAGATAACAGTTTTGTTATATAAATAAATATCGTCACCTCAGAAAAGTCACCATGGTACTTTAGGCATAATGTATTTGCTTAAGATACTTGTTCCTCTCCATGTGGTCACTCTTGCTATGGGATCTTCCAAACATGGCCATTATCTTGCTGTGGGTGATAATATGTTCTGTATTTCCTCCATTTATTCTTGAGATCCAGACCTTTAACTAAGCCTGGAATTTTCTCCATCAGATTTTGTAACTTGTGATGCGGGGGAAAGGTGGGCTTTTTTCTCCCATATCAGTGGACAGTGTTCAATTAAAAAGGAAAGTGTTCAACTGACAGCAGAAGGAGCCAGACTAAATAAGATCACTGGCGGTCAATATGCCATTTAGATGCAATTATTGCACCAAATGGCATGTTGTTCCTCTTCTTAACCTCAAGCAAACCTACTTAGACTGCAGTCTGCGCATTTATTTATTTTATTAAATTTGTATAGCCGCCCCAATCGACATGTGATTCTGGGCGGCGTATATAAAATCCCCAACACTAAACAATAAAAAAACCCCTCAAAATTCCTAAAAACACACAAAAAAAGAACATCTAGCTATATACAGGTTGCATCCTGTATAGTCCAACTTCATGCCACCATGATGCTCTAGCTAGCACATGAAGCCTGCACGATTCAGCAGTATACATAAGTCAGTGACTCCTACTGGACACGTGCCCTACATTACCTTAAATGTTACCTGGCACTAAACTCCCTCCACCTCAGTCCTCTCCTTGTCCCCTCCTGGGTCTCCCATACACAGGCATCTCCAATTTGGGACTACTGAGACTCGGAGCAGTTTTCCATGGAGTGCTGGTCCAGCAAAATATTACCTTTTGCTGCAACCTGGACGATCCACTCCAAAAGTGATCCTCAAAAAATATTTAAAAGGAGAGGATGTTAGCAGTGTGGCCTCTCCTGGCTTAAGATGGCTTTACTCTGTCCCCCTCCCTTAAATAAACAACAATTTATTAAAAGAATTGAAGTTTATTTCTCATAAAGGATATTAAAGATACATTGTTCACAAAATAGGTAACTAAATACTATTTACATCACTACTCAAAAAAGATTCAGGAAAAATCAATACTTAGGCTTCACCCACAACATAAAATAATCTCACTCTCTAATTTATTCTAATTTATACCTCCCTGTATCCTTCATGTATTCTGCCTGGCAACAAGGTGTTAGAGTCCAGAAAAGAGAGATAACAAAGCCTACATATGGGCTTTTAATTACATTTGGTGTAACTTGTGAGCCCATGGTAGGCTTCTACCATGACAACATATTTGTACATATAAAAGATACCAAACAAACATGTTATAGGGCAGGGATGGGCAACACGTGTACCATAGCTGCATGCATTTCACAGAGTCTTGTGTACCCCAGAACCTTTTCCCCATACCTCCTAGCATTTTAAATTGTTTTAATTGTTCAAAACCTTCTCAGGGGGTAAACTCTGACATGTTTTGAGGGGCATCCCAGCAACTGTGGAACTCGTGTCCAATTTTTAAACTTCCTTTTAAAATAAATGTTGGTTGCTGGGTGTATATGGGGCCTTTTCTGATTAACCCTGTCAAGAAATTAGAGGGTAAACTTGTTGACCAAGTTGGGGGGGGGACATTCTGTAAATGCTTAAATAAAATGTGAAAGACCAATTAATGAGAAATGTCTCATTAAATGTCTTCAAGAGACAAGTAAGAAACTCTTCACTACCTCTTTCCAATTTGAAATCATCATCATCATCATGGCCGTCGCCAACATCGTTGTCGTCGACGGCGTCATCAGCAGCAGCAGCAGCAGCAACGAAAAGCAGCCTCTGCAAAAAAAATAATAAACATACTTTTTTATATCTGAAGGACATTTTGCTGAAGGCGAGTTTCTTGTGAGCAAATGCTGCAGAATGATTCTTGACCATGAGAAAAGGCATTTCTGGATAATACAATGCTAAACTGGGCCAAAAAAGCACACTCTTACTGCAACTTCCAGCTGATTCCAGACAAGTGGTGCTTTCAGCCAAGTTAGATTTTTTTGTGGGAAACAACTATTAATTAAGAAAGATCCACAGCATATCTGATTTCTCCCTCTATGAAACTTTGAATCATGACTTGCAATTTATCTGAATTTGAGTAGTAATCTCTTTGTGATACTGGATTTGTTAATCTGACCGATTGTGTCTCTCAGTTTTGGCCAAATGTGAAATGCGCAGAACCACAGGGGGATATGTATGCTGTAAGGGATGAATCTGAATTGTTGGAAGGAAGCAGACTTCTTGCCATTTCACTTTTCACTTCAAAAGCTCTGACTCAAATGGACAATTTAAAAAGAGAGAAATGGGAATGACATTTATGTAATGACATCTCATAGCAGCTAACTTCTATAGGTTTTTCTGAATACTTGCCCCAAAGGGTATGTTGTGGCATAAATCATCTTGCATTGCAGGGAACTGACCGGATTAACCCAAGTGCTCTCTTCTGATTCATGTTCAGCTCAACATATTCTCCACCACACAATTCTCTGGTAATAACAGTGTCCCAGAACGTCTTCTGAAAGGTTAACAGCTCTTTATCTCACACTTCACTGCTTTAAAAATCTCAGGTAAGAAATTGAAAAGGCTAAGACACTGAAGCCAGAACCCTATTGACAATGCATAGTCACGTGAAATTATGTAAATCACTGAGGCAAATTGCTGCTAAGTAATGATCAGTTTGTGAGAAATAGGCAATGTAAGCATCATCTAGTTAATTAGCAGCAATTTGTCAGCATGATTCATGTGCGTATACACTGCAGATAAGTTACCAACCAGGAATCATACAGTATTCTGAATTTGGAAATTAACCACAACAGTTAGAACAACAACATAATAAAAAAGAAGAAGCAATTCTAGCAGTAATAACACTTAAAATAATGAAGCACTTTGAAGATTTATCGGATATGTTGTAATCTGCAGGCCACAAAAGTATATACAACAGATGAAAGATGATAGTCCTTAAGGTGCTACAAGATTTTTTGTCCTTTTTACTGCAGAAAGAATAAACACAACAATTCCCCTAAAATTCACAAGAGAACCCAGAAAATGTACTTTTTCATCTGTAACTTCCAGAATCTTCCACTCAATGTGTCCACTAACCTTTCAGTCTCTAGAGTCTAAAATTGCTTAACCGCGCCATTGGATTTTCCCATCACACCTTCATATTGAAACCATCAGAGCCAATCCAGAGATTAGGAGACCCACAGAAGAATATTTAATGCTTGTGGTTTCTGTGAGCTGCCCTGAGTCACATCTGTCGAGTGGGCAGCATACAAATCCAATAAATCAAATCAAATCAATATGGAATATTGTGTGGCAAGCTGATCAGTGGTAGGATTCAGCAGGTTCACCCCAGTTTGCCACAACCGGTAGCAGAAACTCTGGCTGGCTCCACCCATCCAAGTTTTGAAATAAAGTAGTCCTAATTCAGGTGCAACACAGGGCTTTCCCCTAGCCATGGCCACCATACCATTCCTACAGAGTAGGTAGTAGAAAAAATTGGATCATACCACTGAAGCTGATTATAGTGAGTGGGTAGCAGACAGAAACATCATACTTCCTGTTGCTCAAACTGACATGCCTTTCCACCTGTGTATGAAATCCTGGGATCTGCCCCATTCTGTCCTTTATTGTCCCATTCTGTCCTTAACTGTGGAGATTTCCTATAACTATTGTGTTTGTAACTGTCTGGTCCTTTTAGAAGGTTGCTTAAGCTATTAGACATCTTGTATTACTTGTTTAATTAAAATATGTATACTCCTCTATTCCATTGAAAATGAACCTCCTAGGCATTTGAAAAATACATTAAAAAGCTATTAAGAAATCAAGAACCGTAGACATAGTATCTTATATAACGAAATAGTACAAATGAATAAAGGTGTAGTAGAATGAGACTACAGCTAAGGATGTTGGCAAAAGTGTCTAGACTGGGCAGCATAGGGACATGCGTATATTTCTGGCTACTGCAATGTTCTCCCGCCCCCCCGTCCCCATTATGCGTGGTCTTGGTATTACGTATTATCTAAAATTTAAAAGATTTTTTTAAAAAAACTGCAGTGTTCAGGAAGCATCCAATCACCCATAGGACAGTTTGTATGTCCTTACAAATCACTAAAGTTTATCTTAGCATTTGGAGGGTTCTAAATTCTGAAACTCTTTTTAAAAAGCCAGTTGCTGTAGCAAAAATAAGAAAGCACCAAAGCCAAAGGAAATTGGCAAAACTGATGACACTGTCTCAATCCCAGGTCAGAGGACTTCATTTTCCCACTTCACCATGATTTCTCATCTGGAAATAAATTCCTGTGTGAACCCAAGAACAACTTGGTCCAGATCACTTCTAAACCACCTCAGGTTGCTCTTGACCTATACAACAGATATTTGGATATAAATCATGGTACTCCTAATTTCAATTATCCCGAATGTCCCCTGAAATAGAAGGATTTTAACTTGCCACCACACTTGAAATGCTAAGGTAGACAGGCATCTCTCTCTCTCTGAGAAAGACTTTTCTCATCCAGGTGCTATCCCTGAAAATACTTGCTCTCAGGTAGCCACCTATTCCATATAGGATTTAGGGGAAATATGGAGCAGGGACTCTGAAGATAGTTTTTATGGTTGTTCTGCTCATACTTTATTATTGGATGCATGTACTGTTGGCAAGAGTTTGTGATAGGCTACATACTTTGAATGCATAAAATTCTGGATTCAATTTTCAAGGTCGAATGAAAAATATTTCTGTATGGAAACCTGGATCACCATTCCTAGCCAATATAAACACTGTTAAGTCATGATGGACTAATGATCTAATTCAGTGTAAACAGCCTCCTATCTTCCTAAACTGGTAATTTGACTGTCCACTAGCCCACTTGAAAGTAGTTTAGCTGAAAGGCAGCCTAATTTTCTTGTAAAAAAATTAATGAGTGTGAAAGAAGGCAAGTCTGGCCAGGTTATTCTGCTACGGTAATAGAGTAGACAATACTGGCAGTGACTCAATGCTGAGTGTCAGGCACGGTTAATTAACCTGACAACCCTGAGGACTAGCTGCCTTGGCGAAGTCCACAGAGAAGGGTGATGATCCCCAAAGTGGATTAAATCCCACTTGAATCCATCTTGATGGAAGGCAGCAGCTTCACAAATACTGGCCTGGGGCTGAGGAGGACTTTGCATGCCAAAAGGGCTCAGGACAAGAAAGTGACTCGCAGAGCTGGATTAGTGGTACAGGTGTCACGCTGCAACGTGGAAGGCAGATGAAAGGCTACAACATTATATTCCCAGTACAGTTTTCATGGCTGATTGCAATGATAATCGCCAATATTCAGAATAGGAAATGGCACATGAAGAAGATGGCAATTACTGAACTGTCTTTAGTCCAATCTGTTTAGTATCTGATCCATTTGACTTGTTTACTGTTATAGCTTTTTGTTCTACGAATCCAAAACTGAACTCTGAGAAAGAGTAGACACACTCAAATATTATCAAACCGTCCAGTACCTTGTATTTCTGTTTCTAATCCTGTTTGCCACATGCTAGAAATGACTTGTTTCTTTAAACATTCTCTCCTAGGTTGCACCCTATATATTTCAGCTGGCCTGTTTTGCAGTGAACTCCCCATCAAACTACCACAGAGTAATATTCAGATTTTGTTATGCCCATGTTTCACACAACAGTCCAGGCGTATTAGTTGTTGACATACTTTGTGCCCACAAGTGTAACCTGGAAGAAAAACAGTGTCTTTGAACTTTTAAGCAGTCCTTCCTCACAGCTTGTATTGATTTGGAGGTGTCTAGAGTGCCAGCGGTATTTTAATGACAACTATTTAATGATCCTGCAAACAGATAAAAGTAATGGCTCTAACTTTAGTTAGAAGTTGGCTCCAGGGCATAAGAAAGCCACATAATGGGTACAGTGCTGGCAGGTGGAGAGGTTTCAACATTCAGCAAGGTTGAATCACCACAGAGAGAGCAAGGCTGAATCATCAGTTCCTGGCTACCTTCAAGCTTATTTGCACAGAGCAGCAGGCTTTCAATCCATTTGTGAAGCTTATTTACTTCTAAAATATTTGAGGCTATGGGTGGTGCCTTCAAAGTCGTAATCCCTCTGCAAAACACCTGCTTAGACATATGGCAAAAAAGATTTTCCCTCCTCTTCTAGTTGGCAGAGTGTGGCAAGAAAAAAAAGGACATCTCAGTAACAGCTGGTAGGGGGAATGTCAGAAGGAAAAAGAGAGTGGCAAAAGAGGGTGGCAGAAATCGATAAAGAATGTGATCCTGTCCATTAGAAGGTTTGGGGCCTTTCTGAGTCTGGGGTTCTTCTCTTTCTTTATTATCTAGTTAGAGAGGCAGTCAGCCTCATGGGGTCTGAAAGAAGAATGGCTTCTAAGGGGTCTCTTTCGTTTTGCTTTGCTTAGAACAGAGGTGGCCACATGTACCTAGACTTCAATTACCTGCTGATTAGGGCTTCTGGGAACTGAAGTCCAAGAACCGCTGGATCACCAAGGTTGGCCACTCCTGGTTTAGAACTCCAAAATCTACCAATCAAAGCAAAAGCCATACACTTGGAACTGAAGAATTCGATTTCATTTTCAGTAGCAATTATGAAAAGAACTCATGGTATTTCCATGCAAAGATGAACTACTGGATTACCCCAAGTTTTCTACATGTTGCCAGTGCAATTAAGGGTAGAATAAGAATAGCAATCACACTTCTATACCATTCCATTGTGCCAAGCGCACTCTCTGGACAGTTTACAAGTTAATTAGCATTTTGCCCCAAACATGTTGTGTACTCAGTTTTACTGATCTTGGAAGGCTGGGTCAACCTTAATCCCCAGCAGGATCGAACTCACAACATTTTGGCTGCAGTACAGCAGTTTAACCACTGTGGCATCAGAAAATCAGTTTCTTGCTTCTATTGTTGGAACATACAGAAGTCAGAAGTCTTTGCAGCTCAACCAACAGTTTAGCAGTAGATGTTGATATTATCCACTCGCAGCTTAGAATTCTCCTTTATTTCAAATAATGCTGTAGTGAGACAAAAGATAAAATTGAAAAATCAGAAATTAAAACAGAAATCAAATGCTTAAATAAGCATTTCAGAATCACTTTGAACTACTTCAGACATCAGGATTGTGTCTTTCTGTTCAAAATTTGATCAAAACATTTCTCTATTTATAATTTTAAATTATCAAACTTATTTTAATAAACTGAGAGATCTATTTAATATTTCAGTCCAGTATGGTTCAGTTTATAACATTGTTGTCCCCCTTGATCAAAGTTTTGTGTAAGGTGAGAAATGTTCCAATTAAGTTTATGTAATTAATCAATTAGTCTGACAGTCACTAGCTCTGCAAAATCATAATGTCGACTACTCTTGATATTTAATCTCCTCCCACCAGCAATGTATATTATAAAGCTGGCTGTTCAGTAAGTGACTCATAACTTCCTCCCATGGTGTAAATTTATATAAGGATCACATTAAGCACAATAAGAACTTCAGACTGTACTTAAAGAAGTACACAGAAAAACGTAGGATCAGATATAGATATAAAGAAAATTCCTCTCTTTATTTGCAAACTAAGAAAACAAGCTAAGAAAACTAAGATAGTGAAAGATTTTGTACACCTTGGTTCAACCATCAATCCAAATGAGGATTGCAGCCAAGAAATTGGGGGATAACTGAGACAGAAAGGGCAGCAGTTGAGGAATTAGAAAAGACCATTAACCTGGCAGGGGAGACACCTTGATCATGAAGGAGGTTTTCCCCAGGGTGAGGCTCATCCATTGTGCCATGTACAGTTGTGAAAGCTGGACAGTAAAGAAAGCTAACAAGAAAAAATGATTCATTTGAAATATGGTGCTAGAGGAGAGATCTGCAGATATCCTGGACTGCCAGAAAGATGAATAATGGATCCCACCCAAGCTCCCAACATTCTCCCTGCCACTGCTGGAGGGGGGGGACCAGTTGGGCCCCCCAACATTCCCCCACACACACACTACAACCACCACTCCCCCCGACGCTGATGTCGGCGCCAACAACACTCCTCCCCACCACCACCACCGGTGCTGCCCACACTCCCCCACCCACCAGTCCAGTTTGCCAACACTCCCCCCATGCCACCACCACCACCAACACTCCGCCATGCCATCAGTCCAGCCTGCCAACACTCCACCCCATGCCGCCACTGCTGCTACCAACACTCCCCCCCCCACACACACCACCAGTCCAACCCACCAACACTCCCCCTCATACTGCCACTGCCACCACTTCTCTGCTTACTGACCTGCTATGGGTGAAGGAGGGGTCCTGAATGTCCTTGCCTATGCTTGGCCAGAGCAGCCCTTGGGAAAGACATGGATGGCTGCATGTGTCTTCTGCTTCTACCACCGCCATCCTTGTCCCCTCCACCTGGCTTGGCGTGTCCCTAACACCACTCCATAGCAGGGCAGATCAGATGTTGTAAGCCTTCTTACAACATTCCCCCTGATATGGAGCAGCATTAGGGACATGCCAAGGCAAGCGGCAGCGGCAGGCGAGAGTGTGGGCAGGATGGAATGGTGCTGTGGACCAGGTCTGGCCCACAGGCCGTAGGTTGAAAACCCCTGGTGTACATGGTCCATCAGATGTTTGGACCAGACTTTTGGAACCCAACTGCTTGGGTCCTAGCCCTGGACCTAAAAGTCAGCGAGGCATGGCCTGATAATGTGACTGGTACCTAGTAGTGCTACTCTATGCAACTGCTCTAATCAGTGCCAATCACACTCAGATGTTTTATCAGCCCTTTTGGGATTGCTCCAAGTGCTGCTGCTGCTGTTATTTTAGAACTGCAGAGGGTGGAAAGACCCTATGAATCTTTGGGTCCACTCTCTGTCAAGGAGAAACAGTAGAGCCTCTGTACTGAAGCAGCAGCAGTATCTTCTGTTTTCGTATCTGTTTCAGCATCATTTATTGATGACAATCACAGACCATTCCCACTGGGTCTTCTCTTCCGCATTCAATTGTTTTCGATAGAGAAAATTAGCTACAAATACACATTCCTGATTTTGCAAGACCTTGTTCTTGTGCGGTAGTGTAAGTGCATTCTGCTAAAGGCAGTTATAACATCTGTTCAGGTCTTCTTTCCTATCAACCCAAATCAGCCAGGGCTGGAAGGACAAGTCTTGAGCATACATTCACTCTACAAGCAAGATGTCCAAATGCCTCTGCAGGGCTAATTTATGTGGGGAAACTGATTGCTAATTTGATTTTCAGCTCCAGGCAGTTCCTACTGTTTTGTTTAATATTTGAGGAGTAAAAGTTAATATTGTCAGCTGCTACATAGTTTTTTAGATTATACGCTACTGGGAAAAAGAAGAGTGTTGAAGAAGTGGGGGAAAGGATGGAAATTGAAGGTTCGACATATCCTTCTTTTTGTTCTTGTTCTTCTTGTTCTTCTTTTTCTTCTTCGGCTGCCATATCTAATTCCATATACTGACAATCCTCATGGTGATCAACCATGAAGATTGTCTTGAAAACATAATGTAATGGGCTTCCATCCTTCTGTATTGCAGTGTGACACCCATACTATTGTTCAAGTTCTGTGAGTCACTTTCTGGTCCTGAGCCCTTTCAGCATGCACAGTCCTCATCGGCCCCAGGCCAGTACAGTGGAACTCCACATAACGAATGCTCTATTTAATGAAACATTTGTACAATGAAGCATTCATTATACAAAGGCGATACCCCACATTATGATTTTTTTTTTGTTATACAGGGTTTCCACTAAGCGGGGTATACCCCAGTTAATGGAAACCCCATATAAATGAACATTTTTTCCGTTATGCGTGGGATCTCCCATTGGATCCGCATAGCAGAAAAAGCTGCATAGCAAAGACCTCCATGGAATGGAGCTTTTTCGCTATGCAGGTTTTTACTGTATTTGTGAAGCTGCTGTCTTCTATCAAGATGAATTCAAGTGGGATTCAATCCACTTGGGGACCATTACTCTTCTCTGTGGACTTCAGCACTAGTCTCAAGGCCATTAGTCCTCAGAGTTATGAGGTTAGTTAACAGCCACCTAACAGTCAGCATTGGGTCTCTGGCAGGATGGTCTACTATATTACCATAGCAGGATAACCTGGCCTGACTGTGCATCATATCCTACAAGAGTATATTTGGTCGGTATTAGATGGATATTATAACAATATGATCGCCTGGTGGATTATGTTCCACCGAGATAGTGGTGTGTCTATTGGGTGCTCTGCTTTTCAAAAACTCAGCCTCACTCATCTGGCCAATCATGCTTGGACAATAGGAAATGACTCGATAGTTGGGGTGATGGGATGTTTCCTGCACTGCTGAAACATGCTCTGGTGCGCTCCCTCCTGAAGAAGCCATCCCTCAATCCAGCAATCCTAACCAACTGCAGACCTGTCTCCAACCTTCCTTTTTTGGGGAAGGTTCTGGAGAAGGCAGTGGCGCATCAGCTGCAGGGGGTACTGGATGAAGCGGAATATCTGGACCCATTCCAGTCAGGATTCAGACCTGGATATGGTACTGAAACTGCATTGGTCGCGCTGATGGATGATCTCTGGCGAGAGCGGGATGGCAGTCCATCCGTCCGTCCTTGCTCTTCTTGACCTCTCAGCGGCCTTTGATACCGTTGACCATGGTATCCTTCTGGAACGGCTCCGAGGATTGGGGATCCAGGGCATGGTGTGGTCCTGGTTTTCCTCATTTCTGATGGGCCGGACCCAGTCGGTGTGGTTGGAGAGTGAGTGGTCGAGTCCCTAAAATATGGGGTGCCTCAGGGTTCGGTACTCTCTCCTCTCCTATTTAACATCTACATGAAACTGCTGGGTGAGATCATCCATTCCCATGGGGTGTGGTACCACCAGTACGCGGATGACACACAGTTGTACATCTCGGCCCGTGGGGACCCCAGTGATGCAGTCAAAGTCCTTTCCAGCTGTCTGGAGGCTGTTGGGGTCTTGATGGGGGCAAATGGGCTACAGCTGAATCCTAGCAAGACTGAGTGGCTATGGATAGGGGTTCCTGCGTTAACCCGGGAGCTACCATCTTTGGTTTTGGATGGGGCTGTTTTGCCCCAGACCAACTTGGGGGTCCTCCTGGATTCGCAGCTGCTGCTAGAAGAACAGGTGGTGGCTGTGGCCAGGAGGGCCTTCACCCAACTTGGGGTGATTCGCCAGTTGCACCCGCTCCTGGACCGGGACTCTCTGCTCATGGTCACTCACGCTCTGGTGACCTCCAGACTAGACTACTGTAATGCCCTCTACATGGGGCTGCCCTTGATGACCATTCGGAGGCTGCAGCTGGTCCAGAATGCCGTGGCCCGGGTGGTGATGGGGTGTGGACGTTATGCCCATGCCTCACCACTGCTTGGGGGGCTGCACTGGTTACCAGTTTGTCTCCGGGTGCAATTCAAGGTGCTAGTTTTGACCTTTAAAGCCCTACATGGTAGTGGGCCAGGGTATCTCAGAGACCGCATCGCCCTAAGGACGTCTGTCCGTCCAACCAGAGCGGACCGGAGGGGCTGTCTAATTGTGCCATCAGCCAGGGGGGCTCACCTCTCTGGCACGGGGAGGAGGGCCTTCTCCATATCCGCACCAGCCCTTTGGAACCTCCTGCCTGTGGAACTGCATCTCCAGACGGAGTTGTTGCCCTTTAGGAAGGAACTAAAGACCTGGCTGGTGGGCCAAGTTTGGGGTGCGGGTGGGGATGGGGGTACCGTAGGGTGGTTGGTATAGAGAAGTGTGCCTTCCCCCAAGGTCCCTTCGGTACTTGCGCACCTTTTAGGGGTGGGTTTTTTAACTTTTAACTTTGTTTTATCATGTGTCTTTTTATGTATTTACTGTCCGCTATGTAAACCACCCTGAGTTGGGTTGTACCTGAGTGGGCGGTATATAAGCATGAAAAATAATAAATAAATAAATAAATGGGGCTTTAAGAGCTTTGTCCCAAGCACCTCATATATAATGGCCGATCCTCCATCTTTTTCACTTTAACAATTCTACAAAGTTCAGGTAAAAGTATAGTTATAACTATATTTTTATCACAGCAAGTTACATCAGACTAATACAACATCACTGTGGTTGAAATCCAGTAATAAGTCATAACTCGAGTAGTCCCACTGAACCAATGGGAGTCAATTGCTCCATAAATTCAATTGATTTAATGAGCCTAACAGTGACTTACTATTGGATTTCAGCCAACAAGTGACAAACCTTGACCCTCCAGATATTTTGGACTTCAGCTCTTAGATACCCTGACCATCATATTCAATGTTAGGAATTAGGATTGATGTAGATTCCAATTTCCCCCATACCTGTTGTTGTACAAAACAATTGCTATATGATACATGCATCGTATAGTGATTTTCCCTATAGGATGCATAGTACAACATTTTTTTTTTTGCTAAGTGGTTTTTCCCATTGAAAAACTGTACGATTTTTTCCATAGGGAAAATTGTTATGCAGGACACCATCCCCCCACCCCCTCCCGAAACATAATTGTTATGCGATTTCATTGCTATATGGGGCAATTGTTGTATGAGGTTCCACTGTATTCTTATTTTGCTGATGATCTCTACTAGTTTTGAGCTGACAATATCCGTTTTGCATAGACAGGCAAACAAATAGATGTTTCCTATTTTTGCAGGGAGGGGAGAGTGAGAAGACAAACTGAAAGCTGAGATATAAAAGTGGGACCTAGATTTGCAAGCAGAGATTATCTTCAGTGTGGTGCGAATTGGTCATTTATTCACCGGTAATACTAGTTAATTAAGTCATTCATCAGTCCTGAAGGACAAACAGGAGTCAGAAGGCATAAGGATTATGGTTGCATAAAAACAAATTGAAGAAAGCTGAATTGTGTTTCAAAGAATGAGAGATTAGCAGATGAAACAAATGCAGATGGAAATCATTATTCAAGCCTAAGCAATCAGGGAGGGATCTATGGGTTTCCAAAGGAGATAATTTTGCTTAGGCATGGGGGGAAAGCCCTGTAGTTTATAAAGATTTATATGAAGAATCAGATGAAGATGGGCAAAACAAACAGACCATGGCACATATTAAATGATGAGATTATATGCATAGAAATTAGAGTATAATGGACATTGTTCTGAGGATACAAAATTATAGCTTGTATATTTTTAAAAAACCCTGTAATCATTCTACAAAAATCTTTGATAGAACTATATCTGTATCCACAGATCTACATTGTATTATTTGCACATTGTATTATTTGCACATTATTTGTTGCCTGACAACCTTGGTTTTGGGTCTTACTGATAATACTTTTACTTTGCTGGATTAGTTTTTGTCGAACATATACTTTCTCCATAGATATACACCTTTCTTCTGCAGTAACGGTATAAGAAAATCATAACCAACCAACCCTTCCACAACATTTCATTTCAAAGGATAAAGGTAAAGGTAAAGGTTTCCCTTGCTCGAAAGCCATTCGTATCCGACTCTAGGGTGCAGTGCTCATCTCTGTTTCTAAGCCGAAGAGCCAGCGCTGTCTGCTTCTGCAGACGTTTCCATGGTCATGTGGCAGGCATGACTAGACACCGGAGCGCACGGAACGCTGTTACCTTCCCACCGAAGTGGTCAATATATCAAAGGATATATTGATATAAATTAAACTGGAGATGGTACAATGGAAAGAAGAAAACTGCAAAGGGAAAACTAAAAATAATTGTAAACGTCAAGCCCTATCAAAAATTATGTGACTTACATCTTTATGTCTCATATTCAAATTCTGGAAATGTTATCAGGTCCTCAATTTATTGAGAAATACAGTAAAACCCCTACTTACAAAAAAAAAGTCCATTCCATAGGCTTTTGCTTAAATAGGTTTTTTATGTAACTCGAAGCAAACTCATAGGAAAAATTATTATTTTTACGTAACTCAAAGCAAACCCATAGGAGAAATGAAATTTGTATGTAAAGTGAAGCAAACCCATAGGGAAATGAATTTTTATCTAACTTGAAACAAACTCATGGGGAAAAGAATCTTTATGTAACTTGAAGCAAACCCATAGGAAATCATGTAAATCGTGACATCATTATGTAAGTTGAATTTTATGTAACACGAGGCATATGTAAGTCGAGGTATTACAGTATAGGGTTGGTACTTATATCCTTCCAATGCTACAATATGTTTTTAGCTTCCAAAAGGCACAGAGAATCCATTTATGCTTACAAGAAATTAGTTTCCAGGCCAGTAGACTGGTAACTCAGAAGCACATGCAATTGAAATATTTATGTTAATGAATGACAACACCAACAGTTAGCTAATGTAGTGAGCCAAAACAGGAATATGCAGTTAAAAATTCCATTTATTCCTAATGCTCTATGTCAGGGATGATGAACCTTGGCACTCCAGTTGTTCTTGAACTTCAATTCCCAGAAGCCCTGATAAACAGGAGTGCTTACTTGCACTTCTGGTAATTGGAGTCGAAGAACACCTGGAGTGCCAAGGTTCGCCATTATGGCTCTATGTGTTCTTGTGAGGAGATTATCTTTGGGGCACCTTGTGGGCCGTCTGCTTTCACCTCACAGCCCCTGGAAAGGCCATTGCCTCCTGCCTGGCCCTGGGGGTCTCTGAGGCTAGTTGGCCCACTGAAGTAAAAACAATGTGTTTGCTACCTTGCTGTAAAATATACAAAACATCTATCAATTCTGTACCAGGCATATAGGCCTTAAATGTGAATCTAACCACAGAATGCAATTTCTTTAGGAAAGTATTCCTATCCAAAACAAGAGGTAAAATATCATTAAAGTTCTCTACCCACACCCCATAAAAACAGTTACAGTGGACCCTCAATTAACGACGCATTCAAATAGCGTCATTTTCACTTACCGACGCGCTGTCACTCACCACGTGACTATCCGCACAATGACAAAAAAAATTCGTGCGGATTAACAACATTTTTAACGTTGTGCGGATAATGAGTTTTAGGAGCTAGATGGAGCAGCTGCCATTGAAAACTGCACAACGACGTTTCCCCTATTGCGACATTACTTGGGGAACCAAGCAACGTAGTTATGTGAGGATCTACTGTATGTAGAATACTTGCAAGATAGCTTAAGCACTCATACAACACTGCTGTATTTGGACCATAAATATCAACCAATACAAGGATATAGTCTGGCTACTTCACCACATAAGCCAACCATCAGCATCAGGTGCTGAGCAATAAAAGGAACATGTCTATGAATGAGACTTTGCTACATCTTTTGAATGATTAGATATATTGGTAAAAAAAAAAATCTTTTGAAGCCACCTGTATCAAGAGTCAAAAGATGCTCTTTTCTCAAATCGTCTTCTTTCCACTGAACTCTACATAAATTTTGAAGTCCAGTATTTTGGCTGAATGGATAGCATGTTTTTATGTGTGATTCTTACCATCCATTGTCTTCTCTTTTCCCCAGATAAATTTCTATTATATATCTGGACATTATTTTAATAAGGATTTTTTTTTTACCGCCCAACCTTTCCTACATGTCAGTCTGGACAGTAGCTAAACAGAGGTATACAGATCTGTGCTTTATGGATCACAACTTCCAGAAATCCCAGACAACAATTAATGGGTGGCTATTCCCATCCACTAATGGGAACCATAGAAGTAAACGACAGTAGAAAATTATCAGTCTGTAAAAACTATCAGGCAAAAGAAATTGGAGGTACTGTAGCTTGGTTTCCTGTTCCATTCATGCCTGTTGACAGAATCTCAAGGTGAACTTCTTTCTCCATTTCACTTGTTACATATATATTAGGCATGAATGGAACATTCAGTCGCACAGTCAATTCTGACCCTTTGCGACCCCATGGACCATTGCCTGCTAGGGCACATCTGTCCTCCACCATCCTCCTCAACCCACCCAGTTCTGTGCCCATTGTGTCTACAATACCATAGTGATAGCTAAATTTATTGAGAACTAGGAAACAATTATGAGAAGAAAGGAACTGTGAAACTGCTGGTCTGAAACTCATCTACTCAACTCAACTACAATATATCTTTCTGACCTTATATCAAAACATATTCTTACAGTCTGATGTGAAGGAAAGGAACCTTGAGAATCATCTTTCAAGGGAAAGTTGCTGACAGGGCACAGTTTAGAAGCATAATGCTAGTGTTAATGTGGTAATAACTGGATCATCATGCTAGTTCAGTTCATTGATCTTGAATGATGAAGGAATTTAGCTTGTCACTTGATCTGTTGGTTAATCTATTAAATCACTAACTTTTAGAATATCACTTAAAAAGACTGGAATTACTTGTTGTTGCTGTTGTTATTGGTATGTGCTGTCAAGTTGCTTTCAAGTTAAGATGACCCTGTGGAGGAGTGACCTCCAAATTATAGGACAGCTAGTATAATAAATTAACCCCACAAGATACATTAAAACAGTACCAGTTGGCATGATTATCATGATAACTTTTAAATAAAGATTGCAGTGAATCAGTTTAAAATGTTTAATGGATTAACCTTCCCATAACAATTTCATAGACAATAGTACAGCAATTCCCCCTCTTTACAATTTATATGGGGACAATGTGGTTTTTATGACTTTCTTTAAGATTTGTTTTTATCAACAGTCTTAAGGAAAGGGACAAAGATATCTAAAACGATGGTGAGGACTGGACTGGTAGCAGATTTGTTTGTTTGATATGTCTAACCCATTTCATAATATCAGGGCACAGTATCAGGAATAAAAACTCCTTAAAACTATCTAAAATAACTCAAATGCTATAAAATAATTAAACCAGTTGACAATGTAAAACAAAACCTGTCCAGAGCATGTCCAGATTGCCTTTTGTGGGATGGCATTGGCTTGCTCGTTTTCAGGGTGCTTTCAGAATGTCCGAACAACCCAAGTGGTCCTTTGCCCTTATGGTGAAGTAGCTGATAGCTGTGTTTTTGATTGGTGAGAAAAGGCAAAAACAGATTTTTAAAAAAAAAAAATCTTCTAAAATATCCAACACTACAACAGTCAGCTAGGAGGAGAAAAGTAATTACACTTTCTTTGCTTCTCTGCAGAGCAAGGAAAGTGTTTAATTTATATATCCTTCAGCATACTGAATATTTAACCCTTTAAAAAATAGAATGGCATTCAGTTTGTGAAGGAAAAGTACCTCCCTTCCTGTTTTTATTCTTATTGTCTCTTTTTTGCATTAATGTATCAGGGGATGTTTTTCATATTCTTTACGATCATTCTTTTTTATACTGGATGTAATGATCCAGTTACTCATGAGTAGAACCTTAGTCTACACATAGGTGGGATCGCACCTGAAACCAGGATTTTAACCTTGCCTTCTCACATGTCCTGATCTAAATCTAGGCTGTAAGTAAGGTAGTGCATAGGAAACTAAACCACTCCAGTCATCTTCTTGTCTTTTAGAAGTACAGTATATATATTGTAGCAAAAGCAGGTTACACATTAATTAAACAAATGAAACAATCTTAGTTTATTTCAGAAACCACATTAAAACAATGAAAACCTATCTAACAGGGGAAGCTCTGGGGTCCCCTGTTAGCTTAAAAGCCCCTACATGACTTACACAGTGTTGAGCACCAGACCAAGAGAAAGTCCTGCCCTTACCCTTTCCCTCTGGTTTTAATCTCCTCAAACAAGTTCCACCCTCTTGCTATTCCCCTAAAGGAATCCAGCCAATGACTATGCAATATCACATGTCTGACCAATTTAAGTTTCATTTCTTCCAAACCACGAGGGTTGAGTCTAGCAAGCAGCTTCTGCCCAGTGATACCCATAATGCACCATAACTCCTTCCCTTCAGTACACACTCACACTAACATTTCCATTACAGACTCGACAGGCCCCATTCTAACCATGACACTGGAAATGTCAGCAATACTGGAATGAGTGCTTGGGAAGTTACTTTTAAAAGAATGAATGATATGCTGAAACCATACATAATTGAACACTATAATGATTCTTCTACTTTCATGTCCTGATCAAACCCTGGATTGCCAAAATGAAGCCACTTTCTTTGCTTTGTCATTGCCTAAACTTAAGTCCTCATTGGTGCATGCCTCTGGCAGCAATTGGCAGACCAGTAAATAAGCCAGATGCTGTATCTCTTCACATTCACATAGCGTGTTGTTGTCTGCCAGCAGCCCCCACTTGAGCATGATGGTTTTGCATTTAGGGACTCCAACCCTTAGCCTTTTTAAGGTCTCCCAAGTGATGTAGCGGAGGTTGAGTTCCTCAGCTATATCCACCTTTAACGTTCCTTGTTCAGTGAGCTCTGACATCCATCTTCAAGTTTGGTTTTGCTCTTTCGTACCCTTCAAGAATATTTGTTCTTGCCCATTAAGCTCTTCCTGGATCTGAGCTAGTGGACTTGAGGCTCATATCCATTCAGAGGATGTTGTGTATTAAGGCAGATTTACAAGTTGCTCAGGCAATGCCTTCCAAAGGTAAAATGGCGGTTTCCCACCATCCAAATTAGGAGCTAAAGTTGGTGCAAAATCTCCCTCCCAGGGTGCGCTCATTATGCTAATTAGAGTTCTGTGATTGGTTACACTTTTGGATCCTGTTCCTGATTGGTTAATACTTGTATATCTTGTTATGATTGGTTGGTTATGATTGTTCGGCGGGTTCCTACATTGTAACAAGGAGCCACCGCCGGGGAGACACTATATAAACCCTACGGGTAAACAAGGGTGGGGCCGGGCCGGATCTATACTTCCCATTACCGCTGCAGATTAGCCAACGTCAGGCTAAGTCTGGGTCACCTCTGTACGCTATCACGCCAAGGTGTAGCTTGGTCACTGCCTCTTGGAGGACAAGGGTATCAATAGCTATAATTATGGATACCTAAGGACAACCTCCGGGTTGGAGAGATAGGCAGGATATGTCTCAATGTCATTTCCAGGGAATCCTAAGCAGGTGAAGGCATCTGCTAGGGAATACCCTGAAGCAAATGGTGAGCCACTGTGTGAGAAAGAATGCTGGGCTGGATGAGCTGTGGCCTATTCCAGCAAGGCTGTTCTTATGTTCTTATTTCTACGGTAGGAAACACGAGGGACCGACTACATGGGACTTGTGTAGCCATCTGTTGTCCGGAACGCCTTGTAAGACTAACAAGAAAGACTGTTCAATAAACTCCTATTGTTGTTCTGTTCATTGTTGCCTGGACTATTGCTTATAAGGGCCGGACACGACAGAGGATGTCTAGGGTCATTCTTCTCCTTAGTTCTCTCAGCGTCTGCTGCTACTTCTCTCCTGTTCTTAGGTGGAGTGATACCAACAAGAGGGTATATTTTCTCAACGGGTGTAGGTCACTATATGCATGGTCTCATTAACAGCAATGTCAACTTATTTTGCATGTGTGGGTGCACTCCATACTGGAGCAGCATACTCTGCTGCAGAGATGCTCAAGGCCAAAGCTGATGTAACGGGAATAGGGAATGGAGGAATACCGCAGTACACAACACAAAAAGGAGGGACAGTTGAGCTCTAGTTGGAAATGAGCCAACAGGTTGGGGCCGTATTCCCATTAGGGCCCCACACCTGCCCTGCCAGCCAGGTTTTCACTCCTTTCCTGAAAGGCAACAATTCTGTCTGTAGCCTTAATTCTGTTGGAAGGAGGTTCCAGAGGGTTGGTGTGGACATGGAGAAGGCCCTCCTCCGCATGCCAAAGAGGCGAGCCTCTCTAGCTGAAGGTACAACCAAGGATCCCCTCCGGTCCACTCTGGTTGGAAGGGCAGACATTCTTGGGACTATGCAGTCTCTTAGGTATCCTGGCCCACTGCCATATAGGGCTTTAAAGGTCAAAAACAGCACCTTGAATTGCACCTGGAGGCAAACTGGCAACCAGTGCAACTCCCGGAATAGTGGGGAGGCACGGGCATAACTTCCACACCCCATCACCACCCGGGCAGCTGCATTCTGAACCAGCTGTAGCCTCCGAATGGTTGTCAAGGGCAGCCCCATGTAAAGCGCATTACAGTAATCTAGCCTGGAGGTGACTAGAGCATGAGTGACCATGAGCAAGGAGTCCCAATCCAGGAGCGGGCACAACTGGCGAATCACTTGAAGTTGAGCAAAAGCCCTCCTGGCCAGTGACTCAACACAGAGTGTCAGGTGGTGGTTAACTAACCCGACAACTCTGAGGACTGACGGTTTGGGTGCCGAAGTCCACAGGGAAGGGTGATGGTCCCCAAATGAATTAAATCCCACTTGAATCCATCTTGAAGGAGGGCAGAAGTTTTATCAATACTGACCTGGGGGCCGATGAGGACTTTGTGTGCCAAAAGGGCACAGAAAGTGACTCACGGAAATGGATCTGTGATATGGGTGTCATGCTACGATGCAGAAGGCAGATGAGGGGCCACTGCATTATATTCTCAGGACAGTCTTCATGGCTGATCACCATGAGGATCGTCAATATTTGGATTCAGATATGGTAGAACAAAAAGAAAACGATCTCTGAGTGTTTGACATCAGAAGCAGGGGTTGGAATAAAAGGTGAATAACCCACATAAAAGGCACAAGAGCGCAAGGTTTGTAAATTGTTTTGTATCAGTGTTTGTAAAATTGCTATAACCTTCTTAGGTTCAAGTTTCAAATTGACTGGTTGTTATATCCGAACGCAGGAAATACTCTGACCAACAATGAACAGTTCAAATATAGTGATTTATTGACAGCTCATAACTTGGATAGTTCGGACCAAAGAATAAGGGTGAGGTGACTTGCTTATATACACACAGAACAACAGTTGGAGAATTAGATACATTTACCTGGCAATTCAGAAAGGCGGGAACAAATCAGAACATAATGAAAACAACATGCAATTTGCACCTTACAGAAAGAGCGCGCTTTTGCAGCAAACACTTGATTGCAAAACCAAAGCAATTTAACATTAGGACACAACACTGGTGGAATTATATATCTCACCCCACCACCTCTACAAACAATGTAGTTTGCCTAGATTTACATTCTGCCATGCTGAGTCTCAAACCTGCTATACTGTTGCAACTTAGTAGAAAAAATTTCTTACCTTTTTGCTATAGATCAGGGGTGGCCAACCTTTTTGTGCTGTGGACCTGACCATGCCCCTCCCCCGGAAGTGGAAGCAGGCATATTTATAACTGTTGTAAATGTGCCCACCACTGTTGGATCGGGGCCACGAAGCGGCTGTTGGGTCCCGGAGGAGACTGGTCAAGCAATGAGACACGAAGCAAGATGGAGCGAAGACCAGTGATTTAATGAGGCAAATCATCAGTATTTATCATGTACAGGCTGCATGCAAAAGAACTGCGATCTGGCACAATCCATATGCCATGTTTACATGAGTTAATTGGGAAACTCTTCAGGGGAGTTAATTAACTAACTTAATCAATGACAGGGAAACTCCATTGTTCCAAACTATCTGGGGTAAACATGTGGCTGGTATTGGTTTTAGGACTTAAGGTAATCCGCAGATGCAAGATTACCCATTACATGACTAGCGAGTTAGTCATTAGCTTCCTATTGTCCGAGCTGCTTGTCAGGTCAGCTGTGGGTGAATTAAACCCTATCTAATATTCCGCTTCCCCAATTTCTGTCCCTTCAGGAACCCCTGGTAACGAGGTGATCACCCATCACCGGGGTTCTGTCAGGGCCAGTATGCCAATTGTGTGTGCAGATACCACACTCCCCCTTTATTTGTTTAATTGGACCTGACAGACGGCTCAGCGTAGGAGCGGCATCAGCTGACGTGGAGTGAGGACATTCTGGGGTGTTCTCCATGGGGAACATCTTGACATCAGTGAGGGAATACATTGCATGAAACAACACACAGTCGTTCCCAGTATTATCACCCCCACAATCACCTTGAGTGACATTTGTAGCCAACCCCATGGGAACCAGGACCATAACGAATTCCACCACGCCCACATAGCATCTTCCTTGATGTTTTTAACCAAGGTATGGAGGTCTGTGAGTTGACTCTGTACCTTACGCGAGTTGTCCGTGAGGTTAAAACAACACATGCCATGGACAGACTCGCAACCCAAATGATGTAACAGCAAGAGGTAATCGATGGCCACTCGATTATCCAGTATGGCATGGCGAAGCTCTGTCTGCTCTTGATTAAGCAGCGCTATCGCCCAGGAGGTGTGGTTAATGGCTTTTGCCAAAGCGCAAGCCAATTGACCAATTCTCCGAGCGTTGCCTACGGCTAAGCCTGGCAAGCCAAACAAGCTGACTGCTAATGGAACATGCTCAGCTTTACTCAGAATTCTGATGTGGCTATCACATGAGCTGTCTAACTGGGTGGCACGAGCGTGCCGTATGTGTGAAGATACATTTATGCTTGGTGCAACCATGTCTCTAGTGGGAAGCAGCAATGTCAAATGACTGATACAGCAAAGGGAATCAGATACATTTGCAGGAATGTAGTTCCAAGTGTACTGGTTACATGTAAAGAACCATCCTGAAGGCAAAGTAACATGAGCATACATTGAGCTAATAGTCTCTGGGTTATTGCAAGTCCAGTTGCTGTTGCCGGGTCGAGGCAATGGCACTGTGGCCCTTCGACCGTGGAACAGCCGGTCATACGAGCACAAGTAGAGTTCGGGCTGACCGCCACTCAGGGAGTGTAAAGAGTGGCCGCATCAGCCGGTAAGACTTTGGTGACTTGGGTTCCCCAATGCGCGTACATTGAAAAGGCAGTCTTGTAAAACGGACCAAATATCCGCTTCACCAACCAGTCACCGTTCCTGATGCGCGCATCCGGGGAGTGACACACTGGGATGAGACAAGTGCTCAAAATAGAGGCAGAAGCGGTGGTCTGCCTCAGGCAAAAATCGGACTGATTGACGAGGTTCGCCAATCTTTCCCAAACGTTGTACTGCAGCCGGGCAGAGCGATCTCTGCCTGGCATCAGGTTGTTTGCTTCCAATGAAGCTGCTTGAACGCCTCCCCCCGCAAGCAGGGAAAGGATCAAGATGATGGTGGTCATCATGGAATTAGCTGTAATCAGGGAAAAGGCTGCAATCAAGATGTTCTCCGGTGTCGGCTCCTTGTCCTCCCGCCGAACGGCGTCCGCCGCCTCCTGGCGCAGGGACTTGGCCATCCCCCTGGTGGTCTTCAGTGCTGACATCTGCTGTCACCGCCTCCTCTGCTTGGCTCTCCCCGTCAGGGTTAGTTCCTCCATCTCCGGGATCGGGTCCGGAACTGCCTGGGTCCACGCCATTGGACTCGAAGTGAGGCTTGACACACCGGGCTGGAATCCAGATGACGCCTGTAGGAGACATAATTGCAGCATACCCTCCTCCCCATGTTATGAGTGGTGCCGGGCCCTTCCAGGAAGGATCCGGTGGCACTCGGTAACGCACCATCAACCGCGGGAGAGCCTCCATGCAACGGAAGTGCCTCTCCTGCGGAGTGTAATCCGAAAAAACATTAAGGTGATTGTACGTAAACAATACCTTGTTCAGACAATGTTGTGCCTGACCCTGATTTTTGGGGAGGGCTGGTGGTTCCCCCCTTTTTGTTTGTTTGTCAATGTAGGACTTAAGTGTCCAATTGACCCGTTCCACAATTGCTTGCTCTTGCGGATTGTACGGAACACCAAAGGTGTGCTTAATGTCCCAGGTGGCCATGAAGGTGGCCAGCTGCCTGGAGCTATAAGCCGGAGCATTGTTGGTCTTCACATGCCGTGGTTTGCCCATGGCCACGAAGCAGGAAAGGAGATGCTGCTCCACATGGGAAGCCGTTTCTCCCTTCTGCGCTGTAGCCCAAACGAGCTGTGAGAAAGTATCAATGCAAACGTGCATGTACTGCCATCTGCCAAAATGTGGGGCATGTGTGACGTCCATCTGCCACACCTGGTTGGCCTCTGTCCCTGGTGGGTGGACCCCCCACAAGGGGCCCCCTACCGCCCCTGCATAATGTGGGCAGGAACGGACTATGCCATGGGCTTGGGAAAGTGGCAGGTTGAACTGCCGTGCGAGTGCTTTGGCATTCTGATGAAAGAATCCATGACTTTGAATTGGAGTTGTGAAGACTCCCAAAACTGACCGTTGCTGAATTTCCTTTGCAGCCGCATCCACTCTGCTATTGCCCTCAGAAATTGGACCAGGCAGATCCTGGTGGCTTCTGATGTGGGCTATATAGAGCGTTTCGGTGTGGTTCCACAAATGACATTGAGTTGTGAGGAAAAGACTCAACAAGTTCTTGTCTATCGCAGGAGTGATGTACGCTCCCGGTAGACTGTGAAGCAAATTCCTAACATACTGGCTGTCAGTAATTATGTTTAAGCGTTCTTTGGCAAAGGTGCGCAAGGCGAGGTTCACGGCTGCCAATTCAGCCCGCTTGCGGAAGAGTCAGGAGCGTGCGCCAAGCCTGTCCCTCTTGCCAAGTAAGAACACCATATGTGCGACCCTCATCAGTGAAAACTGTCCTAGCCCCCTGAAGTGGAACCAGGGACATTGATTCACACAAGGTGACTGTCTGCGTTTGAAGTGAGACGAGTCTGGGGTCTTATGGCAAACCTTGGCGCATGACGTGCCAGGCTTCCCTTGGGTAAATTTCTCATGAAGGTCCCCCTGTGCATTTCTGCCCATGGCATGCATGCGCACATTTCCTGGAGCTATTCTTGTGCTCCTGTGAGAACGGTACCAGATGCTGGCTTAGCCTTTTGCCTGTGCTTAGACTAACAGCAAAAAAAGAAAGGGGTGGCCTGAAAATGCCTGTGTCTGATTGAAAGTGTGACCTGACTGCATTCTTAAAACAGTCCTAGGCAGCCCTGGCTAATGAGTGGCACTCTGTACATTCTCAGGAGCTCAGGGACTAATCTTATTTCCTCCCTTAGTGCTCTGGAGTTTGTGAAATGTGTCTGCTCATTTAGAGTGGGTGCTGTGGTCCAGGTGCCATACTTGAAATGACAGACTAAGACTTATTAAAAACAAGCCAACTATGATGTGCCAGCTGAAAGGAAACAATACACAAAAATGAAAAGACACACAAGTTAAACATTTCCAGCAGGGAGTTCACATGGCGAAAGGAGGAAAGACAAGTCAGAAGTTAGCACAATGAGAATGCAACAACTCTTATCATAAGATAATTAAGACAGCTGGCTGGGATCCTCCTGTTAAGGAATCCCTACCAGTAATTAACTCAGGAGCCTGTGAAGGGATGCAATTTAAGACTATAGAAATAAATAAATTGGTTACTTTTCAAGGCCTGGAGAGGAGTTTTGTTCCTGTAAAAAAGGTAAAGATTAAGCATTTTCTGAATATACAGAGCGCAAGAATGTTTGCGTGCTTCTTCCTGTGAAAGGGGTACAATGAGTGAGTTACTTTACACGGATTAAAGTCAAAATACCAGAACAACAGCTTTCTTAAGAGACTGAAGGAGAGTTAGAACAATTCTCAACCTGCTGGCCAGATGCGGCCCACATTGCTCTGCCACTACCTCCACCAAGCCAAGGAGGGCTGTGTGGTGAAGGAAGGGCAGGATGACTTGCCAGACCTCCAGAGCTGCCTGAGGCCGCAGAACTTGGTCCCTGACTTTAAAAGGTTGAGAACCTAGGTTACAAGATGATAACACAGTACACACATGAAGACAATGCAATTCTCTCATTCCTAGTGATATATGTGACTTAAAGACCACTAAGGGACATTCAAACACAGAAATAGGGGTTTGAGAAACACAGACGTAGGGAGGGGCCCATAGTTTATGATTTAGTGAGGAAAACTCATAGAAGTGATTTTTGTTTTCAGATCGCGCTTCTGAAAAGAAAATCACCTCTTTCAGGCAAGTTTCTTCAATGCAAGGCTTTTATCATTTCCAATTATCTGTTCGCCTGAGTGGCACGGACTCCAAAAACGGTTCTTAAGAGTGGCTTAATCCTTGAGACAAAGAAAAGTCTCCCTTGCATATCCAAAAGAAAAGCCTTTCGGCTGAAAGGAGAAAGGGGGGTCACTTTGCCCTATTGCAGGTTAGGATCCCCCCCCTGCTTTCGTTGCCCTAGGTGCCTTAAGCTGCTAAGCAGGCAAGGCAAAGAGGTTTTGCTCACCATGCGTTCTCAAACTTTAAATGGTTCCTGCCCATGAACAGAGTGCAAACTGTTTAACACACAATGCCTGACATTTCACAGTGACATTACCATGCAGTTACACACAAGGAACACTTTTGCAATCATACTGTGGTCATAGAGACAAAGCTTTGCAATCATACTGGTTCTTGCAGTCATACATTCAGTGGTGCACCACGCATACACACATTTATTTACGTATTCGCACATTCCTCCCCTGATCTGCAGTGTTCTATCCTGCAAATGAGGAGATGACTTATACACAGCTGGCTATCACAACCATCTGGGTGCTTCTACTTAGGGGTGAGTTTCTCTGGGCTACTCCGAGGCGAGACAAGTAGGTTCTGCCTGTGCCTTGGGAGAGCTCGGGGTACTATTGCTGGGATGGTTCCTCTGGCATAGCCAGGGCGATGGCTGCCTCCTTTCGAGCCTGGGCCAGATGCATGCTGGAGGGCCGGATTCCGGGATCTCGGTGCTGTCTCGCCCTCCAGCGCCAGTGTGGCCATTTGGTCTTAGGCTTATTTGGACAACCTTTTGAAGATCTGTCTGGTCTAGATTGGCATTCTCTTCTAAGGTGTCTCATTTTTCCACACTGGAAACAGGCGCCTTTGGGTTTTGGCACTGCTCAGCGCCTGAGTGTGGTAATGGGTCTGCTCTGGAGCCCTGCGTGGCCAGGGGCCGCGCAGATTTCTGTGAGCAGTGGGCGCTGAGCAGGCAGGTAGACAATAGTCTGTCTGCCTGAACATGTGTCTGCCTTCAGACAGGCTGAACACAGCAGCTGGGTGTTAGCTAATTGTACTGCTGGCAATTTCCCCGTGAATGGATCTTCCTCACCCATGCGCTGGATGGAACTCTTGGTAGTCTGGGAACTTTTAACTGTCAGAGAAGCGCCAGGGCTTCTCATGCCATGAATTCCTTCAGTGACGTCTAAAGCTGTCACTGAGGGAAAGCTCCCTACACTGCCCTGCTTAAGTTGAAATGACGGAAAGAGACCCATTGGGGCTGATGGTTCTGACTGCACTGGGGGTTCCTGGGTCTCTATCCGGACTGGGTCTACCTCTTCTAAGAACTTCCTACACTTGCTCCATGTGCTGATTATGCTATCTGGAGCTCTCAGGGCTTGCTGAATGCAGGCTCCTATCCTGTCCCAAAGTTGGAGGTTAAGCATGCCTGTATCTGGATAAAGCAGACAATTGTCCCCCAAGTACGCCAAAAGATCCGCTAACTTAGCGCTGGGAATGCGTGTATGGTATACCCTGGCCAGGGCCTTGAGTTCCATTAAGTGAACTCTCTGGTTAGCGGTCGGACATTGCCTCTGAGGACAAGTCCCCATATTACCTGCCAGTCCTTTGAAGTGGTTTTCCTTGGGATGAAGCGATGCATCTGAGTTCTAGGTAACAGGTCTAGCATGACGAACCTCTGGGAAGGAGCTCGGAGCGTGGACTGCTGCCACAGGCCCTCGGCGGCCTCGGCGCTGAAGTCAGGGTTTCACAGCCGACCCTAAGCGGAACGCATTTTCCCACTGAGCAAGCTGCCGCAGAGCTTTGGAGCGTGCTCTGCCTCTCTGGAATGCCTCGCCGCATAGCTGTCATTCAGATCGGATGGCTTTCCGACCAGAGCTGCTGCGCTGTCCTCCGGGACGATTCCAACACGGTTCTGGCATAGAACTGGATCGCGAAGATCGCTTTCTCATGAGTAGAATCACATCTCGGGGTCACCAGATGTTGGATCGGGGCCGCAAAGCGGCTGTTGGGTCCCGGAGGAGACTGGTCAAGCAATGAGACACGAGGCAAAATGGAGCGAAGACCAGTGATTTAATGAGGCAAATCATCAGTATTTATCATGTACAGGCTGCATGCAAAAGAACTGCGATCTGGCACAATCCATATGCCATGTTTACATGAGTTAATTGGGAAACTCTTCAGGGGAGTTAATTAACTAACTTAATGAATGATAGGGGAACTCTATTGTTCCAAGCTATCTGGGGTAAACATGTGGCTGGTATTGGTTTTAGGATTTAAGGTAATCCGCAGATGCGAGATTACCCATTACATGAGTAGCAAGTTAATCATTAGCTTCCTATTGTCCAAGCTGCTTGTCAGGTCAGCTGTGGGTGAATTAAACCCTATCTAATATTCTGCTCCCCCAATTTCTGTCCCTTCAGGAACCCCTGGTAATGAGGTGATCACCCATCACCGGGGTTCTGTCAGGGCCAGTATGCCAATTGTGTGCACGGATACCACACACTTCCACATTTATGTCAGCCACAGAAGCATTTGCATATGCGCAGGCATATTTTATGGCTGACATACCTGCTTCCACTTCTGGGTGCAGGGGAGACAGCGACAGGCTGGATGGAATGGCATCATGGGCTGCATCCAGTCCGTAGAGCATAAGTTGGGAAACCCTGCTATAGATGGTGCACTAGACAGTTGTGGTAAAAATTAATATTTGGGAGCGGATTCTGCATATAATATCTGTAGTCTACGCACTGTTAAAACCAAGCTTAATCGACCTTCTGATTGCTGTTACTGCTTAAACTTTCTAGATACTGTGCTGCTCTAAAGTGTTTGTTCCCAAGCCTCCTTTTTATTAGCTCTGAAAATGTGGATGTATAATGGAAAAGGCGATACACATTCTTACAATGGGTAATTGCCGTAGGGTATGATACATTTAATAAAAAGTAGAACTGTAAATGTTACTGACAATATCAATCTAAGGCTTCCGTCCTAGCCTGAAATGGCAAGGCATAAAACATTTAGAGAAGCAAATCAGGTTTAGGTAATGGAAGTGTTTCCTTCAGTGTTTGTGATGTCAGTTCACAGAGCAGTCCAGATGGTGGGAATCAATAACCAACTGACGTTGTGCATTATTCAAACTTTTCAAAAAACAATTGCCTTTTACAGAAGTCATAAATGTCTTTCAAATTAATTCACCCTACCCTTCAGCTTCTGTTTGGGTAGGAAAAAGAAGATCAGTGTTCTACGGATCAGTTTATCATAATCATATTCCACTTCTAGTCAGTTATATATACCGTTTTCAGTCTGGTTTATTGTAAATTTCAACTAGGTTTTGCCTACATAATTATTAAAGTAAGCAGGAATATTAACACATGCCCCCATGGTATTCATGGCTTCATATCAAATGTAGAACAAATCGTGGTAAGGTTATAGGGATCTCTACATCAGACCTGCATGTCCACCTGGTGAGCTCTTTGTATGTGAAGATTGTTCATTTGATAGCTGACAATGCCAGCTAATTTTTCTCACACTAGGTCATGTGAAAGGAACTGCAGAATGAACTCACCAAAAGGTGTCTTCATTTTGTCAGTTTCACGTCTGGCCTAGACATGGAAGCAGAAGAACAGCTGAATGTGTGAATGAACTCCCCAAAATTACCAAGTAATGATGACTGTTGCAGTGGTCCACGGAAAGGGCCACTTGGTGCGATAGAGGCCCACGGAGGATGTGATTGACTGGCCGCAAGGAAAGGCACGTGAGATGAATGTGCGGTGAAAGTCCAGTCCCGATCAGTCTCGGGTGGACGTATTTATTACCCTGCCTCGAGGGTTCCGTGCCTAAGGTGCACGTGACCTCGTCACAGAAGGCTTTTGCATACGTGGCATTTCTGGTGGTCAAGATAATACATGTATCCGGACATCGTCCGGTGGTTAAAGGACAACCCGCAGTAAATCGTGGTCTGGCGAAACACATTGATCTTTATACGGATGACTTGTTAATTTCCCTCACTGGAATTTTTGAAAACTGCAACTAACTGAGAAGTTGTTAATAAAAATCACTCTATTCTACCTAAATCAGAAAAGAATCGCCTTACCTTTTTATGCTACTTTTTTGAATTGCAACTCTCAAAATCCTCCAGCTAGGCATGGGTGGCCATGTTGCATACCTGTCAACCCGCGGCTCTGGAAAAACGGGACCTGTGCACATCGCTTGTGCGCAGGTTGCATTCCACGCATGCGTGGAAAGGTTTTACCCCTTCCACGCATGCACGGAAGCGCTACACTGCTTGCGCAGCCCTTATGCAAGCGACGTAGCACTTCCGCGCATGCGTGGAAGGGGTAAAACCCTTCCGCGCATGTGCGGAAAGCGTTCCCCCCGCTGCCAAATTACGGGGTTTTGGCAGCGGGGGCCGGGTTATGACGTCAATCGACGTCAATTTACGGGGTAATCCTGGCCAAATCAGGAAGGTTGGCAGGTATGCCATGTTGTAGTAGTCTAACTTTCCTAAATTCTGTAAAGCATATATTTGGAAGGGCTATGATGACACTCTGGGTTTTAGTCTGTACTTTAAAGGACGTTATTGAAGATGCTGAACCTCTTTGAGGGACAGAGTTCAGAGCCTTTGATAGTTCCTGTGAATTGTAGATTAAAGCTTGGGGAGACTTCACATCATATCTGAAACTATAATCACTAGCTACAAGTGCTATGACGTCTTCAGCAATACAACAGATTGTGGGAAGGCAGCTGGTGATATGACAGAGTAAACTGTGTCCAAGGAAGCAGACAAAGACACATTGGGTACTGTGAAATCTCAGTCTGAATGCTGCAGAGTATTTTCATCTCCAAACAGTTATAGATAGGCTTTGAGAAAGTATAAGAACCTAAGCAGAGGTCTTGCACAGAAATAGCCACTGGCAACAATTGTAACGGGCGGCAGTGGCTCAAGTGATTAAGCGGCTGAACTTGCTAACTGGAAGGTCGGAGTTTGATTCTCAAGTATTGCATGACGGAGTGAGCTCCCATCTCTGTCCCAGTTCCTGCCAACCTAGCAGTTTGAAATCAAGAATTGCAAGTAAATAAATAGGGACCACTTCGGTGGGAAGGTAAACAGCGTTCCATGCATTCCGATGCTGAGGCATGCCTGCCACATGTCCACAAAACATCTGCAGACGCAGACAGCCCTGTCTTTGGCTATAAACAGAGATGAGCACTGAACCCTAGAGTTGGATACGACTGGCTTTTGAGCAAGAACAACCTTTACCTTTACCTAACAACTGTAAATATCTCCATGCTTGGATTCTCTTATTAGATTTAAGAATCCTTCCAGAAACACCCAGTAAAATTTATGCTGTTTTGTAACCAGTACATCCACTTGCTCTCTGTTCTCTCAACCAACTGTATTAGAAATACTACTGTACACTCTCTGTGGTTATAGATCACAAGTTGTGGCCAGCTGTCTCATTTCCAATATTATATGTCAACTGTGATGGAAAAACACTGCCTGTGCAGCTATAGACACTCCATGGGGTCTCTTAGTTTCAGATTTTCATCTACAAGTTTATTTCAGTGAATAGGGAAATGTTAATAGAAAATACATTTCACAGTGTGAATACATATGGTACTGGACTTTTATCATCAATCTATCAGACTGATTAGCTTTTCCATCCGTGGTAGCACAAAAGCAAACAGTGGGCACACAATGGGTCATAAAGGCTGAGACATTTTGATTTTAAAATAGGTTTTGTTCTCTCTGTGACTGCTTGAAACTTTTCAAGCTGAAAGGGCATGCTTAAACTGTGTCACAATTCATTCACTGAAATAAATTTCCAATGATTTGTTCAAGGTTTGTTGTTTTTTAAAACAGAAAATGTAACAAAGGACTGCAGGCAAATATAAAAATATGAGATAATGAAGGTAAGACATAAAAACTGAGTTGGCTGTACAATAATGAGGGTAAACTGGAAACTATATGATCAGATGAACGGAGTCAATTCAAGAGTCAATTGGTGCCAGAGGAAAGGTGTGGAAACTGAATGAGACTGTCAAGAATATGGAGTGCAAGATAGCACCAAGTCAGTTACTAAGAAGTGAGACTATGACCAGTGGTTCCCAATGTGGGGCCCATGCCTCGCAGGGCGACTTCAGTTCCCAGAAGTCTAAGTCAGTACATTGGCTGATCAGTGCTTTGGGGAATTGACTTAGGCTTCTGGGAATTGAAGTCCAAAAGCTAAAGCTTGGGAAATACTGCTATAGACTGATGTCATAGTATCCTGGTTGGACTTTATGCCCCAGGACACTCCCTGTGGAACCACTGCCTGCAGGCAGCACTTGTGCAGCATCCTCCCAGGAAGAATTCTGCCTCAGGAAATGAAGGCTTAGAACAGAGTTGCCCAAACTTTTTGGGCTGTGTGCCGGTCACATGGTTCAGCAGGCTGGTCATGTGATTCCTCCCACCGGAAGTGGAAGTAAAATGCGCCTTGCCATCTGTTTTGTAACAGATGTTTTGCAACAGGATGAGATAGATTTTAGGCTGCTGTTTTCTCTGCTTAAACCAGGGGAGCCCAAACTATGGCCCGTGGGCTGGATCCGGCCCCCGACACCAATTCATCTGGCTCATGCCACCTATGTTGCTCCTGGAAACAGGAGTAAAATGCTCCTGGGAGCGACAAGGGCGGCATGGGCCAGATGAATTGGCGTCAGAGGCTGATCCAGCCTGTAGACCGTAGTTTGGGCACACCTGGCTTATAAGAAGTTCTCAGAGGAGGCCTCAGACTTGCCCAGGTGATCAAAATGAAGGGTCTGCAGCAATGCGTCATATGTTGACGTAATGTTGACATCCACTAGTGGTGTCAATAAAGTTATTGTTAATTGTGCTTGAATTGCTCCTATTATTATTATTATTATTATTATTATTATTATTATTATTATTATTATTATTATTATTATTATTATTATTATTATTATTATTATTATTATTATTATTATTATTATTATTATTATTATTATTATTATTATTATAAAAGCATAGGAGTGATGAGAACACAGGTCTTTCCAAAATAAAAAAAAATCAGCTGCATAGGATATTTTTGGTAAATTTTATGTTTTCTAGTGTGCTGAATCCAAAAATGGCCTCTGTTTTCCCCCATCACGTACATTTTTTTGTGTGCAAAATATGAGAGTTTTGCATTAAAAACACATAGGGGAGATGAGAACAGAGGTCTTTCAAAAAAAAATCACCTGCATAGGATATTTTTGGTAAATTTTATGTTTTCTAGTGTGCTGAATCCAAAAATTACCTTGGTTCCCCTCCCCCCCCATCACATACAGTTTTTTCGCAAAATATGAGAATTCTCCATTAAAAAAGATGAGTGATGAGAAAAATCACTATTTTATTACAGTGAACTAAACATATTAATTCTTATAATTAAACAAACAATTTCTTCATAATATATACTTAACATTCCATTTTCACTCTTTTTGTGTGTGAAACCTTTTCTTCTCCTCTTTTATGCTCCTCCGAACATGCTTTCGCTTTCCATTTTCTGTTTCCCATTTGAGCATCCAACAGCAGTCAGCTAGCATATTGACGTTCCATCTTCCTTGGTATCGTCTCTCAATATCACGGACATCTTGGTGAAATCTTTCACCCTCCTCTTCACTGTAGGGTCCCAAGGTTTCAGGAAAATAGTCGACATGGGAGTGTAAGAAATGAACTTTTAGGCTCATCTTGCATCCTTGAGCTTTATACGCATTCAACAGGCGTTGTACAATGGTTTTGTAGTGAGGGTCTTTAGTATTCCCTAAAAACTTGTGAACTACATCTTTTAAAGAGTTCCACCCTTCCTTTTCTTTTTCTCCCAGTAAAAACTCCCTCTTTCAACTTGGCTTCAGACAGTTTGGGGAACAGAAATAGCAGTCGGTAGTGTGATTTTGCTGTCCACTACTGACTATGCCCCCCACCATTCCTCTTATTTTCTCTTTGCATTATTCTTGATTATAGCTCTAATAAATATTAAATGAAATAAATAAATAAATTTTGCATAGGGTTTTTAGAATCAAAAATGGGATATCAGACTTTGGATTAAAGTCAAACTTCACACTAAATTAAACTAAAAACATGAGTTTTGCAAGAAAACTTGACGTGATGGAATTTTTTTAGTATTTTTCTCAGTTTTACTAAGTAAAAATCTATAGGAAACAGTAAAAATAGCCCATGCAGCTTTTTGGTTGCAGACCTGTGTAATTAAAAACATAGTTACCGGAATGGGGCTAGGGGCTAGGATTGCCAACAAACTCCCCTTTTTGGCTCATCTGAGGTCCATACCTGTCAACCCGCGGCTCTGGAAAAAACAGGACCTGCGCAGATCGCTTGTGCGCAAGGCGCTTTCCACGCATGCGTGGAAGGGTTTTACACTTGTGTAGAACCCTTCCACGCATGCGTGGAAGCACTCCGCTGCTTGCGTAAGGGCTGCACAAGCGGCGGAGCGCTTCCATGCATGCATGGAAAGCGTTTTCCCCCGCTGCCAAATTACGGAGGTTTGGCAGCGCGGGGCGGGTTATGACGTCAATCGTTTTATTGAAGGACTTTTAACTGTTTTTATATTGTTTTTAAGTTTTTCTGAGCAGCCAGTGTGGTGTTCGCTGGACTGTGTCTATTGATTGGGGCGGTATATAAATCTAAATATTTAAATAAATAAAGCCAGGGATTCAGCAGCAGATGGGAGAATCAGTGGCACCAGACCCAGAACCTATTGCTTTTATCTTCACTGCATCGAGTTATTGGGAGACTCATTCAATATATTATATTTATTAAAGAGCCAAATAAAGAGAAATTAAAATATCTTTCCAAAGTAGCTTTCAGGCACACGATGACCTCTCTGATTGTCTGTTTCCTAAACGTATTAATTTGCATTGTTATTTCTGTTTTTGTCCCAACATCTTGCATATTTAATTAAACCCATTCTCATGTATTCATTCATTTATTCATTTACCTTAAACCTCAGGAAAACTAATTACAGCATTTGCTTCTGTTCACCTCCGGATCATTTAATCCCTTTGAGGACCCCACTGATGCTTCTGTAAATTGTAATTAAGAACAGAAATAGGGCATGCTGCATTGCCTATCAAGCTTGGTATTGAACAGTTACCTCTCATTAGGGAATAATCATAGTCTCTACATCAACAAAATGAAAAGTTGTAATTATCAGAATGACAAACAATGATATAGATACATTTCAAGTTATTTTTAATGCATGAGGCCATATCTCTCTGCTAACCTTGAGTGTAATTCAGCTGATGAAGTATCTGGTATCTCAGCCATTCAGTCATTTGGAATCTGATTAAAATATTAACCACTCCATCCTACGCCTGTTTACTCCAAAATATGTTTCAGTGAGTTCTGTGAAGCTTACTCCCCGGCATCTGGATGTAGAATTGCAGCCTTATGGTAAAATCAGTGTAACATATTTGCTAATCATGGCTCAATGTTTTGCCATTGACTTTTTCAGGTGTGTGATATTTTTATTTTCACATTTCATATTATGTCTAAATCACTTGTAAAAAAATCCTGCATAAGGACAATCAGGGCCTTTGGATGGGCTTTTGTTTGTGTGATTGTTTTTGCCACTTGTCGTGTCCCTGATTTTGTGACCAAAGTGAAACTGATTATATTCATTTTACCTTCAGACAAAGGGAGTAGCCATGGGGACTGCCTTGGCGCCCAGTCTCGCTAATATTTTTATGATAAGTTTCGAAAAGCAATATATTTACAATTCAGAAATCAATACATACTTGTTACATATTCTCCTGTATAAAAGGTATATAGATGACCTGATCTTTATTATGGATACACAGGACTGTGTCAAACAATTTTTGCTTTGGCTTAACCAACAGAATGAAAACTTAAAATTTACCCACCAGACAGACTCCTCTTCTCTTCCATTTTTAGACTTAAATGTATATATCTCTAGTGACAGACCTTTAGGTGTCAGCTTGTACAAAAAAACCACAGATAGGAGTGCCTACCTTAAATATAGCTCCCAGCATCCACTATATGTCAAAAACAATATCCCATATGGATTATTTGCTAGAGCAAAAAGAAACTCAACATGATTTTTTGGCAGCTGCTAATATGATCACCTCTACTTTAATAAGAAGAGGGTTTCCAACTCATATTGTAACAAGCAATTTTCAAAAGATCAATGAAACACCTAGGGCTAATCTATTTAGACATAAAGAACGAGGAGGTGGAGCCTCTATCTGCACCTCCTTTGAATTTTCCCCTCTTGCACAGAAAATCAAGAGAAACATCTACAAATATTGGCACATAATGCAGGACTTACCAGGATGCCATAATAAACCCCTTCTAGGTTTCAGGAAAACAAGAACTTTAAGTAATATATTGACAAGATCAGATCACACCGCCCGAGGTTCCAGAGATGAACACTTAGTAATGGGGCATTATTGTTGTTACATCTGTATTCAATGTACATACTCTTGGGAAACGAAGGAGGTGGAAATACCAGGAAATAACTATACCTTTAAATTGAAACAATTTAGCAATTGCAATAGTGCCCAGGTGGTATACATGATAGAATGCCCATGCCAAAAAAAGATATATCGGTCAAACTTCTCGTTCAATCAAAGTTTGAATATCGGAACATAGATCCAAAATACGGGGACATGATTTACAAGTGCCCCTTACTGCTCACTTTTTAGAACGAGGTCACTCAGATAGAAATATTAGGTTCGTTGTACTAGAACAAGTCCGTCCATCCAAATATGAAAAGACTAATCTTAATAAGAGATTATTACAGTGCGAAGCCTTTTATATCCATTTATTTAATACCCTGGTCTCAATTCAGAAATTGAATTATCATCCTTTCTGTAGACTATAGGAATGCAACATCGGTTTGTAAGTATTGGTGTTCAAACCTCTCTGGAAATGATTACCAGCAGATCTTGTTAACCATCTGCAAGTGTAAATCCTCTATATTAACCATTGGTAATTTAGGCTTAATTGACGTCCTAACGCACAATATACAGACATCGTAGAGAGGTGATGGACGCAGGTTATAACCTAGTGAATGAATTGGTAAGCTAATATAGTCTTTATAGTAATTTGATATTTTATGTACAACTTATGCTCAATAAGAAAGATATATCATTGTTGTATTGGCCCCTATGTCTGGTAAGAATGCATGTATAGATGTATAGCTTTATAAAATGTATAAGAGCAATCACTTGTAATGTATTATATGGAAACTACTAGCTGCATTATACACTTTTTAATTAGTTGTTTTTGACTACTTGTAGACTCCTTGATGAAAAACAATTGGTCTGAAAAGCTTTATTTACCAGGATAGCTTCGGAAATATTACTTCTACAAGGTTCAAGGTTTTGCAAGAGGCATTTATTTAAGTACATGTGAAACTCGGAAAATTAGAATATCATGCAAATGTTCGTTCAGTTCAGTAATGCAACTTAAAAGGTAAAACAAATATATGAGATAGACTCATTACATGCAAAGCGAGATAGTTCAAGTCTTACTTTGTTATAATATTGATGCTTATGGCTTACAGTTTATGAAAACCCCAACCCCCCAATCTCATGTATCCCATAATCATCACATAATCTCATGTACGCTGTATGCCATGATCATCACAATTATAACGAATTAAGGCATGACATATCTCGCTTTGCATGTAGTAAGTCTATCTCATATATTTGTTTCACCTTTTAAGTGAAATGAATGAACATTTGCACGATATTCTAATTTTCCGAGTTTCACTTGTATATAAGAACTAACAATTACTGGATTGCGTTTTGAATACTCTTCTTCTGAGCGTTACATTTTTGAAAATTCTTCTTCTGAGCATTACATGTTTTGAAAAAAATTCTTTTTGAAAATTCTTCTTCTTCTGAGTGTTACATTTTTTCTTGAGATTTATACCTGCAAGCAAAGGAAAATTATTTTCAATCATTTTCAATTATAAGATAATAATAATAAAAATTTGAACTGTTAACCACATCTATGTGAATAATAGTGTGTCAACTGTGTTTCGTCACAAACGGTTTTTTGCATCCCTTATAGTTATACCGTTTGGCCCCATTTTTCTCTCGCTGTGTGATTGGTTTTGCCACTGGTCGTGTCCCTGATTTTGTGACCAAAGTGAAACTGGTTATGTGGCAAAGAGCCTGCCTCTGTGTATGTGTGTTGCTTTTGTAACAGTTCTCAAAAGATTGCTTAAGTAAGCAATGTGCCAGCCTTTATTTTCATTATAATATGTATGAAATCTCATGCTTCAGGTACAATGGTCAAAAAGTTATAGGATGTGGCAGATAGTCTACTGTAACAAAAGAGTTGTGTTACAGCAGCAGAATGGAAATAACACAGCAGTGAATGGCTAAGACAGTGGTGATGAACCTATGGCATGCATGATAGATGTGGCACTCCCAGGGCTCTCTGTTGACACATGCACCATCACCCCAGCACAGAGTTCACCCCACCCCTCTGTTTGAGGTCTCCTCTCTGTGCTTTTTTTGTTGGCTCAGGCACCTGAACATCCATCCAGACCATGTGTAATATTACGGAAATTTTTCACAATGCATCAATATTTCGGTGCAAGGTGGGGGACCCTTTCTATTTCAATATAGAAAGAGTATAGAACATGGCATCAAACTGCACCCAATCCCAGAATACCAACACTGATTCATGCAAACTGACAGGGAAATCATAACTCAAATGACAGAAGCTGGTGCAACTGAGGCTTTATGTCTCTGGCACCAAGTCATGTGCAGTTAGAACACATGAGAGAAAATGTTAGTGCATAGCTTGAAAAAGTTATTTTGTTGGATTAAAAGTGCCAAAAGAACCCCTCCATTTTGGATAATAACTTGAAGCTGAGTGCATCCAGGCATTTTACATAATAAGAACCAAGCTTGGAAAAGTTGCTGTTTTGGACTAGGACTCACAGAAGCAGTGAGATTTCTAGATTTGCACTCCTAAAAAGCAAAGAGAACAAGATGAGTTAAGTTATATTGGGGCAAACAATTTTAACATGTTAAAGTGTTCTAAATAGACTTATACTGCTTGTTCATGCCTACTCTAAAATTTTCTGATTAAGGACATAAATAGCTCATAAATAGCCATGTATGTTCATATCTATGTATCTATGTATTGTTTGCTGTCAAGCTGATTCCAATTTACGGTGACCATTTCCAGATAGAGAAAACTCAGAAGTGGTTTACCATTGCCTTCTTACAGAGGTGCTCTGGGTCTGAGCAGCTTGCCCATGATCACACAGGCTGGCTGTTCTTCCAAGAGACACAGGGAGGGATCAAATTCCCAACCTCTGCAGCCAGTGACCTAAAACACTGAGCTATCCAGCCAGCTTTTAGACCAGGGGTGCCCAAACTATGCCCGGGGGCTGGATATGGCCCCCAACGCCAATTGATCTGGCCCACGAAGAGCTCGTCACTCCCAGAAGTGGAAGTAAAACACACTCGTATGGGAGTGTTTTACTTCCGCTTCCGGGAGCGATGAGTGCTTTATGGGCCAGATGAATTGGCATTGGGGGCCGAATCTGGCCCCCAGGCCATAGTGACCAGCCCCCTGAACCACGTGACCAGCCTGCGGACCAAAAAGTTTGGGCACCCCTGTTTTAGACAGACAGACAGACTCTTCTGCTGGTTTAACCGCAATTATTGATTGCAATAACTATTTGTCTCCTGCAGCACATGATTGAAATAATACTATGCTCAGTTTTTCTTCGATCTGTAGCTGATGTGATCCATCATCACATGTGATACATATGGCACTATAATCTCCTTTCTTCACCCTGTACGGTACATGAAGTGGTTTATTACCTTGACCAGGTTTTATAACAGATCAAGAAAATAATGGTTATTTCATTAATAAGGAAGCAGGTCCTTTTCAACATTTTTAAAAAGTATACATAATAAGCAATTATCTGTTGTGTATTGCAAATACAGATATCTTATCTAAATATTCATTGTTGCATCTATGGGTACAGCAGTGGTTTTATGTGTATAATTGATCTCAAGATGATAAAATACTGAATAAAATTATTCATTACTAGTATTGTGTTTGTAAAGCAGTAGGTATTTGATTAATAATAATCATTTCGCATCAGAAATTATTCTGGGTTGAAAGGGTTTTTGCAGAAGAAACTCCACTCAGGAAACACCCAAATGAGGCTTTTTTCATGTCCCCCAAGAACTGGGACAGAGATGGGCACTCAATCCATCATGCAGTACCTGGGTCTCGAACAGCCGACTTGCCAGCCTTCCTGCTAACAAGGCGAGCTTCTTAACCACTGAGCCACCGCAGCCCCTGGTATTTGATTAATGTCATGCTTCTATCCCCTACTTCCCTTATCAAGACTGGTAAAAACTTTTTGGTTTGAAACAAAACCAATAGCCCACCTCTTACATCTGAGGATTTGAGTTAGAGTCTACAGAAGCCTATGCCAAATACAATTTGTTGGTTTTTAAGGTGTCACAAAATTTCTGGTTCTTTTTACTACAACAGACATACACAGCCATCATTATGAAATTTGAAACAAATAGTTATTGTTGCATATACCTCCCCCTAAAAACAAAGGAAATCAGATCACAGACATCAGCTCCTGCTATCATAACTCAAAATACAGAGCTGAGCTCAGCTCTTTGGTTTTCTAAAGAAGAAAGACCTTTGCTTATCTTAGACCAGGGGTGCCCAAACTACAGTCCAGGGGCTGGATCCAGCACCTGATGCCAACTCATCCGGCCCGTATGGGCCGTTTTACTTCCGCGTCTGGGAGCAATGAGGGCTTCACGGGCTGGATTAATTGGCATCGGGGGCTAGCCCCCTGAACCACATGACTGGCCTGCAGCCTAAAAAGTTTGAGCACCCCTGTCTTAGACTAAGCCCATTAAATATTATGAGACTTCCTTTGCCTAAATAATAAACAACAGCATTGTTTAGAAAAGATTAGGGCCAAAATCCAGTTTCATAATTATGTTGGTACAAAAGCAATGATGTAACTCATATCAGTAAATTGGAAATATTTATTTATTTATTATTCAAATTTGTATATTGCCGCCCCATTTGAATGAGCGATTCTGGGCAGCATTTCAACAATAATATAAAAACATACAATTTATAAAACAATTTAAAACTATTAGAAGCACCCTTAATCAACACTAAAATTACCTCCCCACCCCATCAATTATTAAACAGCCCTCCCCAATTGAAAATCCCACCCACCTGTTATGTATGTTAACTGTGTTTTCTGACAGGAGCGGAATATATCTTTTCTCATGTATCTATTCTTATGCAAATAAGTGGATCGAAAAATGTGCACACTCTGTTAGCCAATGGGCTTGTTGTATTATTGTTACTGTTACTGTTTATAGTGTATATAAGTCAGAGTTTTGCCCCATCCAAACTGTATTCAAACCCCACTAATAAAGAGCTGAATTTCACTACTTCACTCGTCTGCTTCTTCATTCCCTGAACACGAAACCACCCCAACTGTAGAAGGAGGGAGGATCTTAAATTAAGTCTTAAATAAGCCAATCGATGGGGGTCACAACTCCATCCATGCCCCACAGCTGTCCTGCCAGCCAGGTTTTGCGTGCTTTTCTAAAGGGCAGCAATTCCGTCTGCAGTCGCAATTCTATTGGCAGGAGGTTCCATAGGGCTGGAGTAGGCACAGAGAAGACTATCTTCCTTGTGCTAGAGAGACGAGACCCTCTAGCCGATGGTATAGATAGAGAGCCCCTCCGGTCCACTCTGGTTGGATGGGTAGACATTCTTGGGGAGATGCGGTCTCTTAGGTATCCTGGCCCACTACCATGTAGGGCTTTAAAGGCCATCACCAACACCTTGAATTTCACCCAGAGGCAAACTGGTAACCAGTGCAGCTCCCGGAGCAGTGGCAAGGCACAAGCATAACGCCTGCACCACGTCACCACTCGGGTAGCCATGTTCTGTACAGGTTGCAGCCTCCAAATGGTCATCAAGGGCAGCCCCATGTAGAGTGCATTACAGTAATCTAGTATGGAGGTCACCAGAGCATGTGTGACCATGAGCAAGGAGTCCCGGTCCATGAGCGGGTGCAACTGGCGAATTACATGAAGTTGTGCAAAAGCCCTCCTGGCCACGACTGCCATCTGCTCTTTGAGCAGTAGTCGTGAGTACAGGAGGACCCCCAAATTCCGCACTGGGTCTGTCTGGGGGAGAATAGTCCCACCCAGGACCAAAGATGATAGCTCCCTAGACAATGCAGGGCCCCTAATCCATAGCCACTCAGTCTTGACAGGATTCAGTTGTAGCCCGTTGTCCCCCATCCAGACCACCACAGCCTCCAGACACCTGGATAAGACTTTGCTAGTATCGCATGGATCACCATGGGCCGAGATGTACAGCTGAGTATCATCAGCATACTGATGATACCTCACCCTGTGGGAACGGATGATCTCACCCAGTGGCTTCATGTAGATGTTGAATAGGAGAGGAGAGAGCCCCGAGCCTCGAGCCTCGAGGCACCCCAGATTCGAGGGGTCTAGGACTGGACCTCTCATTCTCCAACCACACCAACTGGGTCCAGCCCTTCAGAAATGAGGAAAACCAGGACCACACGGTGCCTTGGATCCCCAATCCTTTGAGCCGTCCCAGAAGGATCCCATGGTTGATGGTATTGAAGGCTGCTGAGAGGTCAAGAAGAGCAAGGATGGACGGATGACTACTGTCCCACTCCCGCAAGAGATCATCCATCAGCGCGACCAGTGCTGTCTCTGAACCATATCCGGGCCTGAATCTTGACTGGAAGGAGTCCAGATAATCCGCTTCATCCAGGACCCCTTGTAAAAGGCGCGCCACTGCCTTCTCCAATACCTTCCCTAAAAAAATGAAGATTGGAGACAGGCCTATAGTTGGTTACGACTGCTGGGTCGAGGGATGGTTTCTTTAGGAGGGGTCGCACCAAAGCATGTTCTAAAGGTACAAGAAAAAACCCCTCCCATAATGATGCATTAAATATTGCCCCGACCCAGCCACCTGTCACCACCTTGGAGGCTTTCACCAGCCAGATAGGGCAGGGATCCAAGAGATAAAGATAAGATAAATCTTTATTGTCATTGTCCCCTTGCAGGAACAACGAAATTTCTCGGTTATTCAACTCGAATAAGGCATACCCCTTAATTTAAAACAGCTACAGAAACACCAATTAAGATAGTACCATACAGTACAATTTTAAAATTTTAAAATTTTAAAACCTTAAAACTTCAAAACCTTAAAACTTCAAAACCTTAAAACTTCAAAATTTTAAAATTTTAAAATCCCAAAATCCCAAATTTTTAAAATCTAAAAAAATTAAAATTTTAAAATAAGATAAGATGACTTCAGAGTCCAGAGTTTCCATTTAAGGCCAAAATTGCTCTGGAGAAGAAACTGTTCTTGAGATGGCTCATTTTTACCTTCATTGTTCTATATCTCCGTCCCGATGGCAGAAGCTGTTGAAATCCTATCCGGATGCCTGGAGGCCATTGGGGTCTGGATGGGGCCAATGGGCTTCGGCTGAATCCCAGCAAGACAGAGTGGCTGTGGATAAAGGGCCCCGTGTTATCCAGGGAGTTACCATCTTTGGTACTAGATGGGGCTGTTTTGCCCCAGACAGACCCAGTGCGCAATTTGGGGGTCCTTCTGGACTTGCTGCTGCTGCTAGAAGAACAGGTAGCGGCTGTGGCCAGGAGGGCTTTTGCCCAACTTCGGCTGATTCGCCAGTTGCGCACGCTCCTGGACCGGGGCTCCTTGCTTATGGTCACCCATGCTCTGGTCACTTCCCGACTAGATTATTGTAATGCGCTCTACATGGGGCTGCCCTTGACGACCATTCGGAGGCTGCAGCTGGTCCAGAATGCGGCAGCCCGGGTGGTGATGGGATGTGGGCGATATGCCCAGGCCTCACCGCTACTTCGGGAGCTGCACTGGTTACCAGTTTGTCTCCGGGTGCAATTCAAGGTGCTGGTTTTGACCTTTAAAGCCCTACATGGCAGTGGGCCAGGATACCTTAGAGACCGCATCGTCCCAAGAGTGTCTGCCCGTCCAACCAGAGCGGACCGGAGGGGCTCTCTAATAGTGCCATCAGCTAGGGGTGCACATCTATCCAGCACCCGAAGGAGGGCCTTCTCTGTGTCCGTACTTTAGTGTATGAAAACCAAGACAAAGGAACAGCCGAAGGATTGGCTTAACACATCTTTATTGCATGAGTGGTCAGAGGGAACATGAGGTAATGGCGGATGAGCAGCTCAATATATACGGTGGTTATACATTTGAATGTGGCTCCACGACAGCCCATTGGCTACCGTTGGCGTGACGTCATTCCTGGTCACGCCCTTCTTGTCCAGGTGAGGTAGTGGCGGGAATCTTCCCGCGCTGTCGTTCTTTGGTAATTTATGACCTGAGAGCTGGGCGCTTGCTATTGCCACCAGGTGGTCATTAGCTCGCGTCCTGATTGGAGCGGGTTACATTGATGTATGGTTTAAAGGCACAGTATAGAAAACACAATGCATAGTATTGAAACACAACACGTACCAACTCTCTGGAACCTCCTGCCAACAGATCTAAGACTTCAAAGAGAATTGCTGCCCTTCAGGAAAGGATTGAAGACCTGGCTGGCAGGGCAGGTGTGGGGCCCGAATGGGAACACGGCCCCCGCCTGCTGGCTTATGTAAACAATTAAGAACTCTCTCTTCTTCTTCTTTTTATAGTGGGTGGGATGGGTGGGTGGGATATGGGTCTTTTAAAGTGGGTGGGAGGTGGGTCTTTTAAAGTGTTTTTATGTGTTTTTAGAACTTGTTGTAATGCCGCCCTGAGTCGGGTTCTGCCTGAGTGGGCGGCATATATAAATATGACTATTAAATTAAATTAAATTAAATTAAAAGCTCAAAGAAGCAGTGGCCAGGATGCGATGGGTCTCCTACAATATCTAATGCTTTTCTGTGGCACCTGATGGTGTAAATTTGTTCTAAAGTGGAGAGTGGACAGCTGATGATATTCTCCGCTGTCTTAATAATTCTGTGCAACATTATCCTATCCCGATGAGTACTACTCCCATACCACACATATAAGCCATAGGTGAGCACGCTCTCAATAGCGCAGCGATAGAAGGCAAGCAGCAGCTTTTGTGGAAGATGGTTTTTCCTTAGAGTTCTCAAAAATACAGTCTCTGCTGCGCCTTCTTCGCAAGCCCCCTTGTGTTGGCACTCCAGGACAGATCCTCCTGTATCTCAATGCCCAGAAATCTGAACGTTGCTACCCTCTCCACACAAGTTCCATCAATCAAAAGTGGCTGGACATCAGTTCTCTGCTTCCTAAAATCCACCACAAGCTCCTTTGTTTTCTTTATGTTGAGGAGCAGATTATTGGTTCTACACCACTTTGTCAACTGCTCCACCTCATCTCTATAGGCCGTCTCGCCCTCCTTGTCAGAGATGAGCCCGATCACAGTTGTGTCATCTGCAAATTTGACAATCCTATTGCTAGGGTGGACAGAGACACAGTCAAACATATAGAGAATATAAAGGAGCGGGCTAAGCCCACATCCCTGTGGTGTTCCTATATTTGTACTAAGCATGTTAAAGGTATAAGGGCCCAACCGGACCCTCTGGGAGCGTTCTGACAAAAAATCCAATATCCACCCACAAAGAGATGGCGGGAACCCCAGATTTCTCATCTTAGATATCAAACACTGCGGTAGAATGGTGTTGAATGCCGAGCTGAAATCCACGAAGAGCAATCTGGCATAACCCGTCCGCTGCTCCAAATGTGCAAGAACAGCATGAAGGGCAATCACCACAGCATCCTCTGCTGATCTTTTCATTTTATAGGCAAACTAGCATAGTTTGCCCGGCGTTGCCGGGCTTTTTTCCCCCTGTGCTTTATATAAAACAATGAATTCTTTGTTGTTTTTTTGTAAAATTTTTATTTTTTTAATTTTGTAAAGTTTTATAGGTTGGTTTTATAGGTTAAGATCAGCATTTTTTGCCCTGCCGGGCAGGTATAACATGTGTGCTTGTGGTTGGGGTGGTTTTGAGCGGTAGACATACACACAATATAAGCATACATGCAACACAACCACACACGCGCACACAATACACACACACACAACACATACACACACACACAAAATACACACACAGCACACACAACACAAACACTCATTCAATACACACATACAGCACACACAATATCACCACACACTCATTCAATACACAAATACAAAACAATCACACACACAACCACACACACACACAACACACACACAACACACACACAACACAACCACACACTCACTCAATACACACACAACAACACACACAATACACACAGCACACACAACATAACCACACACACACACTCAATACACACACACAACACAACCACACAAACAACACAAACAACACAACTACACACAACACATCCACACAAACAACACAACCACCCACACAACACACCCACACACCCAACACAAACACACCCACACACAATACACACACACATGCCATAGCTCCATGGGGAGAGGACGGGCTCTTCCTTCCCCCCCCCCCAAGCCTTGGTGAGCACACACACACACACACACACACACGCCGAAGCCTTGCAGGGGGAGGAGGGACTCTTCCTCCTCCCCCCCTGACGCCTCAGTGAGGACACACACACACATGCCAAAGCTTTGCAGGAAGAGGAAGGCCTCTTCCTCCTTCCCCCTGAAGCCTCGGTGAGGACACACACACACACACACACATGCTGAAGCTTTGCAGGGGGAGGAGGAGCTCTTCCTCCTCCCCCCAAGCCTTGGTGAGGACACCCAGGAGGCCTTTGCTGGGCGGGCGGGAGCATCGTTTGCCGGCTGGGCTGCTTGATTTTGGTGGCCCACACCCCACCGATGAAGGCCTTGGCGCCGGCATTGAGGGAGGAAAGGCCACACCATGGAGGCATGGAAGGTGAGTGGTCCAGCACAGAAGGCCGCTCTGGGGAGGCGCAGAGTACGAATTGCCCAGCTGCCAACAGGTAAGTGGGGCAGGGGACTGAGACTGGGGGGAAGGAGGTGGGTTCATTCTCCCCCTTTCTTCTCTATGACCTGGGTGGGTGGCGTGCTCCCCAGGCCCGTTCCCCTCCTCAATTCCTCTCCCCCGCCCCACTTACCCGTTGCCAGTTGGGCCTTTCGTGCTCTACGTCTCCCCAGTGCAGCCTTCTGTGCCGGGCCTCACCTTCCATGCCTCTGTGGCGCAGCCTTTTCTCCCTCTCCGCTGGTGCCGAGGTCTTCGCCGGTTGGGTGGGGGCCGCCAAAAGCAGGCAGTCCAGGATCCGACATGGCCAGCTGCCCACCGTGATGAGCTGGGGATGGCTTCCCTCCGGGAGACGAAGTGCCTCCTGGAGGGAAGTTGTTGGCGCATTGGCTTTCCCAGCCTCCTCCATGCTCATGTCCCTTAGCCTGATTGGCTGAGGGGTCACAGCACGGAGGACGCTGGGACTTGTAGTTTCTGACGTCCGTCGCTCGGCAAGGTTTTGAAACGCTACTTTTGATTGGTTGCGGCTCGTAAAACAAAGACTGAGTCCGTTGTTTTTATCATCTTGATTGGCTGACACTGGGAGAAACACGGCGAAACGCAATGCTTTTTGGGAAATGAAGTTGTTTCCTTTCTTGCCAATGGTGGGGCTGATGCCCCAATCGCGATTTTTTAAACCATTCGTTGACCTGCGTAGCCACTTCGCCCGTGCTCTCGAAGGGAGGGAACGGGTAAGTAGGGCGACGCACAGCAGCCCATAGCCAATTCCAACGGTGAACACTTGGTTTTATAGGTTAAGATTGGAATGCATCCAGTCCCTCTGGTAGGCAAGCGATAACATAATTTCGTACCAGCTTTTCAAACACTTCATGATTACAGGTGTGATTGCCACTGGATGAAAATCATTCAAATTTTCTGGATTGGATTTTTTCAGTATTGGAACAATAATAGAAGACTTTAGGCAGGATGGAACAATAGCCTGAGATAGGAATCGATTCAATATCCCCGTAAAAACTCCTGCTAGTTGATCTGCACAGTCTTTCAATACCCTTCCAGCTACTCCGTCTGGCCCTGTGGCTTTTCTTGGATTAATTCCCTTCAACACCTTCCTCATCTCTCCTTCTTCCACACTGAATACTACATTCCTTTGTACCGATGATGGTGATGGTAGTGATGGTGATGAAGCCTCTGAAGATATCACTGCTGATGTTGTTTCAAAGCGGGCAAAAAAGACATTCAACTCCTCTGCCAGTGATGCCCCTCCCTCACGCATGTGGTGGCACGAACAGCTGCAAGGAGCCTGTCCACTTCCTCAGGGACAACTGGATCGAACCGATCCCAGATAACATGGCAAGATTGGTCCGGTTCCCTCCGGACCCTCCCCATCCACGCCAGGATTAAACCCTGAGAGAATCCAAGTGATTTTCTCCACCAGATAATCAGCAAAAGCCTCAGCCGATACCTGCTAACCAGGCAACGGCCCCCCTCTACCACAGAGAGACCTGGTTACCCGGAACAGGGTGGCTTGGTGATTATCCGCAGAGGCAATAAGGATGGTGAAATATTGCCATTTCACCACCTCTATCGCCACCTGGTAGGCCCTAATTGCGGCTCTAGCAAGTGTTTGGTCGGTGTCACTCTGAGTCTTCATCCAGCGGCGCTCTAGGTGTCTCTTCGCCCATTTAAGCTCCTGCAGTTCTTCCATGAACCACAGGAATGACCGAGCCCCATGGGCTCGGAGAGGCCGTAGTGGCGCGATTTCATCCAATGCCACCATCGTCATCCTGTACCACAGGTCAATGAGCACCTCGGGTGAATTGTGTTGCGGATCCAGAGGAAAACACCCCAGTTCCCTCTGGAATCCATCAGAATCCATCAGACACCAGGGGCCCTACCTCCCTACAATGAAGCGCCACCCCGAGAAAGTCTAGAGTCACCAGATCATGATCTGACCATGGCAAAGGTGTTATGACTAAATTATGTAATCTCAGATCACTAATAATAATAATAATAATAATAAAATAATCAATAATAATTAAATAATTAATATGTCAATGCTTAATTCTTTAGTCTTGCATTGAGTTGTCTGATTGGAACATAATGAAGAAACCAAGTGATGACTCATTGATTAGTAAGGATTTGTCACCTTAAATTAAATCATTGCCCATTCACCACCATAACTACATAACAGGATCTCAGTCTGCATAGCTTTCAGATATAACTATACTGCTGGGATGCTGTTTGAATCAGTTTACACTGCTTACACTGCAGTGGCTGAAGTGGCTAAGATGCTGACTGGAAGGCAGGAGGTCAGCAGTTCGATTCCTGAGTACTGCAGGACGGAATGAGCTCCTGTCTTTGTCCCAGCTCCTGCCAACCTAGCAGTTCGAAAGCAAGAAATTGCAAATAGATAAATAGGGACCACTTCGGTGAGAAGGTAAACAGTATTCCGTGCACTAGTCACGCCTGCCACATGACCACAGAAACATCTGCAGAAGCAGACAGCGCTGGCTCTTCAGCTTTGAAACAGAGATGAGCACTGAACCCTAGAGTCAAGAACGACTGGCTTTCGAGTAAGGGAAACCTTTACCTTTACACTGCTAAAAACAATATTTTATTTCATTTTTTAAATGCTAGTAGTAATGATGTAATGGGCACAAAGTTGGGCGGGTTGAGAAGGATGGTGGAGGATGGGGTGCCTGGCATGCAATGGACCATGGGGCTGCAAAGGGTCGGAATCGACTGTGCGACTGAGCAACAGCAACATATTGAATAGTAACTGGGATGCCTAGAGGGCTTATGATTTAATATTTATATGGGTGGAAATTATGGCTAATAAAGAGAGCTTCAGTAGGCTCATGTTTTGATTGATCTGATTTATGGTCTAAATTCTTTCCCAAGAATTTCCGTTTTTCAAATCTTAGAACCACAGGCATTAATTTGTGGAGAACAAATTGTCTTTGTAAAATAATAATAAGGAAATTTCTTTTAAAGTCACAGTATAAATTAACCAACCAACCAATCAACAGCAATTTAACATATTGGGATCACTAGCTTCTTTCAAGCAGTTGTAGCTACATCTTTTTTTTAAAAAAAAAACGTACCTTTTCCTAAAAGAAAGGTAATAAAATGGCCTCTCATCAATCATGATTATATGACAGCTCCACTTCTATAAAACAATATTAATATTTTTAGTCTATAGATTTGAGCGGCAACTTGGGTTTTTGGAAGTTTGTGGTTTAAAAGTTCTATTACTCAGATTTTTTGGTGGTATCCTACTTTGTATTAAATACAGAATTGGCGTGTCGTGTTAACAACTGCACAATTACACTATAGTAGTTACATCAGTTTTACTTTTTTGAGTGTGTTATGAATGCACACAAGTGTGCAGGTATAGCCATAAGACATTCCTGCAAAAACGTTTTAATGCAATCATGCCTATGATAGAATCAATATTTAGTTACTTTTATTTTATCAACACGCATACAAGCATACTGGTAACATGTGTGCATGTGGTTTGGATGAGAAATGCAAATGAAGCAAAGAAACTTCAAACTGCAGTGAGTGTACATAGAACAAGAAAACTAAAAAGAACAAGGAAGAAGTTCTAATTTGTTGGTTCCGTATCAGAAATAAGATCGGGCAATTCAGTATCTAATCCTGTTTATACTTGCCGGAGACTAAATTCAGCTGAACTCAATATGAACAACTTTTGAGTACAAAATAAACAAGCATGCTCTTTCAGTCTTCCAAAATCCAGGAAGCAATCCTTTAAAGAATGATTTCAGATGCATACTTATATGGGCATGTATTTAGCCATTCTTTAGAAAATAACACATTCCATGTTCATGAAGAAGAAACTAGCTATAGACAAATTAAGCACAGCTGATCCCATATGTGTTCACTGGGGACAACATCCCACTATTTAGTGGGATTTTCTCTTGGCTAAGTACACATAGGGTTGGAGGCTGTAAATCACAGACAGGACATCTCCCAATGTCTATTAGCCATGATGTTACAAAACACCTTCAGAATCATACATTCCTTACTTCTCCTATAATGTTAATACAATTTTCATAGTTTAACAAAATTAGCTTGGAAATCAGAGCAAATTACTTTGCTAATTTAATGCAGAACCCTCCTATGTAAACATATTTCTATAGTTACACACAGAATGATTCCCTACAATAAAACTTAAGAATGATCAATCTGGGAACATTTCTCATGGGATTCATGATAAAGAAGATTTTGATCTGTGCTGAATTGCCAACAAACTCTATTAAAATGATGATCTCAAACGTAGTTAGATTTGCATGTGTGTTTACAGTAAAACTAATATTTGCTCAGCAGAGATAAATGCTTATATTGCTTATTTTTTTTAAAAAAAGCTACTGCTTATTACAGAGATTTACATATACTATACAGTACAGTATCTAGAAATGTATTGGATATGGGCAGTGATAAAATTGTCCAGCAGGTGGCTGGCATTCTCCAAAAAAAAAACAACCAACAGTACAGTATTTTCCCATAACTACTACATTGAAAGAAGCTTGGTAGATTGTGTGTGAAGCAAGGAGGGAGAGCTACATTCCAAAGATCCTACCTCTAGGATTTGTGTGTTTAAAAGAGCTGTTCCTTACCTTTACTGCAAACCACAGACTTCAAGTTCAGAATCTGAACAGAGAGGGAAGTGGAAGCAGCAGCAACAGCAATAGTTCTTGCCAAATGGGATATACTTGTTTCTGCTGTGAAATCTCACCAGATTTTTAGTACTGGGCTCTAGTCTGGATACTTTTGTGTGGATTTTATGTCTTGGTCTTTGGAAACCGGGAAGGGACTTGTTCGCAGGTCTAGCAAATGGGCTGGCAGGAGGGGAGATCAACAGGTTATGGAACTTAAATGATACTGGCGCTTCCTTGTTTGAACAGACTGCCTTATGTGTATGGTTTGTTTTACAATAAATCATTTCTTGCCTTCCACTTCCACTGAAAACTACCAAGGAGGAATAAAACTGCCTCAGAAGTGTTTGTGTTAGGAGTGTGTGAGGTATTTTTTTTAAAAAAAAAGTCAAGTAACCACTTCTTGGGAATTCAGAGCCTAAGGATGGCTTCCGATGAGTGCATTCTGTTAGACGTGGAGTTGGACAACATTGTACTCTGCAACATCTCTTCTGCTCAGCATGCAAATCTCTCTCTGTTGGAGGAGGACATGTTTTCCTATAAATTCCTATATGCAATTCCAACTATTTATGGACTCATCATTTTAATCGGCCTCATTGGCAACATCACACTGATCAAAATCTTCTGTACAGTGAAATCCATGAGAAACGTCCCCAACTTGTTCATCTCTAGTTTGGCTTTCGGAGACCTGCTGCTTTTGCTCACCTGTGTCCCTGTGGATGCCAGCAGGTACTTGTCTTCTGAATGGCTGTTTGGTCGAGTTGGATGTAAACTCATCCCCTTCATACAGCTCACTTCGGTGGGGGTGTCCGTCTTCACGCTCACGGCTCTTTCTGCAGACAGGTAAGCTGCTTTCTAATAGTCTTTGTAAACTAGAGGATGGTCTATTTATAAACAAGGTTTTTCACAGATCACACTTGCTTTTGGAGTATGTTTTTGTAGTCCATTCTCTGCATCTGTATCTATACATATACCAGTGCCTGTATCTTCTTATTGATGACAAGTTTATAGTAAAGGACAAAATAGTCATGACAGCATCTAAAAGCTAAATGTGAGAAATGACATGATACATATCTTTTCCATGGTGAATATAAGCTATAACTTTTCCAATCTAGAGGATTCATCTACTTACCTATTGTTACAGTACAATCCTGTGGATGCTTATTTGGGGGGGGGGGGGAGTTTCATTGAGTTCAATTTTGCTTAGTGCCCAAGTATGTGTACCTGTATATTGAATTTCAGCCTTAATGTTCTTTTAACTAAGTGGTTCTTTATAATACAGCAAAAATAACAGTTAACAATAAAAGGGGAACATTAAGATGATTCAAGAGAACTGGGATTTAACATTTCTTTTTCCAATCTTTAACCTATGATTCCATGAACATTTATTTGCAAGTAAACTTTGTTGGAAGAAGTGAGGTTTCTTTTACATAGGATTTGGAATTCTATTTGTCCACATTGCTGTTATAAATCAAAGTTAAGGTAGCGGAATTTATGATTTCAAAATTTTCAGGATTTATGAGCATTCCAGCAATTATTCTGACAAAGGCAGCTGCCCTATAAGAGGAATGTTCCCAAAAGAAGCAGTTATCAGTTTCAGTGCATTGTTAACTACTTTCCTAAAAATATTAAGAATGAACAGTGTGAAAAGAACGGCAGCAGTCTTTATGTACTAATTTTCTTTCTTAATTTTGCATACTTTTAATATGAGACATTACTATTCCAGAGATTTCTAAATACACTTGGGATCCATGGCAGTGGTGTGTGTGTGTATATAACAATTCTACAGTTACAGAATTCCTTGTATAAGTAAACAGAATTAGGTAAATGAATAGGAACAATATACATTTACCAGTTTACTACAGGATATCTATTTGCACACACAGCACACACATATGACAGATAACTGAACTCATTGCTACACACATATAATTAGATCATTGCCAAAGACAAATACCCATGTGACATAATCAAGTCTTTCTTATCAATACTGTTTTAAAAGTGATCCCATCATCAGCATACTAACTGTAGTTTTATTAGACCAAAATCATTGAGCTAAATATCTATGACCAAGAAAAATTATTATGTCTTTTGTAGTGCGTGTCATAATTTTCTAAAGGAAACTGAACTTTTAAATTATTTGTTACCTTTGTGGGTTTTGTTTGCTGGTATTATAACCCAAATGGGCCATGGTACCTTAGTGGCTAATACACTGTTGTGTATTGGTGTTTAATTGCTGTTGGTTTTGCAATCAAGTCTTTGCTGCAAAAGTGCACCCTTTTTGCAAGGTGCAAACTGTACGTTGTTTTCATTATGTTCTGATTGGTTCCTGCTCTTCCTGAGAAGACGGGGAATTGTATCTAGTTCTTCCACTGCTGTTCTGTGTATGTAAGCAAGTATTCTTCTGGACAGGGAGGGAACAGAGATGTACTTCATTAGGTTGTGTGCGGGAGTCATTCCACTTGATACTTGGAATGAAGTGAGAGAATTTTGCATTGCAGCAATTTTGATGGAAGGTGGCACACCTTTTTTTAAATCCCCATTGGGGGAAAAAAGACTTGCAGCATGAAACAAGCTTCTTCAAGGACACAAAGCGATTGTATGTTCCCATTCATTTGAAGTGATGCGAACACCCCACCACCACACCGGCCGCCGAGCTGTTCATGCACTCTAACTTTCTGTGCACCCACTACTGTCATGGCTACCTGGCATCTTTTTCTAAAACTAGATAAAGGGCTGTTATTAGCCATGTGCAGGGAAAACCTAGTATTTCTTTAATTTTGGGAACTTTTGTGAGGCTTCTCTTTCTATTTCAGATTCTTTCATGTACAGGCGCTTTTAGTAGACCCAAACAGAACTCCCTGTCTTTTGGGTTGTTTTATGTTCGGCTTCCCTTTCAGGTTTCTGGTGCTAGACAAAAGTCAGCAAGGGCAAGGCAACAATCATCTGTTGAAAAACTTGGCAGTAACAACAGTGTGTGTGTGTGTGTGTGGGGGGGGAATCAATCATCCACAGACCTATGCAGGTAGTAACAATTTAAAGTTCACTTTATTATCACATCACTATCCTCATCAATTAATCAGCAGGAAACAAAACAGATGGGAAAGTTAATCACAATCAAAATGTGCACACACTCACTAAGGGTAATATTATCAAATCCTCCCGACTTCAAATCCGGACTGGGGAGACAGTGCTCACTTTTAATTCTTTGATAACTTTAATACCTTCAGGGTCTATTGATGAAAGGAATGAGCTGATATGACTCACTAGGTAGTGCACTGACCATGGAAGCCAGAGACGGGTGAATGAATCTTCACTGTTCCTCCCAGGAGAGGGCCACTTGAGATTATCCCAAGCATGCGTGGCTGGAGCAACTGTGTGTCCTGGAACTTCAGAAATATTAGACAAACTGCATGGTCCCAGAGTGCCACCAGCTTCCAGTTGAGTCAACATAAGCTGAAAGCAAACAGCCAAAGAGAACATGAAAATAATTACACTTAGAGATGTGTCAAGTCCCAGGCATTGAGTACAGGAGGAATATTGGTAGCAACTTATACATACACGTTGAAGGATTACTTTTCCTCATTTCTAGATGCATGAAGGTCTGGGTTATGTGAATAGCCACATCAATCTGATGGAGCAAGAAAAATGCTGTCTGACAAAGTGGACTACAGTTAACAAACATTTATACTGCTTCAGACACATTAAGCATTATCCAGAATCTCAGATGAGGCTTTAGAACAGAGATTCTCAACCTGTGGCCCAGGGGCCAGATGCACCCAATGGCCCCATTTCATGTGGCCCCCTACTGCCTCTGCCACACCCAGAAGTGCCATATGGTGGAGGAAAGGCAAAATGGCCATCTGGCCCCTCAAGCTGTCTGAGGGAGCGTGACCCTATCTTAAAAAGGTTAGAACCCATGCTATAGAAAGACAGCAGTGTAAAGGCACACACATATACAGTGATACCTCATACAACGTCCAAACTTGGTTCCATAAGTTTGGACTTTATACGGATTTGGACTTTGTATGAGGTATGCAAAATCCTAGCCACGATGCCTCATACATCGTCCAAATCCTTGCTGCGATGCCTCGTACAACATCGTTTCCATAAAGATACATTGTACTGTAACAGCACAGACTTCAGGGCAAAGTCAAGGAAACAGACAGGAAACTGACAGAACTTTAAAAAATCATTGTCTAAAGGCTAAATACATTACAAAAACATGTCAAACAACCCCGATTGTCCAAGAACCTGAAAAATGCTGCAAAAATCCCAGGAATGCTTCTAAAAATTCTGACGAAAAAATTCAAAAAAATCCAAAATCGTGCTCAAAACCACTCCTAAACACTCTTTGCCTCATGCAAAACTCACAAGAGCAAAGCACACATGTCCTGCCTTTTATACTGCCCAGGCACAATGCAACCTGGGGAAAACCCCAATGCCTCATACAAAGTCACAGCAACTTTGTATGAGGCAACTTTTTTCAAGGAATTAGGCGATGATGAATTCGATGTTGTACGAAGTGGACTTTGTATGAGGTATTACTGTACAGAGAATACACCAACTGTAATTCTGAACAATGCTTCCTATACTCAGTGTGGTGGATGCGTGAAAGCCCCTGCTGTTAAGTTTTCAAGTCTTTAAGGAGGCACAGGACTATTTATTGTTTCTGTTTTAATAGACTATCACAGCAACTTCTTTTGGAATGTTCTGTCAGGGCCTCACTCAAAACATTTTAGTACTGAAAGCTGTCCATTATTGGACAGAGCAAGCTGTAGGACTGCCTCAGCAAAACCGTTTATGTGATTTAACAAACATATATAAGATGACCAATATCAAGTTTTATGACGCATGTTTTGACCTGTGCAGAGTCATTAATTTATCGATGTGTGTTTAGAAGAGAGAAATGTATTTTGCAAATATCTAAGCTAAAACTGGAGGTCAGTATTTTCTCAAAGAGAATAAAGCCTGACGACATTATTTAGAATGTTGTCCAAATTGTGAACATGGAGCTACACAAAAAGGATCTTTCCTGAGGGAGAAGTGGTCTGGACTGTCAATATTAAAAAAGCAAGGAGGAAGCAGGAATATCTGGAATCAATCATTCTGTCCTCTTCTGTACAGGTGATTATTAGGGAGCTCATGGCAGGGACCATCTGTCGGGTGGCTGACATATTATATAGAATCAATATTGTGAAGCTGTTAAAATGTCATTGAGTTTGTCTTTGTAAGGTTTATACCAATCTGATAGCTTCCTGTTTCTAAACTGTATTACTTGGCTGTTAATTCAAAAAGTGCCACACAGGAGCTTTTAAAGTCTCTATTATAAGACTGCCAGTCACACATCATTTGTGTACCTATTCTTCTTCATATTGAGGTCAGACTTTAAACTGCTAAAATGGCTTTTGTCATTGGCCAAACTTAAGTCCTCATTGGTACATGTTTCTGGTAGTAACTGGCAAACCAGTAGATGAGCCAGGTTCTGTCTCTCTCCACATTCACAGTCTGCCAGCGGTCCCCACTTGAGCATGTTGGTCTTACATTTAGACAGTCTGACACTCAGCTTATTCAGGGTCATCCAAGTTTAATAGGGAAGGTCATGTTCCTAAGCCATATACTCCCTTAATGTTATTCCTTGTTCAGTGAGTTCCTTCCTCCATCTTCTAATTTGATTATGCTCTTGCGTACCCTCAAGACTGTTTGTTCTTGCTATAAAGCTCTTCCTGGATCTGAGTCAGCTGTGCACCTATGTCTCTGTGACTCTTCCCATGTCCAGACAGCAAATATGGGGAAATACAAACCATACATACAGTTTTCTCATAATTGCTAAGATAAAGAAGAATACCAACTCAACAACCTTGCTTAGTATATCTGAGGTAAGGTAAAGCTGATTTGGAGTTGCTAATGGATGGGGCAGCTATACCTTTTTTTGCTCCATGCCCTCCCTCTAGTTATTCCAGTTGAGATCACTGGCTGCTTCCTCACCATATAAAGCACACAGTTTGTGTACCATGGTATTGATTATTCATAAACTCCACTGGTGGAGGTTGGCTTAGCACAAAATGAGGCAAAGGGACAACGCTTCCCACCTCATGCTGTCTTATGCAGCTAGTGTAATGCAGTACAGTACAGTGGCTAGAGGTCAGCATAAAACTGAAGCAATGCAGGTTCAGATCTATGCTCAGCCACGAAACTCTCTAGATACTGTGGGTCAATCACAATAATCACAGTTTTTTCAGAGAATGGTTTGACAATAGAAGTGAGAGACAATTGTTGTCCATGATCTGGATCCCTTTGACAGAAAGCTGTAATATAAAGGCCATAAATAATAGTGCATAACAGGAGCCTGTTGAGAAAAATTGGTTACTCCTTTTAATTAGCAGAGTATATAGAAAAATGCAAACATCAGCACAGGGGAAACCTGAGGGAATAAGCCACATTCTTAGCAAGTAACTAGCACATTGTACAGTAAAAATCACTATAGAAGCATTTAAAATAGGGGGGAAATCTTTACTTACAGTTATGATACGTAGTTCCATTCAGAAAAATAAAAGAGAAAAAAAAGATTGGAGTCTTTGCCATGTGGCTGAGAAATAGGCTGCATGCCTGCCTGCATGGTCAGAAGTCAAGAAAAGAGAAAGAAAACAAAGAAACAAGCATGGAACATAAGAAGAGGAAGGGAAAAGGCAGGGAGTTGCCTCAAATGCCAATGGTGAAAAAAAGGACTTTGCTAATTGATTAGCAGCAAAAGAGAATCCTTTTAGGTCGTAAAAGCCCCTTTCCACTGATATCCAGTGTTGGGAAAAAATAAGCATGCAGGATTGTTATCATCCCAACAGGCTCATCAAAGTTTTATCCTTTTCAACACATCATATCACTTCAGTTTATTGATACAGTTTATTTTCTATTTTCATATGTGGTCCTGATGATCAATCCATTTTGAGTAGAAAAAAGAAGACAAACATCTCTCAATAACAGAAAGGCAGTAGACTCGCCTCCAGAAGAGTTGCTTCCTGCTGACTGGGTCTGCAGAGGCTCTATTGTACACTGTCCCGATGGCGAGATACAATTGATTTTCAGAAACTTATAGCCTGTGTCTCTTGCTACTGTGCCAATACTGTTTGAGACTTCAGAACATCCATGTTTTCAGTGTACATTTCTTCATCTCTCTTGCCTATTTACACTCAGAGACACAGTGCAAACACCTGGAGCATTTCAGAATTAGCTTCCAAGGAAGAGCAGATGGTTTAAGCACAATGGAGCCTTTGTGAACAGCATGTTGATCGAAACAACAAACAAACCATACTTGTAGATGTTTAACCCAAACACTCCAGTGATTGTCTTGAGCTAGGGGGAATAAACATTTAAGGATTAAAATAATAGAACAGGCTGCATGAAAGTTAATTGTTTGTTTGGAGTGCTTAATAATTCCAGTTACAAACCAGAGTTTTGATGTGCCAGAATCAAATGAATTTCAAAACAAACTACAGCTTGGTTACTATCAGAGAGAATAGTGGGGAAGAACTCTCAGTTTTATCCCAGTTTTGCTTCGCAGCCTGATATAAGTATCAGAATTTGAGAGCGAGCTTGACCACACTCAGTTGAGGACTCTTGTTGGCCCACTCCCAGAATGTTCCAAAAATAAGATTAATGTTTTTACCTGAGACATCTGTTTCTCATACTACACTGAACAACTCCAACAATATGTGATTGAAGGCACTGTTGACAGCTGCAGAGGGGTTGTGCCTGGTGTGGTGCATATTACAAGTGTGATAAAAGAGGTCCTAATGAAATTGGAGCAGCAGGAAATAGTGGAATTAGGGTGGGTGCAAAATCACTCCACCATATCACTATAGCAATATGTGTGGCTTAGATGAAGGGCAGATAATTGGTGGCCATCCAGATCTTGTTGGATTGCTCCCTTCAGCTCTAGCCAGCATAGCCAGTGGCAAGGACTGGTTGAAGTTGCAGCCCAACAACCCTGGAGAGCTACTCACTTCTTCCTGGCTGCAGAGGTGACAAGACGGTTTAGCATCTACACAAAGTGGTGAATGTCCTGACCTAAAGATCCTTCTGTTCATCCGCTCATCAATGCTCTTGGCTCAAAGATTAAAACAATTGACTTCTGTTTCAGGAGTCAACATATCACAGAAGCATCCCCTATTCCCAAGAAATGTTAATGAGATCTCTGTGGATCAGTGAGGCTGTAAGCCTCAACCAAAAGCAGAATATTTTCTAGAGTGGCCCCAATATTATTCTGTGGAAAATTCAAACAGCCTATTTTCTATTTTCCACAAACAAGAGAAGTTTTTTGTTATTTTTAGTTAGCTATTGGGAATTAGTCCATTTTGCTTGCTGTGCTAATTTTTTCAGGTTGGACTATCCTTTTTACTGTCATTTTTGTTACAGTAAACCAAAAAGAATCCTGAAGAATAGTGATGTAGGTAAAGGTAAAGGTTTCCCTTGCTCAAAAGCCAGTCATATCCAACTCTAGGGTTCAGTGCTCATCTCTGTTTCAAAGCCGAAGAGCCAGCTCTGTCTGCTTCTGCAGACGTTTCCGTGGTCATGTGGCAGGCATGACTAGACACCGGAGCGCATGGAACGCTGTTTACCTTCCCACCGAAGTGGTCCCTATTTATCTACTTGCAATTTCTTGCTTTCGAACTGCTAGGTTGGCAAGAACTGGGACAAAGACGGGAGCTCATTCCGTCCTGCAGTACTCGAGAATTGAACTGCTGACCTCCCGCCTTCCAGTCAGCGTCTTAGCCACTTGAGCCACTGCAGTATAGCGGTATAGCGATATTTTTATTCCATAAGACCGACAGCCTTTATGAACTTATTTGGAAGGCTGTTTTTAAATATCATATTTGCTGCACAAAGTAACCACCCATATAAAGGTTCTGAAAGCTTTTGTGTAGGAAAATATGTATACGAGGGATAGAAGAGATGGAATGTGAAAGAGAATGTGAAAATGCACATATCTGCTCTCTTCACAGTGATACTTAATGTATCATAGTGTAGTTATTATGCAATGCAATTTTTAAAAATATAACTATGCTATTTAGGATCAGCGCTAATTTATCTATTTATTTATTTATTATTTATTAGTCACATTTGTATTACCACCCACTCGGCAAACAACTATGGGCGGCATACAACAATTAAATCATGAACTACGTAAATATCACTAGAGAACTATAAAAACTTAAAACCAGTAAAAATCCCAATTAAAAATACAATTAAAAATGACCTAAGGATCCTTCTGTTAATCCACTCATCAATTCTCTTGGCTCAAAGAATTGAAGCACCAGTTTTTAGAAAGGCTTTTAAATGAAAGAAAAGGAGAAGATTTACACATACTTGCAGGGAAACAACTACATTTTTTATCTACATGCTTTTGAATGACACTTGAAAAAGTCCAGAAGGTACTCACACAGCACACTCTGGAAATTAGGGGTAAAAAAGGGGAACTGGAACATCAGTACCTGTTCTACATCATGTGAAATAAACCATCCCAAATCCTACTATAGGATGTTGGAACCCAGTGGAATTCTACAACAATAACTAAACACAATTTCTTAAAGCAATAGAGGTTATGTTGAAGAGATGGTGTCGCATAGATGTAATGGCTAAAGACAACAAGATACAAATCAGGACATCCCTGCTTTGAAAGTGGATTTCAAAACAGTTGGAAGTCACACCTATTATTATTATTAATAATATTATTGGGGGGAAATCCTACTTTTTTTCTTGCAAATCTCCAAAAGTCTCTCTTACTATGTCACAGTGGCTATTATTCAGAGAAATGAAGACCCAAAAGTAACCCTTTCATGCTCTGCTCTCCCATAAATTCACTTGATAGCTTTTGGCAAGTCATTCATTGTAGGCCAGTCTGTAAAAGAGGGATATGAATCCTTCGTCATCATACTAGACGTCACTTCTCTGTGGCACTCCAGATGTTGCTAGACTCCAGCTCCCGACAGCCCAAGCCAAGCAAGCTAGTTGTCAGGGATGCCGATGCTGGGAGCTGAACCTATGAACCAAACAATGGCTGCAAAATGCTATGATTTTCCATTATTGTCAGTTGTAAAAAGTTACAATGTTACTTTTTTGTTCAGCTGGCCAATCATTACGTGACTGTATACCTGATGTGTGTATAAATTGATGCCTTGAGGCCTCACTCTTATGTCTGATGAAGTGGACTTGATCCACAAAAACTCAAATATAAATACAGGAGTTAGTCTTTAAAGTGCCACAACTATGTTGTCTTTTTTTTGCTGTTTTGTTTTGTTTACTCTCTGATATAGAAAACCCTGGAACGGGTTGCCATAGGTCAGAATTGACTTGACAGCATGTTATTATTATAAAAAGAAGGGCCAAATTCAGAGCAAGGAAAAAGAAAGATAATTCATAGTACTATTAAATGCATCACATTAATGCCTTTGAAGTTCGCATGTTATAGAGATAATTATGTGCCTCTCCGTTCAGAGCTTGGCAAAATTACTGGGGGTGGGGGGTGGGGGTGGGGGGTGGATTTTCATTGTTTCCCAGCCAGCATAACAAATAGTAATGCTACCTAGATGATTATGGGTAGTGTATCTTTTTAAATAAAAAAAGTTTCCAAGCTCTGATTTTAATTTCATTTCTTTATGACCCTGTAGTTTGGCTCCTGTTCAATTCTAGGACAGTGGGCGGTATTCCGTGCTTCACTTGCTCTCTCATGCTAACTTGGAAAATGGGGTGAATTTCCTTTTTTGTGCATTTGGGTTCTGTATGAGAAAATTACCTAATCAGATAAATCATAGGCATTTATATAATTTAGGGGAAATTATCTCTTTCGAGATAAACAGCATACGGTTTTTTGCAGCATCCTATTGAAAGAAAACACTCTATGACTGTTGTGTATGTAACTGAAATATTGCTTTAAATAGTTTGTAGTTATTATTGTGGGATCGGGGTGATCCTCCATTTTGTCTTCTTCATGGTGCTCAGCTATCGCGGGACTTACATTCCCGCCCTTTCTAATGAGACGTGCGAAGTCTCCCCAGTCTCCGTTCCCCCCATGATCACCCCACTTCTCTCCCAACCAATCCTGTTATTTTCCGCCCGAATGTATCCATTGTATAATGTATGTAAAGCGCTGCTGTGCCATTGCTGTTCATGTTCAGTTTGCTTACAATAAAGTTATGTTTGGCCCTGCTATGCTGGCTGCTTCTCTTCAATTTCTGAACATCAAAATGACTGCTTAACATTACAGTCAGAATCCTTATGCCTTATGTCTGAAGAAGTGGACTTGATCCATGAAACCTAACATTAAAATACAGGAGTTAGTCTTTAAGATGCCACATTTTTTTGTATTTTGATGTTGTTTTGTTTACTCTCTGATATGCTAGCACAGAGTAACTTGGCTACCACATCAAAAAAAGTCAGAATCCTGTTTACTTATGTGATCACATAAGAGCAATTACCTAATTTTTTCTTTTCTCTGGTAAGCTGCCTGTCACGTGCCCAGTTTTGTGGCGATTGTAAAATGGGGCATATGCCAACCAACCATATGCATGTGTGTAAGTGTTAAGGGATAATAAGAGATGTAAGCAGGAGTGGAAGAACCCATGTGATTACTTCACATGTGTGGTTATCACCAGTTGAATTTTGGTCTATTTTTTTGTCAGTGGCACACACACAAATCATTGCATAATTATAAATCATGCAAATCATTGCATCATTGCACAATTAATGGCCTGTAGTCACAAGGGACTTTAGTAATAAGAAATAAGTGTTCCAAAAAATAGTTCTGCTCATGTGGGCATGGCAACTTCTCCCAATGTTGACAGCTCACTTTGTGCATGATTCAGTTTTTGACATGCCATTGATGTATGTGACCACAACTACACTGGTAGATTGGAAGTTCTGAGGTGAATTTGCAGAGATTGTGGATGCTGCCTTGTTGAGTCAGAGTATTAATTGCAATGCGACAGCAGATCGAGGTTAACCAACAAGTCATTTATTACATCTCAGTTCGGACTGGGGAAAACAGGGACAAAACAGCAACTTATATACAGGCAGTATAGTGGTTACAGTGATACATTTGCCCGGGCTCAGTTGATGTGAGAAATCTTACAGAACCAATCAAAATACATGGAAAGCATATGAATAAGGCCTTACAGAAAGTGGCACGCAATACAGCAAGGATTTACTTTCGAATGCAATTTAAGCAATATACATTGTTTAACGTTTGGATGCAACATGCATGCAATGCAAGTTCTGGTGTAGTTTTTTTTAAATGCACATTGGCACCATTTTTACACCACCCCAGGGCTTCTGTTACTGGCCAACCAGAGCTGGGAAGCTGGCAGTGCCAGTGCCAGGAGTAGGGCTTGACACAGGGCCGGCATCAGAAATTTCCAGGCCCGGTACGCGGGGGCCCACACACACACATTTTGGCCATGCCCCTGTGGTTTCCTGCGCATGCGTGGTTTGTTTGTGCATGTGCACATCAGTGGTTTCCCACCAGCGACGGGCCCCCATCATCTCCGGGCCCGGGACAGGAGTCCTGATGGTCCCCCCTCCCCCATGGCAGCCCTGGCTTGACATGTGGCAAAGCGGAGTCTCTGGAGCTGCCCCTCAGGCAAAAAACTGTGTTGCTGCCTGGTTAGCTTGGGAATATTTCCTTGCCACCTTGGCAATGACCAGCTGGCAACACTGGACAAGAATGGGGCCAGGTCTGGCTGTTCACTTTCACTTTGTTCACTACCTAGCCCATAATAAAGAAGTTTGTTTGTTTGCCTTTAGTTAAAAGTCACTATATTCACAATAGTAGTGGCTGTTCCCCCACTTTTTGTTGTTGTTGTTGTGCACTTGGTGGCAAAGGATGGAAATAACCCTTGGAACAAAAGCATGGCCAAGTACATTATGGTTGAGAGTGACATAATTTCTGACTTTCCCAATATGTGCAGGTCAGCATGAGGTCTTTATAGAATTTCTAAGGCGCAAAATCAACCCAGCAACCAATAATATATTTTTTGAAAAATCTAATTGCTTTGTACAATTTGATTTCAATGATTCATTTGTTCATTCATCCAATTTATATACCACCCATCTAGGGAAGATCACTACTCTAGGCAATTGACATATATAATAAAGATCACACACATACATCACCAATCTAAAAATCAGACAAAATGACTATAAAGAGAAGTAAACAAAAAAAAAATTCAAAATGGATGGAAGCATCATAAAGTAATCATATCCCCAATAGGTTTAATGTTTTTACTGGGAGTATGTCTTTTAACACCTCTATGAAAACTCTATTTTTAAAAGTTTTTAAAAACTCTGGAGAGAGGTGGCTTAGGATACAACCTGTAAAAGAACATTCCACCAGAATGGGCACACTACCGAGAAACACTGTTTTCTAGTCATTGTTCTTTTAGCTTCTCTTGGAATAAGAACTTAGAGGTATGAGGAGTGGGTGAGATGGGCACTCGATCCATGAAAGTGGCGGCCCAACAAATAATAAGGTCCCAAACCATACAGGGCTTAGTATACTAGTACCAGATTCTTGTACCTGACCTGGATGCAGATAGGAAGCCAGTGTAGGTGGTTCATGATTGAGGAGTTATGCTCAAATTTACTCATTTCCTGTAATCAACAAGGCCATCACATTCTGGACCTCCTGAAGATACCCCTCAATCACCAGGAGTCCCCTCCCCACAATAGGATTGCTATCTTGTCTGGCTTCATCTTCAACTGTTCAACTTCGTCCAGTCCACTACAGAAGTCAAGCACTATTCCAAGGACTGAACTGCATCTACTCCAGATGGAATGAAGAAAAGATAGAGTTGTGGCTCATCAGCATACTGATGACAACACATTCCGAATTTCTGGATGACCTCTCCTAGTGGCCTCAAATAGATGTTAAACAGTATTGGGGAGAGGGTTGATCCCTGTGGGTTGCTAGGAGTCAGAACAGCCTCCCAAGGCGAACCATCTGGCAATTACTGTCAACCAGTTTAAAGGGAGTCCTCTTAATCTCAGGGCCGTAGCCAAGATTCTAGATGTGGGCGGGCGAATATTTTTTCAGGATGGGCAACAAAGCCTCTTTTCAATGCATTCCTATGGAAAACCATGCATTGCTGGGATGGGCAAACTGCTAACTCAGGGTGGGCCAAGCCCACCCTGGCCACCCCCAGGCTATGGCCCTGTCTAGTCCCCAACCTTGATAGTATTTCCAGGAATATATGGCACATGTCATGGTCCGCCTGGCCAATGGGTGAGGTGATCTAAATGGCTAGAAAACCACAAGTTGTGTGGAGTGTCGTCACAGATATGTCGACTCAACCAGGCACTCCTCACTGAATAATGACAGCAAGGCATGGCAAGGTGATGTCAAAAGCCATTGAGAGGTTCAGGAGAACCAATAGGGCCATATTTCCCCAGTTAGCCACCCATAACAGGGCATCTTGAATACAAAAAGTGCAGTCTTAATGCTATGATGTGGCCTAAATTCAGGCTGGAATGGACTGAGGCACTCCGTTTCTTCCAGGAATGCCTGGAGTAGTTTATGTGTAAATTTGGAAGCCTGTCATTGAGCTAAACTTCCAGCCTATCAGTTGGTAGTATCCACTTCCTGTTCAAAGGCTTTATTCATCTGTTTATTATTCAGTTAAGCCACAAGCTATAAGCAATTGCTTTCTTTAAAAACTATATGCTGCATCCCATTAATAAGCTCTTCCGTTCCAGAAATATCCCATTTGCTTGCATCTCCCGACTAGCTGAGACCCATTTTGGAACGTTGTTAATTTGTATGGAAGCAGCATTTCTTAATTTCTTCAGGATATCAGACTTTTTTAACAAAAAAAATGAAACAAGTCATGCCTAAGGGAATCTGTATCTGGATATTGTTCCATGGGGAAAATGATACTGTTGCTTGATCAGTCATATGTATCAATAGCTTATCTTGATTTCTAAACGGTTTAGAGATATTCTGAGGTTTGTAGCTCACTCTAGATTTGTAAATCAAAGGTAGTGTCAAACATTTTAGGGGTTTAAAAAAAAATCTGCTTGGAGTTGCCAAATAATATTAGTTCTGAAACGATAGGGAGGAAACTGAATCCTTCCCAATTTTATTCTGGGGTGAAATATGGGAATTTATGGAATGTATGCAATCAGGTCAGGATGCTAAATGCATGCTGAAAGTCAATTCCATTTCTTGGGTACTACATTAATTCACACATATCAAGAGCAGAGAGCATATCACCCTTTGGACACTGTCATTCTTGAATTACAGGTCTCATCTCTAACGCCTGCACAGGCAGTGCTGTGGAGTATTGTTCTTCAAGCTACGTAGTCCCTGTTGTTGTTACATGTCCTCAGGATACTTCTGAGTTTTGGCGACTCTATGAATCTACAAAATGTCAGGTCCTTAACAGTCTTTCTCAGTTCTTGCAAATAGGGTACACAGAAAGAGCCTCCTTGAAGGTTGTGGTATTTTTGAACCACAGTTGGGTGTACCCTAGTAACAGCAACCTTGTGTTGCCGGCTAATCGTTGTCACGCAAGGTCAGGTGAAAGGAACTGCTGAATGAACTCACCTAAAGGTGCCTTCATTGTGATAGTTTCATGACTGACCTAGACATGGAAGAAGAAGTTCCTGTAAACCTGTGGCTTCCTTTAAGTTTTCAGTTTTATCTCCTATTTTGGTCTTCTTCTTTTTCTGCTTTCCCACCTTTCCCAGTATTATTATATTTTCCACAGAATCTTGCCTTCTCTCAATGAGCCCAAAATATGTCACCCTCAGTTTCATCATTTTTGCCTCAGAAAAAGTTCAGGTTTGATTTGCTCTGGGACCCACTTGTTTGTATTTCTAGCAGCCCAGGCTATTTGCAAAGCTCTCTACCAGCACCTTATTTTAGATAAATCATTTTTTCTTCTATTTTTTTACTGTCCAGCTTTTACACCCATACATGGTGATCATATATAGATAATCTCTTCTAACTCCTTCATTGCTACCTTTCTGACTCTTAGTCTCTCCCCCCGTCCTTTTCAGGTGCTCTTTTCCATTTGTGGTGAAAGGAACATAATCCTATCTCACTACATATGTGTGCAATATTGTATGTGGTGACCATACAAATTAAAGAATTCTAAAAAGTCATATGTTTAAGAGCCTTGCTCAATTCTAGTATGTCATGGGTTCTTCTGTTGAATCAATCCATCTCATGTAGGGTCTTCCTCTTTTCCTACGTCTTTTAACTTTTCTTAGGATTTTGGTTTTTTTGTATTGACTTTCCTTTTCTCTAATACCCAATTCTTTCTCCTTTCAGCAGTCTGTAGTATAAATGAATTTTTCCTCTCCCCCCTCAGATTACTCCATTATCCAGCTTTCTTGTCCATAATAGGGAATACCATACCCTGAATTTATTTATTTATTTATTTATTCAATTTATATCCCGCCCACTCAACACAAGGCCGACTCCGGGCGGCTAACAACATAAACGTAACCCCAGGGCAACCCAAGGAGTTTACAAATGTAAATACAATATTCACAAATACAATAATAAATACAACATTTCAAATATATAATCACAATCCTAAAAACAGTTAAAACAGTAAAAACAAATTAAGACTACCCACCCCCTAAAAAGCAGGGGCTGCAGGATCGAAAGGCACCATGGGGAAGAGTTCCTCTACACCAACCACCCCATAGTGGTTACCCTTCCATCTGCACCCCACACTTGACCCGCCAGCCAGGTTTTAAGATCCCTTCTGAAAGGCAGCAACTCTGTCCGAAGACGTAATTCTGTTGGCAGGAGGTTCCAGAGGGCCGGTGCAGACACGGAGAAGGCTCTCCTCCTTGTGCCAGAGAGGCGAGCCCCTCTGGCTGATGGAACAATTAGAGAGCCCCTCCGGTCCGCTCTGGTTGGACGGACAGACGTCCTCAGGGCGATGCGGTCTCTAAGGTAACCTGGCCCACTACCATATAGGGCTTTAAAGGTCAAAACCAGCACCTTGAATTGCACCCGGAGACATACTGGCAACCAGTGCAGCTCCCGGAGCAGTGGCAAAGCATGAGCATAACGCCCACACCCCATCACCACCTGAGCAGCCGCATTCTGGACCAGCTGCAGCCTCCGAATGGTCGTCAAGGGCAGCCCCATGTAGAGCGCATTGCAATAGTCTAGTCTGGAGGTAACCAGAGCATGGGTGACCGTGAGCAAGGAGTCCCGGTCCAGGAGTGGGCGCAACTGGCGGATCACCCGAAGTTGGGCGAAGGCCCTCCTGGTCACAGCCGCCACCTGTTCTTCTAGCAGTAGCCGCGAATCCAGGAGGACCCCCAAGTTGCGCACCGGGTCTGTCTGGGGCAAAATAGCCCCATCCAGAACCAACGATGGTAGCTCCCGGATTAACGCAGGACCCCCTATCCATAGCCACTCAGTCTTGCTGGGATTCAGTTGTAGCCCGTTAGCCCCCATCCAGACTCCCACAGCTACCAGGCATCTGGAAAGGACTTTGACGGCATCACTGGGGTCCCCATGGGCCGAGATGTACAACTGAGTGTCATCCGCGTACTGATGGTACCGCACCCCATGGGAACGAATGATCTCACCCAGCGGTTTCATGTAGATGTTAAATAGGAGAGGAGAGAGCACCGAGCCCTGAGGAACCCCCCATTTGAGGGGCCTAGGGCTGGACCTCTCATCCTCCAACCACACCGACTGGGACCGACCCCTTAGAAATGAGGAAAACCAGGACCACACAGTACCCTGGATTCCCAAGCCTCGGAGCCGTTCCAGAAGGATACCGTGGTCAACGGTATCGAAAGCCGCTGAGAGGTCAAGAAGAGCTAGGACGGATGGATGACCACCGTCCCGCTCCCGCCAGAGATCATCCATCAGTGCGACCAATGCCGTCTCGGTACCATATCCAGGCCTGAATCCTGACTGAAAAGGGTCCAGATAATCCGCTTCATCCAGTACCCCCTGCAGCCGACACGCCACTGCCTTCTCCAACACCTTCCCTAAAAAGGGGAGGTTTGAGACAGGCCTATAGTTAGTTAGGACAGCTGGGTCGAGGGAAGGTTTCTTCAGGAGGGGGCGCACCAAAGCATGTTTTAAAGGTGCAGGAAACACCCCCTCCCACAATGATGCATTGATCACATCCCCAACCCAGCCACCTGTCACTGCCTTGGAGGTTTTCACCAACCAGGTGGGACAGGGGTCCAAGGGGCAGGTAGTGGCGCGCACAGCTGCAAGGAGCCTGTCCACTTCATCAGGGGCAACTGGATCAAACCGGTCCCAGATGGCATGGCAAGACTGTGCTCCGACTCCCTCCGGACCCTCCCCATCCACGCCAGGATTAAACCCAGAGCGAATCCGATCGATTTTCTCCACTAGATGGTCAGCAAAGTCCTCAGCCGACCCCTGCCAACCAGGCACCGGGGTCCCCCTGCCAAGGAGAGACCCGGTAACCCGGAACAGGTGGCTGGGCGATTATCAGCGGAGGCGATAAGGGTGGTGAAGTATTGTCGCCTCACCACCTCCATCGCCACTAGATAGGCCCTAATAGCGGCTCTAGCTAGTGTCCAATCGGAGTCTCTCTGGGTCTTCACCCAGCGGCGCTCTTGGCGTCTCTTTGCCCGTTTGAGCTCCCGCAGTTCATCTGTGAACCATGGCGATGACCTAGCTCGATGAGCTCTGAGAGGCCGTAGTGGTGCGATTTCATCCAAGGCCGCTGTTGTCATCCTGTTCCACAGGTCGACCAGTGCCTCGGGCGAATCGTGTTGCCGATCCAGAGGGAAATCCCCCAGTTCCCTCTGGAATCCATCAGGATCCATCAGTTGCCGGGGGCGGGCCATTCTAATAGGCCCTGCCTCCCTACGGTGAAGCGATGCACCCAGGAAGTCTAGAGCCACCAAATAGTGATCTGACCATGGCACAGGTGTTATGTCTAATTTCTGTAATCTCAGATCACTCTGCCACCGCTCCGACAAAAAGATTAAATCTGGTGTGTGGCCACTGCCCCTGGTCGGGCCCTGAATTACCTGAGTCAGGTCCATATCTGCCATGGAAGCCATGAACTCCTGAGCCACCCCGGAGCCAGTCCCTAGCGAGGGTAAATTGAAGTCCCCCAGAACCATCAGTCTAGGGAACTCCAACGCCAACGCTGAGATGGCCTCGAGGAGCTCAGGCAGGGAGTCTCTTACCCTGCAAGGGGGCAGGTACAGGAGTAAGACTCCCAACTGACCCTTAGAGCCCAGACACAGAAGCAGGGCCTCACAACCCAGAATTTGTGGAGCAGTAGCCCTGGTGACTCCCAGTGACTCTCTGGCTATAATGGCAACGCCACCGCCCTTACCCTTATCCCTAGGCTGGTGCCAAGTACTGAACCCAGCTGGACACATTTCTGACAGAGGAACCCCATCCTCTGGTCTCAGCCAGGTCTCAGTAATACATGCCAAGTCGGCCCGCTCCCCCATAATAGAGTCTTGTATCAGGGGGGCTGTTATGTATGCATGCTCATTGTACTGTAAGATAAGAATGTAACCACTCCAATTACAATGTATCTCAGCTGTAAAGGAACGCGAGCAAGCAGCCCATAGAGGGCAGCTGCGAGCGTTCAGTCTCACATGGTTCACATTGCTCAATCACGGACAGCCGCGGGAAAACCTTCCCCGCATTCAGCAGCAGGAGAAAGAACTACTGAAGAGAGGCGTGCCTGGGCGAGGCCACGCCGGTAGCAACCAATGAGCTACCGTGCTACAAGATTCAAATGTATAATGCTACTGTATATATAGAGATGTATCACCGCCATTACCTCATGCTCCACCGGAACATCATGCAATAAACCTGTGTTAAGCCAACCCTTCGGCTGTTCTGTTGTCTTTGGTCCCATACAGTAAATTGGCGACGAAGGTGGGATTATGGCTGCCCACGGGACCAAGACATGCGCCGGCTACGAGATCAGGAAGCCGGGAGACTTGGAGCTGTTTGAGATAGACTTCAATGGAGCGCTGGTGGAGCTCGAAGTCTCAGATGAGGACACGAAGAGGGCCATCTTCGTCCGCATGCTCGGACACGAGACCAAGAGGACCTTGGTGGACCTGATCGCGCCGAGGAGGGTGAGCAACTTCAAAGCCAAAGAGCTCCTGGCGGCGTTGCGCACCCACCTCCGGCCCGCGATAGCGATGTTCCCCGCTCGGAGCGCGTTCTGGAGGCGAGTCCAGGCGCCCGGGGAATCGGTCGCTGAGTTCGCCGCGGCCCTGCGGCTGGCCGCTGGCCCATGCAAGTGGGAGACCCCAGAAGTCACCCTCCGAGACTGCCTGCTCTGCGGCCTGAGGGACACCGAGACTCAGCGCGCGCTGATGAGACAGGAGCCGCCTCCCACGTGGCAGCAAGTCCTCGACACGGCACAGGCCGCGGAAGCCACGACGGCCGGGGTGCAAGAGCTCCAGGACTGGCGCCCGAAACCCGCCAAGGCAGAGAGCTCGGTGCGCGCGGCCCGGCGAGTTTCGAACTCGTCCGCGGAGAGCGACGACGAGGACGTCCGGAAGGTCCAGAAGGAAGGCCGGCGCTGCGATGGCTGCGGCGCCGCCCACGCCCGCGCCAAATGCCCGTTACGCAAGGCCGAGTGCCACAACTTGCGGCCGGCGCGGGCACATCGCCAAGGTCTGCCGAAAACGGCGCGAGGCCAAGAGGAGTTCCCCAGACCGCTCGGCGAGGCAGGACCGCACCACGAGGCCCAAGGACGGCACCCGGACCACGAGGAAGCAGGACGGAGTAGGGCGCATCTCCGACGACAGTGAGGACGACGCTCCGGTTTTCAGCGTATCCACGGAGCACCCCCGATACTTCGTTGAGGTAGTAATACAAGGGGCCCCTGTTAGGATGGAGGTGGACTCGGGTTCTTCTTACTCTATCATTTCCCAGGGAGAGTTCCTAAAAATAGCCCCCCACGTGCGGCCCAAGCTCAAAGCGCTGAGGTCCACGCTGAAGGACGTGCAAGGGAACCGCATCCCGGTGTTGGGGGTTGGGAAGTTCCAGGTCCAGTTCAAAAAGCGCGCCGCAACGCTTCCCCTAGTCGTCCTCAAGGGAGGTAAATGCAGCCTCCTCGGGACTCAATGGTTCCAGCCCCTGGGGTTGTTCATTGGGGGGGTGCACGCCGTGGGAGTACACGCCGCCGGGACTGATCCAATACAGAGCGTGTGCGATGCGCACCCCGAGGTTTTCAAAAAGGGACTCGGAAAATTCAAGGGCCCCCCAGTGACTTTCGACCTGGACCCTGGAGTACGTCCAATCAGACTTAAACCGCGCAGAGTGCCTTTCGCACTAAAGGACAAAATAGAGGCGGAGTTGGACAAATTGGTGGGCCAGGGGATTCTTGTTCCTGTTGATTCTGCGGAGTGGGAAACTCCAATTGTAACAGCGCTCAAGGCCAATGGGGAGGTCCGCATATGCGCTGACTACAAGTGCACCATCAATAAGGCGATCCGCCCCAATGCGTATCCGGTGCCGGTAGTCAGCCACTTGTTGGCCAGGTTACACGGGGGGAGGTGTTTCGCTAAACTCGACCTGGCCCAAGCCTACCAGCAACTCCCGGTGACCCCCGCCGCAGCTGCTGCGCAGACCATAGTCACCCACAAAGGGGCGTTCCAGGTAACGCGCCTCCAATTCGGCGTGAATTCGGCGCCCGGGATCTTCCAGTCACTCGTGGAACGCCTCCTGAAGGGGTTAGAGGGGGTGTTACCCTACTTTGATGACGTATTGATTACAGGGGGGAGCCGGGCCGAATTAGCAGAAAGGTTGGGAAAGGTCCTGGCAAAATTCGAAAAGGCGGGGTTGCGGTTGCGGAAAGACAAATGCGTTTTCTTCGCAACTGAAGTTGAGTTCCTAGGGTTCCGTGTTACTCCCGAGGGAATAAGGCCATCCCAATCCAAGGTGGCCGCCATCAAGAAGGCCCCTCGCCCCACCTCCAAGCCCGAGCTGCAGTCGTTCCTTGGGCTGCTCAACTTCTACCACTCCTTCCTTCCTCGGAAGGCAGCCGTGGCGGAACCGCTACACAAATTGTTAAAAAAGGACGAGGCATGGAAGTGGGGCGACGACCATGAGAAGGCTTTCAATGACCTGAAGCGACTCCTGGCATCAGATGCTGTACTGACCCACTTCAATCCCAAACGCCCAGTGGTCCTGATATGCGATGCATCCCCGGTGGGGGTGGGGGCGGTGTTATGCCACGTGCTGGAGAACGGGAGGGAGGCCCCGATAGCGTTCTACTCTAGGTCCTTGTCCCAAGCGGAGAGAAACTACGCCCAGACAGACAGGGAAGCACTAGCGATAATTGCGGGGACCAAGAAATTTCATGATTTTGTGTATGGCCGCCCCTTCACCATAGTGACCGACCATAAGCCCTTGCTAGGCATTTTCACCGCAGATAAGCCCACACCCCAAATCCTGTCCCCGAGAATGCTCAGGTGGGCCATTTTTCTCAACGCGTATCAGCACGCGTTGGTGTACCGGCCCGGGAAGGAGATCAGCCATGCGGATGCCCTGTCGAGGTCCCCCATTCCCCGGGATTGCTGCCACGTGGGCGAGGAAGAGAGGGACCACCAGGTCTTAATGATAGAGGTCCTAGACTCCCCCCCAGTAGTACCGGCCGACATCGCCAAAGCGACCGGTAAGGACAAAACGTTAGCTACAGTTTGCTCCTGGGTACAGAAAGGGTGGCCCGTGTCTTCCCCAGCAGCGGAATTCGACACATTTTTCAAAAAGAAATTAGAATTGTCCCTAGAGAGGGGTTGCCTTTTGTGGGGATCCCCACGTCCCTCCGGCCGAGGGTGCTTAAACTGCTGCACGTCAGCCACCCCGGGATCGTCCGCTCTAAGGCACTAGCCCGCAGTTACTTCTGGTGGCCCCAGCTAGACGCCGACATTGAGCACATGGTCGGCACTTGCGAAGCGTGCCAAAGCTCCAGGCCAGAAGAGGCTCGTTTGCCACATAGGGAGTGGGACGCAGCGAGGGGGCCCTGGTCCCGGGTACACGTAGACTTTGCTGGCCCGTTCAGGGGAACACTTTTCCTCCTTGTGGTGGACGCGTTCTCCAAGTGGTTGGAGGTCATTCCAGTCTCGAGCACCTCCTCGGCCACAACAATTAAACAGTTACGGAGGGTCTTTTCCACGTTCGGTTTACCCGACACCCTCGTCAGCGATAACGCTAGCTGTTTCACGTCCGCCAAGTTCAGGGCATTCATGGATCTCAACGCCATTCGGCACATCACCTCCGCCCCTTTCCACCCGGCCACCAACGGCCAAGTAGAGCGCCTCGTGCGCACCACTAAGGACGCGCTGCGGCGCATGGGCCCCGGAGATCTTAACTTACAACTGTGCCAATTCCTGCTAAGGTACAGGGTCACCCCATTGGCATCAGGGTACTCCCCCGCGGAGCTGTTAATGCGCAGGAAGCTGGCCACGGTAATCTCCAAGCTAGACCCCACGAGAGTAGAGGACAAAGGGCGGAACGTAGGGGTGGAACCCGCAAAGAGTTTCAGTGTAGGCGCCCCGGTGCATTGCAGGAACTACGCCAACGCGGGGCCAGCCTGGGTGCCGGGCACTGTAATAGAACAAACCGGCCCCGTTTCATACCGCATGGAGACCAATACAGGCCTCCTGTGGAGGCGGCACGCGGATCAACTCAGGCGCAGGATCCCCGGAGAGCAGGACGAAGACGAAAATAGCCACGAATCAGCGTTAGGGTACTCCCCCACCCGCTTAGCCCAAGGGGGAGAAAAAGGGGGACATGGGTCCCCACCAAGGGGGGAGGAAAGGGAATCGATCCTCAGAGATCTTTTGCGGGAGTTTGCGGCGGAAAGGAAGAGCCCCGATCTCACACACAGCCCCCGGAAGCGTCTCCAAAACACAGATTCCCCAAGAAGTGTAGACCTTGATTTACAGTACCAGGGGGAGTTAGCGGAGTGGTCCCCCACCCGTCCTAGCGAAAAGAGGGGTTTCAGTTCAGCCCCTGGTACTTCCAGTCCCAGTAGCCCCTGTGAGTTAGAATGCAACATAGCACCAATTTCCCGGAGACCGACACCCCCAAGACAGGAGGCGACGGCGAGTCCGCCCACCACAGTCTCAAGGTCCCCCGAGCGGGGAACAGAAGGTAGCCGAACCACAAGGGCATCCTCATCGGTCCCGCGGTTCACAATAGGAGGGTCCCCGGGGTCCGAGAGCAACAGGCAGGGGTTCACGTCCCAGCTGTTCATTCCATTCCCATCCCCCAGCGCAAGGCAGGCACGGACGCCCCACAGAGCCACTAACGAATCCCCGTTTCCCGTTGCAGGACAAGCACCCACGGAGTCAAGGATCACAGGCTCTCCGGTACTAGGTCAGGTGCAAGCACGCCCCAAGCGCACGTGCGGCAAGCCACCATGGTTGCGGGACTTCGTCCCATCCTAGGGGGGAGGGATGTTATGTATGCATGCTCATTGTACTGTAAGATAAGAATGTAACCACTCCAATTACAATGTATCTCAGCTGTAAAGGAACGCGAGCAAGCAGCCCATAGAGGGCAGCTGCGAGCGTTCAGTCTCACATGGTTCACATTGCTCAATCACGGACAGCCGCGGGAAAACCTTCCCCGCATTCAGCAGCAGGAGAAAGAACTACTGAAGAGAGGCATGCCTGGGCGAGGCCACGCCGGTAGCAGCCAATGAGCTACCGTGCTACAAGATTCAAATGTATAATGCTACTGTATATATAGAGATGTATCACCGCCATTACCTCATGCTCCACCGGAACATCATGCAATAAACCTGTGTTAAGCCAACCCTTCGGCTGTTCTGTTGTCTTTGGTCCCATACAGTAAAGGGGCCTTATTACAAACCGACCTGGCATTCATCAGCAGCAGCCTAAGGACAGGGTCACCCTGGGTCAGCTGCTCAGGTCCTAGAGGTGTAACCGTGGGGCTGGAACGAGGGACAGATACTAAGCATCTGCCCCGCGTTCCCCGAGTGCGGCCCGCCCCTCGGTACCCGCTATATCGCCCCATGCCCATCACAACCTCTATATTGGCCTCCGGAGCCTCCCTGCTTGCCCTGGACAGAATGCTGCCTCTCCTCCCTGGCTGGCCTGGCAATCTCTCCCATAACAAACTACCCTTAGTCTCTCCCATACAAAAAAACCCCCAAGTACAGCACCCGCCGGTGGGGAGGCGCAGCTCATGCACAGCGTCTTTGGCCCCAGCTGGGCTCCTTTTACCTTTCCTGCCGGTGGAAGGGGCGGGGAGGCGCAGCTCACAAGCAGCGTCTTTGGCCCCAACTGGGCTCCTTTTACCTTCCCTGCCGGTGGAAGGGGCGGGGAGGCGCAGCTCACAAACAGCGTCTTTGGCCCCAGCTGGGCTCCTTTTACCTTCCCTGCCGATGGAAGGGGCGGGGAGGCGCAGCTCACGAACAGCGTCTTTGGCCCCAGCTGGGCTCCTTTTACCTTGATGTTGATTTTAGTCTCCAGTGATAATGTTTCCTCTTAAGGATCTCTTCAAGTTCAGTTATGATTGCCTTTCCAAGCATTATTCTTTTTTTATTTATTTATTTCAGTTAATGAAGTTCACTTTCCATTTCCCCCTTATCTTAAGTAAAACTGTCTAATATTTCTGGAATTAATGCTTTGTGATACTACACTGTACTACAGTTTAAGACAGGGATTCTCAACCTGCAGCCCATGGGCAGGATGCGGCCCGCAGCACCATTTCATGTGGCCCACCACCACCTCCACCACAACAGGAAGTGCCATGTGGCCCACCACCACCTCCACCACAACAGGAAGTGCCATGTGGTGGAGGAAGGGCAAAATGGCCATCTGGCCCCCAAAGCTGTCTGAGGGAACGTGACCCACCCTCCGGCTTTAAAAGGTTGAGAACTCCTGGTTTAAGACATAGCAAATGTGTATTAGGTTGCCACCAATTTTGAGGGCATATGCTTTCAATAACACCTGCACATGGAAATAGAAAACAGAAGGTGAATTGTAGATTTCGTACTGTAGAATTATATCCTAATAACTGCATGCCGTAAAGTCAATTCTGATTTCTGACAACCCGCTTCAATGTTTTCTAGGTAGAGAATACGAGAATACTGTATACAGAAATGATTTACCATTCCTTTCTTCTGAAGATCTCCTGGGAGTGTACAGGTTACCCATGACTAGCAGGCAGGTTCTTTGCCAGGTACTGTGAGGAATCAAATACCCAGCTTCTTATTCTACAACCAGAGATCCTAAACCACTGTGGAATCAAATGCACAAAAAACCTGTTATATTGAAATGGGAAATTCTTTGGCTTTTCATTTCATTATAAAAATATCAATTTCATGCATATCAAAATTGGCTGCAGAATGAAGTTTATGAATATTTTCTTTGTGTGTGTGTATACTCTTATAACTTGTTATGGGATTGGGATGAATTAAAATGTTAATGGGATTCTGAGAAAAGTGACAAAAAAAGACTAACAAATTTCCATATCTCTCTCGGCTATACCAGGAGTTTTCAACCTTTCTAAGACAGGGGCCGGGTCACACTCCTTCAGACTGCTTTGGGGGCTGGATGACCATTTTGCCCTTCCTCCACCACATGGCACTTCCTATTGTGGTGGAGGTGGGGGGGCACATGAAATGGTGCTGTGGACCTCAGATTGAGAATCCCTGTGCTATACATTCAAAGAGAATATGTAGACTTTTACCTCTAACTGTCACAGGGAGTCCCTACTAAATTAAACTGACCTTTATTTTAGGGCCAGACCACGTATTTAAAGAGATCCTTTTCTAGAAGGAGTGCTTTCTTAAATTATGTAAATGCTGTAATTGGGAAAACAGATTAAAAGAAAAGGACGCTCTTCCCTTGGCCGGGCCGGCCTTGAGGGAATGAAGAACAGCGGTGGGACCAGCTGGCCAGAAGAATTGCTGTGTATTGCTTTGAAATGTGTATTGTTCTTGAAATGTGTATTGTTCTTGAAATGTGCATTGCTCTTAAAATGTGTATTGCTTCCGAAATGTTTTTATTGTGTTAATATGATATTTTGTAACTGTAATTTGTGATATTCTATCTCTTTGTTAGTTGCCCAGAGTGGGGCGGCATACAAGTTGAATAATAATAATAATAATAATAATAATAATAATAATAATAATAATAATAATAATAATAATAATAATAATAATAATAATAATAATAATAATAATAATGTAATTATCTCTGGAATGTAAACAATGGCTTCCTTGGCGTGTAATTCTATAGTAAATCATAATAAAATAGTTCATATTGATGAGAAGAAAAATTGTAGAAGCAGAGAAGACAATTTTAAAAAAATGTTTTGGCTCCTAATCCTAATGACTGGTACATTTCTGGCCTATGGAAAAGTTCTGTGCAGACAATCATAATGAAGATAAAATATGTATCACCAGAGACTAAGACAAACAGAACACATGGCTGTTATTTTTGAAGCTAGGTATTCACTTTTTTCTGATGGGGACAAAAGCTCACATCTTGCTACCATGGCCCTTTAACTAACAATGTGGTGGTTGTTCCAGTGGTCCCTTCCACTTCAGTGATTCTGAGCAGCTTCCACCTTCTCTTCACCTCTTTGTTTGGAAACTTACATAGGAGGTCTGAGATGTTTACGGTGCAATTTAAAATTTCTCTTTTTAAAAATCAGCTCGACCTTGGAATCATGAGGAATAGAGAAAAAAGAGACCTGTCTGTCTATTGTTAACATTCAGCTATGATCATGAGCAAGCATAAAGATGACATAATAATCTTTGCAAATAATTTTTCTGTGTTTTTAATTTTTAAACAGTTGGTGTCATTGCTGTTGTACTAGGGCACCATGACAGCAAAAAGGGAAAAAAATAAAATCAGAAAAAAGGGAGGGAAATAAAGATAAGAAATAGAGAATGAGAGGAGGAAATTGGTTAAATAGCTTTGTTTACAGGTTATTAAGTACAGTAGTTTGAAGGAATTGGGGCCACTGGAGGGCCGGGGCGCCCGGAGGATGACTGATCAAGTAACGACACGAGACAAGGAAGCAGGATCGATCAGTACTTTAATGGCAAAAGGCAATATCATTTATAGGGAAGAAAACGCAACGGTGGCAAACTGTCATCTAACAGCGCATTACCTCATACGTTGATTCAGGTTAATGGGGAAACCTTCAAAGGGGAAGTTAATTAACTCGGGCAAACACGGGGAAAGAATGACCATTGTGTTGGGGATTAGGCAGGGACAAACATGGCTTATTTGCGCCAGGGATTTCCCAAACCGGGAGATGAGTTTGTTACACTTAATGTTACACAGAAGTTAGCTATCTGCTTACTTGGCAGCGTCGCGGGTCAGGTCACGGTAATTGGGTGAATCAAACCCTATACTTTATTCACCCCCCTTAATTTGGCGGCCGCAGAACCCACAAGCAAGGAGCGTCTCTCACTGCAGTGGTTTCAGGCGGGCCGTTCCATGCCCTATGGGGCATGGGGAATCCGCATCTCCCCTTTAATTTTTCTATTTAAGGACCTGAGCGGCGACCTTACGCAAGATCGGCATCAGCTGTTGAGTAGGGATGACGTCACGGGGTTTCTCTCTGGGGCGGCACTGGGCGATCAGTGAGGGAATGCATTGAGCCAGGCAACATATCATAATGCCTATAATGACAATCCCGACGACTATCTTGAGTACCGTTTGCAACCATCCCCAGGGAATCCATGACCACATCCAATTCCACAGAGAACTCCACCAAGCCCCCCATGCAGAGCCTTCTGTGATGCCTGCAACTATGGTGTGGAGATCCGTGAGCTGGTTTTGGATCTTGCGGGAATTATCAGTAAGGTTAAAACAGCACATTCCATGAAAAGACTCACAGCCCAGGTGATGTAGCAAGAGGAGGTAGTCGATAGCCGCTCGATTATCAAGGACGGCATGGCGAAGCTCTGCCTGTTCCTGATTAAGGAGCGCTATCGCTGTGGAGGTATGGTTAATGGCTTTAGCCAAACCGCAAGCTAAGCGGCCGATCCTCCGTGCGTTACCGACGGCCAAGCCTGGCACGCCGATTAGGCTGACCGCCAGTGATACATACTCAGCAGGACTTAACACTCTGAAGCTGCTGTCACAGGAGCTGTCTAACTGGGTTGTGCGTGTGTGCCGTATGAGTGGGGAAACATTAGCAATTGATACATTTGCGTCAACAGTGCTTGGGGCAATCATGTCCTTGGTAGGAAGTAACAGTGTCAGACGACTGATACAACACATCGAGTCCGACAAATTCGCAGGGATGTAGTTCCATGTGAACTGGTTACAGGTGAAAAACCACCCAGGAGGTAGGGTGACATATGCATACAATGAGATGAGTGTCTCTGGTTTGGTACAAGTCCAGTTGCCGCTGCCAGGGTCCACGCAGCGGCGCCGCGCCTGACCGCCTGAGGTGCAGCCGGTCATGCGGGTACAGGCAGCGTCCGGGCTGATCGCCACTCGAGGGGTATGAAGAGCGACTGCATCAGCCGGCAAAGTTGACACAAGCTTCTGTCCCCCCCAGCGTGCATATGCTGAGAAGGTAGTAGGAGAATGTGGCCCAGAAAAGGCCTTCAGCAACCAGTCGCCATCCTTGGTGCGTGCGTCTGGAGTGTGGCACACGGGGATGAGACAGGTGCTGAGGATAGATGCAGAACCAACGCCCTGCTGTAAGCAAAAATCGGACTGGTTGACGAGACCCGCCAACCTTTCCCACAAGTTGTACTGCAATCGGGTAGACAAATCTTCACCAGGCGGCAAACCGTCAGCCTGGATTGGAGTAGCCTGAACGCCTCCCCCCAAAAGCAGGGAAAGGGCCAGGATGATGGTGATTGCCACTGTGTTGGCATGAAGTTGAGCGAAGATTGCAGCTGTGAGGTTCTCCGGTGTCAGCTCCTTCTCCTCGCGCTGGACGGTGTCCTGGGCGTCACGGCAAAGAGCTTTGACCATCCCCCAGGTGATCTTGGGCATCGGTGGCCGCTTCCTCCGGCGGATCCGCTGGGTCAGCGTGAGGTCTTCCATCTCCGGGATCGGACTCGGGTCGACCTGGGTCCACGCCATGCGGTTCCAGATGAGGCTTGACACACCGAGCTGGAATCCAAACGACACCTGTAGGAGACATAACTGCAGCATACCCTCTTCCCCACGTTATGAGCGGCACCGGGCCCCTCCAAGAAGGGTCTGGTGGCACTCGGTACCGGACCATAGGTCGCGGGAGGGCTTCCGAACGGCGGAAATGCCTCTCCTGCGGCGTACAGTCCGAAAAAACATTAAGGTGATTGTAAGTGAACAATACCTTATTTAAGCAAAACTGTGCTTCTCCTTGCGACTTGGGGAGGGCAGGAGGTTCCCCCCTTTCTGTTTGTTTGTCAAGATAGGACTTTAGCGTCCAATTGACCCGCTCTACAATCGCCTGCCCTTGCGGATTGTAGGGAATTCCAAAAGTGTGCTTGATGTCCCACGTCGCCATGAAGGCGGCCAGTTGCCTAGAGCAGTAGGACGGTGCGTTATCCGTTTTCACGTGCCGTGGCTTGCCCATCGCCGCGATGCAGGAAAGGAGGTGCTGCTCCACGTGGGTAGCCGTCTCCCCTTTCTGCGCCGTGGCCCAAACGAACTGGGAAAAGGTGTCTATGAAGACGTGCATGTACTGCCATCTGCCAAACTGCAGCACATGCGTGACGTCCATCTGCCATACCTGATTGGCCTCAGTCCCCCGTGGGTTGACCCCCCACGAGGGCCCCCCCGGTGCCCCTGCACAATGCTGGCAGGAGCGGACGATACCCTGGGCTTGAGAGAGCGGCAGATTGAACTGTCTGGCGAGTGCCTTGGCATTTTGGTGAAAAAATGCATGACTTTGGATTGGAGTAGTGAAAACTCCCAAAACTGAACGTTGCTGAATTTCCTTTGCGGCCGCGTCCGCTCTGCTATTGCCCGCGGAAATCGGACCCGGTAGGTCTTGGTGACTTCGGATGTGGGCAATATAGAGCGGCTCCGTGCGGTTTCGCAAATGAAATTGAGCGGTGAGAAACAGACTAAGTAAATTCTTGTCTATCGCGGGAGTGATGTAAGCTCCCGGTAGACTGTGCAACAAATTCCTTACATACAGGCTGTCAGTTATGATATTCAAACGCTCCTGGGCGAAGGTGCGCAAGGCAAGGTTCACGGCTGCCAACTCTGCCCGCTGAGCGGACTTCTGTGGAAGAGTTAACAGCGTGTGCCAAGCTTCGCCCTCCTGCCAGGTCAAAACACCATAGGTGCGACCACCATCTGTAAAAACTGTCTTGGCCCCTTGGAGCGGGACCAGCGAGAGCAATTCGAACAAGCTGACTGTTCCTGTCTGAAGCGAGACAAGCCTGGGGTCCTTGGGCAAATGGTACGCTAAGCTCCCAGTGAAGCCTTCCAAAGCTATCGGAAGCGAGTCACCTAGCTGCATTAACTGGTGAATTTGTTCCTTGGTGAACGGAACCACAATTTTGGCCAAATCCTGCCCTGAGATGTCCCTAGCTCTCAGCCTTCCACGGTAGACCACCGCGGAGACCAGCTCTTGGGGCGGAACGATGTTCCGTGAAGATGTGTTAGGCAAGTAAACCCACTCCACAATTTTCGCTCCCTTCTCTGAGTCTACGCCTAGCGCCCCAGTGAACATGGATCCCGACCGTACGATGTACAAATTCAGGATCGGGGCATAGGGCCCCTGGGCGATTCTATCAACCCATCTCTGGCTAAGGACTTGGTTAACTTTCTCGAGCGCCAAACGCGCGTCTCGAGAGATTTTTATCCGGTCTGCCGGCTGCTTGCCTAAGGTTAGCAGCGAGAAGAGCGGTTTCAAAAGATCCGTATCCAATCGGAAGTACGGTCTGGCCCAATTAATATTCCCTAAAATCTGCTGTAGCTCTACCAGGGTGACTGAGTCCTGTAGGTTAATTTGAGGCAAAACCGGTGCGGCAAAAGAACGGAGAAGCCGATGACCCAAGTAGGAAAAGGGCTCGGTTCTCTGCACTTTCTCAGGGGCAATGAGTAGACCTTTGTCCCCCAGGCTGGCCTGGAGGTCAGAAAACATTTCGCTGCCAAGTTGCGGCATAGCGACCAAGATATCGTCCATGAAGTGACAAACAATAGCTTTAGGGTAAAGGCTTCGGAATTTTTCCAGCGCGTTGTGAACATAAATTTGGCACAGGGTGGGCGAATTGAGCATGCCCTGTGGCAAAAATTTCCACGCGTAACGGAGCGTGGGCTCACTGTGGTTCACAACCGGCACCGTAAAAGCAAACCTTTCCCGGTCCCTGGGGTCTAAGGGGATTGTATAAAAGCAATCCTTGAGATCTACAACTAGAATCTCCCACCCCTCGGGAATCATATTAGGATTTGGGATGCCGCATTGAAGCGGACCCATGGGCTGAATACACTTATTGATCTCCCTGAGATCGTGGAGGAGTCGCCACTTCCCCGACTTTTTCTTAATCACAAAAATTGGCGAGTTCCAGGGACTGGTGGACTGTTCTATATGTCCTGCGTCTAGCTGCTCTTTCACTAGCTGCTTGAGGGCAACTAATTTCTCTCCCACAACCGGCCATTGTTCCACCCAGACCGGAGTGTCGGTGAGCCATTTAAGTGGCAACGCCATTACCCGAAGGTAAGGGTGGCGCCGTACTGCTGGAGAATGTCTCGCCCCCAAAGGTTGACGTGCACGTCAAGAATGTGCGGCCAGATTACCGCCGTGCCGTCAGCCCCTGGGATCGTGACTTCTACCCACTCTCGGCTCCTAAACGCTTCCTGAACACCGCCTACCCCCCACACATCGGAGACCAGCTCAATGGCCCACTCCCTTGGCCACTGGCCCCTGCTTATCACGGATACATCAGCTCCGGTATCGAGTAGGCCTGAGAACACTCTTTTGTTCAAAAATACCTCGATAACGGGGCGCTGCCTCCACTCAATGTTGGTCTCCACTGTCGCTAAGACCTGGTATCCTTGCACTGCCTCAACCGCGCTCAAGCGGTCTGCTGAGCCGGGCTCTGAGCTGTCACTGAGCCTCCCCTGGCTGCCTGCTGGCGAGTGACAAGGAACCATGATCAGTTGCGCTAAGGAATCTCCCTTATGAATGGTCTGGGGCAGGTGTGTCCAGAGTTGGACCTGGAGAACGCCTGAAAAGTTCGAGTCAATGACTCCTGGAATTATAAATATTCCGCGGGCTCCAGCTACACTACGGGGCAAAACTAAACCTAAAAAGCCTCTGGGCAGGGGACCCATGTACTGGGAATCGACCAGATAGACTGTGCCTGGCAGGTCGCATGTAACGTCTGCCTGGCAAGTCAGCTCTAGCCCTGTGCTACCCTTGGGGCTAGCCTGTGCCCTCGTAGTGCCTGGAATGTGCCTGGAACCTAGTCCAGCTCGGGGAAGTCCTGGTTCTGGGGAATGAGTGAAGCCTCTGTTTGGACTGGGGCCAGAGACATGCCCGCGTTCCGGTTTCCCGAACTCGGACAAAACTTGGCCCAGTGATAGCCTTTTCTGCACTTCGGACATGGGGTTTTCGGAGCCTTGGGCTGGCTGGACCTTTGCCCGCCTCCCTTGAGTCGGCACTCCCTAGCGAAGTGACCGACCTTGCCACAGGAGTGGCATGCCCCCTGGTTCTTTCCTTTGGATTTTTTACCCCCTTGCACCGCCGCCGCCAGCAGACCCATCTTGTAGGAGTCTGTGCCGACGTCGGAGCAAGCTCTAATCATGTCCGATAGGGTCAGATCAGGACGATTGCCTAGGGACTGCAAAATCTTACGACAGTCCAAGTTGGCATTGTCCTTGGCTAACTTGATCATGAGCTCTTGCTGGGCTTGCTCATTGTCAATCTGCCTGGTGATTGCCTCCTCCAGGCGATTGATAAAGTCCATGTAGGGCTCTTGGGCTCCCTGCTTGATAGCGGTGTAGTTTTTAGCCGCTTTGCCAGACGCTGGGATCTTGAAGTACGCCCTATAGGCGGCTTCGGCGGACATCTCTAGCGTGGCTAGAGGCAGGTTGATCTGAGCGTTGATGGGCTCGAAGGCACCTGAACCATATAGCTGTTCAGCAATTACTGCGCCTCCCATCCTAGCGGCCCTGGCCTGAGCCTCAAGCCGATACTCGCTGTCCCAGATCATGTACTGGCTAGGGGTTAGCATCATCCTCATGACAGCTTTCCAGTCGTGAGGAATCCACATGGTGGCTTCGCACGCCTGCTGAAGCGTGCCCCTGGTAAAACGACTTTGGAGCCCTGTCTCTGAAATCGCTTTCCGTAAAGCCATGAGAAGCTTATACGGGACTGGGGAATGCACTACCTGTTGCGCGCCTGTGAGCGCGTCCATCTCTAAGCGGATGGGACAAATCTGTCGAAGCTCAGCTAGCTGTTCTGCTGACAATTCCCCCTTCTTGAGCTCTATCTCTGCTGTGCGCTGAAGGGCACTCTTTACAACTAGGGAAGCCGGTGCTGTCAGAGAAGCGCCTGCGCTTCTCATTCCTTGCGTTCCTTCGGTGACGTCTGCAGCTGTCACCGGAGGAAGGCTCCCTACGCTGCTATGCTGATAGCTGAATGACGGACAGAGCGCCGTGGGCGCAGTCGGGTCGACTGGCTGACCTGATGATTTTTCTAACGGGGGTTCTAGGGCCTCTATCCGGACCGGTTCGATCTGCTCTAAGAGTCTCCTACACTTTTTCCATGTGCTGACTACCCTGCCGGGCGCTTTGGGGGGTTGCTGGATGCAGTCTCCTATCTGATCCCAGAGCTTCAAGGTTAACGTACCTACTTCTGGGTAAAGTAGGCAGTGTCCCCTGAGGTACGCCAAAAGTCTCGCTAGCTCTCCGCTGTGAAATCGCAACTTAAAAACCCTGGCCAGGATTATGAACTCTCCCTCTCGAGTTCTTTGGCTAGCGGACGGACTTGGTCCATGAGAGCAAGTCCCCATATTACCTGCGATGGTCCTCTGAAGTTTCCTCCTCGGGACGAGAGTCGACGCGTCTTTGCAGGCAACAGGTTCGGGCGACGAGTGTCTGGGGTAGCCCTCGGAGCGTGGACCTTCTGCCACGGGCCCTCGGCGGCCTCTGCGTTGTCAGGGGCTCACAGCCTGCCCTGACCGGAACGCGTTTTTCCCTTCGCAAACCTCCCAAAGCCGGGAAAAAAGTGGTAGGAAATGTCTCTTTGGAATGCCTCGTCGCAGGCCACCCCTCCGATCGGCTGGCTGCCGGCCGGAGTGCTGCGCAGTCCTCCGAGCTGCTTTTGGTCGTGGTTCAAGCGTAGAACCAGACCGCGTGAAGCGTTACTCACGAGTAGACCTCTCCAGGGTCCTTTACTCACGAGTAAATCACGTCGGGGTCACCAGATGAAGGAATTGGGGCCACTGGAGGGCCGGGGCGCCCGGAGGATGACTGATCAAGTAACGACACGAGACAAGGAAGCAGGATCGATCAGTACTTTAATGGCAAAAGGCAATATCATTTATAGGGAAGAAAACGCAACGGTGGCAAACTGTCATCTAACAGCGCATTACCTCATACGTTGATTCAGGTTAATGGGGAAACCTTCAAAGGGGAAGTTAATTAACTCGGGCAAACACGGGGAAAGAATGACCATTGTGTTGGGGATTAGGCAGGGACAAACATGGCTTATTTGCGCCAGGGATTTCCCAAACCGGGAGATGAGTTTGTTACACTTAATGTTACACAGAAGTTAGCTATCTGCTTACTTGGCAGCGTCGCGGGTCAGGTCACGGTAATTGGGTGAATCAAACCCTATACTTTATTCACCCCCCTTAATTTGGCGGCCGCAGAACCCACAAGCAAGGAGCGTCTCTCACTGCAGTGGTTTCAGGCGGGCCGTTCCATGCCCTATGGGGCATGGGGAATCCGCAGTAGTTGTTTTGTAACCATAGCTCCTCTAGGGCTACAGAAAGCTGTGTTAGCAGGCTGCAAACTAGACTGTTTAATCAGTTTCCTCCTCTCCTTGTATTGCCAGTTAACCAGAGTAGACCCAGGGAAACCCAAACACCTAAGAGTGACTTCTTAATGAGTGATATTTCATTTTTCTCACTGCCATCCAACCTGTTTGTAATCTATATACTAGTCTTGTGATGGCAAACCTTGGCACTCCAGATGTTCTTGAACTTCAATTATCAGAAACCCAAGTAAGCACTCCTGCTGATCAGGGCTTCTGGGAATTGAAGTCCAAGAACACCTAGAGTGCCAAGGTTTGCCATCACTGTACTAGTCTTTTCCAATATAAATTAAACAAAGTACAATTTTCTCCACATAAACAGGGCAACTGAGTTGGTTTTTTAAATGAATCCAATGGTTATAAAAAAAACTCAGCAATTTTTAACACTATAATTTACTAATTTCTTGATTACAGGAACTGTTTTCCAGTACTAGCTAAATACCATCTGCTCTGCTAATAAAACAATGAAAACAAACATTTTGCCAGTATGCTGTTACTATAAGTCATCCAGATAATGAAGCAAACAATTAGTAAAATTGAATCAATGAACACTGGCATGAATATTAATTACTTAAGAATAACTGTTAATATTTGACAACAGCAAGTCTGGATTTTATTGCCATTCACATCCTAGATAGAAAAACCCAAATAAACTGTAGAAAATGTCTAGCATTTCCATACAGTGGCAGGGAATGTTTACAATTTCTTGTACCAGATTTCAGTAAGTATTCATGGTGTTTTGAAACTAGATGTTTGTAGACCTCATGGTTTTTAAGCATAGATTACGAGCACTGCTATTTCAAATATCACTAACCATAAAGTTTTCTTTTGGTTTTGTTTCCAAACACTACCACAGAGACCGTAATTCATCCTGTTTCTGCCTCTCTCGTAAATATCCTCTTCACATCTGTTTAATAGGAATGAAGGTCCATCTCTCTTACAGGTTTCAGCACCCACAGTCCTGCTAAAGAAGAATCAATTAGCACAGAGGAAATTACTCTTTTCAGGAGCTGTTAGGCCAGGACTGTAGGGATATGCAAGTTGGGTGGACAGAGAAGAGACTCTACACCCTTTTGTTAATCACTCCCAAGAGCAGCCAAGGAAGCAGAAGAGAGAAAATGAGTTTGGAAACTAACTGTGAGAAGGATTAAACACTGTCATCCTTTAGTAGAAATCATCTCAAACAATTTCATGCACAATTAGGCTGCAGTAGCCCAAGTGGCTAAGACACTGCCTGGAAGGCAGGAGGTCAGCAGTTCGATTCCAGAGTACTGCAGGACGGAATGAGCTCCCATCATTGTCCCAGCTCCTGCCAACCTAACAGTTTGAAAGCAAGAAATTGCAAGTAGATAAATAGGAACCACTTCGGTGGGAAGGTAAACAGCATTCCATGCGCTCCGGTGTCTAGTCATGCCTGCCACATGACCACAGAAATGTCTGCAGAAGCAGACAGTGCTGGTTCTTCAGCTTTGAAACAGAGATGAACACTGAACCCTAGAGTCGGATATGACTGGCTTTCAAGCAAGGGAAACCTTTACCTTACTAGACATGGAACAAGTATTTTTGTTTCTCTTTTGGGAAATAAATACCATAGAAAGAGTTTTGAGACGAGATTCTTCTGGGGTAAGATTCTGATGTCAACAACTAAAACATGTATGTTTGTTATCAAGAAAGTTATATATTTATATAAAATTACATATGTGTATATTTAAATAACAATCCATAAGAGTAGTGATATAACAAAACCGGATGCTACAACTTGTACATCCTTGATTCATTTCACCAGCATCAGAGCAGGAGCTGTTTCAATAAAAGCCAGTCATATCCAACTCTAGGGTTCGGTGCCCATCTCTGTTTACAGCCAAAGAGCCAGAGTTGTCTGCATCTGCAGACATTTCCATGGTCATGTAGTAGGCATGACTAGAATGAAGCACACTGAACACTGTTACCTTTCCTGTCAAAGCAGTACCTATTTATTTACTTGCAATTTCTTGCTTTTGAACTGCTAGGTTGGCAGGATCTAGGACAGAAGGCAACTGAAGAGGTTTCTTAGGAAGAGGTTTTTAGCTGGAAATACAGTATATAGGTCTACTTTTTTGTGATTCTCATTTCATTTTTGAAAAAACGCTTCAAATGTTTCAGTAGTTGTTCTGCTTTGGCAATACAGTTAAAAATATCAACTATCACAAAAACAACAACTTATTGTGTTTTTAGCCATTTCTATCTTAGGGCTTGATAAATGGCAGAAGGGCAGGGCATATATAGAATAAATGATGTAAAACCATCCTCAGTAATTTACAACCCTGTGTAACTTCAAACACAAAAATAAGATTATGATGATGTCTGAATTAAGTCCAGGTCCACATTCTATTCTGTCTCTTTGTCTGGAAGAATCCAAAGTAGAAGGAGAAACGAGTGTCTTCCCCCTAAGCAACCATTTCTGTTGAGCGGCTCCTTGCTGTCTACTTGAGCATTTGTATGTGGGAATGTTTACAGGGGGCATTTTACACTGATTGGAGCCCACTATACTAAAATAAAGACCATTGTAGACAAATAAACTCATAGTTAGTGGGTGGTGGTGGTAGATATACCTTGGATACCTTGGAATCCATGGATTGGTAGACATTTCTGCAACCAGATTCCACACATGCAACTAGACTTGAGAAATCAAGTCCAGTTACGTGCGTTTTTAACCATTTGGATATATTATCACCCACTGGCTAGGCACATGATGGCGAACCTTGGCGCTCCAGATGTTCTTGGACTTCAATTCCCAGAGGCCCAAGCATCCTGTGAATCCATACAAATGGATTTATTACAATTCATCCAGCCCACACTGCCCTCGTCGCTTGCGGAAGTAAAATGTCATCTGTACGGGCGTGTTTTACTTCTGTTTCTTGAAGCGACGAGGGCAGCATGGGCCAGATGAATCGCAGTAAACCCATTTGTGTGGATTCACAGGGTGCTTGGGCTTCTGGGAATTGAAGTCCAAGAACATTTGGAGTGCCAAGGTTCGCCATCATGAGGCTAGGCGGACCACAACATATGCCCTCTGCTTTCACCTTGCCTAAAGGATCCAACAGAGGATGCTTTGGGGAGTTTTAGTACATATGCCAATAATTATTGCTGGGAATGTTGCTGCAAAAACTGTTTCCTGCTACAAAGCCTATGTTTTCATCTTTTCAAGCCAGGAATATATAGGACTATATTATGTTGGTGTAACCATTGCATAGCCACAGGCACAACAACACCATAATATTGTGCCAAGGCTTGGAAAAGTTCCCTTTTTTTGACTATAGCATCCCAAAATCACAGCCATCATGGGTGGTTCTGTGCTGAGGGATTATGGGTAGCAAATAATAGCTTTTTCAAGGTGTCTGTTTAACTACTTTGCCTGGAAAACAAGGTTTGTTCCCTAGGGGATAAATGCAAAACAATCTGTAGAAGCCAATATATAGGGATTGATGAATACATGGTTATAGATCTTGCAATTCTTTAATAAATTTGTTACAGCCAAAGGGTTGCTTTTTAATGCTTTGTTTTTCCTCGATACTTTTATCTGGGAAAAGAAGGAGCAATCCTTTATAACAAACAAATTGTCTAGTAGCACATTTTGTAAAATTGCAACTGAATTCATACTACTAACATGATCTTTACAATAAATGTCACAGAGAGAGATAAAGAAGATCCAGAATCGCTTTTGTGCAGAAGTAATGACTCATAAACTATATATCTGAAATAGGCTCTATGTTGAAAGCACAACTATAATCACAGTGTTCTGCCCCTAATATAATTGCTTAGATCAATTTTAAAACATTAATGCAATCCCAGGTTTAGTAGAAGGCCAGAACAGAGATGACAGGAAATTTTCCCCTACCCCTTTGGAAATGAAGAGAATTATTTGGATGTAACCATTACTTTCCTGACGTGGTTATAAAAACAAGGCCCTGGAAATTAACACAACAATAACAAATATGGGATGGATCTGGAGGACTTTTCACTTTCGTCAGAGGAAGTTCTGCCAAAGCCATCTGCATTTTTTACAGCCATATACTGTATATGTTTTATGGCTAAAAATGTCAGTTAGTTAAAGGTTTAACTGGCTGCTAAGTTTAACCAATTGAAATGTGCTGTCTGATTTACAATTTACACATTAATATAATCATAATCCTGAATTCCTGGTCCAGGTATATGAATGGTCTATAGAGTTGTTGTGTCCAAGTATTAGTTTAAGAACTGTGTCTGCTCTGTGTTTAAACTCAAGACATGCCAAGCGGCAAAAACCAGGAAGTGCACCTTTTCAGTAGGCGCCAAATTCAAAGAGCTGTCTTAAACACTGATTTGTCACTTTGTATTTTGCCGCCTTTCTGAAGGCCCGCCGAAATGTATCCACTTGTGTAACTGCCATTCTAACTGTATATTAGCAAGCCACCTTATACATAGTCCCCAGTTCGATTTCCTGAGCTGATAATAAATCACTTGTGTTTGACCCGATCCTGCTGGACTTAGCACAAGAGTGTTCCTAGATTTCCACAGGATCTTTCCCATCACTGACTCAAATGAATTGTGAAACAGAGCCTTTTGCTGGGAAACACAGCTATAAAGTAAAAATGCCACTATTTTTATTTGTGGATTCCGCGTGCCCAGCTGGCACGCATGGCCTCTGGCAGAGGTTAAACCTAGCGAGCACGCTCCTGGCCCCTGGCCCTTGCCAGTAGGGAGAAATTAAGGGGGGTGGATAAATGATAGGGTTTGATTCACCCAATTCCTTGACCTGACCAGCGGACCTGCTGAGAGAGCGAATATGTTACCCATTAGAGTAATCCCTCATCTCCGAGTTTCAGTCTTATCCCAGAAGCAAACAGGAGTCATGATTGCCTTAATCTAAGCCTTGAACAATGGTGTTTTCCTAGTCAATGTTTGCCCGCACTAATTAACTTCCCCAAAAGAGATTCCCAATTAACCTGAGTAAATAGGTGATGTGATCTAATGTCGGGTGACGGTTTTTTCTACCTTGCCTTCTGATCTATAAAAGGTGATGTCTTTTCCTCAATAAACCACTGATCTTATCCACCTCCATACTGCCTCGTATCGTTCCTTGATCAGTCTCCTCCGGGACCTCAGGCCCCTAGCGGCCCCGATTCCTACACCTGGTGACCCCGACGTGATCTACTCGTGAGTAAGCGACCCCCGAGCGGTCTACCTCAGAGTAAGCGATCACACAGTCCGGTTCTGTGCTTGAACCGTGTCCGAATCATCCCGGAGGACAGCGCGGCACTCCGGCCGGCAGCCAGCCGATCGGAGGGACGGCCTGCGGTGAGGCAGTCCGAAGAGGCTTCCTACAGCTTGCTCCCGACTTTCGAGGCGGCTTGCGCCAAAGGGAAAAACGCGTTCCGCTCAGGGCAGCTGTGAGCCCCTGACAGCGCAGTGGCCACCGAGGGCCCGTGGCCGCAGTCCACGCTCCGAGCTCTACCCAGTGCGCCGTCGCCAGAACCTATTGCCTTGCCAAAGACGAGTCGACTCGTCCCGAGGAGGAAACTTCGGAGGACCCAATCGCAGGTAATATGGGGACCTGTCCTCAGCGACAGCGTCCATCCGCTAGCCAAAGAACTCGTGAGGGAGAGTTCAGAATCCTGGCCAGGGTATTTAAGTTGCGTTTTCACAGCGGAGAGCTAGCGAGAATTTTTGGTGTACCTAGGGGAACACTGCCTGCTTTACCCAGAAGTAGGTACGTTAACCCTTGAGCTCTGGGATCAGATAGGAGACTGCATTCAGCAACCCCCGAAAGCTCCAGGAGGCGTAATTCGCACATGGAGAAAATGTAGGAAGCTCTTGGCGGAGATAGAGCCAGTCCGGATAGAGGCCAAAGAACCCCCAAATCTGCCAGTTATGCCAGCCGAGCCAACGGCGCTCTATCCGTCACTCCAGTTTAGGCAGAGTAGTGTAGGGAGCTTTCCCTCGGTGACAGCTGCAGACGTGACCGACGGAACGCAAGGAATGAGGAGCGCAGGCACTTCTCTGACAGCAACGGGTTCCCGAGCTACCAAGAGTGCCCTTCAGCGCACAGTAGAGGAAGAACTCAGGAAGGGGGATTTGCCAGTAGAAGAGCTAGCCGAGCTCAGTCAGATATGTCCCATCCACATGGAGATGGATGCCCTCACGGGGGCACAGCAGGTAGTTCATTCCCCAGTCCCATATAAGCTTCTCATGGCTATACGGAAAGCCATTTCAGAAACTGGGCTCCAAAGTCGCTTTACTAGGGGCACGCTTCAGCAAGTGTGCGAAAACACCATGTGGATTCCCCATGACTGGAAAGCCGTCATGCGGATGATGCTCACCCCTAGCCAGTATTTAATTTGGGACAGCGAGTTTCGCCTTGAGGCGCAGACAAGGGCTGCCAGGATGGGAGGCGCAGTACTTCCTGACCAGTTATATGGTTCAGGTGCCTTCGAGCCCATCGATGCTCAGATCAACTTGCCTCTCGCCACTCTCCAGATGTCGGCCGAGGCTGCCTTTAGGGCGTTTTTCAAAGTCCCAGCAACTGGCAAAGCGGCTAAGAATTACACCGCTATTAAGCAAGGAGCCCAGGAACCCTATATGGACTTCATTAATCGCCTGGAGGAAGCTATTAGCAGGCAGATTGATAATGAGCAGGCCCAACAAGAGCTCATGATGAAGTTAGCCAAGGACAACGCCAATTTAGACTGCCATAAAATCTTGCAGTCCCTGGGCAATCGTCCTGACTTAACCCTTACGGACATGATTAGAGCTTGCGCCAACGTTGGCACAGAATCCTATAAAATGGGTTTGCTAGCAGCAGCGGTGCAAGGAGGTAAAAAACCTAATGGCAAGAGCAAGGGAGCATGTCACAATTGTGGCAAGGTCGGCCACTTCGCTAGGGAGTGCCGGTCCAAGGGAGGCGGACAAAGGTCCGGCCGTCCCAAGGCTCCGAACACCCCATGTCCGAAGTGTAAAAGAGGCTACCATTGGGCTCGAGACTGTCCGAATTCGGGAAACCGGAATGCGGGCATGTCTCTGGCCCCAGTCCAAACAGGGACTTCCCTCACCCAAAGCTCACCAGAGCTAGACTAGATCCTGGTCCCGCTCCAGGCATTGCGAGGGCACAGGCCAGCCCCAAGGGCAGCACAGGGCTAGATTTGACTTGTCAGGCAGACGTTACATGCGACCTGCCAGGCACGGTCTATCTGGTGGACTCCCAGTACATGGGTCCACTGCCCAAGGGCTTTATAGGTTTAGTTTTGCCCCGTAGTGTAGCTGGAGCACGCGGAATTCTTGTAATTCCAGGAGTCGTTGACTCGAATTTTTCAGGCGTTCTCCAAGTTCAGCTTTGGACTCACCTGCCCCAAACAATTCACAAGGGAGACACCTTAGCGCAACTGATTATGGTTCCTTGTCACTCGCCAGCAGATAGCCAGGGAAGGCTCAGTGACAGCTCCGAGTCCCGGTCAGAGGACCGCTCGAGCGCCAGTGAGGCAGTACAAGGATACCAGGTCTTAGCGACAGTGGAGACCAACATTGAGTGGAAGCAGCGCCCCGTTATCGAGGTATTTTTGAACAAAAGAGTGTTCTCAGGGTTACTCGATACCGGAGCGGATGTGAGCATGATAAGCAGAAGCCAGTGGCCAAGGGAATGGGCCATTGAGCCGGTCTCCGATGTGTGGGGGGTAGGCAGAATTCAGGAAGCGTTTAGGAGCCGGGAGTGGGTGGAAGTCACAATCCCAAAGGCTGACGGCACAGCGGTAATTCGGCCGCACATTCTTGACGTGCACATCAACCTTTGGGGGCGAGACATCTTGCAGCAGTATGGTGCTACGCTTACCTTCGGGTAATGGCGTTGCCACTTAAATGGCTCACCGACACGCCGGTTTGGGTAGAACAATGGCCGGTAGTGGGGGAGAAGCTAATTGCCCTCAAGCAGCTGGTTAAGGAACAGCTAGACGCAGGACATATAGAACAGTCCACAAGTCCATGGAATTCGCCAGTTTTTGTCATTAAAAAGAAGTCGGGGAAGTGGCGACTCCTCCACGATCTCAGAGAGATCAATAAATGCATACAGTCAATGGGCCCGCTTCAATGCGGCATCCCAAATCCTAACATGATTCCCGAGGGGTGGGAGATTCTAGTCGTAGATCTCAAGGATTGCTTTTACACAATTCCCTTAGACCCCCGGGACAGGGAAAGGTTCGCCTTTACGGTGCCAGTTGTGAACCACAGTGAGCCCAAGCAGCGTTACGCGTGGAAATTTTTGCCACAGGGCATGCTCAATTCACCCACCCTGTGCCAAATCTATGTTCACAACGCACTGGCAAAGTTCCGAAGCCTTTACCCTAAAGCCATAGTTTGCCATTTCATGGACGACATCTTGGTCGCAGTGCCGCAACTCGGCAGCGAAATGTTTTCTGACCTCCAGGCCAGCCTGGGGGACAAAGGTTTGCTCATAGCCCCGGAGAAAGTGCAGAGAACCGAGCCCTTCTCATACTTGGGTCATCGGCTTCTCCGCTCTTTCGCAGCACCAGTTTTGTCTCAGATCAATTTACAGGACTCAGTCACTCTTGTAGAATTACAGCAAGTTCTGGGTAACATTAATTGGGCCAGACCGTATTTCCGATTGGACACGGATCTTCTAAAACCGCTCTTCTCGCTGCTAACTTTAGGCAAGCAGCCGGCAGACCGGATACACATTTCTTGAGAAGCGCGCTTGGCTCTCGAGAAAGTGAACCAAGTTCTCAGCCAGAGGTGGGTAGATAGGATCACCCCAGGGCCATATGCTCCGATCCTGAATTTGTACATCGTACGCGCAGGATCCATGTTCACTGGAGCGCTCGGTGTGGATGCCGAGAAAGGGGCGAGTATCGTGGAATGGGTGTACTTGCCGAACACCTCTTCCCGGAACATCGTTCCTCCCCAAGAGTTGGTCTCCGCGGTGGTCTACCGCGGGAGGCTGAGAGCTAGGGACATTTCAGGGCACGATTTAGCCAAAATTGTAGTCCCGTTCACCAAGGAACAAATTCAGCAATTGATGCAGCTCGGTGACTCGCTTCCAATTGCGTTGGAGGGATTCACCGGATGCTTGGCATACCACTTGCCAAAAGACCCCAGACTTGTCTCACTCCAAACGCAGACAGTTAGCTTGTTCGAATTGCTTTCGCTGGTTCCACTTCAGGGGGCCAGGACAGTTTTTACTGATGGTGGTCGCACATATGGTGTCTTGACCTGGCAGGAGGGCCAAGCTTGGCGCACGCTGCTAACTCTTCCACAAAAGTCCACGCAGCGGGCAGAGTTGGCAGCGGTGAACCTTGCTTTGCGCACCTTCGCCAAGGAACGTTTAAACATCATCACGGATAGTCAATATGTCAGGAATTTGCTTCACAGTCTACCGGGAGCATACATCACTCCCGCGATAGACAAAAATTTGCTTAGCCTGTTTCTCACTGCTCAATTCCATTTGCGAAACCGCACGGAGCCGCTCTATATTGCCCACATCCGCAGTCATCAGGACCTACCGGGTCCGATTTCCGCGGGCAATAGCAGAGTGGACACGGCCGCAAAGGAAATTCAGCAACATTCAGTTTTGGGTGTTTTTCCTACTCCAATTCAAAGCCATGCCTTTTTCCATCAAAATGCCAAAGCGCTCGCCAGACAGTTCAATCTGCCACTTTCTCAAGCCCAAGGCATAGTTCGCTCTTGCCAGCATTGTGCAGGGGCACCAGGGGGGCCCTCGTGGGGGGTCAACCCACGAGGGACAGAGGCTAACCAGGTGTGGCAGATGGATATCACACATGTCCCGCAGTTTGGCAGATGGCAGTACATGCACGTTTGCATAGACACCTTTTCTCAGTTCGTTTGGGCTACAGCGCAGAAAGGGGAAACTGCTTCCCACGTGGAGCAGCACCTCCTTTCCTGCATTGCAGCCATGGGCAAGCCACGGCACGTGAAGACCGATTACGGCCCGGCCTACTGTTCTAGGCAGCTGGCCGCCTTCATGGCCACCTGGGATATTAAGCATACTTTTGGCGTTCCTTACAATCCACAGGGGCAAGCGATTGTGGAACGGGTCAATTGGACGCTCAAGTCCTATATTGACAAACAAACAGAAAGGGGGGAGCCACCAGCCCTCCCCAAGTCACAGGGCCAGGCACAGCATTGCCTGAATAAGGTATTGTTCACATACAATCACCTTAATGTTTTTTCGGATTGCACGCCGCAGGAGAAGCACTTCCGCCGTTCGGAAGCTCTCCCGCGACCGATGGTCCGATACCGGGTGCCACCAGACCCTTCTTGGAGGGGCCCGGCGCCACTCATAACCTGGGGAAGAGGGTATGCTGCAGTTATGTCTCCTACAGGTGTCATTTGGATCCCAGCTCGGTGCGTCAAGCCTCATTTGGAACCTCATGGCGTGGACCCAGACCGACCCGAGTCCGATCCCGGAGATGGAGGACCTCACCCTGACCGAGGAGACCCATCGGGAGAAGCGACGGCTGCGGACGCCGGCACCGAGGATCACCTGGAGGATGGTTAAGGCCCTTTGCAGTGAGGCCCAGGATGCCCTCCTACGCGAGGAAAGGGAGCCGACACCGGAGAACTTCGTAGCAGCAGTCTTTGCCCAGATTGATGCCAACACCGTGATCTTCACCATCATCCTGACCCTCTCCCTGCTTTTAGGGGGAGGCGCTCAGGCCGCCTCGTTGGAGGCCAACGACCTAGTGCCCGGCGGAGACCTCTCTGCACGGATGCAGTACAACATTTGGGAAAGGTTGGCGGGTCTCGTCAACCAGTCCGATTTTTGCCTGAAGCAGGACGTCGGTTCCGCCTCGATCCTCAGCACCTGCCTCATCCCAGTGTGCCATTCTCCAGGCGCATACCCCAGGGATGGGGATTGGCTTGTGAAAAGACTTTTTAGCCCGTACATTCCAACGGCTTCTTCTGAGTACACCCGTTGGGAAATGCGGCTGACCATGACTTTGCCGGCTGATGCAGCCACTCTCCACACTCCTCGGGTGGCGGTCAGCCCGAACTCTACCTGTGGAAGGATGCATGGCTGCGCCTCAGCTGGTCGGACTCGGCACCGCTGCCTCAACGTCGGCAGTGGCAATTGGACTTGCAATAACCCGGTGCCACTCGGTACCATGTATGCTCATGTTACCCTACCGTCTGGTTGGTTCTTTACATGCAACCAGTACACGTGGAACTACATTCCTGCAAATATTTCAGACTCTATATGCTGTATCAGTCGTTTGACATTGTTACTCCCCACTAAGGATATGGTCACCCCAAGCACGAATGTCACAAGTGTTGATGTCTCCTCACTCATACGACACACTCGCACCACCCAGTTAGACAGCTCATGTGAGAGCAGCTTCAGAGTAATGAGCCCTGCTGAATACTTCTCTTTGGCAGTCAGTATCTTTGGCGTGCCAGGCTTAGCCGTCGGCAACGCAAAGAGAATTGGTCGCTTGGCTTGCGGCTTAGCAAAGGCCATCAATCATACCTCCTCAGCGATAGCGCTCCTTAATCAAGAGCAGGCAGAACTTCACCATGCCATTCTTGATAATAGAGTGGCTATCGACTACCTCTTATTGTTGCACCACCTGGGTTGCAAATCCTTTCATGATATGTGTTGCTTCAACCTTACTGACAACTCCCGCAAGATCCAGAGCCAGCTCACGGACCTCCACACCATAGTCCAGGGCATCAGAGAAGGGTCTGCATGGGGAAATTGGTGGAGTTCCTTGTGGAACTGGATGTGGTCGTGGATTCCGTGGGGATGGCTTCAAACGGTACTTAAAGTGGTCGTGGGGGGGTGATTGTACTAGGCATAGCACTCTGCTGCTTTGCGCAATGTATTCCCTCGCTGATATCGAGGTGCCGATCCAAGAAGGAGCCCCGAAGTGTCATTCCTGCTCATCAGTTAGTGCCTCTCTTGCGCAGAGTCGCCGGTCAGGCTCTTAAGTAAAATTAAAAGGGGAGATGTGGATTCCGCGTGCCCAGCTGGCACGCATGGCCTCTGGCAGAGGTTAAACCTAGCGAGCACGCTCCTGGCCCCTGGCCCTTGCCAGTAGGGAGAAATTAAGGGGGGTGGATAAATGATAGGGTTTGATTCACCCAATTCCTTGACCTGACCAGCGGACCTGCTGAGAGAGCGAATATGTTACCCATTAGAGTAATCCCTCATCTCCGAGTTTCAGTCTTATCCCAGAAACAAACAGGAGTCATGATTGCCTTAGTCTAAGCCTTGAACAATGGTGTTTTCCCAGTCAATGTTTGCCCGCACTAATTAACTTCCCCAAAAGAGATTCCCAATTAACCTGAGTAAATAGGTGATGTGATCTAATGTCGGGTGACGGTTTTTTCTACCTTGCCTTCTGATCTATAAAAGGTGATGTCTTTTCCTCAATAAACCACTGATCTTATCCTCCTCCATACTGCCTCGTATCGTTCCTTGATCAGTCTCCTCCGGGACCTCAGGCCCCTAGCGGCCCCGATTCCTACATTATTTTATTTATTTATTTGGATTTATATGCCGCCCTCTTGCCCTAGGGCAACTCAGGGCGGCGCACAATCACATAAATATTATACACACACCCTTAAAAAATTAATAAAAAATAATAAAATGAAATTAAAAAACTATTTAAAACCATCCCAAATTTAACCGCGCATGTGTGGTTTGTTTGAGCATGCACACATCAGTGGTTTCCCGGCAGCGGCAGGCCCCTGTCATCTCCAGGCCTGGGACAGGAGTCCTGATGGTCCCCCCACTGATGTCGGCCCTCGTTCCAGGAACTGAGCATGCCAACTTTTGTTTTAATAGCTTTAATTTTGAGTTGATTTTGATGTATGTATTTTGATATCAAAATTTAATCAACATAATCAGGAGCTGGTATCTAACTGAATTTGATTCTAAATGTGGTGGTGGTGGTGGTGGTAATGGTGATGGTGATGGTGATGGTATGTGCCTTCAAGTGAGGTCTGATTTATGGCAATTCTAGGTAGAAAGTACTCAGTGATTCATCTTTCTTTTCTTCTTGGGATGCCCTGGAATCACGTTGCTTGCCCAAGATAGTTTAGATTGTATCTTCTCATACAAGGTACTGTGGGGAATCAAAATCCCAACTCCTGGTTTGGTAGTCAAGTGCTCCATCCCACTCCATCCCACTCAGTTTATCTTCTCTTTAATCAGCATGATAACATTCAGCAAGACATTGCATTATGTTTTGAGTTTTTGCATACATTAGTAGCCACATGTGCGTCCCTTCATCTTTCAACTTCAACCAGGGTTACTGAAGGAATTTGCAGATGTAGTCCCGGGGCTTCTGTTTATGATACTTGAGAATTCCTTGAGAACATGTGAAGTATCTGAAATATAAACACAGTTGTTCTTATCTTCAAAAAAGGAAGACCTGGACTGACTAGTGAGTATAATAGTGATAGCAAGAACAATTCTAAAAAAGGTTGTTTAGTGACATTTCCATAGTGTTCCTCAACCACTGGTGTGCAAAAGTTAAAAATTTTATTGAATATCTAATACATTTTCCCCACAATCTTGAACTCCTCCCCTTTCTTTCTGACCTCTTCAGTCTTGCAGCCTCTTCCTCCATCTCTTCATCTACCTCTCATTTCCCCATCTCCTGTAATAGCATTGCTGGACATTATGGAGACCATTACAGTGTTTCTGGCTGTCCATAGTAATAGCTGCTCTGACATCACAGCATAGGAAGTCTTCAGCAAAGCAGCTTGAATGCTACAAGAGATTTAAAATCCATGAAAATGTAGCATAACTAATGAAAGAGTATCAGAAAATTGTTGTCCTATTTTGTTGTTTTGTCTTGTCTACTTTCTGATATTATATATAAGTATCTCTCCCAGTTTCCAGTTTGTTCCCAGGTCTCTCTCCAAGCTACAACCAAATGAATTAAAAATCTTAACCTATAAAATCGAGGGTTAACCGTTGGAACTTTGCATAGGCTCCTTAGCCAGGCCCTACTAGCCTGCACTCACCATTTGTGCACACGCCCGAACTGGGTACCCAGGTAAACGCAAGGTTAAGAAATGCACCAGTGGGGCAAGAGCCCCACAAACGCGAAAAAGGGAAACAACTTCCTTTCCCAATGTTCTTTGCGCCGCACCGCACCACAGCCAATCAGGCTGAGAGGCGCGACCACAAAGAACATTGAAAAACGCACCACGGCCAATCAAAATCGAGCCGCAGAAAAAAACACACCACAACCACAAATCACAAACCCATAACTACAAGCCCCAGAGTCCTGCGCGACATGAGCGTGCAGGATGCTAAAGAAACCGGCGCCCAAAAAATTAAAAAGAAAAACAACTCACCGCCTCACAGCCAAGCAAACACCAGCCGGCTTTCTTTTCCTCACCCACGGCGTCTGAAGGTCCCGACTGGAGTTTCCCCTTTAATATCAGTGGGTGGGGGGTTGCGAGCCCCCTCTCCCCTGGCTCCCCTAGGGTTAGGAGGTTTGGGGGGACAAAAGGGGTATGTCCCCCCAACCCTTCTGGACCCAGGAGACCAAGGAGAGTGGATCGATTCCCCCCTCCTAAAAAAAACTCTGTCTTTAAAGAGAAGAAACCAAGCGGTTTCTTCTCTTTAAAAACGGAGTTGTTTTAAGGGGGGGAAATCAATCCACTCTCCCTGGGCTCCTGGCTCCAGAAGGGTTGGGGGGACATACCCGTTTTGTCCCCCAAAACCTCCCAACCCCAGGGGAGCCAGCGGAGAGGGGGGTTGCAACCCCCCACCCACTGATATTAAAGGGGAAACCCCATCTACTTTCACGACTCCACACAATCAAAGCACCATAACACAATAAAAACCCCTCCCCACCACCTAGCCCACCCTTCCTATCCCCCACCGACCACGCTCCCTCCCCACAACCTAGCCCACCCTTCCTATCCCCCAATGACCACGCCCCTCCCCACCACCTAGCCCACCCTTCCTATCCCCCAATGACCATGCCCCCTCCCCACCACCTAGCCCACCCTTCCTATCCCCCAATGACCACGCCCCCTCCCCACCACCTAGCCCACCCTTCCTAACCCCCAATGACCATGCCCCCTCCCCACCACCTAGCCCACCCTTCCTAAACCCCAACGACCATGCCCCCTCCCCACCACCTATCCCACCCTTCCTGACCCCCAACGACCATGCCCCCCTCCCCACCACCTAGCCCACCCTTCCTAACCCCCAATGACCATGCCCCCTCCCCACCACCTAGCCCACCCTTCCTAACCCCCAACGAGCATGCCCCCTCCCCACCACCAAATAAAGAAATAATTTTTAAAAAATTACTAAAAACACAGTCAAAAACATCCAAAATACACAAAAACAAACAAAAACACCAAAAAACAATCAAAAACAAAACAAACAGACAAAAATACAAATTCCAACCACCACCCCACACACACACACACACAAAAGAAAAAAAACAAGCAAACTTACCAAAAGATGTCCTACCTCCACGAGGACCGGAAAAGAAATGAATAAAGAAAGAGACTACTTACCAGAAGAAGCTCCACCCAGAGGCCAGGAGAGAAAAAACAGTCAAAATACAATAACCCCTACCAGCACTACCTGCTGGCCACAATAGTAAAAACAATTCAAAAACAGCCCCAAACAAAAGGCCACAAGAGTAAAAACAAATCAAAAACATAACACAAATTCACAATTTTACACAAAAGGTCACACCAATAAAAACAAGTCAAAAAATTACACTAAAACACACTTTAACACAAATCACAAACATATGTCAATAAAATACAATAGAAACTTTTAAAAATCCTGTGCTGAGTTTTAACTCAAATTAAAACACAAAACATCTAAACACATTTTAAAAACATTGAATGTAAAAAACATTTACTTCTACATTATTAAAATTATTACCTACGGTACAACTAATTTAAAAAATTCAAAAAACTAAAACATTATTCGCTTACATAAAACAATTTGGAAAAATTATATCATACTTTGTTCTTTTATTAATCCTAAAAAAAACCAAAAAAGCAGATCACAGTTAATAACAGCCAAGCCAACAAATTTTTACATAAATAAACATTTTTAAAATTAAAATTACAGACTAAGCAATTTTTAAAAAACATTAACACAATTTAACCTTCCAACACAATTTAAAACAGCCCGGCAACGCCGGGCAACCTCTGCTAGTACAGTATAAAATGTAGTTTATTGTATTCATTTGTGCTGTGGAACAAAGATGCTCATCCTTTTAGAATGGAATAATAGTTTTGTGACTCAGGCAGGACATTCTCATCATCTTTTTAAAGCTTTTTTAAAGTGATGCAGCAAGCAATAAAATGAATAAAGAAATACCCCTGCTTACGGAAAAAAAGTCCATTCCGTAGGCTTTTGCTTAAATTGCATTTTTATGTAACTCGAAGCAAACCCATAGGAACAATTATTTTTTATGTAACTCAAAGCAAACCCATAGGAAAAATGATTTTTTTATGTAAATCGAAGCAAACCCATAGGAAAATGAATTTTTACGTAACTCGAAGCAAACCCATAAGAAACCGTGTAAATCGGGACATGGTTTTAGCACAAAATCATTATGTAAGTCAAATTTTATGTAAGTCAAGGCATTTGTAAGTCGAGGTTTTACTGTAGTTATTGTAGGGCAGGAGTTTTCTTAGTGAATTAAAATTAAACTCCAAGCACAATCAAGCCAATGTCCAGCACTTCAGAGAGATTTCAGCATATACCTAACCTTTCTCCTGACCTTTATTTGGCTGGGAAATGTTTATTTTATTTTACTGAAACAGCAGCCTCCTAGAGCAAACCCAAGGGAGCCTGTGGCGAGAGAGCAGCTAAGATTTGTTCCGCGTGAGTGCATCTTAATGTCATACATAGGCTTTGACTTAAATTAGCTGTTAAATAGCACAGCTATGAATTTGTTAATACACTGCATGCCCCACTTCATTATAACGTTCTTGCCAGCCCTAATGAGATTAGCTGATATTGCCTGGACTTTGTAGCAGCATTCCTTGACCGTGATATTTTCAGGCCTTCTAAATTGCTGAAAAACAACTTGAAGAAAATGTCACCCATTATCACAAAATGTCACCAAGGGTGTTCGTGGTGAGCCATCAGGTCCTGTTCTGCAAGCACAAGAGAGGCGGGGCAGGGAGGCCAGGTCTTCCAAGTCTTGAGCCAGAAAAGTCACCATAAGTCAGAGATTCTGCCACAGGTGAGGGGGCATCTGGGAAGCTGAGCCAGCAGGGATAAAAGGGTAGGAGGGACCAGGTGGGGTTTTTTGTTATTGTTGGACACATCAGCAGAGGAAGAGGAGAGTTGGGGAGATGCATTAGAGGGCCGGGAGCTGCTCTGTTGTAATTCGGCAGAGGTGACAGCAAGGATGGCTTTGTAGTAGAGACAGCTTGTTTCCTCCAGCTTGGTCTGCTGCATATGCCAAGGGAAACTGATGGCTTCAGTTTGGGCACTGACATTTGGTTTGGCTCTCCCCTAGCTTCAGCCTTTAGAACACCTAACTGAAATTTCACTTCCCATCCTTCCTGGCTTCAATACTGAAGAGCAACAGACAAGCCAAAGAATTGCCCCGGAGGGGTAGTAGCATGGAAGCGGATTCCTCTCACTTGCTTTTATTGTTGTTGTTCAGTCGCATAGTTGAGTCCGACCCTTTGCAACCCCATGGACCATTATACGCCAGGCACCCCTATCCTCCACGATCCTCCTTATAGGCCCTCTCTAAATGGACTCCAATGAGGAGCTTAGGTGTATACAGGTCATTTACTTCTCAGTTTGGGATTTTCAAGTTCCCCCAGTGCAGCCAATTGTGATCTCAACTGAAAGGGCTGTAGCCAAAGGGTTCATGGCAGAAACTCCTCCTCCTCTTCTTCCTGCTCCTCCTGTGTCTAAGTCAGACTTTGAACTGCCAAAACGAAACCACCTTTTGGTGAATTCATTCCACATTTCATTTGCCTGACTTAGTGTGAGAAAGACTAGCTGGTACAACAAGGTTGCCATTGCCCGGGGTACGCCTGATTGTTGTTCAGAAATACCACAATCTTTGAGAAGGCTCTTCTGTGTACCCCACTCAACCTTCTGAGAACAAGGGAAAAGAGGTAGTTGAGGCTCATGTTATTTTTTGAGTAAAAGTTGTTTATTTTATTTTTATTTATTTATGGTTCAAATTTCTATGCTGCCCAATCAGGCGAACCCGACTCAGGGCGGCTCACAACAAAATTTAAAACATGCATATTAAAAACAATTAAAACCCCAACATACCCACCCTCCTATTAAAACTAACCACATTAAAACTGCCTGCATTAAAAAGATGGGGGCTTCATTTTATAAGCCAGCAGGCCGGGGCCACTCTTCCATCTGAGCCCCACACCTGCCCCGCCAACCAGGTTTTTAATTCTCTTCTGAAAGGCAGCAGCTCCATCTGCTCCCGCAACTCTACTGGCAGGAGGTTCCACAAGGCTGGTGCAGACACAGAAAAGGCCCTCTTTCATGTGCCAGAGAGGCAAGCCCCTCTGGCAGATGGAACAATTAGAGAGCCCCTCCGGTCCACTCTGGTTGGACGGACAGACACTCTTGGGACGATGCGGTCTCTTAGGTATCCTGGCCCACTACCATGTAGGGTTTTAAAGGTCAAAAACAGCACCTTGAATTGCACCCAGAGACAAACTGATAACCAGTGCAGCTCCCAAAGCAATGGTGAGGCGCGAGCATAACGCCCGCACCCCATCACCACCCGGGCTGCTGCATTCTGCACCAGCTGTAGCCTCCAAATGGTTGTCAAGGGCAGCCCCATGTAGAGCGCATTGCAATAATCTAGCCTGGAGGTCACCAGAGCATGTGTGACCATGAGCAGGGAGTCCCGGTCCAGGAGCGAATGCAACTGTCAGATGACGCGAAGCTGTGTGAAAGCCCTCCTGGCCACGGCTGCCACCTGATCTACAAGTAGCAGTCCCGAATCCAGGAGGACCCCTAAGTTGCGTACCGGGTCTGTCTGGGGCAAAGCAGCCCCATTCAAGACCAAAGTTGGCAGCTCCCTGGATAACGCGGGGGCCCCCATCCACAGCCACTCAGTCTTGGAGGGATTCAATTGTAGCCTGTTCCCCCCCCCCCTGACAGCTTCCAGACATCTGGATAGGACATTGACCGCATCACTGGGGTCCCCACGGGCCGAGATGTACATCTGGGTATCATCAGCATACTGATGATACCTCACCCCATGGGAACGGATAATCTCGCCCAGCGGCTTCATGTAGCTGTTAAATAGGAGAGGAGAGAGCATCGAGCCCTGAGGCACCCCATAACACAGGGGCCTAGGGTTGGACCTCTCACTCTCCAACCACACCGACTGGGTCCGGCCCTCCAGAAATGAGGAAAACCAGGATAACACAGTACCCTGGATCCCCAATCCTTTGAGCCGTTCCAGAAAGATACCGTGGTCGACAGTATTGAAGGCAGCTGAGAGGTCAAGAAGGGCAAGGATGGGCGGATGGCCACCATCCCGCTCCCGCCAGAGATAATCTACCAGTGCGACCAATGCCATCTCTGTACCATATCCAGGCCTGAAACCTGATTGAAACCTGATTGAAAGGTTGTTCTGAGATACAAACTTTGATGTTCTGGTAGAAATGCGAAGCAGCCAGCATAACAGGGCAAAACAACTTTATTAGGCAGTCAGAACATGGGGAGCAATGGTGCAGCACTGCTAAATATATATGGATACATTTGGGCGGGAAAAACAGGATTGGACGGGAGAGGAGTGGGGTGACTGGAGGGTCATCGGACCGGAGTGAAGACTATACATGACAACATAGTTTAGGCGGGAACGTAGTCCCGCGATACTTTAAGACCAAGAAGAAGGAGACAAAATGGAGGATCTTACTGATCCCAATAATATTACAAAACGTTACTGCAATAATTGTATTCAAAAACAACCCAAACCCAAACTGAAGCTAATGGAATTGTTTTGTGTGCGGTTTTTTTGTGTTTTTTTTTTTGGGGGGGGGGACTGCTACTGCCAGGCCCAAAGGGAGGGGGCTGGTAGTCCTCACAGTCCCCCAGTGACATTTTAGTGTGTATGTTTTGGATAAACTCTGGAATAGATTCTAAAAGTGCATTGATCCTAAGCTCATGTCCTCACTGTTAGAAGTGTTAACCCAATGGCAATGTCAGCTGTGATAAAATGGGTCACAAGTTATTCAATATGGAGTCTTTTTGGTTTTTAAACTGTCTTTGAATGTAGCTTTGCTTCTTTGCAAAGGCCTCATAATTCTTTCTGCTGCGCTTATCAAGCAGGTGGGCTTAGTAGAAGCTTATCAAAGCTTCAGGCCTATGTTATATCTTCTTCTCCATGCCTGGAATGTCCGCTTACGTCAACATCCTGAGCCTAGGAACACCAGACATTTGTTATGGGAACCAGGGTGTGCTTATACAATCCCTGGGTCCTAATTGGCTGTATGCTAATTAGGAGAACCAAGCTCATGTTCTTTCTATTAGGCACATGGATTTAGGAAAGAGATTCGACTTTGGGGATTTCTGAGACTTGCACCTGAGAAAGTGGGGAGGGGTGTCTAACACCGAGTCCTTACTCCAACCCAAGCTTAGTCATGATTACCTAGATTAGTCAGGTTTTCCTTTTATTTCTGGGGGAAGGTCTGAGTGTGGATTTCCCTACCTGTACATTTTGTTTGGTGTTTTTTCTGCTGTATTTGTGTACTGTATCCAGAACCAACAAATGAACTGTATTTCTACAATATGCTTTGAGAACAATAAACAACTTTAATTCATCAACAACATCTGTTCTTTGGAAGAGGGGTAAGACGAGAGTTAAGCCATAAACCACACGCTACCATTCATACATAACACACAATACTCTCCACAATACTTGCTGGGCTCTGTTAATACAGGTAAGCCCCAGGTTGCTGCAAGGTTTTGCAGGACGACATTTAGGCCTCCTGTACTCAGAGTCTTGGGGAGTTCCACAAAGGTCGACCACCTCTTGGAAGCTCGGGAGGAATGGAGAGAGCCCCAGGGCACGGGTCAGGTCAAAGTCTATCTGTCACAGCAGCTGAAATGGTTCTGTAATTAGAATTGCTGTAAGGGCCAGTCCTACCTTTGAGCAGAAAGAAGAAGTCTCAGGTAGCAGATTTTAGATGGAGCACAACTATATAATGACACTGCTAAACATTTGTAGTAGTACATGAGGATTCCCAGCCCCGGTTTCATATTCATTTTTGCTAGTCAAAAGGCTTCATTCATACAAGCAAAGATTTTCCGTTCTGAAAAAAATTCTGTAAACCAAGCCACTATTTTCTATGGATATCCTTTTGTTATGTGATTTTTATGTTAACCGAGCTGTTTGTTAACTGAGGTTCCACTGTATATCCATAATTTTAAATTGTGGAATACTCTGACATGAATTAAAGAAAGAAAATGTAAAAATGACAGATGCTAAATTGCATAGTGAAATTAACTTGCAGGCTACATGAAACAGAGCCCTCAGATTCACTGCAGAGGGGAAAGAATAAACAGAAAGGAGAAGGGTAGAATCCAGATTTAATGAGACATTTTTAAAAAGCAACTAATCAAAATGAGTTTGTTCTAATAAATGTATCTATATGGTCAGTAATCAATATATTTTCCTTTTCTTTAGGTATAAGGCTATAGTGAGACCAATGGACATCCAGGGTTCCCACGCACTACTGAAGATCTGCTTCAAAGCCATCATGATCTGGATTTTTTCCATGCTGCTTGCCATTCCTGAAGTTGTATTTTCAGATTTGCGCCCTTTCTATGAGAAAGGCACTAATAAAACATTCATTACTTGTACCCCTTACCCACATACCAGCGAACTACATCCGAAAATCCAATCAATGGTGTCTTTTCTCATATTTTATATCATTCCCCTCTCTGTTATTTCAGCATACTATTATTTCATTGCCAAAAACCTGATAAGGAGTGCCTACAACCTACCAGTGGAAGGCAATGTGCATGTTAGAAAACAGGTACAGTATGCCTTATTTTACTTGGGGGTTTAAAAAACTAATGGTACAGTTTGGGAATGGGGTAATACACGTCACAGTGCTTCCGCTCTGAGCAATGATGGTCCAAAAATGTGCAGCACTCTGTTTCTTTCCTGAACAGATCTCTATTAAGGAAGGGGGGAGAAATGGGGAGGGGGTCAACAAGAAAACATGAGGGCTACAAAATGACACTATCTGGATTCAGAATTAACTAGCGGAGGTGCCTGCCTTCGGCTGGGCAGGGTTTGTGGGTTTTTTGGCTTACATTTTTGTTGCTCCGAGTCCCCGACCTTTGGCTGTTGCTTTTCCGGCAGCGCGGGGATTCTGGCTGTTGGTGGGGGGCACATTGAAGTGATGCTTGTGCACTGGCATGTGCAAGCGCACATCCCCATTGGGGCTGTCGTCGTTGGACGCGTGGGCGCTGTTGGTGACGTGGGCGCACCAGCATTGAACATCTGTGTGTCATGCCCTTGTGCTGGTGCGCACATGTGCACCAATGCCATTGATGCTTTCCGGGCGTCCGGTAGTGACATCATCATGCTGCTGTGCGCTGCTGCACCATTGGTGCTGTTGTGATCTTCTCCGGTGGGGCTAGTACCCCATCTGCATTATCTGGATCCCCGTCTTTGACTGAAGGGTCAGGCAAGGTAGGCCCTGTCAACTTGTCAGGGGGGTGGGTGGCGAGGGGGGAACCTATGCAGGACATACCCACATACTTCTTTGCTTTAGAGATATACCATATTTTTGGACCATAAGACGCACCTGACCATAAGACGCACCCAGTTTTCAGAACAGGAAAAAAAATTAATACTGTATTTTGCACCAGCAACCAGTGGTGGCGCTGCAGGGGAAATGGGCAGGCAGGCTAATTGCACTGAGGAAGGAAGCGATACTCTAGCCTAGCCTCTTGCTCTCCTTTCAACCAGGAAGCATGTTTTTCCCCTCCATTTTGTCCACGTGGAGTAGAGACAAAGGCATTGAAGGTAAGTGAAACCCTTTCTTTTTAAGCACAGGTTTGGTTTCCCACTTAAATGCATTGGGAACATATAAACAGAAAACTTTTGAATACAAGAAATTTATTTCCAATGTATTTAAATGGGAAATTGCGATTTTTGCCCTCTAGTGGCCACTTGTTTTTCATATGTTTTTCTCTCCCCTGCCCCAGAACAGCTGAGAGGCAGCAGTAGAGGTCTTCGGCCAGCTGCAGCTAATCCTTTTACAACAGCCACAACTGGCCGAAGACCAGCATTTAGACTATAAGATGCACCCTCATTTCCCCCTCCCCCACTTTTAGGGGAGAAAAAGTGTGTCTTATGGTCCAAAAAATACGGTAGATTAAGGATGAGTGTGCCATGAAAGCTTCACTTGGTAGCATCGTTCCTCTCTTTCTCTATATCATTTCCCAGTCTATTGGGGTGAGTGAAATATGTACAGTAATAGGCCTTGCTATGGGACATGCCTGAAGTAGGCTTTCAGTTGATAGTCGACAGGGCCAGAGGAATCCTAGGCCCAGCACAATGTGTGTGCATACTGTGGTGGTAAATTAGTAAAGGAAAAGGTTTCCTTTGGTCGACAGCCAGTCATGTCCAACTCTAGGGATTGATGCTCATCTCTGTTTACAGCCAAAGATCCAGTGTCATCTGCAGATGTTTCCATGGTCATGTGGCAGGGATGACTAGATGTCAAAGCACATGGAATGCTGTTACCTTTCCCACCAAAATGGTATCTGTTTATCTACTTGCAAAATCTTGCTTTTGAACTGCTAGGTTGGCAGGGGCTGGGAAAGACAATGGGAGCTCACTCCGTTGCACAGTACTCAGGTCTCGAACTGCTGATTTGTCAATTTTCCAGTCATCCATCTTAGCGTCTTAACTGCTAAGCCACTACAACCCTTGGTGGTAAATTAAGTAGTGGTAAATTAAGCCCCCTCTCTGACGATCTCTGTTCTCAACCCACTTCCCAACCAAGTCCAAAAATACAGGCTCCTGGACCAGTCCATGTCAACAAAGGAAGAACAGATCTTCTCTACAGTCAATGACTCTTTAGTTTCCCATCTAAGATAAAAACCTCCCACAAATAAGGTGCACTTCAGCAGGGATAGTGTGCAATAATATACATTTCTTGGGGGGAGGATCTATTTCTGTCCCAGGTCCTGTAAGGAATAGTAGCTAAGCTCAGGGGAACAGGGATGCCTGTGGTGGTTGTCAGAGGATGTCACAACTAAATCCCAGAGCTTCAGTCCCTTGAGCCCTGACTCCACTACATACTGTATATACCCGAGTATAAGGCGAGTTTTTTTATCCCCAAAGATGAGCTCCCAAAAGAGGACATGGCTTATGCTCGAGTCAATGACCACGATAGTCCCAAGACCACACTAGATTGATATGTGCCAACAATTTAATTAATTTTACTATATTTTCATGCATTTTGATTATAGAAACTCACTAGCAGCTGCTGCATTTCCCACCCTCGGCTTATACTCAGGTTACTCTATTTTCCTGGATTTTCAGGTCAAAATTAGGTACCTCGGCTTATATTCGGATCAGTTTATATTCAAGTACATGTGGTAATTTAAATGTGTGTGCCCTGTTGTACTGCAGCCAAAACTGCTGCTGACATGAGTTCATTCCTGACAGGGGTCAAGGGTAACTCAGCCTTCCATCTCTGAGGTTGTTGAAATGAGTAACCAGCATTTGTGGGCCAAAATGCCAGTTATCTTGTGAATTGCCCAGATAGTGCACTAAGTGCTATAGGGTGGTATATAAGTGTTTTTGCTATTGCTATTTTAAAACTTTTTAAAACAGTCATTTTTAACCTAAACATGTTTTTGCTGATTATGAAACAATTGAGCAATGCCTGCCAAGAGAGATGGTCAGCCAGGCATTCCTGCCTCAGAGTTTTCCAGATCTCGATGGAGCCAGCTTCCGACTGTGCTCACTATTCTTAGTGGCAAGGCTACAACCAGGCTCCAAAGAAACAGATGTAGTTGGCCTAGTTGGCCACAGTTGACTTGCATGCTAGAGAATCCTCACCATTCTGCTGTAAAAGAAATAGGCAAATTTTCAATAAAAGTTCTCTGGCTGCTGTGGACTATGGCTTCTTCCCATACCTTAGCGACTTCCTTTTCTTCCTTCTTGCACTGCTTAGAGGTGTTCTAAATAAAAATAATTGCACACTGTTAAGTCAGTTCTATAAGGGACTGTGGTAGCTTAGTGGTTAAGATGCTGAACTTGTTGACTGGAAAGTCAGCAGTTCGAGACCCAAATACTGCATGATGGAGTGAGCTCCCGTCTCTGTCTCACCTCCTACCAACCTAGCAGATAGAAAACAAAAAATTGCCTTAAAGATATCCAATGATAACAAGCCAACCCTGTCTTTATTTTGATCTGCTATATCCATTAAATCTACAACTCTTCTCATTAAATCTGCCATGTGTCTTCCTTTCAGGAAACCCGCTTGATATTTATTTATTTATATTACAAGTCATAAAATTATTCAATCTATTTGCCATTATCGCTGTAAATATCTTGGCATCTTGATTTATTAGTGAAATTGGCCTATATGCGTCTACCCTCTCCAAATCCTTTCCAGGTTTAGGAATCAAAACTATTATAGACCTATACGATGAAGTCAGCATCATTCCACCTTCTATAATCTAATTAAACAGCTTCAAAAGTCTAGGTACCACATATTCATTAAATTCTTTGTAAAACTCAACTGGTAAACCATCTTCCCCTGGGGATTTACCCCCTTCAATTTTCCTATAACCTCCTTGATTTCTTTCTCTGTTACAAATTTTTCCATTCTATTTCTGTGTTCTTGCTTAATTTTAATTCTGGACCTTTTTTTCAAATATTCCTTTAACTTTTCTATACTTATCTCCTTTTTTGAATACAATTCTTGATAAAAATCCTTCACAATCCTAAAGTTTATCCTTGGTTTTATTACTGTATTTTTTGTACCATAAGACACACTTTTTTCCCAAAAGGGGCGGGGGGATGAGGGTGCATCTTATAATCCAAATGTTGTCCAGCAAGGCTGTTGCCCGGCTGGCTGAAGACCTCCGCCGCCGCCCCACAACTGTTCTGGGACGGGGAAGAAAGAAGGTGAGGTGTGTGTGTGTGTGGGGGGGGGGACATATTTTAAGGGCCATTACCACAGGTGGCCACAAGAGGGCGAAAATCGCAATTTCCCATTTAAATGCATTGGAGATCAATCAGCTTTTCTGTTTGTATTTTCCCAATGCATTTAAGTGGGAACCTAAACCTGTGCATAAAAAGAAAGGATTTCATTTACCTTTCTTGTTCCTGCTCCATGTTTCCCTGTTACACGTGGTCAAAATGGAGGGGGAAAGCAATGCTTCCTGGTTTCAGGGAGAACAAGAGGCTAGCCTAGAGCATCGCTTCCTGCTTTAGTGCAATTGGCCTGCCTGCCCATTTCCCCTGCAGCACTACCACTGGCTGGTAGTGAAAGTACAGGTTCAGAATTTTCCCCCTTGTTTTCCTGCTCTAAAAACTGGGTGCATCTTATGGTCAGGTGCGTCTTATGCGTTATATCTTAATACTTGATTATTTATCAGTGTTCCCATCTCTCTTCTATTTCTCTTTTCTTGAGCTACCCTCGCCAATAACTTTGAATTCTTATTGCTAAATTCAAAATACTCTCTTTTTAAACATATCAAATCTCTTTTCACTTTTTCTATGTACACTAATTTTAGCTGTATCAGCAACATTCCAGAAGTAAGAACAGAGACAGCAACGGAGCTTTTGAAGAAAAGCTCCTAGATTTACTCTGACAGCCCACTTGGAATTGGGTCCATTGCCCATGCCTGCCTGGAGGATGAAATGAAAGAAACAGGGGTACATCCTATACCTTGTACCTGGCTGGCATGGCAGGGGTGGGGGTTTGAAAGAAGCAAATCCATCACTTCCTTCATCTCTCCATTTAAAAGTGTTCTGTAAATTGTTGACTAGCCTGTGGATTTACTGCAAAAGATGTCAGGAGGGTGTAATAAATGTTTCACATTGCATCATGTGTGGACATTTCTCATAGTAATTTATGGTTCTTTTTCTAAATTTTATTAAGCATCCTTCTTCACTTTCTTGCTCCCATTGACAATAACCTTTGAATATATCAAGTACAGAAAAATTCACATAATTTCTCGTCCATCACGTGAGACACTTGCCAAGAGGCAACTTCTATTGATTTCCTTATAGCATTGATTTCAATTTTAGATGGTACAATGTTGGTACCTTTAGTATTAAATTAAAACTCTGCTTCTAAAAGTATATATAGTTTGCTTTCACAGAAAATATTTTACAAGCTTAATTTTAAAATATAAATATATTTATATTTGGGGTGGGAGTAGACAGACTTTCACACCACATAGGATTTAAAGAGAGAGTGTTATGTTGCAATGAGTTTCTCTGTACTTTGTTAGCACCAGAAATAAAAAAATTCCCCTTTGGGGTGCTTCTCCCAGAATATGCCATCCAACATGACCAGTGAATGTGGAGGCCAAGAAATCTTTTGAGTTGTACATCACTTATGTATTCCTCATCTTTGCTTGGCTCTAAGCTACAACAAGCAAAAATGATTGCATCCCAAATTTGAGGGAGAGGAGGGAAAAGGTATGACTATAAGGAGGATATACAAAGAGCAGGGATAGGGATAGACTCCTTGGTGGCATAGTTCAGGATGTGGTGGAAGCAGTTATTGTTTAATGACATCTGGAAAGTCACATATTTCTTATCTTTGTCCTGGAGATCAAATAAATTCAGTGGTGGACATCAGCAGATTCACACCAGTTCACCAGAACCGATAGGAGAAATTTTGGCTGGTCCCGCCCATCCAAGTTTTGAAATAAAGTAGTCCTAATTCGGGTGCAATGCAGGCCTTTTCCCTGGCCACGCCCACCATGCCACACCCACAGAGTAGGTAGTAAAAAACTTTGGAGCCCACTACTGAATAAATTGCAAGATAGATTTAAACCAAGAAAGCTGTATGAAATGAAGCTGGAACAAGGAAGGAGTCAGGTAGAAAATGAGACGCAATAGATGAGGAAAGGAGGAGGAGATGAGTGGAGAGGTAGCTTGGCCCTGGCCTGTTTAATGGGGTAGTCAAGAATGATCTGGAGATAAAATTGTGCTTCGACCATTCCTAGAATGCTGTTGAAAGATGGCAGTGTCAAATTCTAGGCAGTGAGGCATGGGCAGCAGTCTGGGTCGACATATTAGTGGTTTGGCCCCTGTGTGTTGGAGAAAGCCTAAATTGAATTTTATGAGGCATATACTGTATGTAGATCTAATTATTTGTTTGTTTGTTGCATTTTTATACTGCCCATTTGGGATATTTTCCACTCTGGACAGTACACATACAAACAATAAAATAACAATAAAACAAACAACAAAATAAAATAAAACAAACAACAAAATAAAATAAAACAACTGAATAAGTATATTCTAAAATAAAATTGAACTGCAACCCATCATGGTTCCAAATAGTGAAGCTGTAGGACCAATACTTGCCATTTTGTCTACTTTGGCATTCTTCTGTAAGAAGAAAATAATTGAAAACCACTATTTTCTACCTTTTTCATTTTGGTATTGTTACAGATAATGTACCAAGCTGGTGGGGGGCATGCTGTGATATTTTGAAAGGAATAAAGCATGTCCATTTCCTGAATTTAAGTGTAAAAACAGGACAGTATAATTGTGCCTGTTATGTTTATTCTGCACAGGACATGTGTAAACACAAAAGGGAGCGTCTGTCCCTGGGACAAGATTCCTCTTGCTTCTAAGAGCTTGAAAGTAATTGATTACAAAGAATTAATTGTAATTCATTTATTTTGCTCATAGTAAAGATATAAATTAACAATTATATGGCATCAGGTCTGCCCTAACTTATGATTACACTTTCCAGGGCTTTCTAGGTATGGTGTACTCAGATGTCTTTTGGAGACAGCTTTGAGCTGTGCAGTTTACCCAAATCCACACAGATTGGCTCATTTCCTGAGGCACATAATGGAGAATCAAACTCTCAACTTCACTTAGCTATCCAGCTACTTGGGCTTCAAAGACACATATTCCGTGATATTATCTTTCATTTCATCTTGCTTTCTTTTTCAATTCCCTTTCGTTTTTTTTTAAAATGTGTGCAGAGATGATCCAGTGCTAATCTGGAAGGAAATAAAATAAAAATGAAGAAATCCAAGGATGATCAATCAGCAAAAGAAAAGAACACCTCTGCTCAGCTCTTGTAAATCTAAGGCTGTGGTCTCTTTTGTGGCGTCAATCTATTCCATATTTGGTCTTTCTCTTTTGTTGCTGCCTTCTGCTTTTCCTAGCATTATTCTTGCCACCATACATTTTTATACTTTTCAAGCCCTCAGTGATGTAACAAGACTTTATCACAAGGCAAGTTCCACTGAGTATGAAGTGTGAAATAGAATAAAAGCAGCACTGATTTTCCAAGAATGGGAAAGACATTGCATATAGATTGGCTTTGTCAGCTCCTGAAACTCACTGTCACATTTAATTGTTTTTGTCTTTTCAGGTGGAATCCCGAAAGCGGCTAGCTAAGACAGTGCTAGTTTTTGTTTGTATCTTTGCTTTCTGCTGGCTCCCTAATCATATCATCTACTTATACCGGTCATACCATTACTCTGAGGTGGACATTTCTGTCTTGCACTTTATCGCCTCCCTCTGTGCTCGGATCTTGGCATTTGCTAATTCCTGCATAAACCCTTTTGCACTCTACCTGCTCAGCAGAAGTTTTCGGAAGCAGTTTAATCACCAGCTGAGATGCTACAAAACTCGGGATCTTAGTCGGTCCCAGAGCATGGGCCGTAGCACGACGCGGATGGCATCCCTCAAGAGTACCAACCACTCTATGGTTGCTTTCAGTTTTATCAATGGCAATCAGCTCTGCCATGAGGGCAACGTATAGAACACACCTTCTATAGAACACACCTTCAAGAAACAACTCCTTCTCTGTTGCTGCCTGTTTCTTGTCCTAGTTGAGTCACAAATGTACATATGTCCACAGAAAGGTGGTTTAGTGATGGATCAGGGATTAAAATCACATGTGTACAAGATAGGTTGAGTGCAGAGCTGAAAGTGTACTTAGATTTGCCCTTTCTTTTTAGGGGTGTGCATTAATTCCCATTGTTTAGAGACAGATGAGAGCATGCAGATCCCTAAGACCTTGAAGAGCTTGGAAGCATTACAGTTCCCAGAATCCCCAGCATGTGAGCATGCCGGATAAAGGATTCTGGAATTCTAGAGCCAAAGAAAGAGTAATTTTTCAGTCTTATGGTAGGCTCAGGCTTAGGGACTGTGGAGGAACTACAGAAAAACAACTTTTTTTGGAATAATAGGATTCACTGAGGTTCAAGGTCTCCTTCCTTGCTATTTCTCACTTCCCTGTCTCCTGGATCCTTCCAGTTAACATCCCCTTTCACTGCTAGCTGTAATAAAGATGTGTCCATATCCATTTTCTGAAACAAGAGGACACTGTGGAACACCTGGACGCATTGAAGAACTCTCATGACCAAGGCAGAACAGTGCAGAACCTTTGCGTCCATGTACCAGGTCAGCACATAACCAGAGGGTCACACTAGGCTACATGTTGAGCATGCATTTAGGAAAGGTACTTACTTCCTCATGTTGTGAAAGACATCCGTTTGTCATTGCATGTGATTCTCCTCTCCCTAACTTGTATTCTGTATGCTTTGTTTGTGATTGGTCACTGGATGGTAAGTACTTTGTTGGCTTAATTTGTAAGGCTGGTTGCTGAGACATGCATGTATCTGGGGAAATGCTATTTAGGGGGAAAGAAGTTAATTCCCCTTCATGTCTAGTTTAACACGTCTTCTTTTGTGTCTAGGTCAGAATTCAAACTGCCAAAATGAAGCCAACTTTGTGGCTTTGTCATTAGTCAAACTTAAATCTTTATCGGTATATCTTTCCGGTAGTAACCAGGAGACTAGCAAATGATCTAGATTCTGTATAGCTTCACATTCACACAGCATGTTGTTATCGCCAGCAACCATACTTGAGCATGTTGGTCTTACATTTAGGGACTCCCACCTTCACCTTATTCTGGGTCCTCCAAGTGACATAGGAGCGGTTGAATTCATCAGCCATATCCTCCTATAATGAGTTTAACACTGAGAGAGCATGACCATTGGTAATGATTGATTTATGTACTTTGGATGGGATTGTAAATTCCTTTTCAATTTTTAAAAAAACATAGCAACCAGTGTGCCTCCTGACAATAATATTATAAAAGGTCCTATCTTTCACTTTCACCATTGGCTTTTTAAAAAGAGCTTTATAATTTTCAATTTTGCTTTAAAACAAGGCAGCATTTCTAAGCACATGAGCTAAGGATTAAAACCTACCGAACCCAGAGAGGCTTAGTTCAGAAAAAAGATACTTAGGGTTTTGTTAGACAATAGAAATGGTTTAATTTTGCATAGAAAGAAAGACTGGAAGAAAAAAGAGGAAAACATTAACTGATTGTAATGTGAAGGTGAACACTGATTATAATGGAAAATCTGAGTATTCAGTACAGTATTAATTTGTGTTTTTAAAAGGTGTGAAAAGAGTGGTGTTTACTGGGGTTTTGAGGCACCTCCATCTAAAATCAGCAGTATAGAATTTGTATAATATTCAAATGTAAAATATTTGATGTGAACAGTGGTACCTTTTCAATAACTGTGAATCTAACTACATTTACAAATTTGTGTATTTTGCCATATTACAGGATGAGTCAGGGCGGTGGTGGTAAAGCACAGCACTTTCTAAATGTAATTAAATATCCTCATTGACCTGTTCAGGTTCTGCATTAATGAGTGTCAAATATGCCACATTGAACTTTTAATGTATTTTAAATGAGGAACAATTGTAAAATGAAACATTTGCTTCTTTTATCTTTTGGATATGTTTGGTAGGAACAACATGCAGTGACAGCCATTAAAACCTTAACACTTTTAATTCTGTAAATCACAGTACCAATATAATTGGCAGTGTTCTAACATTATTGGACATACTTTAGAAATCCTTAATTTCTAATCCAGGCATATCTTTGAAATCTGGAAGTATAAAAAGCAGGAATTGTAGACTTGTGAACCAAAACATGGCTGAACAAATCTGTCGTGAAAAATTAGTTTTTGTTGGAACTGCAGAACTACTCACTTCTGGGGTTGTATGTTCTGCCATTAACTTAACCATTGACTCTGTTGGCTGGCTTTGATGAAAATCATATATAAAAACATCAAGAAGATCCCCCATCCCTACTCTGCTTGCAAGTAAACCATTGTCATTTGGTTTCCATTCCCTGCATGCAATATATGTTGAATTTTTCTGACCTATCTTTCAAGATTATGTTGACAATTAATGTGAAATGTAGTGGAATGGCCCTACATAGGTAAGGGAATGTTGTTGTAGATAACCAAATCCTGTTCTGAAATTTAATGAGGTGAACAAGAGGAGGAAAAAAAGGACTTGCCATCATAAACATTGAGGCTTTAATGGACAACAGGATATATTTACATGTATATATAGATATGTTTTATTTCCTTGGTTGCAATAAAAATAAAAAAAGAGCAAAATTGTATTATATACTTGTCTTGTACTTGAAGCCACCAAATAGTGTAACTTTTGGAACAGGTTTTCATTACAGTTTCGCAGCAACTGAAAAAGAAGTTTAAAAGAAGAAGAGTCATTTTATTTTTCCATTTAAACTGCCTGTTGGTCAATAAATCTAGTGCAATTATTAACAATTTATGAGGGTTGTCACTTCATAATGCCAGAAAGTGATAAGCAGAAGATACTTACAACAAATATTACTTGCATTTTGTGATATGGGATGCCACAGATTTTTTTTTTACTTTGTTTAAGGGGGACACACAAATCCTTTTAGATGTTTGGTGGCAGTTAGAAGCCATTATTGAGTTAGGAGGACGGTCCATGGGATGTCACCTCAGAGCTACAAAGCCATTGCACTCTAAAAGTTTTATCACCATGACAGAATAGCGAATGTGTCAAAGGTTTTGCAATCTTGGGGGAATAGGAAGAAAAACTCTCCTGCCTATTGTGGAAAATAGTGGAAGAGACAACAAAAGGCTCTGTGGAATAAGGTGGGGGAAAATAGTGGCATTCCAGATGTTAATGAAATGCAAATCCCACCAGCCCTAGCAGGTATAGCCAATGCTGTGGAATTGTGAGTTCTGGTTTTTAATTTTAAACTATTACCTAAAAGTAAGGTAAAACAATAGCTAAAATAATGATGCAATAGGTCTAGACCAGTGGTTCACAATTTGGGCACATGCCCCACAGGGGGATGTCAATTCCCAAAAGCCCTAATTCAGTACATGATGCAATGATAAACCAGTTATAGGTTTTAGAAGGACCAGATCTCTGGGCAATATAGTAACACATACTGAGTGCACGGCCAGAAACCTAAGTATGATTTAGGTTTCTGGGAATTGACGTCCAAAAACCTCATCTGGGAGCGACGGGGGCAGCGCGGGCTGGATGAATTGCAGTAAACCCATTCGTGTGGATTCACAGGGTGCTTGGGCTTTTGAGAATTGAAGTCCAAGAACATCTGGAGTGCCAAGATTCACCATCACGGGTCTAGACTCAGTACTTGATAAACTGAGAGCACTGTTGTAAAGTACTGGTGTATTGCAAAAGCAGAGGAAAATTGAAAGGAAGAAAAAACTGAGGGATGCAAAGAAAAAGAAAGACTGAACAAAACACAAAGTGTGTCTACATATAGACTTCCATGAAAAGTTTCCAAATATCAAAAAATGTGTGTAGTTGTCTGTTTGCCATACGTTCATATGTTGAGGATTATGGGAGTTATACTCCAACGCCTAGGTTGCCACACTTTGCAAAGAGCACCCACTTTTCTAGTCTTAGGTAACATACTTTTTGAAGCAGAACTATTAAGAAGGCAGTTCCCCCTGAGTTTCAAGTGAACGTGGTTAGCGCTCGGCCTTAAGGTACAGTACCTGGCTGCTTCCCAGGCCCTGTTTGCAGTTTCTCAGTTGGCAAGAATAATAATTTGGTTACAGGCCAGTGTCTCTCCCAGCTGGGAAGCAGGCTGCCATGAGGAATGGCATAAGTAGGAAAGAGTGTGTTGTGTATTGTTAATTAAATTCATCTCTGCTAATCAATTTACAACAAGAGGAAGAAGAGAATTAACTTCCATGGCAAACCAGGGCTCAAATGGCTTAGAGGTCTCCTTTCCCTCCTCCTCTTCATCTATCAGTCTTGCAAACCAGTTACTTGGACGCACACCTTTTATGCTTACCTGCAACATGCAAGCCATCCTGTTATGGATCAAATAAAACCAATGAAGTATGCCTTCACACTCAATATCTATTGCTTCTGTGGTCTTGCTTCTGTATTTATTTATTTTTATGCCATTGATAAGACAATGTTCTCAGGGTTGTTTGTAAATGTTCCCACCATAGAACATTAACAATAAAAAAAGTACTGAAAATGTTAGCATGTTAACAGCTAGTCACAGAATATAATCAAGATGAAAATGAAAAGTGGGGACTGAACCAAGAATAATTCAAATCACTCCTGAGGATGCATTTCCCAAATTTTCGTGTTCAAGGAATGAAGAAGCAGACGAGTGAAGTAGTGAAATTCAGCTCTTTATTAGATTGAAAGAATTTTTGCTGGAGAAACTGCACTCAGAGGACCCCCGAATGAGGCTCCTTTCATGTCACCAAGATCTTTCCCCACCGAAGTGGTCCCTATTTATCTACTTGGAATTTCTTGCTTTTGAACTGCTAGGTTGACAGGAGCTGGAACACAGACGGGCGCTCAAATCATCATGCATAAAAACAGTATATGGGAGAATCATGCATGCATTTTTGGAGAAAAAAAATGTAAAGAAGCTGTGACAAGCAAATGAATTTCCTCTCCTTCTTTTCCATAGCACCCAGCAGTTTTCAAATAATATAAGTAACTTTATTTAAAACAAATCTTTAAGGGGGAAAACACACAATATTTAAAATTCAGACTAGGTGGGAAGGGACAAGAGAAAGAGGAAAACATTCACCAACAATTACAATTTTAGGAGGAAAAAATTAAACTCGAGGCTTGAAAGACAGACGTTCCAGGTAGACGCTCATAAGATGTTCCTTCCCAATTTCACTGCTATATCCAACTAGATTGAGAGTTTGATGGAATACATTACAATTGAAATTGCAGTTAGGTAAATAGAAAAAAGTCAATGAGAATCTTAATCAGCAGTTTCCCTGAAGGAGAATGACTCTTGATTGCTTTACTTTTTCCATATCCTGTTTTTTATCCAAAACTTTGCTCCTATACATTTTCATTGAAAGGATTAATTGCTAACAAAGTTCTTGGTGGCTCATGCCCAGAGTGTATAATGTCCAAACAAACCTGACAAGAGCTAAACATTTGTTTGAATCAAGAGTGTGTGCTGGATATGTGTGAGCAAGTCTCATAGTACATTTTCACTGCTAACTCAGGGTGAGCAATACCCATCCTGGCTACCCTCTGGCTATAGCCCTGTAACCTGCCCCAACCTTCCAGTCCTCAAGTTCAGTGCTGAGATCTTGGCAGGAGCCATTCCCCTAAAGCCCCAAAATCCAGTGCCCAAAAGACACAAAAATTAATGAGACACCCCTGAAAGAATCCCAAACAAATCAAATCTGGAGATTTTCCCTATGCACGCCCCCAGTCACTTCTTATTCTTGGCCTCTTCCTATTTTATAGTTTCTGCTGTATCCATGTTGCTGCGACTGTTGTATTTCATGCAAAGGGGTTATTTTTAGGGGTGCTTTTCAGCTGCTTAGGGACTATGGTGGTTTAGTGGTTAAGGCACTGAACTTGAGGACTGGAAGGTTGGGGCACGTTAACAGTTTGAGATCTGAGTGCTGCACAACAGAGTGAGCTCCCATCACGTCCCAGCTCCTGCTAACTTAGCAGTTCAAAAGCAAGAAATTGCAAGTGTCTCAAGTGGCTAAGACGCTGACTGGGAGGTGGAAGGTCAGCAGTTCGATTCCCGAGTACTGCAGGACAGAATGAGCTCCCGTCTTTGTCCCAGCTCCTGCCAACCTAGCAGTTTGAAAGCAATGAATTGCAAGTAGATAAATAGGGACCACTTCAGTGGGAAGGAAACAGCGTTCTATGCGCTCCGGTGTCTAGTCATGCCTGCCACATGAGCATGGAAATGTCTGCAGAAGCAGGCAGCACTTGCTCTTCGGCTTTGAAACAGAGATGAGCACTGAACCTGATACAACTGGCTTTCAAGCAAGGGAAACCTTTGCCTTATTAAAGAGGTAACACTTTGATGGGAAGATAACAGCGTTCCATGCATTCTGATGTCTAGTCGCGCTTGCCACATGACCATGGAAATATATGTGACACAGATAGTGCTGGTTCTTTGGCTGTAAATGGAGATGAGCACTGTACCTTAGAGTTGGATACGACTGGCTTTTGAGCAAGGGTGACCTTGACCTTCATGTTACTTGCCTGAGATTACAAAATTACCAGTTGAAGCTCCACTTACCAGGGCTTTGTTACCAATGAGGCTGAATCATAAGCCAGTCTGGGCTGATTTGTTCCAATTAGGATAAAAGTTCAAAGAGGATCAGATTAGTTCACATTGGGTGCAGACTGGACACAGATCAGTCCAAATCATTTTGGCCAATATGAGGTAATAAGTGGGATAGCACAAGGCTCAGGTCTGGGCCCGGTGCCCTTCAACATATTTGTTAGTGACTTAGATGAGAGGGTCATACCTGTCAAGTTTTGGATTTGGAAATAAGGGAAATTTCCCGGCAAATACGGGATACTTGACAGCTATGCTTATCCTGTGCTCCCCTCCAATGGCGGCAATAGGGCATTGCAGTCTAATTAATAAGGGATGATGGCGGGAAAGAGGGTAAAATAAGGAGTTTTCCCAATAAGTGATACTTGACAGCTATGGAAGGTGCAGATAGTGCTTATCAAATTTGTGGATGACACAAAATTGGGTAGAATAGATAAAACCTGGAAGATAGAAAGAAAATTCAAAATTATCTTGATAGGCTCGAGCACTGAGTTAAAAACAACATGATGAAATTTAAGAGGAATAAGTACAAAGTTGTACACCTGGGGTGCGTGACCTAAACACAATGTCAGAAGATGGGAATTCTTTCCTCAGTAATACTATGAGCAAGAAGGATCTTGGAATTGTTATAGGCCAAAAGCTGAATATGAACCAACAATGTGATGTGGCTAGCAAAATAAGTCAATGCTAATTTAGACTGCATTAACAGAAGCATAGTTTTCAAATCACTTGAAGTACTAGTTCCTCTCTATTTGGCACAGACCACATCTAGAATGCGGTGTCCAGTTTTGGACAGTGCACTTTAAGAAGGATACAGACAAACTGGAACAAGTTCAGAGGAAGGTGGCAAGGATGGTCAGAGGACTGGAAACCAAGCCCTATGAGGAAAGAATGGAATAACTGTGCATGTTTAGGCTACAAAAAAGGAGACATAGGGGAGATATGATAGCACTCTTCAAATACTTGAAAGGGTGTCTTACAGAGAAGAGGCAAATCCTGTTCTCATTCAGACCAGAGTACAGGACACAAAATAAACGGCATAAACTATAGGAAGATAAATTTTGTTTGAATTTTAGGAAAAACTTAACTTTTAGAACAGTATGAAAATGGAACCAATTACATTGGGAGGTGGTGAGTGCTTTAATGCTGGAGACATTACACAGAAAATTAGACAACCATCTGCTTTGATTTGGATCGCTATGTGAGCAGGAGATTAAATTTGATGTCCTTAAAAGGCCCTTTTCAATTCCAATCTTCAATGATTCTATGATTTTTTTAAAAAAAGAATAATGTGACTTTTAATTTAATTTAATTTAATTTTTAATTTAATTTAATTTTCGCACTTGTATGCCACCCAATCAAGGAACCCGACTCAGGGCGGCTCACATGATAATTAAACAATATACACAGTAAATACACAGTAATACAATATACAAAATTTAATCTACAAAAACAGCATATAATAATATACAACAACACAATACAATACTATAACAGCCTCTCCACCCTGGCCACAAGCCTATTCCAAGGGCGGTGGTGGTGAGGTCCTGCCGCCATAACGGCCTTTTCAAGCCCAGAGAGGGGTGGGGCCCAGGAGCACTGGCAGGTAGAGGGTCCTGGTGCCCATGACTGGAGGGCCTCTTTGCCCCAGCCAAGGCCAGAGTCTGGGGGCGGGGCAGCGAGTCCCGCCGCCCACTGCCGTAGTGGCCTTTTCAAGCCCGGCCAGGGGTGGGCCCAGGAGCGCCGGCAGGTGCTTCTTGTGCAGATGAAAATGCTGCTTGTGCAGATGCTTTCATTGTACCAGCCTAATGCCTGTAATGATTCCCTCCCTCAATTAATTTGTATAAGTACACAATTTGTTACTATGGATTCTCCCCATGTCTGGTGACAGTCTTGTCCTAAAGTGATGCACTTGGGCTATTGGTTTAAATGCTAATTATTGCAGTAGAGATGGTTCATGTCCTCCTGGCAAAGACAGACATTTGCCTGGAAATGAAATCATCCCCACGGACATTCTTTGTTGAGGTTGAGATCATCTTTTCCATTTACACCAGGTTCTTCTTGCCTTATTTTCTATCTTCCACATCATTTTGAGGCAAACGTCACCAGCCAGATGTTATAATATTTTAACTTTCTTTACAAGACTATATGTAAGGTAAAGCTCACCCATGCTCGAAAGCCAGTCGTATCCAACTCTAGGGTTCAGTGCTCATCTCTGTTTATAGCCGAAGAGCCAGCGCTGTCTGCATCTGCATATGTTTCCATGGACATGTTACAGGCATATCCGCAGAATGACTGTGATGAGGGCTGATTTTATTAAATACTAGCAGAGATTGCCCAGCGGTGCCGGGCTGTTTTAAATTGTTTTGGAAGGATTTTTTTTTATGTTTATTGTTATATAAAAAGACGTAAAAGTGTGTTGGATAGTAAAGGGTTTGGGTTTTTTTCTTGAACAAATGGTGCCGGGCTGTTTTAAGTGGTGTTGAAAGGTTTTGTGATTTTTTAAAATGTTTATTTATATGCACGGGCTGTTATAAACTGTGATCAGCTTTTTTTTGGTTTGTTTTTTTGGATTAAGAAAAGGAGAAAAGGATGATATAATTTTTTAGAATTTTTTTTAACCAAATAATGTTTTACTATGTGAAATTTTTTTAATAGTTGTACTTTGGATAAAATTTTTACAAATGTGTAAGTATATGTTTTTTCAAATTTAATATTTTTAAAATGTTTTAAAATGTTGTGTTTTTATTTTTGAGTGAAAACTGAACACAGGATTTTAGAAATGTGTGAATCATTTCTGTGAATATTTTTGTCTGTTTTTTCTCCTGTGGCCTCTGGGTGGTGCTGTTCAGGTTTTCTTTTGCTTTGACTGTTTTTCTCTACTGGCCTCTCGTTGTCGCTTCTTCCAGTAAGTAGTCTCTTTCTTTCCTCATTTCACTGCCGGACGTTGTGGAGGGAGAACATGGGGGTGAGTTCTCTGGTTTAATTTCTCTGGAGGTTTGTTTTGTTATTATTGTTATTGTTATTGTTATTGTTATTGTTATTGTTATTATTATTATTATTATTATTATTATTATTATTATTATTATTATTATTATTATTATTATTATTATTATTATTATTATTATTATTATTATTATTATTATTTGGGGGGGTTCTGTGTGTTCTGTCTTGTTCTTATTTTTGGGTTTGATTTTGATTACTTTTGAATGTTTTTGATTCTGATTTTTGTGTTTTTTTTGGGGGGTAATTAAAGTCAGCGGGCGGAGCGCCGTCCACTGGCTTTGCTTACCTGGGAATGGGTTCAATGTGTGTGTGTGTGTGGGGGGGGTTTGGGAGGGTTTAACGTGACCTTGCCTTGCTGGCCAGGCCGTGTTAAATCCTTGCGTTGGGGTGGTGGTGGGGATTCTTTTATTTATTTATATGTATGTTTTTTTTACAGGGGAGCTGGCCAGTGCCTTGCCATAGCCTGGGTTTTGGGGGGAAGAGGGGGGTATCCCCTCCCCCCAAGCTACGGGCTGGCTTGGGCAGGCCTCCGAGGCTGCGTGGGAAAACATAGTTTTTCCCCATTGCCTCGCCGAAGCATGGGTGGGGGGATGGAAGAGAGGGGTATCCTCTTTCCCCACCCCCATGCTACAGAGGAGGAATTGTTTTGCTTCCAAGGGGGGGGGAGGCAATGATGCCTTCGCCCTTCCTTGAAAGAGAAACACAAACTCGGCATGTAAAGGTACCAGGCAGAGCGCCGTCCGGTGCCTTTCCTTTCCGGAGGAATTGTTTTGCTTTCAAGGGGGGGGGCATGAAGGCATCAATACCTCCCCCTCTTGAACTTCCTTTGTTGTGTTTTTTTTTCCACCCCGGTCTCGCCGTGTCTTCAGTGGGGTAGAGTGGAGGAGAGGGAGTCCCTCTCCTCCCCGTTGCTCCGTGCAAGAAGGCCGGCGGGTGTTTGTGTTGCTTTGAGGCACTGCGTCCGCCTGTGGCTGACTTGCGCTCCCAATGTGTTTTTTATTTTTATTTTTCACGCGATGGCTTCCTCAGTGTTCTGCACGCTCATGGCACGCAGGATGCTGGGGCTTGTAGTTTTCGGTTTGTGTTTACAGTTGGTGCAGCGTTTTTTTTTTCTGCGGCTGCATTTTGATTGGCCCGGCGTGTTTCCGAATGTTCCTTTTGCTCGCGCCTCTTAGCCTGATTGGCTGTGGCGTGGCGTGGCCCAAGGAACGTTGGGAAATGGTGTCCTTTCTTTTTGTTTGCTGTCGGGGGGCTCCTGCCCCACTGGCGCAAAATTCAACCCGACAGTTACCTGTGAACCCCGGTCGGGCGAGTGCACGGAGGCTCGGTCAGGGCTAGTGGGGCCTGGTGCAACATCCTTTGTCACATTCCAACGGTTAACGCACAGATTTATAGGTATAGATAAATCCATTATAATCACATAGGAATGTACTGCATCTAACACATATTGTATTTATGTGTTTATGTATTTATACCATAGCTATTGCTATGCAGAGAACTATTTCAGAAAATTTTTGATAATGTAAGATGTGAAATAATTAAATCAGGGGTTCCCAACCTTTTTATGCCACGGGTCTGATCATGTCAGGCTGGGAACCCCCCCACCACCACCAAAGCAGAAGTAAATGCACCTGCTTCCATGTTTATGACAGCTGCAGGCACATTTACAGCTGATGTAACCGTTTTTATGCATGCGTGCACGGGCACATTTTACAGCTGTCGTTGTCAGGGGAAAGTTCAGGTTTTTGGCCTTCTCTTTCTCCCTCTCCTTTCCGTAGACATAACAGTTTCAGGATGGAATGTACACCTTAGAGCCGTGATGGCAAACCTTGGCAATCCAGATGTTCTTGGATTTCAATTCCCAGAAGTCCAAGCCCCCGTGGAGTACAGTGGGGAATTCAGAGAGGAATTGCCCCACTCAGAAGGTACAGGCCCCCTCGGAAGGTACAGCTTTCCAGAAGGATGGGAGACATTATTAACCAAAACACTGTGGAAAGAAATGTATGCCTGAGGATGTGATAACACAGGGAAATAGCATTTTTGCCTGCAATCTATGTCCTGGCTATCACCCAATGCAAGGGGGAGCGGATTCCAGCCTAATTGTGTTCTCTGCCTAATCTGGACCCTTTTTTATCCAGCTGTTTTACATAATGCAGAGGAAAACATGAAGCAATTTATTGTTTCTAAAATGGATGAAAGCAGGGTCATAGCCAGGATTCTAGATTTGGGAGGAGGGGGTAAAAAAATTTTTTTCAGGAGGGGCAACAATGTCACAATCACATATATAACATTGGCACCAAGGGGGTGGGGTGGGATGGGGGGGTTGTTAGCTCAGGAGGGTCCCCCCTCATCCCGGCTATGGCCATGGATGAAAGAAATGTTTAGGTATAAAAGCTACCCCAATTGATCCTTTGTACAATAGACAAAAGGAATTAAATTTGCTTATCTATATAAAAATAAAACTATGTTTTTTAGAAGAAGGAAAATGACAGAAGCAAGGAAGGACTTCTAAGAATGTGCAAAGAAGAAGAGTAGCCTCATCAAAGAAAACACTTTGATTAAGGAAATACAAATAAAAGAGAAAATTGAAGAGGTGTTGGAGGAGAATTTTGAGAGTACCCTGGACAGCAAAGAAAACAGGTTGATCTTGATAGAAATCAACCCCAATTGCTCCCTGGAAGGTCAAATATTAAAGATGAAGATAAAGTACTTTGGACATCAAATGAGAAGAGAAGATTCACTTGAGAAAGCCTTGGTGTTTGGAAAGGTCGAGGACAAAAAAAGAAGGGGGCAGCAGGGAATGAGATGGCTAGATGGTATTGTTGACACAATGGGCACAGACCTGGGCGGGTTGAGGAGGATGGTAGAGGATAAGGGTGCCTGGCATGCAATGGTCCATGGGGTCACAAAGGGTCGGGCTCGACTACGCAACTGAATAACAACAAAAGGTATTTATCTTATGGACATGAGAAAGAAAAATGCAGGGAACATAACTGAGTGATCAATTCTATCGAGAATTCTTCTTTCATGTCCCGATCAAACCCTGGACTGCCAAAATGAAGCTACTTTCTTCACTTATTGAGAATGTTTCTGTTTCTGGGGTACACGATAATGTTCTTTTACATTTAAAAAAATAACATTCATTTTGCCATTTACATTATCAATTTTAATAAAGACTAATTGGTACATATGTATCAACAATACATGTCAAACGTTTCAGGAGAGGTGTAAATAGTGACCTCCTCAGGTGTTTAAATCTGGACCTCATTAGAAGATGTATTCTCACAACACAAAAGACACTGACCCTTTAACGGTGGCTATAATTCTACAAAATCTCTTAACAGACGAGCATACCATTTCCCAGAATTGGCCAACAAACATTCACCAACCCATAATCTATTATATTTGTGGGATTTTTAAAAAAGATACAGGAAACAGAAACTGCTAGCAGTCCTTAGGCAAAAGTGCATTAAGTACCTGTAGATGGAAGAGATTGTGTGTTCCTGATCTCCATGCTTTCATTTCAATGTCTGAAAGTATTTCTGTTCATACAAATGGATGGCTAGTACAGTACTGGTTTTCAGCTGATTGTATTGTATGCTGGATGCAAACCTGCACAGAAGTATGTTAATACAGGGTCGGTTGAGGGGGTTAATGTATACAATTCTGCAATTTACATTTAAAAATGTTACCCCTTGAAAGAAGCAAAAGCTGTGACAATTCAAAGCAAAATGCAAACTATTTTTTTACAAGTTCATTTCTAATTGTAAATCTAGTTTCCATATTTTTTGTTATGGTATCTCTTTTGAAAAATACAATTAAAAAGGCAAGGCAATAATCTGCTTCCTTCCCACTCCCCCCCCCCCCTTTTCTCTCCATCTCTTCTACTGTGCTTCATTGGAAATCTAAAAAGACATTTTTATTGCTGGGAAGACTGAACTTGAAATCAGTAATATTTCACAACTTGGTGATGCAGTCTTTCTTCAAACTCAGCACCAATTCAGGTGTTTAAATCTGGACAAGAAACATAATTACAGTACAGTACTCATAAAGAATCCATTTTACATTCTGATATAACTCAGAGGTCTCAGAATCTGAGTACATTTGGTTTAGCAGTGATAATAATAATAATAATAATAATAATAATTTAGTGTCAGAAATTATTTGGGGTTGAAAGGATTTTTGTGGAAGAATCTCCGCTCAGGGAATGCCCAAATGAGGCTCTTTTCATGTCTCCAAAAGCTGGGACAAAGACTGGCGCTCAATCCGTCATGCAGTACCCGGGTCTTGAACTGCTAACTTGCCAGCCCTCCAGCTAACAAGGCAAGCTTCTTAACTACTGAGCCACTGCAGCCCATCTTTAGCAGTGATGGGGAAGATATACTGACATGAGGGAGAAGGTGAAGTCATCAGAGCAGCTTTATTTTCATGGGAAAAACATATTCTAATGGCTTCTTTATGCAGCCTGCTCCTGCAGGTTCCAGCTATAAACATATCTATGATTTTAACAAATACATTTGTTTCACATGCAGAATGGTCCACTTAATAAAGAAATAAATTAAATGATTATATGCATTTAGTCACTTTTGGAAGACTTCCATGTGCAACTCCCATTATATTTAATTATGTAATTAATTATAGTAGGAACAGAGCACTTAACTGTGCTTGGTTGTTTTGCGTAATTCAGCAGAAACCTTTATTGTGAGGGGATGGAACAATTTATCTGGAGAAAAGTGACCTTTTACACTGCAGGAATGAATTTCTAGATATGAGAAAACACACCAGAAAAAAAATATGTAGCACTTGGGAAAATGAGAAAATTATGCCCGGCAGTGCAAATGAACATTCTCTCTGATAAATTATTGAAACCCACATTAAACACATAATCACTGGAAGGCATCTGTTTTGGAGCAGAAGGGATTCATCCTTAATGAATATAGAAAGAATGACCTAGTCATTATCTGGTCAGAGTGCCATTTCTGCTCTACAATGGGTAATAGTGTCAAAAGCAGAAAATGTGGCTACAACAATTTATACCCAGTGCAATAGTGAAAATCACTTGTGGTGATGTAGGGCAAAATCAGGTTTAATGTTCAGCTAAAGTAGACTAAAGATGTGTAATAAGCAAGGTGGCAATGGACATTTTAAGCAAAGATGCATCTTGGTTGCACGCAAGCAAATCACTAGGTGGGGCAGAGCCCAGTAATGGACAGAGCCTGCCCATTGTTATGGTTGACAGGGTACACAGAAAAAGCCTCCTCTAAGATTGTGGTATTTTTGAACCACAACCAGGCATTCCCTGGTAATGGCAACCTTGTGTTGCTGGGTAATCTTTCTCACACTAGGTCAGGCGAAAGGAACTGTAGAAATAACTCACCAAAAGGTGCCTTCCTTTTGGCATTTTCACATCTGGACAAGACACGGAAGAAGAAGAGGGATTTTGGTTGGCCAGAGGTGGGCAGGAGTCATCCTCCTGTTTGGCCTCAGTGTCACGTGACACAGTCTGGTGGCTGATCACAACAGTGTTGCCATAGTCTGGCAATGGGTCAAGAAATAAATGAGGAAGAATCAATACATTAGTGTTGGTGGCAGCTGTGTTATTAGAAATCACATCCCCATTCAGGGAGGGACATTGTACCTCCTCCTGAAGTTAGACCTATTGAAATGAATGGGATGTGTTATTCAATCCAAATGTAAGTGCAATTCATTAAGGGGCTGTGGTGGCTCAGTGGTTAAGAAGCTTGCCTTGATAGCTGGAAGGGCGGCAAGTCAGCAGTTCGATCGAGACCTGGCTACTGCATGACAGATTGAGCACCTGTCTCAGTCCCAGCTCCTGCCAACCTAGCAGATCAAAAGCAAGAAATTGCAAGTAGATAAATAGGGACCACTTCAGTGGGAAAAGATCTTGAGGATATAAAAGGAGCCTCATTTGGGCATCCCCTGAGCAGAGTTTCTCCAGCAAAAATCCTTTCAATTCAGAATAATTTCTGACACAAAATTATTATTATAGTACAATTCATTTCAATGAATCTCATCTAGTATGGCTAAAATTGGATTTAGTTCAACATTTCACCTAAGAGCACAACAGTATCTGTTTGGACACGCTGCACATTTCAGCCTGAAGATCATGTCCTTGAATTCTTCATATGAAGGCAACAAGGTAATTGGTTCCATTTTCATACTGTTCTAAAAGTTAAGTTTTTCCTAAAATTCAAACAAATCAGATTGTATGTTGCTTTATGTAGAGAATTCTATTCTTCCTCCTCTCAAGAGTAGCTCTCAGTAGCAGGTTAAAATAACAACATAAAACGCATCACTACAGCATCCCTGTAGAATAATATATCACTGCTACAACAGTAAAACAAACACTATAAAACACCAGCAGAAGCCATAAAATAAATATTGTAAAACAATATACTATCTAAGTCAATGCTTACCCAATAGCTCAAGAAAACCTGATCAGGCGTGGACAAAGTGCAGCCCTGCTGATGTTGCTAGGCTACAACTAACAACATCCTTTGCAATTGGCTATGCTGGGTAAATGAATGGATGGCAGCTGCAGTCCAGCAACATCTGGAAGGCTCCAAACTGCCCACCCTGACCCATACTAATTACAGGAAGGACTTCTTCAACAAGATAAAATGCTCAACCTGGTCTATCGGAGCCCACTGTCTGAAGGCGAAAGAAGCATAGGCATCTGGCCCATTGGTAAAGTGGAAAAACATAGTTCAGTCATGTGCCTTTTGGGGGCACCAAAATTTATATTATTATTTAAAAGAAAGACAGAAAACAAGACATTTCTGTCTGTACTGGAGAACTCTTCACTGGGCTGGGAACTGGAGAATTTGGGAAGGTGTGGGGAGAAGCAGCCAAGTTTTAAAATCATCCTGGTCAGCAGTTCTAAGCCACGGGAAATCATATCATTTAACTTCTAAAATGGAGAATAAAAGCATGGACAGCCAATGGGAGATCTTATAAAATTACATCTCCATTGACATAGAAACAATTCCCCCTTTTCGGCTCCCTAGACAACAGGCTCATCAAACTATCTGCCTATCATTCTTTAATGGAAGCACACAGGCCCATACTGGCATGAGGCAAAGTGTTGGATCGGGGCCCGATGTGGGCCGGAGGGTCCCGGAGAGACTGGTCAAGCATGGTATACATATTATTTTATATTTAGAATTGCACTGCATCTGTTATGAAAATATTTTTAATATTTTTGGCCTGAAATAAAATGGCCCACTAAGAAAGCAAGCTAGAGTAAAACCTCGCATAAAGAGCGCCTCACTTAGAGACTAACTCTCTTAAAGAGCAGAATTTTCTCTAACTGGTCACCACACTTAACAACTAAAAACAACCAAAAAAATCACTTAACAACTAAATCGGAGTTTGCAATCCCCCCCCCCGCCAGAAGTCACAATTGGTCACTTACAATGATGTTTCACTTAAAGAGCAAACTCGCTTAAAAAGCAATCCTGTGGAACACATTGTGCTCTTTAAGTGAGGTACCACTGTACTTCATTTTTGTCCACAGTAGCTTTTGAACAGTTTTTGAAGTTAGTCCATGTAAAGCCTCATGCTGGGGCTGGAAGTTGTTTTTCATTTGTTATCTGAAAAAGAAAATTTCCAAATTCTGTTTGTCATGGTGGATTGTCCCGTTGTATCTAACAGTGAATGAAGCTGGCACAAAAAGAAGGGGGGAACCCAGTAAATAATATTTCTTGACCACCCCATAGTACTTAGTGCACTCTCTGGATGGTTCACAAGTTAATTAGCATTTTGCCCCCAACAGCTGAGAATCAAATAGAGAAAATAGGTTTAAGAGTACAGTGGACCCTCGAATAACGACGTTACTATTCGAATAATATCGTTATTCGGATAATGACAAAAAACCGTTGTTATTCGAATAATGATGGTAAAAATACCGTCATTATTCGAATAACGACGTTATTTGAATAATCACATTGGGAGTGTCGTTAATCGAAAATGACGCTATTCGAACGTGTCGTTAATCGAGGGTCCACTGTATTCCCAATAATCTTTCTCCATCAAGGGAAAAGGAACCCTGTCCATAACAAGTCATTCTCTAAGCCCTAGATTAATTGCCAACTTTCTATCAATAGCTCCATGGTGTTTCAAATGTACTTCAGTTTTTCACAGACTCTAACAGTTCTGAATCTACAAAAGGTAGGTTGTTTACACCCATTAGCTGTTCCTGATGATTGTGAATTATCAGGAAGAGCTGTCTGTTTGATAGGCTTGCTAGAGAGAGTCCAATACTAAATCAGAAAGGAAGTAAACAAATAACAAAAAGACCAGGAAACCAAACCCTATGAGAAAAGACTTCAAACATTTCAACAAAAAGACCATTTATGATATTTCCCTGAGTGCAGTCCATTTTCACCAAGAAATTGTTCCTTGACGTCACTGAGGATAATTGAAAGAACCTTCAGAAAGCATTGCAACTCTTCAGTGGGTGAACCTTTTCACTTTCAATACACAGGCCTCTAAAATAAATGGTCAAACAGTTTTGACTATAGTAAAACATTCACAAGAAACATATCAACCCTACTCAAGCTCTGGTTAAAGATCTTGATAGGTTTCAATACTGGGCTGAAAACAGCAAAATGACAATTAACAGGCATACGTGCAAAGTTCTACATCTAGGAGGGAACCCAAAGACACAGTTAGAAGATGGGGAATACTTGGCTGATGGAATTGTTGTAGGTCACAAGCTGAATATGAGCCAATAATATGATGTGGCTACCAAAAAAAGCCAATGCAAATTTAAGCTGCATTAACAGAAGTATAGTCTCAAAAGCCCTTGAAGTACTAGTCCCCCTCTATTTGGCACTAGTTAGGCCTCATCTCTTATTGTGCCTAGTTCTAGGCACAATACAGGAAACAGATAAACTAAAACAATTTCAGAAGAGAGCAACAAGGATGATCAAGACACAGGAAACCAAACCCTAAAAGAAAAGACTGTTTAGCCTTGAGCAAAGGGGCCTGAGGGATGATATGATAGCAGTTTTCAAATATCTGAAAGATAGTTATAAAAAGGAGCAGGATTTGTACTCAATCATCCCAGAGTCAGTGGTGGGCAGCTCCCGGTCTGCACAGGTCCAGCAGAGGTGGTGGTAAAAATTTATGTTGGCCACACCCCCTCCCTGCCCCACCCACCTCCTCCTCCACCTACAAGTCAGTGAGTGCATGCATGGAGAGCACCAGCAGCTTGAGGAGGAGGAAGGTAAATAGAGTTCCGTGGAGGTGGGGGGTGGTAGTGGGGGAGCTAGCACAGGGGCCATTTCGTGGGAAGGTATAGAGAGTTCTGTGGGGGTGGGGGGTGATAGTGGGGGAGCTAGCACAGGGGCCATTTTGTGGGAAGGTATAGAGAGTTCCGTGGGGGGTGGGGGGTGGGGAGAAAGCACAGGGGCCATTTTGCTGTGTAGGTATAGAGAGTTCCGTGGGGGTGGGTGGGAGAAGAAAGCACAGGGGCCATTTTGGTGGGAAGGTATAGAGAGTTCCAGAGGTGGGGGGGGGGAGAGAAAGCACAGGGGCCATTTTGTGGGAAGGTATAGAGAGTTGCATGGGGGTGGGGGGGAAGAAAGCACAGTGGCCATTTTGTGGAAAGGTATAGAGAGTTCCATGGGGGTGGGTGGGAGAAGAAAGCACAGGGGCCATTTTGGGAAGGTATAGAGAGTTCCAGAGGTGGGGGGGAAAGAAAGCACAGGGGCCATTTTGTGGGAAGGTATAGAGAGTTCCATGGGGGTGGGGGGGGGAAGAAAGCACAGTGGCCATTTTGTGGAAAGGTATAGAGAGTTCCATGGGGGTGGGGGGGTGGGAGAAAGCACAGTGGCCATTTTGTGGGAAGGTATAGAGTTCCATGGGGGTGGGGGGTGGTAGAAAGCACAGTGGCCATTTTGTGGGAAGGTATAGAGAGTTCCATGGGGGTGGGGGTGGGAGAAAGCACAGTGGCCATTTTGTGGAAAGGTATAGAGAGTTCCATGGGGGGGGGAGAGAAAGCACAGGGGCCAATTTGTGGGAAGCTATAGAGAGTTCCATGGGGGGGGGGGAGAAAGCACAGTGGCCATTTTGTGGGAAGGTATAGAGAGTTCCATGGGGGGTGGGGGGTGGCAGAAAGCACAGTGGCCATTTTGTGGGAAGGTATAGAGAGTTCCATGGGGGTGGGGTGTGGGAGAAAGCACAGTGGCCATTTTGTGGAAAGGTATAGAGAGTTCCATGGGGGGGAGAAAGCACAGGGGCCATTTCATGGGAAGGTATAGAGAGTTCCATGGGGGTGGGGGGTGGGGAGAAAGCACAGGGGCCATTTCGTGGGAAGGCAGAGTTCCGTGGGGGTGGGGGGGAGAAAGCACAGGGGCCATTTCATGGGACGGTATAGAGAGTTCCGTGGGGGTGGGGAGAAAGCACAGGGGCCATTTTGCTGTGAAGGTATAGAGAGTTCCATGAGGGGAGGGGAGAGAAGCAAGCACATGGGCCATTTCGTGGAAAGGTATAGAGAGTTGGGGGGGGAGGGGAGAGAAGAAAGCACAGGGGCCATTTCGTGGGAAGGTATAGAAAGTTCTGTGGGGGTGGGGGAGAAAGCACATGGGCCATTTTGCTGTGAAGGTATAGAGAGTTCCATGGGGGGCGGGGGAGAGAAGAAAGCACATGGGCCATTTCGTGGGAAGGTATAGAGAGTTCCTTGGGGGGGGGAGAAAGCACAGGGGCCATTTTGCTGGGAGGGTATAGAGCAGGATTCCTCAAACCTGGCTCTTAGATGTTCCTGGACTTCAATTCCCAGAAGCCCTGATCAGCAGGTGTCCTGACTTGGGCTTCTAGTATTTGAAGTCCAAGAACATTTGGAGAGCCAAGTTTGCAGACCCCTGGTATAGAGAGTTCTGTGGGGGTGGGGTGGGTAGAAAGCACATGGGCCATTTCACTGGGAAGGTATAGAGAGTTCGGGGAGGGGGGGGGACAGGGACCACATTGCTGGGAAGGTAAACAGAGTTCCCTGTGAGGGGAAGGCGTGGAGCCTTGGGCAGGGTCTGGGGGGTAGGCTGGGTGGTGGTGTTTCCAGTAAGGGGGTAATGAGGGCCGTGGAGTTCCCTGGACCAGTTTGTCTTTAAGGTGCCACAACATTTTTGTCTTTTTGTTTTTTCCTGATATGCTTGAAACAGACTAACACGGCTACCATTTCAAAAGTTTTATTCTGTGCAAGCATATCAGAGAGTGAACAAAAGAAAGACAAAATGTTGTGACACCTTAAAGACTAATTGCTGTATTTTAATGTGAGCTTTTGTGGCTCTTTAGCTGTAATCAGAGATGAGCACTGAACCCTAGAGTTGGATACAACTGGCTTTAGAGCAAAGACAACCTTTACATTTACGGCTTTACCTAATAACAGAAGATCCCTGATTGGTATTCAAATTGGCTGTGAGGTCATCCTTGCTCAAAAGCCAGTCATATCTGACTCTAGGGCTGCAGTGCTCATCTTCATTTACAGACAAAGAACCAGTGCTGTCTGTGTTTGCAGACGTTTTCATGGCCATGTGGTAGGCATGACTAGATCACTCACCCACCCAGTCACATGGCTCTGCCCACAACATAGGCTCCGCCCATGGTGTGGTAGCGAAAAAAAATTGATGCCCACCACTGCCTAGAGTGCAGGATATATCAACTAGATTTAGATGAATATCAGGGGGAGGGGGATCCTAACTGTTAGAGCAGTACAACAGTGGAACCAGTTAACCTGGCAGGTGGTGAGTGCTCCAATGCTGGAGGAATTTGAGAGAAAACTGTCAGATCTGCTTTGATTTGGATTCTCGCACTGAGCAGGGAGTTGGACTCAGTGATGTCATAGGCCCCTTCCAACTCAATTATTTTATGGTTTTAGAAATGACATAAATCATACCTTTCTGTTATTAGGAAAGCATCCTACAACTGAATCCTGGCAAGACTGAGTGGCTGTGGGACAGGGGCCCTGCATTATCTCAGGAGCTACCATCTTTGGTTCTGGATGGGGCTATTTTGTCCCAAACAGACCCGGTGCATAATCTGGGGATCCTCCTAGTCTCACAACTCCTGCACAAAGAGCAGGTGGTAGTCTTGGCCAGGAGGGATTTTTCACAGCGTTGTGTTATACGCAAGTTATGCCCGCTCCTAGGTCGGGACTTCTTGCTCATGGTCACGCATACTCTAGTCACCTCCAGACTTAACTATTGCAATGCGCTCTACATGGGGCTGCCCTTGATGACCATTTGGAGGCTGCAACTTGTCCAGAATGCAGCTGATCGGGTGGTGATGCGGTGCAGGCGGTATGCCCGTGCCTCGCCACTGTTTCAGGAGTTGCACTGGTTGCCAGTGTGCCTGCAGGTGCAATTCAAGGTGTTGGTAATTACCTTTAAAGCCCTACATGGTAGTGGGCCAGGATACTTAAGAGACCACGTCACCCCAAGAACATTGGTACATCCCACCAGAGCAGACTAGAGAGGCTCTCTAATTGTTCCATCTGCTAGAGAGGTGCGTCTCTCTAGCACCAGAAAAAGGGCCTTCTCAGTGCCCTATGGAACCTCCTGCCAATTGAGCTGCGTCTCCAGACAGGGTTGTTGCCCTTCAGGAAAGGGTTAAAAACCTGGCTGGCAGGTGTGGGGCACCAGTGACGTGGTAACCCCTGCCTGCTGGCTAATTTAATAGAACACTCTCTTTCTTTTAACCTTTTAATCTTTTTAAACTTTTGTCAGTAGTTTTTAATGGGTTTTTATTGTTTTTATTGCGATTGTTTTTATTTTCTGTAAGCCGCCCAAAATCTTTGGAGTTGGGCAGCAATACAAATTAGAAAATAAATAAATAGATAGATAAAATAAAACAATTTAATATTGTTTATATGTCCTAATGACAATTCTTAGAAGTCAATCACCTTTCAAGAATAGAAATGGTTGGGGTAGCACACAACAAGACCTTTAGTGTTGTTTGAGCTACATATCAATATTATTTAAAGCTGAGTAAACATTGGAGCATTGTCAGGAGTTCACTCAGAAGGTGTCAAATAGTTTTTGTTGTTTTTTATTGTTTTTTATTAATTTTACTATAAACAACAGAATAATACTCAAAAGAAAAATACTTAAGATACATTACAAAGATAAAAAAGAACAAAATAGTAAAAAAGAAAAATATATACAGACAATAATAATACTAATAATGACAATAATGATAAAAATAACATATATTCATTATATTTGCATTTACTGACATTCTTCTAATTTAAACTTCATAAAATATTGTATATTCCAATGTCTTATTTATATTTTTATTTCAATTCATATTTATTATGCTTATAACAAACATTCTATATATCTATAAACTAATCTCATTATTCTATAAAGTCAATACCATCTTAAACACAAGAAAAACATTTTAAAAACTGTGATATTTACAATGCCTTGGTGATTGCGGTCCTGCACAGCCTTAATTTCCATTTCCAATTCCATTTGTTTGTTCCTTACTTATTTATTATTTATACTAGATAATACATTCTCCTCTAAATACCGACTTCATGGTATCCCATACCACATTATAACTTACCTCACCCATATCATTCCACTGCCAATTCTCTTCCCAATTTTTTATTATTTGTTCTTTATTCTTAGGATCTTTAAATAACCTTACATCATATCTCCAATTATTTCTTCTCTGATTTACTCCCTTTAAATTTAATTCCAACAACACTTTCGCATGATCTGATTCCTTAAAAATGCCCACTTCTATATCCTCTAAATTCTTAATCATATTATCTATAACAGATATATAATCTAATCTAGAGTATGAATTATGAACTTGTGAAAAATACGTATAGGTTCTTTCTGACCCTCTAAATTCTCTCCAAGTATCCCTCAATCCCAGCAATTTAATCCATTTGTCAATCAATTGCATTTTAATTGCTGAGGAAACCTCCAATTGTATATATAATCCCTTGTTCCCTTAATATCTTTGTCACAGGCTTCATCTTATATCTCCATAATCGTTCATCAATTGCAATAACATTGTAGATTTCAACATCATTTCCATCAATTTTTAAAGCGCCAGACCCAGATTGTTTTATGACAGCCATCACTCTCAATTTATCATCCAAATTTGCAAATTTGACCAAAACATTTCTCTGAACATTCCTCTCCTTTCTTGATCCCAATCTATATGCACTTGCAATGTCTTTCATCACAAATTATTAAACCAATCCACAATTCTTCTCTTTAACCGGTCTGGCGTTTTTCCCAACAACTTTCTAATAACTATATTCTGCTTTCTCAACTGTTCTTCCACCATATTTACCCTATTTTCTTGTACTTCCACTTTAAATTTCACATCTTTCTCTTCCTCATACAACATTTTCATATCCCCCTGCATCAATTTAATATCCGCTTTTACTGACACAATTTTTCTCAAATTTCTGAAAATTGGCATTAGCTTGTTTTGCAAAATCAGAAAACATTACAGTAACTTTATTCTGACTCTCTTGTATAATCTTCAAAATATCTGGCTTATCTTGCAATCTTATTTCTTCCATCTTATCCAAGCTTTTCATTAATTTCCCCAGTTCTGTCATGATCTGATATCCATTAGTGTTGGGGACACAATAGGTGTTGATTTCAATTTTGAATCCTTCCTCTCCTTCTCCTTCATCTCTGTTGGTTTTTTTTTTTGGGGGGGGGTGTTAGGTATGTCATGGGGAACACCCTGGTATTGTAAATAATACATGATATGTGGTGCTACAGCTTTAAGAGTAACTTACTGAACAGTGGACAGGTGCTGGTAATGATAGAATGAATCAGCATTTGTCACTGCATAAAATAGAGCCGAGTAGTTTGCTTCTTTGCTCTTGATTTAATCTTGTAGCCACGCTGTCTGAATGCTCTCGGACTAACCATGTTGCCATGCTGCTGCACATGGACTTTATTCCTTGATGCTCTTGGACTTTATACCTTGAAGCTATAATGATGTTCTACAAGAAGCTTTGATGCCTTCTGCTGGATGTTTACTCGACACAGAAGAACACAGAGGTTTGTTCTCTTATGCTTATGAGCATGGACTGTTGTTCTTTCTAGGGTAATGAACTGCATGCCTGAAGGGAAGAACTGCTGGCTGTGAGTTTACTCTCCAGGGAGAGAGGTTGCCATCTTAAGACTGTAAACACTTGAGCAAACCGGGACTGCATTTGTTTGCCATACTCTGCAAGCCGAGCCAGGGAAGAGCTAGACTGCAGCAGGAGTTTTAGCTGTGTGCAAGTACTTACTGTGAAACTGAAAGACAACGTTTGTTTGCATAGTTATTCACAGATAAGATACTACTGTTTATGTTCTTTTCATCACCACCTCTGCTGAGTAAAAGCACTTTATGTTTTGCACCGTTCAACTGAGTCTCTGCTGTTATTGACTGGGTGTGAAGGAGAAAATTAAACGGGCACCTCCGCTGTCGCTCATAGCTAACTACTACACTCTGCTAGATTTGAACTCAGCACCCAGTACACCACCATTTCCCTATCAGGGGGGTTCACCATCTCTTCTTCATCTTTCCTCTTCCCCATGCTTGCCATAAGGTTTTCAAATGACAATGTTAATGTTCCTTTTAAGTCTTTAACTATTTCCCTTTGATTCACCTCCAAAATTGATTGTTCAAATAATAAAAACCAATTAATTAATAGTTATATTTTAACTCAAAATTAATCACTATAAGCTTGAAAGAAAGTTAAGAAGGTAGAGAGGGTTTGAAGAGGGAGACGGTGTGCGTGTGTGTGTGGTGAAGGGTGCCGCCACTGAAGACTTGATTGTGGATTACAAAGTGTGTTTTCTTTTTTCCCCTTCTTCTTTTTTATACTTTCCCTTTTTTATTAACACAGTTTAATTAAAAATTGAACTGATTTATTGGGTGTTGTGGATATAGATTTTCTTTTTCCATTTTCCTCTTTGAGTTTTTTCTTTTTTGCCAGGAACTTGCTAATGATTTTTCTCTTTTGTTCTTCCTCCCCTTCTTTGATTTCTATGTAATTGAGATTTTTATTATACAGTAGATTATTTTGTTCACAAATTAATTGGATGAATCAATTGGTTAAAGTGGGACACATAGACATATAAAATTTACATGATTTAAATTGGACAGTTGATTGGAATATACAGTGGACAATTGATTGGAAAATTGATTATTAATTTGATATGAAATTGGAGACTGATTGCTAGTTGAAGGTGTCATATTATTATGGAAGGATTATGTGGATCTGTGGAGATTTATGGTGCAGAGTGCTAAGATCCAGAACTGCTCATTTAGCTGTTGGCCTGGACCTGCTGTGACTCATATTTATGAAAGCCTGCTATTGCTAATTCTACTCCTTAAATGGTCCACTTGGTTCCATGTACTTTGGAAACTAGCCTCTGTTTGTTATTTCCCATCATGCCATTAATGAAGTACAGATCTTCTGTTTGCCACGCCTTTGTGTGTGACCTCTAGGCTTCCTAATCAAGTTGCATCTGTCCCATAGCAGTTAGGTCTTTCCAGAAACGGTGCCTGATAACAATGTCAGGAAATAGATATTGGTTTTGTATGTCCTTTTCTGTCACTGCTATTCATATGAAGTATATACTATAGCAACAACCATTAAGGCAGGGTGGTGGGTTAGATATCTGCTGCAGAGGCAGAATTTGGGATTTCATTTCCCCACTATACACCCCTGGTCTACCATGGAAATATACAACACATTATGTGGAGTTATGAGAGAGAGCCATCTGTGTAATGGCAGAGTTTTGCAATTCCCTCTTTGGACATTGAACTCATTGAAGGCTCAGTTGTATAATTCATATAACCCATCATTTTCTCAAGATAATTCTTTAAGGTTCAATTGTGTGTGTTTGTGAGAGCCAGAATTTTTCTTGCCTTTTGTAATCTACAAATTAGCTTTGTCAGAATGTGTTTTTAATAAGATATGGCCTGAAGACATTTACTTCACAAAACCAAATGATTAGCTGCTAAATGGGGACTGGATGAGGCTTTGTAACAAAGGTGAAGCAGGGAAAGGAAATTCTAAATAAGGTCTTGGAGGAGGGAGGAGGCAGTTCTGTCTCTAACTTTAACTGCTGAATTTTACTCTTAGACCCCCATCACTGGAAGCAGGGTGAGGAGGGGATGATTTTTCAAAAGATATAAAAGCAGGCTTCTCACAACTTCAGTACTCTTGCTTCGGCCAGGGTTCACCTGAAAAAAGAAGAATGACAGGCTGCTTTCTGCGTTCATTACTGAGGAAGGTGAGATCCCCATAACAATAGATAAAAATGAATGGTTTTAGTTTTTCTCCTCTCTATTCAAGCATGTCAAATGCTTTCTTTATAGTTTAAATGTGTTAAGAATGCAAGTTTAGAACCTATATAATTTGTCAAAGATACAATTGAGTTTTTTACTCTGTCTCTGCTGTTTGATTAACAGGAGGAGTTTCTTGCCTTGGTTTCACTTTTGAGTAGCACCAAGCTCACAAAGCTCTGCAGCCTGTATTAACCCTTTCTTAGGTAACTTAGGTAACATTGAAGAAATAATGTCTTAAAATAAGGCAAATCCAATCACTTACTGTACTGTTTTATTTCTAAATGTAGCTCACTTGCTCTCACAAGTGACAAATTGTAGAATAAAGTAAAGGTAAAGGTCACCCTTACTCGAAAGCTAGTTGTATCCGACTCTGGGGTTCAGTGCTCATCTCTGTTTCATAGCCAAAGGGCCAGCGCTGTCTGCTTCTGCAGATGTTTCCATGGTCATATGGTGTAGCGAATATCTGCCGCTAGGCGGCGCTAGGTCCCGGAGGAGACTGATCAATGACAATACGAGGCAAGGAAGCAGGATCAGATCAGTGTTTATTGGGAAAATGCATACACCTTTTATAGACCAGAAGGCCAGGAGAAAACAACTGTCACCAATAAGTCAATCACAATACCTGTTTACTCAGGTTAATTGGGGAAACTCTTCAGGGGAAGTTAATTAGCAGGGGCAAACATTGACAGAGGAAGCCCTATTGTTTCGGGCTAGAGGCTGGGCAAACATGGTCCCTGTTTGCGCCGGAGATTAGCGCCAAGCCAGGGAGATGAGTGTGTACCCAATTATACACAGGAGATAGCGATCTGTTTGCCTGGCAGAGCCGCTGGTCAGGTCAGGTAATTGGGTGAATCAAACCCTATAGCCCTATAATTTATTCACCCCCCTTAATTTGGCCGCTCGCAGAGTCCACGGGCCAGGGAGCCTTTCTCCCGAAAGTGATCTCTGCCGAGCCGACCCATGCCCAAGGGGGCACGGGGAAACCATATCTCCCCTTACTTTTTTATATTAAGAGCCTGACCAGCGACTTTACGCAGGAGCGGCATCAGCTGTTGGTCGGGAATGACGTCACGGGGTTTCCTACTACGGCGGCATCTCGAGATCAGTGAGGGAATACATTGAGCAAGACAGCAGACTGTAATGCCTAGTATGACTACCCCCACCACCACTTTAATCACCGTCTGAAGCCACCCCCATGGGATCCACGACCACATCCATTTCCATAGTGAGCTCCACCAAGCCCCCCATGCAGAGCCTTCGGTGATACCAGCCACTATGGAGTGAAGATCTTCGATCTGGCTTTGAATCTTACGAGAGTTGTCCGTAAGGTTAAAGCAGCACATACCGTGAAAAGATTCGCAGCCCAAGTGGTGCAACAATAGGAGATAGTCGATAGCCGCTCGATTATCGAGAATGGCATGGCGAAGTTCCGCCTGCTCCTGATTGAGGAGCGCTATCGCTGAGGAGGTATGGTTGATGGCCTTTGCTAGACCGCAAGCCAAGCGACCAATCCTCTTTGCGTTGCCGACGGCTAAGCCTGGCACGCCAAAGATGCTGACTGCCAAGGAGAGATACTCGGCAGGTCTCATCACTCTAAAGCTGCTTTCACATGAGCTGTCTAACAGGGTGGTGCGAGTGTGCCGTATGAGAGAAGGAACATGGGATACATTGGAAACAGTGGGAACATTAGGCCTTGGGGCAATCATATCCTTAGTGGGGAGCAAGAGTGTCAATCGACTAATACAACATATAGAGTCTGTAATATTAGCAGGAATGTAGTTAAACGTATACTGGTTACAAGTGAAAAACCATCCAGATGGTAGGGTGATATGTGCATATGCGGTGCCATGTGGCACTGGGTTACTGCAAGTCCAATTGCCACTGCCTACATTGAGGCAGCGGCGCCGGGTTCGGCCGAGTCCGGAGCAACCGTGTATTCGGCCGCAGGTAGAGTTCGGGCTGACCGCCACTCGAGGAGTGTGGAGAGTGGCTGCATCAGCCGGTAAAGTCATGGTTAGCCGCATCTCCCAACGAGCATATTCCGAGGAAGCTGTTGGGATGTACGGGCTGAAGAATCGCTTCACCAACCAGTCCCCATCCCGGGGGTGTGCGCCTGGAGAATGGCACACCGGGATAAGGCAGGTGCTGAGGATTGAAGCAGAACCGACGTCCTGCCTGAGGCAAAAATCGGACTGGTTGACAAGGCTTGCCAACCTTTCCCAAATGTTGTACTGCATGCGGGCAGAAAGGTCTCCGCCCGGCATTAAATCGCTGGCCTCCAATGAGGCGGCCTGAACGCCTCCCCCCGAAAGCAGGGTGAGGGTCAGGATGATGGCAAGTGCCAGGGTGTTGGCATGGATCTGGGCAAAAACTGCAGCTGTGAGGTTCTCCGGCGTTGGCTCCTTCCTCTCGCGCCGGACTGTGTCCTCGGCATCACGGCAAAGGATCTTGACCATCCCCCAGGTGATCCTCGGCGCTGCTGTCGGTGGCCGTCTCCTCCGGCGGGTCCTCTCGGTCAGCGTGAGGTCCTCCATCTCAGGGATCGGGCTCTGGTCGGTCTGGTTCCACGCCATGTGGCTCCAAGTAGGGCTTGACGCACCGAGCTGGAATCCAAACGACACCTGTAGGGGACATAACTGCAGCATACCCTCTTCCCCAGGTTATGAGCGGCACCGGGCCCCTCCAAGAAGGGTCTGGTGGCACTCGGTACCGGACCATAGGTCGCGGGAGAGCTTCCGAACGGCGGAAGTGCTTCTCCTGCGGCGTACAATCCGAAAAAACATTAAGGTGATTGTAAGTGAACAATACCTTATTCAAGCAAAACTGTGCCTGTCCCTGTGATTTGGGGAGGGCTGGTGGCTCCCCCCTTTCTGTTTGTTTGTCAATGTAGGACTTTAGCGTCCGATTGACCCGCTCTACAATCGCCTGCCCTTGCGGATTGTAGGGAATTCCAAATGTATGTTTGATGTCCCATGTGGCCATGAAGGCGGCCAACTGCCTAGAGCAGTAGGACGGGGCGTTATCTGTTTTCACGTGCCGCGGCTTGCCCATCGCCGTGATGCAGGAAAGGAGGTGCTGCTCCACATGGGAGGCAGTTTCCCCTTTCTGCGCCGTGGCCCAGACGAACTGAGAAAAAGTGTCTATGCAGACATGCATGTACTGCCATCTGCCAAAGTGCGGCATATGCGTGACATCCATCTGCCACACCTGATTAGCTTCTGTCCCCCGTGGGTTAACCCCCCACGAGGGCCCCCCCGGTGCCCCTGCGCAATGCTGACGAGCGGACTATGCCTTGGGCTTGGGAAAGTGGAGATTGAACTGTCTGGCGAGCGCTTTGGCATTCTGGTGAAAGAAGGCATGACTTTGGATTGGAGTAGTAAACACTCCCAAGACTGAACGTTGCTGAATCTCCTTTGCGGCCGCGGCCGCTCTGCTATTGCCCACGGAAATCGGACCCGGTAGGTCTTGGTGACTTCGGATATGGGCAATATAGAGCGGCTCCGTGCGGTTTCGCAAATGAAATTGAGCAGTGAGAAACAGACCAAGCAGATTTTTGTCTATCGCGGGAGTGATATAAGCTCCCGGCAGACTGTGGAGCAAATTCCTAACATACAGGCTGTCAGTTATGATATTTAAACGTTCCTGGGCGAAGGTGCGCAAAGCAAGGTTCACGGCTGCCAACTCTGCCCGCTGAGCGGACTTCTGTGGGAGAGTTAACAGCGTGCGCCAAGCTTCGCCCTCCTGCCAGGTCAAAACACCATACGTGCGACCTCCATCTGTGAAAACTGTCCTGGCCCCCTGAAGCGGGACCAGCGAGAGTAATTCGAACAAGCTGACTGTTCCTGTCTGCAGTGAGACAAGTCTGGGGTCTTTGGGCAAGTGGTACGCTAAACTTCCAGTGAAGCCTTCCAAAGCTATCGGAAGCGAGTCGCCTAGCTGCATTAACTGATGAATTTGTTCCTTGGTGAACGGGACTACAATTTTGGCCAAATCATTTCCTGAAATGTCCCTAGCTCTCAGCCTGCTGCGGTAAATCACCGCGGAAACCAGCTCTTGGGGCGGAACGATGTTCCGTGAAGATGTGTTAGGCAAGTAAACCCACTCCACAATTTTCGCTCCCTTCTCTGAGTCTACGCCTAGCGCCCCAGTGAACATGGATCCTGACCGTACGATGTACAAATTCAGGATCGGGGCATATGGCCCCTGGGCGATTCTATCCACCCATCTTTGGCTGAGAACTTGGTTCACTTTCTCGAGCGCCAAGCGCGCGTCTCGAGAAATTTTTATCCGGTCTGCCGGCTGCTTACCTAAGGTTAGCAGCGAGAAGAGCGGTTTTAGAAGATCCGTATCCAATCGGAAGTACGGTCTGGCCCAATTGATGTTTCCCAAAACCTGCTGTAACTCTACCAGGGTGACTGAATCCTGTAAATTTATCTGAGGCAAAACCGGTGCTGCAAAGGAACGGAGAAGCCAATGACCCAAGTATGAGAAGGGCTCGGTTCTCTGCACTTTCTCCGGGGCAATGAGTAAACCCTTGTCCCCCAGGCTGGCCTGGAGGTCGGAAAACACTGCGCTACCGAGTTGCGGCAACGCTACCAAAATGTCATCCATGAAGTGACAAACAATAGCTTTAGGGTAAAGGCTCCGGAACTTTGCCAGTGCGTTGTGAACATAAATTTGGCACAGGGTGGGCGAATTGAGCATGCCCTGTGGCAAATATTTCCACGCGTAACGCTGCGTGGGCTCACTGTGGTTCACAACTGGCACTGTAAAGGCGAACCTTTCCCGATCCCTGGGGTCTAAGGGGATTGTATAAAAGCAATCCTTGAGATCTACGACTAGAATCTCCCACCCCTCGGGAATCATGTTAGGATTTGGGATGCCGCATTGAAGCGGACCCATAGGCTGAATGCATTTATTGATCTCTCTGAGATCGTGGAGGAGTCGCCACTTCCCCGACTTTTTCTTAATCACAAAAATTGGCGAATTCCAAGGACTAGTGGACTGTTCTATGTGTCCTGCGTCTAGCTGTTCTTTAACTAGCTGCTTGAGAGCAACCAATTTCTCTCCCACTACCGGCCATTGTTCTACCCAGACCGGAGTATCGGTGAGCCATTTAAGTGGCAACGCCATTACCCGAAGGTAAGGGTGGCACCGTACTGCTGTAGAATGTCTCGCCCCCAAAGATTGACGTGCACGTCAAGAATGTGCGGCCGAATCACCGCCGTGCCGTCAGCCCTTGGGATTGTGACTTCTACCCACTCTCGGCTTCTAAACGCTTCCTGAACTCCGCCTACCCCCCACACATCGGAGACCGGTTCAATGGCCCACTCCCTTGGCCACTGGCTTCTGCTTATCACGGTCACATCCGCTCCGGTATCGAGTAACCCTGAGAACACTCTTTTGTTCAAAAATACCTCGATAACGGGGCGCTGCTTCCACTCAATGTTGGTCTCCACTGTCGCTAAGACCTGGTATCCTTGCACTGCCTCACTCGCGCTCAAGCGGTCTGCTGAACCGGACTCTGAGCTGTCACTGAGCCTTCTCTGACTGTCTGCTGGCGAGTGACAAGGAACCATGATCAGTTGCGCTAGGGTGTCTCCCTTGTGGATTGTTTGGGGCAGGTGTGTCCAAAGCTGGACCTGGAGAACGCCTGAAAAATTCGAGTCAATGACTCCTGGAATTATAAAAATTCCTCGTGCTCCAGCTACACTACGGGGCAAAACTAAACCTATAAAGCCTTTGGGTAGGGGTCCCATGTACTGAGAGTCGACTAGATAGACTGTGCCCGGCAGATCGCATGTAACGTCCGCCTGGCAAGCCAATTCTAGCCCTGTGCTACCCTTGGGGCTGGCCTGTGCCCTCGCAGTGCCTGGAATGTGCCTGGAACCTAGTCTAGTTCTGGGGAGTTCTGGATCTGGGTGAAGGAAGCCTCTGTTTGGACTGGGGCCAGAGACATGCCCGGATTCCGGTTTCCCGAACTCGGACAATACCTGGCCCAATGATAGCCCTTTTTGCACTTTGGGCAGGGGGTGTTCGGAGCCTTGGGACGGCCGGACTTTTGTCCGCCTCCCTTGGATCGGCACTCCCTAGCGAAGTGTCCGACCTTGCCACAAGCGTGGCATGCTCCCTTGGTCTTGCCATTGCCCTGATGTCTTTTCCCCCCCTGCACCGCTGCCGCTAGCAGACCCATCTTGTAGGAGTCTGTGCCAACGTCGGAGCATGCTCGGATCATGTCCGTTAAGGTTATGTCAGGGCGATTGCCCAGGGACTGCAAGATTTTACGGCAGTCCAAGTTGGCGTTGTCCTTGGCTAGCTTAATCATGAGCTCTTGTTGGGCTTGCTCATTATCAATCTGCCTGCTAATTGCTTCCTCCAGGCGATTGATGAAGTCCATGTAGGGCTCCTGGGCTCCCTGCTTAATAGCGGTGTAATTTTTGGCCGTTTTGCCAGACGCTGGGACCTTGAAGTATGCCCTATAGGCAGCTTCGGCTGACATCTCTAGGGTGGCAAGAGGCAAGTTGATCTGTGCGTTGATGGGCTCAAAGGCACCTGAACCATACAGCTGGTCAGGAATTACCGCGCCTCCCATCCTAGCAGCCCTGGCCTGAGCCTCGAGCCGAAACTCGCTGTCCCAGATCATGTACTGGCTAGCGGTTAGCATCATCCTCATGACGGCTTTCCAATCATGGGGAATCCACATGGTGGTCTCGCACACTTGCTGAAGCGTGCCCCTAGTAAAATGACTTTGGAGCCCTGTCTCTGAAATTGCTTTCCGTAAATCCATGAGAAGCTTGTACGGGACTGGGGAGTGTACTACCTGCTGTGCTCCCGTTAGCGCGTCCATCTCCAAGCGGATTGGACAAATCTGTCTAAGTTCAGCTAGCTGTTCTGCTGACAGTTCCCCCTTCTTTAGCTCTATCTCAGCTGTGCGCTGAAGGGCACTCTTCACGACTAGGGAACCTGGAGCTGTCAGAGAAGCGCCAGCGCCTCTCATTCCTTGCGTTCCTTCGGTGACGTCTGCAGCTGTCACCGCGGGAAGGCTCCCTACGCTACTCTGCCGATAGCTAATTGACGGATAGAGTGCCGTGGGCGCAGTCGGTGCGACTGACTTGTCTGATGACTCAACTAACGGGGGTTCCTTGGCCTCTACCCGGACTGGTTCGATCTGCTCTAAGAGTCTCCTACACTTTCTCCATGTACCAACTATCCCTCCTGGAGCTTTCGGGGGTTGCTGAATGCAGTCTCCTATCTGATCCCAGAGCTTCAGGGTTAACGTACCTACTTCTGGGTAAAGTAGGCAGTGTTCCCCGAGATACGCCAAAAGTCTCGCTAATTCCCTGCTGTGAAATCGTAATTTAAAAACCCTGACCAGGATTCTGAACTCCTCCTCACGAGTTCTTTGGCTAGCGGACGGACTTGGTCTGTGAGAACAAGTCCCCATATTACCTGCAGATGGTCCTCTGAAGTTTCCTCCTCGGGACGAGTGCGACGCGTCTTTTCAGGCAATAGGTTCGGGCGTCTAGTGTCTGGGGTAGACCTCGGAGCGTGGACCTTCTGCCACGGGCCCTTCGAACGGCCTCTGCGATGTCAGGGGCTCACAGCCTGCCCTGAGCGGAACGCGTTTCCCTCTATGGCAACCTCCTCGAAAGCGGGAGCAAGCTGTAGGAATGTCTCTCTGGAATGCCTCGCCGCAGGCCACTTCTCCGATCGGCTGGCTGCCGGCCGGAGCGCCGCGCTGTCCTCCGGGATGATGGGTCGCGGTTCAAGCGCAGAACCGGACCGCGTGGATTGCTACTCACGAGTAGACCTCTCCGGGGTCTCTTACTCACGAGTAGAATCACGTCGGGGTCACCAGATGTAGCGAATATCTGCCGCTAGGCGGCACTAGGTCCCAGAGGAGACTGATCAATGACAATACGAGGCAAGGAAGCAGGATCAGATCAGTGTTTATTGGGAAAATGCATACAACTTTTATAGACCAGAAGGCCAGGAGAAAACAACTGTCACCAATAAGTCAATCACAATACCTGTTTACTCAGGTTAATTGGGGAAACTCTTCAGGGGAAGTTAATTAGCAGGGGCAAACATTGACAGAAGAAGCCCTATTGTTTCGGGCTAGAGGCTGGGCAAACATGGTCCCTGTTTGCGCCGGAGATTAGCGCCAAGCCAGGGAGATGAGTGTGTACCCAATTATACACAGGAGATAGCGATCTGTTTGCCTGGCAGAGCCGCTGGTCAGGTCAGGTAATTGGGTGAATCAAACCCTATAGCCCTATAATTTATTCACCCCCCTTAATTTGGCTGCTCGCAGAGTCCACGGGCCAGGGAGCCTTTCTCCCGAAAGTGATCTCTGCCGAGCCGACCCATGCCCAAGGGGGCACGGGGAAACCATAATATGGCATGCATGACTAGACTGCGGAGCACATGGAATGCTGTTTACCTTACCACTGAAGTGGTCCCTGTTTACCTACTTGCAATTTCTTGCTTTTGAACTGCTAGGTTTGCAGGGGCTGGAACAAAGACGGGAGCTCATTCTGCCCTGCAGTATTCAGGTATCGAACTGCTGACCTGCTGCCTTCCAGCCAGCATCTTAGACACTTGTATTAATGAATATTACACACGTTATTTCTTTCTCTGAAAGATCTATTGGGGCAAATTGGTCCTGGTTTGACAGGGATTGTAAATATAAGAAAAAGGAATTGAGGAAAGTGATTAGGCAGATGAGGCATATTGGCACAGAGGAAGCCACTGCCTGTCTTTGAAACTATTGGAGTGAATATAAAGCTTTCCGCAGAAGTAAAAGGAAGGCTTTCTTCATCAATAGCTGGAAAGGACAGTGGTGACAAACCTTTGGCATGTGTGTCAGAGGGGGCATGTGTGTTAGAGAAGTTTTGATGGTTCGGTCCAATAACTCCGGACTCAGTAATTGCATTCTAAAGTCTTTATTCCCACTGAGCGCATGGCGGGTCAGTGGTGGTTTTATGGGGCCGGAAAGGAATGGGGGTAATGGGTAATCGGGTGCTCTTTAATAGGGTTAGGTGAGGTCAGGGTGACGTTATACATGAAATACATTATGGTACATGTGGTTCAGAGTAGTGTGATATTACATCTGACAAAACCCCTTCTAATATCATACTAACTGAACACATTATGGGTAGGAAACAACATTTATTTACTCACTTAGGGAAAGGCCCTTGGATAGATAACTATGCTGAGCTAATGGGAGTGGTTTGGTCAAAATGTCCGCTATTTGTTCTTTGGTCTCACAGTGTGTGATGTCTATGAAGCCTTCTCCTGTGAGTTCCCTCACCCTTCTGTTCTTAATATCTATGTGCCTGGACTTTCGTCCTATGCCTTTGCTATGTCTATAGCCGCCTTGTTGTCTTCGTGGATGATGATGGGGAGGCTGGGCTTTCCCCAGATAAGGGAGATCAGTTCATTTATCCAGATCAAATCGCATGCAGCATTGGCTAAGATTCTGCCGTGGACATGGAAACCAGTTTTTGCTTCTCGGTGCGCCAGTATATGGGGCTATTGTTTAGAAACACTACGTAACCTGACGTGCTTCTCCTAGTCTTAGAGCATCCGGACCAGTCAGCATCTGCATAACAAGAAAGCTTGATCCCCTCACCTATTTGTGGGGTGAGTAGCAACCTTATGTTCATTGTGCCCTTCAGGTACCTCAGTAACCTTTTAGTGGCTACCCAGTGATGGACTCTTGGACCACTGGAATGGTGTGCGAGAAGGTTCACCGCCAGCGAGATGTCCGGTCTGATCCAGTTGGCAATGTGCAGCAGTGATCCTATGATAGATCTGTAAAGACTAATGTCTTCAAAAATCTCTCCCTCGTTGTGGGTAATCTTCATGAAGTCCGTTTGCATTGGTGTCCCACATGGGTGTGCATCTGACATATTACACCTGTCAAGCAATTCGACTATCTTTTCTTTCTGGGAGATAGCGAAACCATTCGGCACCCTTGAGACTTGGACCTCTAGGTATTTGTTCACCTCCTCTTAAGCTCTTTAGGGAGAACTTGCTTTGTAGGCCCTGGGCGAACTCGTCACATTTGGACTTGCTTTTCCCAAAATACAACAGATCGTCAACATAAACCAGGACCCTTTCAACTCTTTCAGGTGATCTTCTTAGGAATACACATTTATCGTCCTTAATTGGGAAGAAGTTCAGTCGACCCATTGCCTCAGCCAGGCATTCATACCATCTCTTGCCGGATTGTTTGATACCGTAAAGGCTTTTGTTGAGCAGCCAAGTTTCTCCGTTGCTGCCTCCGAAGCCGTGTGGTGCTTTGACATATATTTCTTTGTCTAGATGAAGGTAGGTACGCTGTCTGCACGTCAAACTGATACACTAGTTCCCCAAGTATTGTCGCCATCACCAGTGCAGCCTTGACGCTCTCGGGTTTCACGGTTGGAGAGTAGGTATCTTCATAATCGTCCGGGTATCTTTGAGTGAAACCTTGAGCCACTAATCGAGCCTTGTATAATGTCTGTTTATCCTCGAGTTGCTTGACTCTGAATACCCACTTTGTGCCTATGGTCTTCTGCTCCTTTGGGACCTGTACGGGAGTGTACACCTTCAGACTCTTGAGGCTCTCCATTTCCTTTTTCATTGCTGCTTTCCATTTGTCCTGCTCCTCTTGTGGCAGTTTGGTTATATCGTTGTAGCTGGCAGGTGTCTCGGGGCAGTCTTCTATGCCCATTATGTAATCTTCCAACCTTCTAGGAGTTTGGTTTTTGGTTGACCTTGTTGACCTCCGGGGTGTTGTTTCCATTGGGTTCGATAACTCGGTATTCCCAAAATCCACAGTTTTCTGGTGTGGCTGTTGCCTTCCAACTTCACTAAGTGATGCATCTTCCTGTCCGTTGAGTCCTGGGTTGAGTGAAGGTGCTCCAGCTTCCTCATGCCTGTGATTGCTTGCCAGGATTTCGTTCACATGTATTTTGCTCCAGTTAGCATGCTCATGGAAGGTGGCTGATCTGGATACCACTATTCTTAGGTTGTGGTCCAGGAACTGGTATGCTTTTGAGCTTGGTTCGTATCCCATGAACCTTAGTCTCTTTGATATCCTCTCTCCCTTTTTTCTCAATTGCCTTGGTATGTGCACGTCGGCAAGTACTCCGAAGACATGAAGATGAGCCAGTTTAGGTTTCCGGTTATATAAGGCCTCATATGGAGTCTTCCCTATTACGCTGGACCACAGCCGGTTCAGTGTGTAGTTTGAGTACAGTAACGCTTCTCCCCAATATGCAAAACTTAGTCCTGGGTCTTCTATTGCGCATCTGATCATGGTCTGAAGTACCCCGTTCCTTCGTTCGGCAACCCCATTTTGAAATGCAGAAAATGGTGCAGTCTTGGAATGCAGCATCCCCTTCTCGACTGTCCAATCCTCAAATTCCTTGGATAGGAATTCCGAGCCTCGATCCGTCATAATTTGCTTTATGTTGATGTTGTGTTGGGTCTGTACCCTTTTGTAGAACTCCTTGAACTTGGTGAAGGTCTCGCTTTTGTTCTTGAGGGTGTAAACAAAGCCATATCTGCTGAAGTCATTGACTATTGTCAAGAAGAATCTCTTCTGACCTAGGGAGCTTTTGAGTGGCCCAACGAGATCGAGATGTATTAGTTGAAAGGTGTGATTGGACTTCCTTGTGGACGCTCTAGGCCTTGGTTCGACCTTCAGCTTGGAGCTCTTGCACACAGAGCACTCCAGGTAGTTATCGCAATTCTTAACCTTCAGTCCTTCCGAGCATTCTAGCATCTTCTTGACGGTTGGGAAGCCTATGTATCCCAATTTTCTGTGTAGTAGGTGTGCACACTCATCGTGCATGGGCTTGCCTACGGACATCCTCTGTGCTTTCTGTCTTGTTCCGGTGACCCCTTCTTTCTCTGTGGTGTCTTGAGTGTCGTTCACTCCCTCTTCTGGCTCATCGTCACCATGCACTTCATTAGTGTTTGGATCACTGTCTTGCATTCCTTCATCACCATCGCTATCAAGCAGGCCGATCGTGGCCTGTTTGTCAATTTTCTTTCCGGTTATGAGGTAGGGCAAACTCCCAATTGTCTCCACGTTCCCCACTTTCCTTCCTCTTCTATCAATGTATGTCTCCCTGCCACTGAAGGTTATCTTCATATCGTGGTCCCTTGAGAGCTTGACTGCAGCCAGGACATTGTAAGGTATGTGTGGGGCGTACAGTACGTCCTTGACCAATCCAATTTCGGGGATGTGCACACTGCCTCTCCCTGCCACTTCGGTGTACTCTTGGTTCGCTACCTTGATCTTGAAAGATTCTTCCTTGAAGGAGTTGAACATTTCCCTGTGGCATGATGTGTGCGTGGTCGCCCCAGAATCTATTAACCAGCACTGTTCGCTGTTATCTGCTATGGGGATGTCACTATATATGAAGCCGTTGACTGACCCTGTCCTATCTCTCTCAGACTCCCTCTGTGTCTTAAAGGGGGCTGGGAGACCTTCTCTGTCTGGGGTCATGACTGCTTCCTGGGCTATGGTGGGACCTTGTTGCGGGACCGTGATCTGAATTTGGTCTGAGATATTGGTATGACTGGCCATGTACTTTGGGGCAGTCCCTCTTGATATGGTTCCTTGATCCTCACGTGTGACATGCGTATGGTGCGTTGGCTTGTTCAGCGAACTCTACTTTCCTTGGGATCTTTGCTTCCCTGTGTAGTGCGGTCCTGTCCCTCCTATAATTGTCCTCGGCTATTAGTTTCCTGGACAATGCATCAAGGGTGAGTTGATTGTGGCTTATGCTATCTATTTGTTGTAGGAAAAGATGCTAGCTGGGGTCTAGTGAGTTTACTATTATACTCATCAAACACCTCTCAGTGATATTCTCTCCCCTTCGGATCAGCTGGGACCTCAAATCACTCAACCTTAGTAGGTGCTCCCCCATGGGAGTTCCATCTCTGATTTTCGCAGAGTAGAATTCTCGGGACAACCTGGTGGTGGTACCTATATCATCGCTATAAAACTCCCGTCTGCCAGTGTAGTCTCTGTGGTCCGCTGAGGGTGCCAGCGGACGTTGGGAGTAGGCTGGAGGGAGCTCTTCTGTCTGGATGGGTCCCCATCATGCCTCTTCCTCAAGGTAGGCTTCAGCTCCTCTGTCTTTTGTCTGTGCGTTGTCTCGGGGCCAGCGTGTGATGGACACATCACCGAGTGCAGCCGTGATGGTGTGTAGGGCTATGTCCATGGCCGATTCGGTCGGGGTCCACGGGCGGTCGTGTTTTTGCTGTGTGTTGTGTCTGCGGTTGCTGTGTTCGCGGTACGGTGGCCACGGGTCTTCATAAGGCATCAGCCATGGGGGCCCCATGTTATCTTCTATTCCAGCGTAAGGGGTAGGTGGGCTGTGGGACATTGCCCTATGCTGGAAGCCTGGGTCTTGTTGCCTCCATCTTCCCGCCACGTTGTTTGAATCACAGATCGGGATTGGTCAGGGATCGGCCATCCTTATTGGCAGGGGCGCCCCTTCATTGCTTTGTGGTGGGGGATTTAAATGTGGTGCCCACGTGGGGTTTCCCTCTTCATCTAGGTAGGGGATGTCTTCAGATGGGCATGGGCTAGTTGTTCTGGTGCCCGCGTTTCTCCCCCCCCCCTTCTCCAGTAGGGCCACTATCTCTGAGATGGGGATCACATCTTGGGTCCGCTCAGTAATCATCTTGATTATAGCATCCTTGAAGCTCTCCTCTCCATTGGTGTCCCCATCCCCTTCGTTTTCTGTCGTTTTACTAGCCCCCGCATTTACGTACCTTTCACTCTGTGTTTCTGCGGTCCCTTCTGCCAGGATGGTTTCCCCGGTCGTCTCATCTAGTTTGAGTCGGGCGGCCATCTTCCTGGCGGGGGTCCTCGTGGTGGTCTCTGGTGCCTTGAACATCTCTTTTTGCCTCTATTTTAGTTGGCTTTGGAGAACCATCCTCTTGCTACCATTTTGTTAGAGAAGTTTCGATGGTTCGGTCCAATAACTCCGGACTCAGTAATTGTATTCTAAAGTCTTTATTCCCACTGAGCGCATGGTGGGTCAGTGGTGGTAATGGGTAATCGGGTGCTCTTTAATAGGGTTAGGTGAGGTTAGGGTGACATTATACATGAAATGCATTATGGTACATGTGGTTCAGAGTAGTGTGATATTACATCTGACAATGTGTGCTATCGTCCCAGCACAGAGTTAGCCCTGCCCCTCTGCCCAGCAGCCCAATGGGAGTGCTTCCTCCCTCCCCCCCAACAGAGAGTTGTAGGGAAAGATAGCAATTATCTTCCCCCACCCCACCCCACCCCAGTTGTGGGTTGCACGCGGGAATAATTGGCCAAACCTTTCCCCAGGGGTTCGCTCGGCTTTTGACAGATCCGGGGACCAACCGGGCTTGGCAGGAAAGGAATTTGGGGTGCGGGCTAGTTAGCTAATTAGGGGTGAATCATAAGGCCTTGGCTGATGGCTACAGCAGAGCAGAGCAAAACTGGGATAATGGCTCTAGTGGAGCAACACGATCCTCAGCTGCTGGCTGCAGCAAAGTTAGGCAAACAAGCCAAGCCAGACAGAAGACAAAGGTAGATGCCCAGAGTCAATACACAAAGACCCCGAGATAGGGCAGGAACAATGGGTTTTGCCAGCCCAATCTTAATTAGCTGCAAGCTGTCCATTAACTACAGGGCAATGTCCAAGAACAGTTATTGTCTCTGACCACCGGAAAATGCCACATATGCAAGCCTTCTGTATTAGGGGGTCACGCACGTCATAGGCACGTATCATCCCAAGGCAGGGTAATAAATACATACCCCTGACTCTAGTCGGGGCTGGACTTCATCGCACGATTGTCTCGCATGTCTTCCTTGTGGCCAGCCATTCCTACAGCCAGTTCCTCTCCTACTCAGCAGAGATTAATATGTAATGTCAGTCCGTGTTAGTTCTTGGAGTAAATCAAACTGTTTGCTGTGTCCACTGATTTAAATGAATGACAGAGACAAAAGCTGTGGTAGATTCCTGAAATGAAAAATTCATCTCTCTCAGTAGCTCAGGGTATTGCTGCCTTATATCATGTTGGCATAAATTAATCTTCTCAAATGTGTTGGCATTAACGGGTTGCAGATATTTGAATTATGCACAAGTTGCTGATTGCTCATTTGCCCTTCACGGCTGTTGCTGGAGCCAGCAGCCTTACAAGTGTCCTTGAAATTGTTGATCAAAACATGTAGACTGGGTTTCATTTTCTGACAATGTTCACCCACTCCGACCCCCACCATTGTTTCATGAAAATATTTACAAAGGTATCTCTACTTGAGTTGTTATTTTATAAATTGAAACAGAATGCAGGATAGAGAAATTAGATGCTGTGTGAGCTGCATTTTGTAGAGTTTACTGGAACTCAAGGCGTAATCAGATGAAAAGCAGTATTTAATGGTAGCATTTTTAAAAAAAAAATAAACATTAGGATGTTGGCTCTTATCAAAGGAATAGTCTGGAGAACCTGGAAATGTCTCATTAGTGTTGTTTTTCAATTTCTGTCACAACCATGGATGACAGAATGAGGGATTTCTACCAGGGGAGTCCTTCTCTGTGAGTTTCTGACACACCCTTCCAATGGTTTATTTCCTATATTTGTTCCCTTTCCTCAACATTAGCATGAGTCATGTGTTCTAGTTTTGTTACAAATCCTTAGTCTTTTTGCTGGCTACTGGTATCTCCTGGTAGTTTCTCATTCCATGAACCAAGATAATGCAATGAAAATTATGGCAGGGTTCTAGGCAGCCTTCGGTATACTATATTCTGCTTCAGATTTTCCAAACCAGTCACTCTGTCCTAAGGATTGTGTCAGAACTGAACCTGTGACTGCAAACACCTGCAAACTTCCCTAAACTTCATCAATCATTACTGATTATAAATATGCCAAGCAGTACAGCATATGCGTCTGGACTGTATTATGCATTCAAGAGGTTGTGGGAAGGAGATTAGTTTGTGATGTCATGTTGCAGAATCCTTGAAAACTAACTCTGGGTGGGACTGAAGGTGATCGAAAGCAAAGCAAAAGCCCAGAATAGAGTTTGTGGAAGTTACTGTCTGGACGAAAACTCCAGTATCTCCTAGTCAAAATAGCCACTGGCCCACACTGATGGGAGATTTGGTCAGCTGTAAGAGTAACTTTTAGATGTGTGACACATCTTGCCTAGATCATCCTCTTGCTCTGTCTTCTTTCCTGGAGACCCAGAGAACCATAGCAATGCCCTGAGATCAGCTGGTCTTCTAAAAACAAACAAACAAACAAAAACCCCAGCAACCTGTGGACTGAACTTTCCTGCTGTTCGTTTCATTTATTTATTTTTTACAATTTTTATTTTGGAATTATCAACAAATATCTTTGCTTGAATGCATTTGAGAATCTTGTGGCATACCATATGATTGGTGGATTTCTTTTGACTTGAAGCTCAAGTTGTACTGACCAATATACAACTCTGGTTCTCCAAGGTCTTTGAAGCCCTACCCATTAGCCAAGGAGAAGCAACCAGGGCTGTAGCCAGGGGGTGGCCAGGTTCTGGCAATGCCCACCCTGAGTTAGCAGTTTTCCCACCCTAAAACTCCCAGCTTCTTATATGTATGACATATATATGTGACATTGTTGCCCATCCTGAAAAAATATTTGCCCACCCACATCTAGAATCCTGGCTACGGCTGTGGAAGCAACTCTCAGTCAACAGGCAATTTGATCAAAATGTCTGCCACTTGACTAAACACTAATTTCTGGACCATTTTTCAAAACATTTGAACGAATTTGGTTTAAAATGAGTACAGAAGCTCATAAATCCCAATCCCTCAGGAGAATATGTCTCAACCATGCAGGATTAATCATTGAGATGTTATGAAAAAATTACTGTTTCCAGCCAGCATGAAATCCGCTTGGAGAACCCCAATGTGAAGCAAAGGGTATCTCAGTTGGGTTGTTCATTTAATATGAAAAAATGAATGGCCTGTATATTTCACTGTTGTGAGATTTTTACCAAATCTTCTGTCTTCATTTGCACCCAACCATAGGTTAAATGTGGAATAACAGCCAAGGCATGAAATATAATCCTTTACCAGAAGGTTGCCCCAGGGCTGGCCTAAGACATATTTGCTGCCTGAGGTGAAGGACAATGTGGCACTCCTTTTATTTCACATACAGAAGACAGCTGGGTTAGCCCTTAAAGATTACTTCAACATTGATAATGGGATAATGTCCTCTGAGGGCAAGAGACCCATTTATCATGTACAATACAGGTTACCTGCCAACAGAAGAGAATGGTCAGGGGGTCACCAGGAATGCCAGGGAACTGCCACTGCTGCTTCCCAACATCTGTCTCACTTTGCCTAAAGTTATGGTAGGTCTTATGGTCATCTTATATATTGGCTATGTAACTGGGATACAAAAATCTCTTCTTTAAGCCTCACCTGTACTTCAAGCTCAATAGATGTCCTTGGGCAAGCATCTGTCCCTCTCTTTTGTATCACAACCCACATCTCACTGAGAATATGGAGATAATTTTGTGATCTATTTAACCAGGCTATTATAAGGACTATATGTGAAATATGTTAAAAATGCAGGAGTAAGGTGATACCTGTATTGGATCACTCAAAAAGAACATGGCATTTTGTATTCCCTTTGTCTGGCCACAAAAGGAAGCTGATGCTTTAGAGGGGGCCATGTGGAGAGGAGCAAGCACCTAGCTTCCTGTGAGAGTGGTATGATAACGCCAAGAAGGCTTTTGGTTGTTGTTCAACATGCATTTCTAAGATGTGTACTTGGCAAAACAACATGCCACGCCTGATGAAGAGATTTTGGATCTCGAAAGCTTGCACAACGTTTTAATTTTTGAGTGATCCAATAAAGGTATCGCCTTCCTCCTGCATTTTTTGCATTTTCTGTAATTTGAATATGGATCACACGGCTAATGTTCTTTGTTTGCACATGAAATATATGAAGCACTTTGAGTTTAGGACAATCTGAATGCTATTTTTTAAAATCATCATCATTGATACACAGAGAAAATGCATTATGCTCATTGTTGCATCCTGGTCTGCAGTAACATATGAAGGGGTACACAGAAAGAGCCTCCTCAAAGATTGTAGTATTTTTGAACCACAATTGGGTGTTCCCAGCTAATCTTTCTCACACTAAGTCAGGCGAAAGGAACTGCAGAATGAACTCACCAAAAAGTGCCTTCATTTTGTCAGTTTCACGTCTGGCTTGGACATGGAAGAAGAAGAAGAAACATGTGAAAAAGTGAACTGTGGAATAGCAGCAGAGTCAAAAGCTCCATCAGCAGGCACTCTGAAGAAGTAGAAAAACAAGCTTCCTTAGTGTCTGGAAACAACATCCAGCTGTTCTGACATCAGCAAATCTAGCTCTTTGGTGGTCCTTCCTTGGCCAGTCAGTGACCTATGTTATCTTCAGGACAAACAGAGAAGTACTTATACAAGGAGTTATCATGACCTAAAGGTAAAGATACCACACCCATCTAAGCAAGGAATTGCTCGAGCATGAAGCCTCTGTAGAATCGCAAATACAATGTTTCTCCTGAGACATGAGGAAAGATGCAATGGCCAAACTCTAAAAGAGCTGCATGTGTCTACAGTTTCCTGGAACATGACATCTTCGTGTTTGTGGATGTGTTCTCAATCACACTTTATGGCGCTTTGCTAAACTAAATGCCAATATATATCCTGCAGGTCCATCTGCCGCAGGAGACATGAATCAATTTTAAAATGCATCTAAATTTTACATGTACCTAAATTAGATGTTTGGTGTGCCTGCTGCATATATCAGCTGTCAGAAGCCAGAAGCTAAACCAAACTAGAAAATGTGTCATCAATAAAGAAAGCACTCGTGTCATTTTGAAAACAAGAGTTCTCAGAATGAGAACAGCAGATGTGGCACAAACCACCAGAGATATATCTGGTCCCTAAAAAGTTCTTTACACTTTGTCCTGCTCAATCTCAGCCAATGCTATGAATCATTCATGTTGCTGAGACTTGAAGCTATTCTAGAATTAATAGGGATGCTGGATTTATGAGAAGACAGTGTCATGTGAAGACAAATAAACATGTCATACTGTAACCATATCCATAACCAGCCTGAGAACATATAAAAGTCACATATTTTCCCCTCTTCAGTCTTTCTCCTCCCTTTCTTCTACTGTTTTCCTTGTGTTGTACTTTAGATTGTAAATTTCTTGGAGCAGTTGCCCATCTTCTCACACCCTGTAGACCGCTAGGCACACAGATGGTAGTACATAATTTGTAAATCATTTACCCCTGATATCAGTGGTAGGCATCAGCAGGTTCGCACTAGTTCACCAGAACCGGTAGCAGAAATTCTGGCTGGCCCTGCCCATCCATGTTTTGAAATAAAGTAGTCCTAATTCAGGTGCAACACAGGGATTTCCCCCTGGCCACGCCCACCATACCACGCCCACAGTGTGGTAGTAATTTTTTTTGGAGCCAACCAATGCCTGATATTGCCAGTATTTTTCTATTCCACTGAAACAACAATTAAGAAAAATATGCACTGGAACCTTTAAGACAGGGGTTCTCAACCATTTCGCACCACGGGCTGGACTACTACCCCTCAGACAGCTGAGCTGAGCAGGCAGGACATGTGGTCCCCCCCCCATTGTAAATGATGCCATTTGTGCATGTGTGGGTGCGTTTGCGCATGCGTGGGCACATTTACAACTGTCATAAACACTTCTGCTTCCATGGCCATGGGCCAGATGATTTGCCATTGCAGGCCGGGTTCAGCCCATGGGCTGGATTGCAAACCCCTGCTTTAAGAGTTCAAAACAGAAAAGATTGTTTATTTAACGTCATAGGTGTTGAGTACATTAGAGCAATCTCACCATGCAGTGGGTTGTTAATGTAAATTATGTCTCTAACCAATCAATAGAAAAGTCTTCTAGTTTCCCTCCTCTAGGGTCACCTGACATGTACTAAGCTGTTTGTTATTCGGGTCTGTTATTCACTGTGGTTCCAGTTATTATTTTGTTGTTTTCGCTCTCTCACTTTCTCTCTCCTATTATTAATATTTGCCTCACAAGCAAAGCATGTTTGTCTAAGATGAAAACTTACAGTAAAGAACTCTCTTTTACCAAGCAAAGCACATGTTTACTTATCTATCTGAAGCAACTGTAGGTAAAAGAAATATTTTGTTATACTGTAGTTCTAAACACATGTGGAGAGTTTAATTGCTGGGCTAAAGGGGGAATATAAGGCTTGGAGAACTTGCAAACTCAAACTGTAACAATTTATTAATCTGCCCCAGTTTACAGCTGTATATAAAAAAATTTAACAATAGAATGTTTGCAGCATGTTACATTGATCTTACAAACATAAAGTACATACCCAGACAACAAATCCAGTTTGCCGTAAGGCTTCCTACCCCACCCCACACAAGGAAAAGGTATCAAATCTGAGTCCCCAACAGTCCAGCAATATTTTTAGTAAAGATAAAGGTTACCCTTGCTCAAAAGCCAGTCGTGTCCTGTGGATTCCGCGCACGTAATTGGCACACTGTCCCTGACAGAACCACGGTTATGGGAGAACACTCCTTCGAGCTTCTGGTTCCGAGGGGACAGAAATTGGGGTGCGGAATAATAGATATAGTTTAATTCACCGATCGCTGACCTAACAGGCAGCTCGGACAATAGAGGGCAAAAGATCGCCAGATGTTTAACTCGATAGGCATGTAATGAGTAATCTCACATCCGCAGAAGCTCTAAGCCATAGAGTCAACCTAGGCTCATGTTTGCTCCCGATAAACAGTAGACAATGCATGTCCCTGGTAGTAAATTAGATAGATAAGGAACTTCCCCCAGTGAAGTCATCCCTAATGGGTAACTTGTGTAATCTCAATGTGCAGACTCAGGGCTTTCCTGTAACGGCTGCGCGCAACGTATGCACGTCGCCAAGCTAGGCAGGGTATAAAGTCAATTGCCTTCTGATCAATAAACGCTGGTTTTCGCTCCATCTTGTCTCACGTGTCTTGCTTGACCAGTCTCCTCCGGGACTCTCCGGCCCACATCGGGCCCCGTTCCAACAGTGTCCCACTCTAAGGTGCAGTGTTCATCTCCGTTAATAGCCAAAGAGCTAGCGCTGTCTGCAGATGTTTCTGTGGTCACATGGCAGACATGACTAGACACCAGAGTGCACAGAATGCTGTTACCTTCCCACATAAATGGTACCTATTTATCTACTTGCAATTTCTTGCTTCCAAATTGCTAATTTAGCAGGACCTGGGACAGAGAGGACTCAAAGGTTTCCCCTTGGACTGCCAAGGCAAGATCATTAGCATAGATGAAACACCTGGTGTGTGGGAATGTTGGTAGACCTTTGTGTAAATGTCAAAAAACAATGATACCAGGATGCTGCCCCGTGGGAGACTGCTGGTTTTTTTTAAAAAAAATCTCCAGTGACTGTGTCTCCATCGAGATTCAACAAAGAATCTTTAATTTGGAAAGATTTATTCCCAGATTATTATTGTTGTTGACAGATCTGTCTGCTAGAGGAGAGGAGAGGAGACATTAGTGGTAGTGGGATAGAAATTTGCTCATTTTCTAGTTGTTCTAGTTAGAAGGAAAGAACTGTGGTGGCTCAGTGGTGAAGAGGCTCGCCGGCAAACCTAACCCTAAACCTCTTCAGTATATGATCCATTGTTGACTGGAATTGTGTAGTAAAGGAGAAAGAATGTATTTAGAAATAGTTTATGTAGAAGACTCTCAGCTCAAAAAAGGGACTGTTCTAGTTGTGTTAGTTAGAGGGAAGGGAGTGCGGTGGCTCAGTGGTTAAGAAGCTCACCTTGTTAGCTGGAAGGTTGGCAGTTCAAGACCTGAGTACTGCATGGTGGAATGAGCACCCACCTCTGTCCCAGCTCCTTCAACCTAGCAGGTTGAAAGCAAGGGATTGCAAGTAGATGAATAGGGACCACTTTGGTGGGAAAAGCTCTTTGGGACATGAAAGGAGCCTCATTTGGGCATCATCTGAGTGGAGTTCCTCCAGCAAAAAACCTTTCAATGAAGAAAGCACCTTTGTGGGGCTCTGACATGATTTTTTTTAATTTAAAAAAGGTCAAAAAAAAGGGTGGGAAGCTTCACAATTAGGAGGCAAAAACGCCTTATCTCCACAGAGTTGCCATCTGCAAAGCTGTTTGCAAAATCCACATGTAAATGCAGCCCATCACTCTATTCTGACTACTAATTACCAAAGAATGCCACACTAATCTGCAATTTGCAGAGAATTATCACCTGTCCTTTCTTGTTTTAATCCATTCAGCTCTACTGGCAATTGCAGAGCTCTCTGCCTTGATCCTTATTTACTTGTCCTCATCTTAACTAAGGTCAACCAAAGAGAAAGCAGGAGGGGATTTGATGTTGCTAGAAGGTTGTCCAAATACAGTAATACCCCGGTTAACGTGTGCACCGCACAGCGTTAAAATGGGATAACTTTGGGGAATGTGAGGAAAACATTTGCACCGCACAACATTAAGATAATGTTGTGTGATGCAAAGGTTTTCCTCAAATTCCCCAATGTTGATCTCTGCCCCAAAGCCCACAGGGCTGGAGACCAGCCCTGCGGGCTTTGGGGCAGAAATCTTCAGAGGCCCCCTTGCTGGGGGGAGGGCAAGGGGGCCTCTGTAGACCCAAGCATCAGATTGTTGGTTTCCTCTGGGTGAGAGTGTGTGTGTGTGCGCGCGCTCTCACCCCAAGGAAACCAGCGATCGGATGCTCAGAGTGCCGGTTTCCTTGGGGGGAGACCGCATTTGCACGCCCTCACCCCAAGGGACAAAATGGCCACCTCAGAATGGCCACTCCCATCGTGCAGATAGGACAAAATGGCCGTCCAGCCCCTTCAAGTGTCTGAGGGAGCGTGACCCAGCCCTTGGCTTGAAAAGGTTGAGAACCCCTGTTCTGGACCTTTGTGGCAAAGGGGAAAGATGGCCAAGGCCTCCTGTGAGTGAAATCTGTCATTTGTGTGTGCCACGATACATTATTGCAGCTGTACAAACACAAGAAGCTAAAGATCTATACCTGAAAAGAGATGAGAAGCAGAAAAAGAGGGGTGATCTCTCCCTTTTAGCTGGAAATAATGAGGGCTGTTTGAAATTAATACTGCATGTACAAAACCCTACATAGGGAAATTCTCCAGTTAAATATGCTAAAATTACAGTTCACTTCTGAATTGCTAGACTATGAAATAGTCAGAATACTGTATAGAATTAATTTCAATTGTCTATTGTTGAAATACATAAAACTGCAACCTGTTGTTGCCTTTATTATTTTGCCTGTTGTCACACACACAGTCATGTAACATTTATTTTTTAAAAAAAAATCAAATCTTTAGGTGGGCAATGCCTCTGTGACAATCAACCCTGAATTCATATTTTGGGAAAAACCTATTCAACTTATACAATACTAGAATTTGTTTACATTAGCCTGATTTGGTTCTGTTCTGAGGATTCATCCACATTCAAAACACATCCCTAAGATGAATGCTATCATGGCAGAGTTTCTCAATTAATTTGCTATAATTAAGTTCAGATTTATTGGTGCATAAGTTAGTTTAATGTAAAATAATGAGCCAGAACTTCGCAGCACAATCAAATAGACTGATGCTCAGAAGCACAGCTTAGAAATAATATGTTGCAAGTACTGTAATGTGATTTTTGAAAGCAAAATAACAAATGTTGCTGTGGTTATTATTCTGCATAAGGACCAACATTTACTCATTATTTTTGGAGGGCATATATATTTTGGGCTTACATTAAGGGGGTTTCTTTCTATTTTAGGCCATGTTTCAAGTGTTAGTGCTACTATTTAATTCCTAAAAAAGCAACATCGACCATGCTTTTAATGTAGCTACCTACATTGTATAATCATTCTTTTTAAACAGCAGTTTTCGAAAGTCTGTTAAAAAGCAATGTGTAATAATAATTGCATGCTATAAAGCCAGTTTCGACTAATGGTGGCCCTTTCCAGGGTTTTCTAGATAGAGAAATAAATAAAGTGGTTTCTCATTCCCTTCTTCCAGAGGCACCTTAGTAAAACCTGCAAAATTTAATGGGGCTTATTCTTTACTAAAAGACTCTTATTGCAGTTTTAAGTTTTTTTTAATCCTAAAGCAAGAATGATGTTATGTAGTAGTAGATCCCAATTAATTTGCTAGGGTTTATTTTCAGGTAAACACATACAGGATCACGCTACATGTACAACTTGCTACAAAAATATTCTATTTGGCTAAAGTTTTCCATTGAATTGACAGAAGGAATTAGATTCATGGTCCTTCTACTAACTAATCTTATCAATAACTTAGCTGTTTCCTAGAAGAAGGTTGTTTAATTCAGACAAACCACTTCTTAGCTTTTATATTTGATTAAAACTCAATTATCAGCCTAGTTCATTATTAAACAGGATTTGGGTGACATGTGCTGACCTACAGAATTGTCTGACTGTTGGGCAATCTAAACTCCATCACCTTATAAAAACCGTTTAAGCTAATATTTAATATGTGAGGCATATACAAATTAGCATTCGGTAGGGCACACAGTAAAAACAATGTATTTACGTTCGATCATGGGATATGTTTTACTTCTGGCTTGGTTGTGCTATTACCACATATCCTGATGAAGAGAAAGCCTGTCAGTTGGAACAAAACAGAAAGAGACTATGGTTGCCGATTCAAATTGTGTAATTCTCTTCTCATGGCCATTGTGGTCCCTTGGGTCCTTCTATCTGTTTATTTGTTTTCTTGTAACTGAGAGAATCAAACATTATTATTGCAGAATAGACAACTTCATTCTTCCTTCAAGCTATGTCAGAATCAACAGAGCTCATGATAAGAAATGATTAGAGCTGTCCATAAAAAGACGAAAGCAAAAAAAAGAAATTTTGGGAGTCTAATCTTCTGCTCTTTCTAGTTAACATAGCAAAACCAGGGTGTTTCATAGTAGAGAAAATGCCAGTATACAGTGAAAACCTGCTGATAAGGTCACTGGTATTCGGTGATGCACTGCAAAAAAATTTACTACCTACTCTGTGGGCTGGCCAAATCTGTGGGCAGGGCCAAATCTGTGGGCGTGGCCAAACACCCTGCATTATGGGCTATGGAGGTGGCGTGGCCAACCAGGTGGGCGTGGCCTGGGGGAATTTCCGCTACCGGTTCTGCAGAACTTGCTGCAGTGCATCACTGCTGGTATTCAAATCATGACCTACCTGTGGATTCTCCAATACATGATCATTACTGGGAACTAAAGTGCAACATAGGGAAAACATTGTTGAACTGGATGGTATTGACATGGATAGAAAGCTTGGCCTAACCAAGAAGCTACATATTACCTGCTGATGAGAGTGGTCAGTGTTACCTGCCCTAGTACCGTTCTTATCAAGTAGCTCACTAGATTAAGTCAAGCTATCTGGCCATATTGGTTTTGTCTTAAACTCTGTGATATCCTGACGAAAGCTAGAGAGCATGGCCCCTTTGCTCGTGATATGTAAATATTCTTAGTAATAAGAGTCTTCACCGTCTTTGCTTCTCAGTAATAGCAAGCTCTGTGACTTTAAACTCAGTTGTTTATGTATGTAGGTGCGAAGCCAGAGGTTGGGAGTTCAATTCCCCACTGTGTCTCCTGGGAGAAGAGCCAGCCTGTGCAACCATGAGCAAACTGTACAATCCCAGGGCAACTCTAGAAGAAGGGAATGGTAAACCATTACTGTAAATTATCTGCCTAAAAAAAAAAATCTGGAAATGATTCCCATAAGTCATAGTTGTCTTGACAGCATGCAACATATCTACACAAACCACACACACACTTTGAATGGAGCAAAGAAAGTAAATAAATCTCTCTGTGATAAAGTAAATCTGCTTCTAAATGTTCAAGTGCATACTCATTTTCCCCCATGTCATTTTGCCCTGATAAGGTGTAGCTCAAATTTTCAAAGGGACGGCAGTGTAGCTTCATTTGCCCAATTCAAAGATTTATCATCAGTATATGATCCATTGCTGACAGGAATTGTGTAGTAAAGGAGAAAGAATGTGTCCAGAAATAGTGTATTAGTCCAGTAAATTTAGAAGACTCACAGCTCAAAAAGAGGGACTGTGGTGTCTTAGTGGTTAAGAAGCTTGCCTTGTTAGCTGGACGGATGATAACCAATGGGATACAGTTATCCCAGGCTACAAACTGTACAGGAAGGATAGGAAGGGGCAAACAGGAGGTGGTGTAGCCTTGTATGTCAAAGAAGTGATAAAATCGTATGAATTGGAATATCTAGGTGATTTAGAGTCACCATTAGAAGCTCTGTGGGTAAGAGTACCAGGCCACAAGGATGGTCTAACAGTAGGCATATACTATCGGCCTCCGACCCAAACTCTTGAGGGAGACTGGCAGTTGGAGAATGTTGTAAAGGAGGCATCCAAGAAGGGAAGCCTGGTTATAATGGGAGACTTCAATTACCCTCACATAGACTGGGTGAACTGTTGTTCAGCACATGATAAAGAGATAAAGTTCCTAGATATGCTAAATGATTGTTCCCTGGGACAGATGGTTGAAGACCCAACTAGAGGTACAAGAATCCTTGACTTGATCCTGAGTAATACCCAGGATCTGGTGCAAGATGTTCATGTGACTGATCCAATAGGGAACAGTGACCACAACTCAATTATGTTTAACTTGATCATAGACCGCAAGTCACTGATAAAATCTAACACAGAGACCTTAAATTTTCAAAAAGGAAATTTCCCAAAGTTGAGGAAACTAGTAAAAAAGAAGCTGAAAGGGAAAATTGAGAGAGTCCAAACACTCCAAGAGGCATGGAGGCTGTTTACAAAAACAATAACAGCGGCTCAATTGGAATGCATACCCAAAAGGAAAAAGGGCACTGCCAGGTCCAAGAGGACTCCGATGTGGCTTACAGGAGCTGTTCGGGAAGTGATCAAGAGCAAGAAAAGCTCATTTAGAAGATGGAAGGCTTGTCCGAATGAGGACAGCAGGCAAAAACATAAATTCTGGCAGAACAAATGCAAGGCAACAATCAGGAAAGCAAAGCAAGACTTTGAGGAGCATATAGCTAAAAATACTCAGAGAAATAACAAAGACTTCTTTAAGTACATTAGAAGTAAGAACCCAACTAGGAAGGCCATTGGACCATTAGATGACAATGGAAGGCAAGGGGTTATTAAAGAAGAAACAGAGATTGCAGACAGACTCAATGAATTCTTTGCTTCAGTATTCACTGAAGAAGACAGAGGCCACATGCCCAAAACAGAGCCTATCTTCGTAGGGAGGGAAACCGAAGAATTAAGCCAGATAGAAATAACCAGGGAGGAGGTCCTTGCATGTCTTGTTAAACTAAACACTAACAAATCACCAGGACCAGATGGCATCCATCCACGAGTTCTCAGGGAACTTAAAGATGAAATTGCTGATCTCCTAGCCAAAATATATAATCTTTCCCTCAAATCAGGCTTTGTGCCTGATGACTGGAAGGTAGCGAATGTAACACCAATTTTCAAAAAAGGATCCAGGGGTGATCCAGGGAATTACCGACCTGTCAGTTTGACATGTGTCCCAGGTAAAGTGATGGAAACCATCCTAAAAGATAGAATTAATAGGCACATAGAAGAGAAGGCGCTGCTAAAGGAGAGCCAACATGGCTTTTGCAAGGGCAAATCATGCCTCACTAATCTGTTGGAATTTTTTGAGAGTGTCAACAAGCATGTGGATAAGGGGGATCCAGTTGACATTGTTTATCTGGACTTTCAGAAGGCTTTTGACAAGGTCCCACACCAAAGGCTCTTGAATAAACTTACCAGTCATGGAATAAAGGGACAGGTCTTGTCCTGGATCAGCAACTGGCTAAGGGACAGGAAACAGAGGGTAGCACTAAATGGACACTTCTCCAAGTGGAGGGAAGTAAAGAGTGGGGTCCCCCAAGGTTCAGTACTGGGACCCCTGCTTTTCAACCTCTTCATAAATGATCTAGAGGTAGGAGTAAAAAGCAAGGTAGCCAAATTTGCTGACGACACTAAATTATACAGGGTAGTGAAAACTGTGAGAGATTGTGAGGAGCTCCAGAGGGATCTCTCGACACTGGGGGAGTGGGCAAAACAGTGGCAAATGAGTTTCAACATTAGTAAGTGCAGAGTGATGCATGTTGGGGCAAAGAACCCCAATTACATTTATAAACTGATGGGGTCTGAACTCTCTGCGACAAACCAGGAAAGGGACCTTGGTGTCCTGGTGGACAACTCAATGAAGGTGTCAACCCAGTGTGCCTCAGCGGTGAAAAAAGCAAACTCAATGCTAGGGATCATTAGGAAGGGTATAGAAAATAAGTCAGCAAGTGTCATTTTGCCTCTTTATAAATCTATGGTGAGGCCCCATCTGGAATACTGTGTACAGTTCTGGTCGCCATACCTCCAGAAGGATATTATGGAGCTGGAAAAATTGCAGAGGAGGGCAACCAGAATGATTAGGGGACTGGAACACCTTCCTTACCATCTGAGGCTGCAACGGTTGGGCCTCTTCACTCTTGAACGACGACGTCTAAGAGGTGACCTGATTGAAGTTTATAAAATCATGCACGGTGTGGACAAAGTAGATAAGGAAAAACTGTTTTCCCTATCGCATAACACTAGAACTAGGGGACACTCCATGAAACTTTTGGGTACTAGTTCTCAAACAAATAAGAGAAAGTACTTTTTCACCCAGAGGATTACTGGTCTATGGAACTCCCTGCCAGAAGAAGTGGTGACAGCTGTCAGTCTTGACAGCTTTAAGAAAGGATTAGACAAGTTCATGGAGGACAAGGGTATCAATGGCTATAATTATGGATACCTAAGGACAACCTCCAGGTTGGAGAGATAGGCAGGATATCTCTCAATATCATTTCCAGGGAATCCTAAGCAGGCATCTGCTTGGGAATACCCTGAAGGAAATGGTGAGCCACTGTGTGACACAGAATGCTGGACTGGATGGGCTGTGGCCTGTTCCAGCAAGGCTGTTCTTATGTTCTTATGTTCTTATGGAAGGTTGGCAAGTCGACAGTTCAAGACCTGAGTACTGTATGACAGAATGAGTGCCTGTTTCTGTCCCATCTCCTGCCAACCTAGCAGTTTGAATGCAAGAAATTACAAGTAGATAAATAAGGACCACTGGGGGGGGAGGGGGAGATCTTGGGGACATGAAAGGAGTCTCATTCGGGCATCCCCCGCAGGGGGGACCACCAGGACTTCCATCCTGGGCCCGGAGATGACGGGCCACGGTGGTGCCGGGAAACTATTGATGTGCGCATGTGCAAACAAACGACGCATGCACAGGAAACCACAGGGGCATGGCCAAAATGGGGAGGGGCGCGTACCGGGCCCGGAAATTTCTGGTGCCGACCCTGATTCCCTAAGCAGAGTTTCTCCAGCAAAAATCCTTTCAATAAAGAAAGCACCTTTGTGTGCTTCTGACATGATTTTTTTTTTAAAGCTCAAAAAGAAAGGGTGGGAAGCTTCACAATTAGGAGGCAAGAATGCCTTATCTCCACAGAGTTGCCATCTGCAAAGCTGTTTGCAAAATCCACATGTAAATGCAGCCCATCACTCTATTCTGACTACTAATTACCAAAGAATGCCACACTAATCTGCAATTTGCAGAGAATTATCACCTGTCCTTTCTTGTTTTAATCCATTCAGCTCTACTGGCAATTGCAGAGCTCTCTGCCTTGATCCTTATTTACTAGTCCTCATCTTAACTAAGGACAACCAAAGAGAAAACAGGAGGGTACTTGATGTTGCTAGCAGGTTGCCCAAATACAGTAATACCCCGGTTAACGTGTGCACCGCACAGCGTTAAAACCGGATAATATTGGGGAATTTGAGGAAAACTTTTGCACCGCACAACGTTAAGATAACGTTGTGCAATGCAAAAGTTTTCCTCAAATTCCCCAACGTTGATCTCTGCCCCAAAACCCGCAGGGATGGTGATCAGCCCTGCAGGCTTTGGGGCAGAAATCTCTGGAGGCCCCCTTGCTGGGGGGGGAGGGCAAGGGGGCCTCTGTAGACCCAAGCATCAGATTACCGGTTTCCTCTGGGTGAGAGAGTGTGTGCGCGTGCTCTCACCCCATGGAAATCAGCGATCGGACGCTCAGAGCACCGGTTTCCTTGGGGGGAGACCGGGTGTGCATGCCCTCACCCCAAGGAAACCAATGCTCAGACCTCCAGAGAGCCAAGCCCCAAAGTCGGAGACCAGTCCTGCCGACTTTGGGGCTTGGCTCAATCCGCCTGCCTCTTTGGAAAGGACAACGGGGATTCCAACCATGGAATCCCTGCTGCCCTTTCCAAAGAGTCAGGCGGATCGACCCCCTGTTCCCTTTCCTCTTCGGAAAGGGAACTGGGCTTTTTTCTAACGTGTATCGCACAACGTTAAAAACCGGATAAGGCTAAGACTTGTGGAACAAAGTTTTAGCGTTATCTGAGGTATTACTGTAAAGGATAAAGTTGTGAAGGTAGTTTTCTGTAATAGATTCAATTCCTGAGTCAGTTTTTGTTCTCTTTGTATTTCTGAATTATAATCTCAAGATTATACTCTGGTTTCTCTTTGGATCGTATAAATCTTTCACCTAAATCTCAAGATTAGAGGATGTGGTTCTGGAATCTGTGTGGATAGAGGGTTGGTCTGAGACTTAAGAGATCCAGGTTAGAGTTCCAGTGGTGTGACTTTGGGCTAGGCAGATTTCTCAGTTCAACCTACTTCACAAATTGAAGTAAATAAGGGAGGAGGACAACCATATATTACTTTGAACACACTGGCTAAAATCCTGTTGTGGGGCTCAACAGGGGCCACATCAGCAGCACTGGCAATTCAACACTAAAGACATTCTTTGGCAATTTTAAGGCACACACAACTTCATCACACTGCATATGAGTCACTTATATCTCAAAACAGTCTTCAGCTATTTGACATTAACTCTGTTGTACTTGCAGTGTTATGCAACAGGATTTCAGCCAATGAAATATAAGCAAAGGATGGATGGTGAGAGAAAGAGTTCTGTGCATTTGTATGTGGGACAAAGAGCTGTTAAGTTATGAACTGTTAAGTTTATAACATGCATATAATTAACCAGTCATAGAAAAATAGCACATTTTATTCTTCACAGAAGTGGGTTTTTTCTAGTATTTGTTTCTTTGAGACTGTAGTCAACTTCTAAATGATTGCCTTTTTGGTAAATAATGAGCATAAGAAAGAAAGAAAGAAAGACTCCCAGCTTCAGGCTGATTTTAGATAACACCTGATAACATTGTCTTGCCATTGGAGAGAGAATGGGGCTGATAGCATAACCAGTGATATATGAATTTGATAAAGGTACCACTCTCTGAAGGACCTGGCAGGAATACTGAAGGGTTATGCAAATATTTTTCACTGCTTTAATCTACCACCTATTAAGGTCTTCATTAAAATGTGTCATTAACAAACATAATTTCCTAATCTTTGACTTCATTAGCTTTCTGAATGAAACAAAGCAAAGTTAAAATCCATACAAAAACACTCACTGCTTTGTAACTCAGAGTAAACTATATTTACCTGGAAATTAATCCTATTTATTTCAGTTTTATTGATTTAATCATGGAACTTCCCTGTGTAAGTGCATAATGGTCCCTACGGCTACAGTCTCACTTTGATGCAGGTGGGATTTTCTCCTCTGTCGTTGCTGCACCTCGAAAAAACACCACCAAATTTACAGTACACAGTGTATTTAAGTTAAAGGGTAGGTTTGGACATTTAAAAAGCCACAGCTGTTTTGGTTACAAAGGAATAGTTTTGGCAAGGAGCAAATCTAAGTATCCAATAACCTTGTCAACTGGTATTCACCAGCCAAGCCTTCCACTGGGCAACTACGGATTGTTACCTGCTTAAGGGAATCAAGAGAGACCTGGTCAGCCTCTTATATACTTGCTTGGTAGGCCTGATTGGCAAGAAGCCGCTCTCACTCCTTCTAGCTACAACGCTCCAATTGACCAGCCAACAAGGAGTGTGGAAGAAGCCTTCAGTCCTAGCACAGAGTACCTTGGGAGTAAGATGTGAGCTCCAAATATGGGGTCTACATCCCTCATGATGTTTCAGAACTACTTGGGCTGCAAACAGGGCCCAAGGTAAGTCTCACTGGGTGAGACTACTTCCACTTCTTAAGAACTTTTAGAAGAATTAGGAATGGGAAGAGAATCTAGCTTAACACCTCTAAAAAAAGGTTTAAATGGCTTGCTACAAGCAAAAAGTCAAACACTGTAATTATATAGTTAAAACAGATTAATTAGCTAAAGATAAACATATGAGCACCTACAGTAAGGCTTCCAAGGTTAAGTGCAGTGTTTATCGAGTGATTTTACTGGTTCCATTATCATCCCACACTGAGTTTTCATGGCCAAGCAGGGATTCAAACCCAGGTCTCATGAGACCTAGTCTATTACTCTATCCACTACAGCAAAACAGTCCAAGCTAGGGATAGAACACCATATTTGGGGTATTGGTTTCAAACACATCCATTCATATAACTACCCCATCACATGCTCATGATAATTTAGTGATTTTTATCAAAACACCCAGAGATTTGCACTAATTTAAAATGCATTTCACCACAAAATATGTATCTTAACATGCAATTTTACCTATCTTTGTACACAGTTAAACTTCACCTGGGTATTTGTCATACCTGTCAAGTATCCCATTTTTCCACGGGAAAACCCCTTATTTTTATCCCTCTTCCCACCCCTCCCGTTTTATTAATTTCCTCGTAACATCCCTTATTTTTTTTAAAAAAGGATATTGGAGAGGCAGTTAGGGAATGGGATAAAGCAAGAGCATAGGGAGAAAATGGAGGAAAAGATAACTGATAAAGAGGTTAAGGGGGTAATAAGCGGATTGAAGATAGGGAAAGCCCCGGGGGATGATGGATTATCAACAGAGTTTTATAAAGAATTTAAAGAGGTGGTGGTCCCGAAATTGGTGAAGTTATATAATTATATACTAGATGGAGGATCAATTCCGACTTCATGGTATAACACTACAATTGTTCTTTTGCCAAAGCCTGGTAAGAATTTGGAAAGAGTGGATTCGTACAGACCAATTTCGCTTATAAATCAAGATGCGAAGATCTTCACGGCAATATTGGCTAACCGTTTAAATAGTTTTATGGGGGAATATATAAATGTTGATCAAGTTGGGTTTCTAAAAGGACGACACATGGCGGATTTGACTAGAAGGGTATTAGATTTAATAGACAGTGTTAATCAAACAAAGGAAAAAGTGGGATTACTATCATTGGATATTTTTAAGGCATTTGATTCATTGCAGTGGTCTTCAATTAAGGAAATAGTTAGAAAATATGGGTTTGGAGATAAATTTAATAGGGTTATAGATTTACTATATCAAAAAGGAAATGCCAGGGTTAGAGTAAACGGGGAGCTCACGGATGTGGTAAAGCTAGAGGCAGGCACTAGGCAGGGTTGCCCATTATCTCCTATTTTGTTTATAATGGCAATGGAGATTTTAGCTAAAAGTATAAGGGAGGATTCAAATATAGAAGGGATTATGGGCAATAAAGTGAGCATGTACGCTGATGATACATTGCTTATGGTGAAGCACCCGGAACAGGTAATGGATAGGATTAAAGATCATCTACAAGTATTTCAAGCTATAACAGGATTAAAGATAAATTGGGATAAATCTGAATTGATGTTGTGTAATTTGAAATTGAGCGAGATGGGTAGGACGGTGTCGACACTTAATATACAAATCAAAGATAAGTTGAAGTATTTAGGTATAATTATTTCCAACAAATTAGAAGAACTTAAACGATTGAATTATGACAGCTTGAGAATTGAATTTAGGAATAAAATACGAGAACTTCAGAAGTTAAAGCTGTCATGGTTCGGAAGGATTGCTATGTGTAAAATGATACTGTTACCAAAGATTAACTTTTTATTTGATACGCTCGCGATCCATTTAAAAGAGAAAGAAATCAATGAGTTTCAAAAAATGTTTAATGATTTTTGTAATGGAGGAAAAAAATCTAGGCTTCCAAAGAAGCTATGGTATTTGTCTCAGAAAAAAGGGGGGTTGGGTATGCCAAATCTGTTAGTATATTACCGAGCATTTCAAGTCAAGAATGTTGTGAAGATCTTGGCAAGAGAAAAGGTAATTTGGGAACAATTGGAAATGAAAGAATACAGAAATATTGGAAACTTGAATTTTCTGGGAATGAAGGATAAGGTGAAAAGGTCAAATAATACTATGATGAAAGGTCTCATGGAGGTGTGGAAGAAGGTAAAAAAAGATATGGTCCCGAATCTCTCCCCAATCTTGGAATTGACCGATATGATGTGTTTCCCAATAAAATTAGACAAAGAAAAAATAGAAATATTGGATAAAAATGGAACGTTGTTATTGAAGGATTGGTTAAAAGCATGTGATGTTGATGCCGAGCGGAAAAAAATGTTCGAGATATTAAATTTGAATTGGTTTCAGAAGTTAAAGGTGGACAATTGGAATAAAAAATGTAAAAGAGAACTAGGGTCAGACAGAGTACTCACGGAATTTGAGGAATTGGTAAGGAAGATTAGAAAAGGGGAAAGTAGTATTAAGGGTCTTGTAAGTAAGCTTTATAATATATTGAATAGAGGTGCAGATCCACAGGAGGATTTGAGACGGAAGTGGGAACAAAATTTGAATATAAAAATTGGGGAGATTGAATGGAAAAATAAATGGAAAAAGAGAATTATGAGAACAATGTCTGTAAGAATTAAAGAACATAATTTCAAGATGTTGTGGCAATGGTACCTGACACCATTAAGACTTTACCAGATGGATAATAAAAGAGATAAGTTATGTTGGAGATGTAAAGAATTTGATGGAACATATGAACAAATGTGGTGGAGTTGTAAAAAAATAAGGGATTTTTGGGGAAGAATAGAAAATGAATTTGGTGAAATATTGGGTAAAAGTGTTAAGTTGGTGTCGGGTACTATTCTTTTAACGAATGTGGAAGATCTGGGTTTAAACAAGGAGGAAAAAGAATTACTGGAAATTGTATTGACAACGGGTAGACAATGTATAGCCAGAAATTGGAAAAACGATGTAGATATTCAGGTTGGAGAATGGTATAAAGAAATGTGGAGTTTAGCATTGAATGATAAATTGACATGGGAGATTAAAGTCAAAAGAGATAATTTAAAAGAGAATAGATTCTGGAACATATGGAAACCGTTCGTGGATCACTCTATTATGGCAGGTGATAGTTCAGGACCAGTACCATCCCAAAGAAGTTTCTGGACTTGAGTAGAAAATAAACTCTCCGGGCATTGTATATATTCACAGGGTGTTTTTTTTTTTTACTGGTTAAAAAGATTAGTGGTAGTACAGAAAGTTTTTCTCTATTATTTTGGACTTTGAAATAAAGGTTCTTAATATTTGGTGGTTAAATAGTAGTTAATGAATATAGATATTGTTATGTGCTAGCATATAGTAATGTTTGTTAGTATGATATTACGGACTTGTTAGTGTAATGTATTGTTAATGTACTGTTAATGTTTTCTTTTTTTTTCCTGTATGTTTATTAAAAACTTAATAAAAAAATTATAAAAAAAAAAAATCCTGACCGGAGCCCTCACAGGTGAAGCTGCATTATGTTTTTCCTGTCACCAGAGGCCGCTGTGCTGTGGCTTTTCGCTTGTGGAAGGGGAGAGAGAAGGTGGTGGGGGCGCCTTACATAAGAACATAGAACATAAGAACATAAGAACAGCCTTGCTGGAACAGGCCACAGCCCATCCAGTCCAGCATTCTGTCTCACACAGTGGCTCACCATTTCCTTCAGGGTATTCCCAAGGAGATGCCTTCACCTGCTTAGGATTCCCTGGAAATGGCATTGAGAGATATCCTGCCTATCTCTCCAACCCGGAGGTTGTCCTTAGGTAGCCATAATTATAGCCATTGATAGCCTTGTCCTCCATGAACTTGTCTAATCCTTTCTTAAAGCTGTGAAGACTGACAGCTGTCACCACTTCTTCTGGCAGGGAGTTCCATAGACCAGTAATCCTCTGGGTGAAAAAGCACTTTCTCTTATTTGTTTGAGAACTAGTACCCAAAAGTTTCATGGAGTGTCCCCTAGTTCTAGTGTTGTGCGATAGGGAAAACAGTTTTTCCTTATCTACCTTGTCCACACCGTGCATGATTTTATAAACTTCAATCAGGTCACCTCTTAGGCGCCGTCGTTCAAGAGTGAAAAGGCCCAACCGTTGCAGCCTCAGATGGTAAGGAAGGTGCTCCAGTCCCCTAATCATTCTGGTTGCCCTCCTCTGTACTTTCTCCAACTCCATAATATCCTTCTGGAGGTATGGCGACCAGAACTGTACACAATATTCCAGATGGGGCCTCACCATAGATTTATAAAGAGGCAAAATGACACTTGCTGACTTATTTTCTATACCCTTCCTAATGATCCCTAACATTGAGTTTGCTTTTTTCACTGCTGAGGCACACTGGGTTGACACCTTCATTGAGCTGTCCACCAGGACACCAAGGTCCCTTTCCTGGTTTGTCGCAGAGAGTTTTTGCCCCAACATGCATCACTCTGCACTTACTGATGTTGAAGCTCATTTGCCACTGTTTTGCCCACTCCCCCAGTGTCAAGAGATCCCTCTGGAGCTCTTCACAATCTCTCACAGTTTTCACTACCCTGTATAATTTAATGTCGTCAGCAAATTTGGCTACCTTGCTTTTTACTCCTACCTCTAGATCATTTATGAAGAGGTTGAAAAGCAGGGGTCCCAGTACTGAACCTTGGGGGACCCCACTCTTTACTTCCCTCCACTTGGAGAAGTGTCCATTTAGTGCTACCCTCTGTTTCCTGTCCCTTAGCCAGTTGCTGATCCAGGACAAGACCTGTCCCTTTATTCCATGACTGGTAAGTTTATTCAAGAGTCTTTGGTGTGGGACCTTGTCAAAAGCCTTCTGAAAGTCCAGATAAACAATGTCAACTGGATCCCCCTTATCCACATGCTTGTTGACACTCTCAAAAAATTCCAACAGATTAGTGAGGCATGATTTGCCCTTGCAAAAGCCATGTTGGCTCTCCTTTAGCAGCGCCTTCTCTTCTATGTGCCTATTAATTCTATCTTTTAGGATGGTTTCCATCACTTTACCTGGGACACATGTCAAACTGACAGGCCGGTAATTTCCTGGATCACCCCTGGATCCTTTTTTGAAAATTGGTGTTACATTCGCTACCTTCCAGTCATCAGGCACAAAGCCTGATTTGAGGGAAAGATTATATATTTTGGCTAGGATATCAGCAATTTCATCTTTAAGTTCCCTGAGAACTCGTGGATGGATGCCATCTGGTCCTGGGGATTTGTTAGTGTTTAGCTTAACAAGACATGCAAGGACCTCCTCCCTGGTTATTTCTATCTTGCTTAATTCTTCGGTTTCCCTCCCTACGAAGATAGGCTCTGTTTTGGGCATGTGGTCTCTGTCTTCTTCAGTGAATACTGAAGCAAAGAATTCATTGAGTCTCTCTGCAATCTCTGTTTCCTCTTTAATAACCCCTTGCCTTCCATTGTCATCTAATGGTCCAATGGCCTTCCTAGTTGGGTTCTTACTTCTAATGTACTTAAAGAAGTCTTTGTTATTTCTCTGAGTATTTTTAGCTATACGCTCCTCAAAGTCTTGCTTTGCTTTCCTGATTGTTGCCTTGCATTTGTTCTGCCAGAATTTATGTTTCTGCCTGCTGTCCTCATTTGGACAAGCCTTCCATCTTCTAAATGAGCTTTTCTTGCTCTTGATCACTTCCCGAACAGCTCCTGTAAGCCACATCGGAGTCCTCTTGGACCTGGCAGTGCCCTTTTTCCTTTTGGGTATGCATTCCAATTGAGCCTCTGTTATTGTTTTTGTAAACAGCCTCCATGCCTCTTGGAGTGTTTGGACTCTCTCAATTTTCCCTTTCAGTTTCTTTTTTACTAGTTTCCTCATCTTTGGGAAATTTCCTTTTTGAAAATTTAAGGTCTCTGTGTTAGATTTTATCAGTGACTTGCGGTCTATGATCAAGTTAAACATAATTGAGTTGTGGTCACTGTTCCCTATTGGATCAGTCACATTAACATCTTGCACCAGATCCTGAGTATTACTCAGAATCAAGTCAAGGATTCTTGTACCTCTAGTTGGGTCTTCAACCATCTGTCCCAGGGAACAATCATTGAGCATATCTAGGAACTTTATCTCTTTATCATGTGCTGAACAACAGTTCACCCAGTCTATGTGAGGGTAATTGAAGTCCCCCATTATAACCAGGCTTCCCTTCCTGGATGCCTCCTTTACAACATTCTCCAACTGCCAGTCTCCCTCAAGAGTTTGGGTCGGAGGCCGATAGTATATGCCTACTGTTAGACCATCCTTGTGGCCTGGTACTCTTACCCACAGAGCTTCTAATGGTGACTCCAAATCACCTAGATATTCCAATTCATACGATTTTATCACTTCTTTGACATACAAGGCTACACCACCTCCTGTTTGCCCCTTCCTATCCTTCCTGTACAGTTTGTAGCCTGGGATAACTGTATCCCATTGGTTATCATCCGTCCATCAGGTTTCAGTGATACCAATAATATCAATATTTTTATCTATTGCTAAGTATTCCAGCTCCCCTATTTTGTTCCGGAGGCTTCTGGCATTTGTATACAAGCATTTATATATGCTTTCCTGATACAGTCTTTTGAGTCTAGTTGCATTGTTAGACTGCCTCTTGCATCCTTCTGCTAGAGTGCTGGTGACTAGCTCCTTGCTCTGCTCAGTAATTTTTGCATCCTCCTCACTACTCAAGTACACACTTTCCCGAACCGGATGCTGCCCAGCTCCTGTCGGCTTTCCCCCAGTTATCAGTTTAAAAGCTGCTCTGCAGCCTTTTTGATGTTGAGTGCCAGCATCTGGTCCCATCATGGTTTAAATGCAACCCATCCCTCCTGAACAGATTTGGATTGTCCCAAAATGTTCTCCAGTTCCTGACAAATCTGAAGCCCTCCTCTCGACACCACCGCCTCATCCACGCATTGAGGCTTCTGAGCTCTGCCTGCCTGGTAGGTCCTGCGTGAGGGACAGGCAGCACTTCTGAAAATGCTACCTTGGAAGTCCGGGACTTCAATCTTCTTCCTAACAACCTAAATTTGGCTTCCAGGACAGACCGCTTGGCCTTCCCAACATCATTAGTACCAACGTGTACCATGACAACTGGCTCGTTCCCAGTTCTCTCTAACAATCTATCTAGATTTCTTGTGATGTCTGCAACTTTTGCACCTGGCAGGCAAGTCACCATACGGTTATCATGTGCATCAGAAATCCATTTCTCTGTATTTCTAATTATTGAATCGCCTAGTACAAGGAGCCTCTCTCCTGCAATCTGTTCATCTACATGCACCTCATCAACCATATTAAGGGAGAGAACCTCAGTTTGTTCCTGTTGTTCATCTTCCTGGATCTCATCAAGTGTGATGAAGGAGAGATCATCAGGTGGATCCAGTTGTTCCTCTGTGTGTTCCTCATCAGGTGTGATAAGGGAAAGAGCCTCAAATTTATTCTGTAATTTCAGACTCTCAGAGTGATCCCCTACTCTTCTCCTCCTTTGAGTCACATTCCTCCAACCATCTCCCTCCTGAGTTAGTGAAGGGCCTTCTCCCTCAGAACTGTGCCCTGTCACTTCTTTGTCCAGCATAGTCTGCTCCGCTCTGTCCAAGAACAGCTCAAGCTCCTTAACCATCTGTCCCAGGGAACAATCATTGAGCATATCTAGGAACTTTATCTCTTTATCATGTGCTGAACAACAGTTCACCCAGTCTATGTGAGGGTAATTGAAGTCCCCCATTATAACCAGGCTTCCCTTCCTGGATGCCTCCTTTACAACATTCTCCAACTGCCAGTCTCCCTCAAGAGTTTGGGTCGGAGGCCGATAGTATATGCCTACTGTTAGACCATCCTTGTGGCCTGGTACTCTTACCCACAGAGCTTCTAATGGTGACTCCAAATCACCTAGATATTCCAATTCATACGATTTTATCACTTCTTTGACATACAAGGCTACACCACCTCCTGTTTGCCCCTTCCTATCCTTCCTGTACAGTTTGTAGCCTGGGATAACTGTATCCCATTGGTTATCATCCGTCCATCAGGTTTCTGTGATACCAATAATATCAATATTTTTATCTATTGCTAAGTATTCCAGCTCCCCTATTTTGTTCCGGAGGCTTCTGGCATTTGTATACAAGCATTTATATATGCTTTCCTGATACAGTCTTTTGAGTCTAGTTGCATTGTTAGACTGCCTCTTGCATCCTTCTGCTAGAGTGCTGGTGACTAGCTCCTTGCTCTGCTCAGTAATTTTTGCATCCTCCTCACTACTCAAGTACACACTTTCCCGAACCGGATGCTGCCCAGCTCCTGTCGGCTTTCCCCCAGTTATCAGTTTAAAAGCTGCTCTGCAGCCTTTTTGATGTTGAGTGCCAGCATCTGGTCCCATCATGGTTTAAATGCAACCCATCCCTCCTGAACAGATTTGGATTGTCCCAAAATGTTCTCCAGTTCCTGACAAATCTGAAGCCCTCCTCTCGACACCACCGCCTCATCCACGCATTGAGGCTTCTGAGCTCTGCCTGCCTGGTAGGTCCTGCGTGAGGGACAGGCAGCACTTCTGAAAATGCTACCTTGGAAGTCCGGGACTTCAATCTTCTTCCTAACAACCTAAATTTGGCTTCCAGGACAGACCGCTTGGCCTTCCCAACATCATTAGTACCAACGTGTACCATGACAACTGGCTCGTTCCCAGTTCTCTCTAACAATCTATCTAGATTTCTTGTGATGTCTGCAACTTTTGCACCTGGCAGGCAAGTCACCATACGGTTATCATGTGCATCAGAAATCCATTTCTCTGTATTTCTAATTATTGAATCGCCTAGTACAAGGAGCCTCTCTCCTGCAATCTGTTCATCTACATGCACCTCATCAACCATATTAAGGGAGAGAACCTCAGTTTGTTCCTGTTGTTCATCTTCCTGGATCTCATCAAGTGTGATGAAGGAGAGATCATCAGGTGGATCCAGTTGTTCCTCTGTGTGTTCCTCATCAGGTGTGATAAGGGAAAGAGCCTCAAATTTATTCTGTAATTTCAGACTCTCAGAGTGATCCCCTACTCTTCTCCTCCTTTGAGTCACATTCCTCCAACCATCTCCCTCCTGAGTTAGTGAAGGGCCTTCTCCCTCAGAACTGTGCCCTGTCACTTCTTTGTCCAGCATAGTCTGCTCCGCTCTGTCCAAGAACAGCTCAAGCTCCTTAACCATCTGTCCCAGGGAACAATCATTGAGCATATCTAGGAACTTTATCTCTTTATCATGTGCTGAACAACAGTTCACCCAGTCTATGTGAGGGTAATTGAAGTCCCCCATTATAACCAGGCTTCCCTTCCTGGATGCCTCCTTTACAACATTCTCCAACTGCCAGTCTCCCTCAAGAGTTTGGGTCGGAGGCCGATAGTATATGCCTACTGTTAGACCATCCTTGTGGCCTGGTACTCTTACCCACAGAGCTTCTAATGGTGACTCCAAATCACCTAGATATTCCAATTCATACGATTTTATCACTTCTTTGACATACAAGGCTACACCACCTCCTGTTTGCCCCTTCCTATCCTTCCTGTACAGTTTGTAGCCTGGGATAACTGTATCCCATTGGTTATCATCCGTCCACCAGGTTTCAGTGATACCAATAATATCAATATTTTTATCTATTGCTAAGTATTCCAGCTCCCCTATTTTGTTCCGGAGCCTTCTCTTTCATTTCCCTGCCACATGGTCATGGAGGCTTCGGTTTTGCTGCTAGTGGTCAGAGCCACCATGGGACGGGAGTCTACTGTAAGAGAGCAATATTTCATATATGCAGGGGTAAATGAGCTCTTGGTCTGGGGCAGAGACTTCTCTCTCACTCTCATGGTTTATTGAGCCGTTTCTGCCCTGCCTCCTGGAGGCTTTCGTTTCTGTTCTAGAGTTAACTTGGGATGGGGGGTGTTGCTTGATCACGATATGAGAGAGAGAGAGCTGAGGTTTATTTTACTTGCAGTTGCCTGGCTGGGTTCCTTTTACAGTAGGAAAAGCTGCTGCCGAAGGTTTTCCCGCCCTGCCCAACAGGCACCCCACCTTCTAACAAACCATTTGGAGGGAGATTAACTCCTCAGCTGCTGTGACGCTTGGAAACTACAGAGGTTGCTTTTTACTTTACTAATTCCTTTCCTTAAGGTGGATCCGACATTCTCAGGTGTTGGTGCTTTAATTGGTTGCAGTGGGGAACAAATAGATTGGTTAATTTGGGGGAATTAATACCTTGCTCCTCCACCCTAATGGGTGTGTGTGTGTGTGTGTGTAGCCATGTGCAGGGCTAGTTCATTAAAGCCAAGCTGCTTACAAGCAGTTGTTAACCCTAGGGGGCTGGTTTACTATTTTGCACTTTGCTTCCCAGGAAAAAATAATAATTAAAATGAGTAAACAAGAAAGAAAACAAAACAAAAGTTCCCCAAGAAGATGGGAAAAGGGTTCTTTGGCCCACACAGCTTTGTGCCCATTGCATCTACAATACCATCTAGCCATCTTATTTTTGGCCACCCCCTTCTTTTGTCCTCCATCTTTTCCAGCATCAAGGCTTTCTCAAGTGAATCCTCTCTTCTCATTTGATGTCCAAACTACTTTAACGTCATCTTTACTATTTGACCTTTAATGAGCAGTCATGGTTGACCTATTTCTAACACCACATTTCAAAAGCATCTATTTTTCTGCACTCAGCTTTCCTAATGGTCCAGCTCTCACACCCATACATTACCACCGGGAATACCATTGCTTTGACTATGCAATTTTTTGTTTGCAAGGTGATGTCTATAATTTTAACTATTTTCCCCAGGTTTTTTATAGCTTGTTTCCCAAGCATCAATCGCCTTTTTATTTCATGGCTGCAATCACCATCTGCAGTGAACTTTTATCCTAAGAAAGTAAAATCTGCCAGTCATCTCCAACTCTAGGGTGCAGTGCTCATCTCCATTTACAGCCAAAGAGCCAGTGGTGTCTGTGTTTGCAGACATTTTCATGGCCATGTGGCAGGCATGACTAGAGCCCAGCAAGTCACATGGCTATATTTGGCCACGCCCACAGATTTGACCACACCCACAGAGGGGTGTGGCCAAAATTTCCCTTATTTTCAAATCCAAAACTTGACAGGTATGGTATTTGTATATACATTTTTGTATGTCTTCCAAGCCAGAACTAGAAGTGCAAAAACTGAATAAGAAATGCATCCCAATATTCATTTTAAACTGGGAAGTCTGGCTCAAGCTGATTCACTTAAAAATTGCTCCTTTAATCTTATTCATATACTCTTACAAAAGACTCATATGCATGTTTAGTCAACAGAAGGCAATTATCTGCATGGGGTTTGCTCCTAAGATGGAAAGACAAATAAAATTAGATACAGTGGTGGAATTCATTTTTTTTTTTACTACCTACTCTGTGGGCGTGGTATTTTGGGTGTGGCCAGGGGGGTATCCCTGTGAATAGTGAAGTGGTTCCTCCTCCACTCATTTTGCCGTTGGGCCCAATATGATGGCTTCCAGTGGCATTTCCTCCACTGAGGGGACCATCACCCCACCTAAAGGGGCTCATCTGTCATTGGCCTGTTTAGGGAGTCAGGTTATTAACCGCCAGCCAAGTAGACCGTACAGCGTACAGTTGCTGGCTGTACGGTCTACTCCATTACTGTAGCGGGATGTCCGGCCAGACTTAGATTACCAGAATTAGATACAATTACATCCTAACTTGCAAGGTATGCTTGTGTATTTTATCTTGCTGATTCAAAAATAAGATTTGCTTTCAAAATGCCCATTCAGGTTCTCAGTGTAAACATTCAGTCCAATTATTCAGCTTTGGACAATAATATAATATAATATAATATAATATAATATAATATAATATAAATGTACATGCTACTCTTAATCTTGATTTCAAAAAGAAAAAGGAAAGGAAATGTGAGACAAACAGAATACCAAACCTAGTAACTAACCTGAGGTACTGAACCCTTCCTCTTTACCACTGTTCTATGCTTTCAACCCTTTCTATACTGAAATGGTGAGAGATGGAGAAGTTGCGTATATTAGACCAAAGTGTGGATAAGTTACTTTTTTGGGGGGCTGGGGGGGCTGAAATTATCTGAATTCCTCAGGAACTCAAGGCCTGGGTGGGCAGAAGAGGAGCCGTGGGGGGGGGAGGCGGCTTTTCCATCTGCGCTGCCCCCCACCCCCGGGGATTCTTGCCCTTGGTGGGCAGAAGAGGAGTTGTTGGGCCCCTATGTATATTTTATGAAATGTAAACCGCCTTGAGTAGCCCCAGGGCAAGGAAGGCGGTATATAAAAATAAAAATAAAAAAAAATAAATTCTAAGAATTGTGCCAAAAAAAGAGAGGTAATTTCCAAGCCCTTGCTAGGACAGTTGAGAAAGCCTTGATTCTGGGAAAGGTGGAGGGCAAAAGAAGAAGGGGGCGGCCAAAAATGAGATAGCTAGATGGTATTGTAGACACAGTGGGCACAGAACTGGGAGGGCTGAGGGGGATGGTGGAGGACAGAGGCGCCTGGAGGAAAATGGTCCATAGGGTCGCAAAGGGTCGGAATCGACTGTGTGACTGAACAACAACAACAAAGCTAGGACAAGTTCGGTTTCACTTACCAGTGATAACTTTCGTTCTTCGAGTATATAGTTTGTGAATACACACTCATGGGTTATGCGCCTGCGCAGAACGGCCAATCGGAGGCTTGAAAAGCTATTGGTCAAAAGTTTTGGCGGTAAGACCGCCCACCGTACCGCCCACCCTGAGGCGCCCGCGCGCCATTTTACCTCAGTTCCATACTTAAGCCAAGCACAGGATAAACCAATTGATCTCATCCGTGCAGCTCAAGAGGGGAGGCAGGGTGGGTAGTGTGTATTCACAAACTATATACTCGAAGAACGAAAGTTATCACTGGTAAGTGAAACCGAACTTTCTCCTTCGTATAGTTTGTGAATCCACACTCATGGGAGATTAGCAAGCTCACACTTACTTGGTCGGTGGGCAGTCGGATGAGATGATCCCACGATGAAGATGATGACAGTCAGGCAGGGCGAGCTGTCAAGGGCGATGGGCCCGGAGCCCCCGAGCGAGGACGACACGGCCAAGCCTGGCGTCCGCAGTGGCTCTGGTGTCCACCCTGTAATGCTGGACAAATGTAGAAGGTCTGGACCAGGTGGCAGCCTTACAGATGTCCTCAAGCAGTGTGCCCTCCAGAAAAGCCGTGGATGTTGCAACCGCTCTGGTAGAGTGTGCCCTGACATGCGGTGGAGGGGGCAGCGATGCCGATTCGTAGGCCAAGTAGATGGTAGAGGTGATCCATTTGGAGAACCGTTGTGCAGATATGGGCTCACCTTTGGATTTGCCCCCATACGCCACGAAAAGGCGTTGCGACTTCCTGAACTCCCTTGTCCTGCTGGTGTAAAACAATAAAGCTCGTTTGACATCCAGCGTGTGCCAAGTCCTTTCTTGGGCGTTAGTGGGGTTCTGGAAGAATGTTGGCAAGGAGATAGTCTGTGCCATATGAAACTGGGAGACCACCTTGGGGAGGAAGGTGATGTCCGCTTGGAGTACCACACGGTCGTTGAAGAATTGAAGAAAAGGTGCGTCTGCCCGCAGAGCAACCAGTTCACCAGCTCGTCGAGCAGACGTGATGGCCACCAGAAAAGCCGTCTTCCAAGTGAGGAGACGAGCATCCGGGGTAGCCATGGGCTCGAAAGGAGTCCTGGTGAGCGCGTTGAGGACGGTAGAGAGTGACCATTGGGCCGTCGGAGTCCTGACCGGAGGGAAGGCGTTGCGTAGCCCCTTGAGGAAGCATTTCACCGTTTGGTCGCGGAAAGCGCCAGAAGCGGGCGAGCCAGCCGGTGAGTGAGCCACCACCGCAGCGAGGTGTACCTGGATGGAGGTGGTGCTGAGGCCAGACTCCGCCAGGTGGAGGAGGTAGGTCAAGATGTCCTGCAGTCCCACCTGGGAGAAGGGCGTCTGCTGGGATGCCAGGAAAGCACAGAAACGTCTGTATTTAGAAGCGTAGGACTTCCTTGTGGAGGGACGCCTGGCTAGTTCCAGGATCCTGGATAGTCTGGAGTTATCCTCCACGCGGTGAGGTGGAGGCTGGGCAGGTCCGAGTGGTGAAGCTGGCCCTGCTCCATTTGAAGAAGCGTCGGTGACTCCGGTAGCGTGCGATGCTGAGATGACATGCGCAACAGCAGCGGAAACCATGGTTGACGAGGCCAAGCTGGGGCCACAAGGATTGCGCTGGTCCTGTGTTGGAACATTCTGGTGAGGACCTTCTGGACCAGTGGAAACGGAGGAAAAGCGTAGAAATAGTCCTGATCCCACCGTTTCATGAAGGCATCGCCCTCGGAGTTCGCACCGATGCCCGCCCTGGAGCAGTACCTGTGGCATTTCGTGTTGGACTCCGATGCGAAGAGGTCGATGTTCGGAGTCCCCCAGGCCTCGCAGAGTGACTGGAAAACCTCGTCGTTCAGTTCCCATTCGTGGGTCGTCGAGGTGAGGCGGCTGAGGTGGTCGGCCAGGACATTCAGCTTGCCCTGAATGTGCACTCCAATCGGGAAAATGTGCCTCTCCAGGCACCATTCCCATAGTTGCACAGCGAGGTACAGAAGGGTGATGGACCGTGTTCCTCCCTGCTTGTTCAGATACGCCACAGCCGTGGTGTTGTCCAATGCCACTTGGACCGCCTTGCCCATGAGCAGGTTCTCGAAGGAACGGAGGGCCTTCCAAATGGCCAGTAGCTCCAAGTAGTTGATATGGTGCACCATCTCCTGAGGCGACCAAGGGTTGTTGACCGTGAGAGTCCCGCAGGCAGCCCCCCAGCCGAGGTTGCTTGCGTCGGTCAATATTTGCAACGAGGGTTGCGGGGGGTAAAAGCTCTTCCCCGTTGAAACGTTGAGTGGCGTTGTCCACCACAGCAGCTGGTCCCTCAGCTCCGGAGACGGGGTTAGCCGTTTGGACTGACTCTCCCAGAGTGCGTCGAATTCGTGTAGAAGCCACGACTGTAGGGACCAGAACTTCAACTTGGCATGGGGAACCACGGCCGTCGTTGAGGCCATAAGGCCTAGCAGTCTTTGAGCCTTCTCCGCTCGGACGCACGGTTTGGTGCGAAAATCGTTCACCCCCTGCGCGATGTCCTGCAAGCGCTTCTGGAGTGCAAAGGCTCTGGTTGTAAGCGAGTCGAGTACCGCTCCGATGTACTCGATGCGTTGAGAGGGAACCAACTTCGACTTGGTGAAGTTGATCCTGAGGCCGAGACTCTCCATGAGGTGGACCGTGAATTGCGTGTCCCGAATGGCCGACGAGCTGGTGGGGGATACGATCAGCCAGTCGTCGATGTATGGGAAGACTCTGATTCCCCGCTGGCGAAGGAAAGCAGCCACCGGAGCCATGCATTTGGTGAAGACTCGTGGTGCCGTGGCCAGACCGAACGGTAGGCATCGGTACTGGTACACCGAATCGCCGATGCGGAACCGGAGGAATCTTCGGTGCTCCTCGAGGATGGAGACGTGGAAGTACGCGTCCTTGAGGTCTATGACTGTGAACCAGTCCCCCTTGTTGATGAGGGGAAGGACGGTCTGCAGGGTCACCATCCGGAACTTCCTGGTGTGGATGCATTTGTTGAGGAGGCGCAAGTCCAGAATCGGGCGGAGTCCTCCGTCCTTCTTCTGAACCACGAAGTACCTCGAGTAGAAGCCGTTGTCCCAGTCGGGCGGTGCCACCCGCTCGATGGCTCCCTTGGACAGAAGAGTTGATATTTCTTCCTCCAGATGGGGGGACGAGGTGGTGAGACGATGTCGTCCTACTCGAGGCGCTTGCACGAACTCGATGGCGTAGCCAGAGGACAAGATCTTTAAGACCCACTGGTCGTCCGTGATGCCTGACCATACCTGGAGGAAGTTCCGGAGGGGAAGGTACGGGATGTGGAGCGAGAGAGACTCGGCCGTCGCAGCTTCAAACGCGCGACTTGGACTTGGCGTCCGAACGCTTGCCCTGCCCGTAGGGCTGGTAGCGAGGCTTGTGCTGGCGTCGCTGCTTGTAGGAGCCAGACCTGGGCTGTTCCGCGGGACCACCCTGTTGTTGGGGGTTTCCTTGGTAGCGCCGCGTGAAGGGCTGGAACCTCGGCCTGGCGGCAGGAGCCGGCGCGGTGAGCCCCAGGAACTTGGAGGTGGAGTTGGTCTGCCGCATCTCATTGAGGACCTTGTCCGTGTCCTGCCCGAAAAGGCCCTGTCCGTCGAAGGGAAACTCCTCGATGAGCTTCTTCATAGCATCATCGAGGGAGGTGCCCCTAAGCCAGGCGTGGCGACGGAGCAGGATCGCAGACGACATGTCCTTCGCCGCATAGTCATTTATATGCCTGGCTGTGCGCATTTGTTGCTCCGCCAGGAAATCGCCCTCGGATGCCAGCGCGTCGATCCGTTTCTGGGCGTCGGCGGGTAACTTCGCCGTTTCGGCCCTCACTTGCTCCCAGAGGTGAGACTGGTACAGGCCCATGGCGGCCGAGTAGTTGGCGGCGCGGAGGAAGAGGGAACCGGTGGCGTAGAATTTACGGCCCACCGCGTCCAGCTTCTTCCCTTCCGGGGTCGAAGGCACCGGGAACCCGCTGGTGGCCGTCCTGTGCTGGAAGACCTTGACCACCAGGGAATTTGGCAGGGGGTGCGCCTGCAGGAACTCGACGTTCTCGTCCAGGACTCTATACATGCCATCGAGCCTGGACGAAACGGAGTGTGCTGACACCGGCTTCCTCCATGTCGCCTTCGCCGATGTCAACATGGACGGCAACATGGTGATGTGCACCGGTCGTACCACCTTTCTGTCCAGCTTAGCGGTCATTTGGTCTTCACCTTCCAGTGGGGGCTGGTCCACCTTCAGGTTCAGAGCAGTGCTGAGTCGTGTCAGCATGGCCGTAAGCGAGCGTTGATCCTCACCACGCGGTGGGTCAACCGCGCCGATGGTCTGGTCCGGCGTCCTCTCGGCATCGACGTCTCCCTCGTCCTCCTCCGAAGAGGTGCTGGAGTCATTGGAGGACGAGGGAGGAACTCTTACATCCACGTCGGGACCGCGCCAGTACGGCCTGGGCGGGCCGGCGGGATGGGAGTCCACTGCATCGACGTCTGGACCAACCCGCGACGATGTGGGTGGGCCAGCGGAGCGGATACTCGACCCTCGGGAGGTCGGAGGGGCACAGCAGGGCCAACATCCCTGGGGCTTGCGGTGGTCGGAACCGGAGCCGCAGAGGCCGCAGGCATGGAGGTCTTAAACTGGTTGGCAAAAGTCTGAGCCATGACCTCAAACATCCCTCTCAGGAGCTCCATCTGGGCTGGATCCGGCATCGTCGGGAGTGACGAAATGGTGGCCGACGAAACGGTGGCAGGTGGAGCCGGCGACGAAACGGTGGCTGGTATAATCGGCGACGAAACGGTGGCCGGCATGGTAATTACCGCGTCATCGAGCGTCGGGGTTCTGGGCCTTGGGGAGACGGAGGCCTGTCTCGTAGGCGAACGAGCCCTCCCACGAGGCGGCGACGGGAGTACCTGAAGTGGGCGAGCTGGAGCCCCAGCCCTGCGTCCTTTTTCAGGCGATCCCGAGGAGGACCGTCCTCCCCAGATGGAAGACCCAGGAGACGGACATCTCGCGACCGAGTATGGTGGCGAAGGTCCCGGGGAAACAGGGGTGCGCGGAGTAGGCGGGAGTGATCGCCTCTTCTCCGGCGCGTGCTTCTTTTTCTTCTCCCCGTTCTTGTCTCTCTTCTTCTTCTTCTTGATGGTGGTGGAAGAAGAGGTCGAAGGCGGAGGAGGCTGAGAGACACCAGCCGAAGTAGAAGCGGCCGCGACGGGAGCCAGGGAGAGTTCCATCAGGTGGCCCTTAAGCCGGTAGCTCCGGTTTTGCACGGCCAGACGAGTGAATTTCTTGCAGTGAGGGCAAGACTGGCTCTGATGAGACTCTCCGAGGCAGAAAAGGCAGAGGCTATGCCCGTCGGAAGCCGGAAACTTTTTCAGGCAAGCCGAACACTGTTTGAAGGCCGCGGCCATCAAAGAAAAAATTCTTCCAACGGAAGTTTCTGGAATGCGGATACCCCGAAGGGCTGGCCAGCCGCCACCCCCTTGAGGGGGGAAACGGTGACCGAAGCGAGTAGGTAACTGAGTCCACCAGAAGGAAGAAACAGCACCGGGGTGGCGATCCTGCCCAAAGGACAAGATCACCGAAATTTTTTTTAAAAGTTTGCCAAAAGACTTTCCCTCAGAAGGGCGAAAAAATTGAGGAAGCTCTCAACTGCTGCTACGGCGGAAAGAAGAGAACTGAGGTAAAATGGCGCGCGGGCGCCTCAGGGTGGGCGGTACGGTGGGCGGTCTTACCGCCAAAACTTTTGACCAATAGCTTTTCAAGCCTCCGATCGGCCGTTCTGCGCAGGTGCATAACCCATGAGTGTGGATTCACAGACTATACGAAGGAGAATGTGCTGTCTCCAAAAATAATGAGTGCTCCTGACTGTCTCATCGCTGTACTTGTGATTTAATCTGTTATGCCAAGTTCCCTCCCTGTAACCAATAAAGCAGCTTCATTTTTAACAGAACTCATTTCCCAGAGCAGGAGAAAAGTACAAGGAAAGGATGACAGTTTAGCTAATATATGTACTGTAGATTCACAAAGAAATACATGGACATATAAATATTCATTTTGAAATTGTACTTGCAAAGTCATAAGTCCCTTTAATGTATGAAAACCAAGACACAGGAAACAGCCATGGGCTGGTTTAACTCAGGTTTATTGCATGGTGGTCAGAGGGAACATGAGGTAATGGCGGATGCAAAACTCTATATATACAGTGGTAAACATTCGAATGTGGCTCCACGATAGCCGGTTGGCTATTGTCTGCGTGACATCATTGCTGGCCACGCCCTTCTTGTCCAGGTGTAGGTAGTGGCGGGAAACTCCGCGCTGTGGCTACTGATGAGTATGGACCAAGAGAGCTTGGACGCTCGCTGCTGCCCACTGGTGGTCATTAGCTCGCGTCCTAATACAGGGTTTATAGTGATACAGCTGACGACTATATTGTTACTTGTAGGAAGGGTTACATTGTTAAGATACATTGTTATCACATGAAGAAGGTTACACTATTAGAACACAACACTCCTCCCCCCTAGGATGAGACGAAGTCTCTCAGCCAAGATGGCTTATTTTGAACACGCTGGGGTCTCGGTGCGGGCTGCCCTGCCCCGGGTTTGCTACCTTCTCCTTGTCCCCTGGCTTCCTGTCCTGTAATTTGAGAGGGAGACTTGTTAGTGACTTGCCGCGGTTCTGCGGCTTTTATGGGAGGTGTGTGCTTTCTTTGGGACGAACCGGGGGCACTGGGGACTAACGAAAAACCCCTCTTCTCGCTTGGATGGGTGGGGGAACACTCCCAAAAAAACCCCCGGCTCGGTAACGCAAAATCAAATTCGGGGGCAGCAGTCGCAAACTCCTCACTCTCTTCCCCGGGATCGGATAGAGCTGGCGTATCAAAAGGATCTGAGTCGGGACCGCTGCTTCCCCCCCTTGTTTGGGACTGTTGCCCTTCGTTGTCTCCTCCTTGGGCTAAGCAGGTGGAGGAGAACCCTAACGCTGAGGTATTTTCCATGCCGTCCGTGGATTGCTTCCTGGGAACCCGGCTCCGGAGCTGATCTGCATGCCGCCTCCAGAGTAGACCGGTGCTTGTTTCCACCCGATACGACACTGGTCCCGTCTGTTCTACAACTCTCCCTGGTACCCAGGCTGGCCCTGCGCTGGCGTAGTTCCTGCAATGCACAGGATCGCCGGCGGCGAAACCTTTCGACACCGCCACCCCTACGTTCTTCCCTTTGTCCTCGACCCTCGTGGGGTCTAATCTGGTCAGAATCGTGGTCAGCTTTCTCCGCATCAGCAGCTCTGCCGGCGAGTAACCGGATGCCAAGGGGGTCACCCTATACGCTAATAAAAACTGACAAACTTGGTGATTCAGGTCCCCCGAGCCCATGCGCCGCAGCGCATCCTTTGTTGTACGCACCAACCGCTCCACTTGGCCATTTGTGGCCGGGTGAAACGGCGCGGATGTGATGTGCCGAATGGCGTTTGCTTCCGTGAATGCCCTAAACTCGGCGGACGTGAAACAACTAGCGTTATCGCTGACCAGAGTGTCGGGTAAACCGAACGTGGAAAAGACTCTCCTTAGATGGCTAATTGTCGTGGCGGAGGACGTGCTCTTTACCGGAATCACCTCCAGCCACTTGGAGTACGCATCCACTACCAGGAGAAAAAGGGTACCTCGGAACGGGCCAGCAAAATCTATGTGCACTCTGGACCACGGCCCCCTTGCCGCGTCCCATTCCCTGTGCGGGAGACGAGCCGCCTCCGGTCGGGAGCCCTGGCATGCGTCACAAGTGCCGATCATGTACTCTATGTCTGCGTCCAGCTGGGGCCACCAGAAGTAACTCTGCGCCAGCGCCTTGGAACGGACGATCCCCGGGTGGCTGACGTGCAACAGTTTGAGTACCCTCGGTCGCAGGGATGTAGGGACCACCACCCGTTGACCCCACAAAAGGCACCCCCTCTCTAAGGACAACTCTATTTTTTTCGAAAAAATGGGTCGAATTCCGTACTTGGGGAGGACGCCGGCCACCCCTTCTGTACCCATGAGCTTACTTTCTCCAGCGTTCTATCCCTGCCAGTCGCCCTGGCAATGTCGGCTGGTACTATTGGGGGTGAATCTAAAACCTCTATTAACAATACCTGGTGGTCTCTCTCTACCCCTGCCTTTTGGTCACCCGACAAAGGCAGAGGAGACCGTGAGAGTGCGTCTGCATGGCTGATCTCCTTTCCGGGCCGGTATTCCAACTCATGTTGGTATGCGTTGAGGAAGATAGCCCACCTCAGCATTCTCGGGGACAGGATCTGTGGCGTGGGCTTATTTGCAGTGAAAATTCCTAACAGAGGCTTGTGATCGGTCACGATCGTAAACGGGCGACCATACAGAAAACCGTGAAATTTTTTGGTGCCCGCTACTATCGCTAATGCCTCCCTGTCGGTCTGTGCGTAATTCCTCTCAGCTTGGGACAGGGACCTTGAATAAAATGCTATCGGGGCCTCCCTTCCGTCGTCCAACACGTGGCAAAGCACCGCCCCCACCCCCACCGGGGATGCGTCACAAACTAAGACCACTGGCCGTTTGGGGTCGAAGTGAGTTAGGATTGCCTCGGATGTTAGGAGTTGCTTTAACTCTTTAAAAGCCCTCTCTTGCTCGTCACCCCACAGCCATGTTTCCTCCTTTTTAAGCAACCGATGGAGCGGTTCGGCCACAGACGCCTTCCGTGGAAGGAAGGTATGGTAAAAGTTTAGGAGCCCCAGGAATGACTGTAGTTCGGTTTTGGATGTGGGGCGAGGAGCCTGCTTGATTGCGGCTACTTTGGATTTGGACGGCTTAATTCCCTCGGGTGTGACACGGAACCCTAAAAACTCAACCTCTGTTTCGAAAAAGACGCATTTGTCTTTTCTCAGTCGCAGCCCCGCTTTCTCGAACACAGTCAGTACTTTATCCAATCTCCTTGCCAGTTCGGCCTCACTCCCCCCTGTTATCAATACGTCATCAAAATAACACAACACTCCCTCCAGCCCCTTCAGGAGGCGTTCCACAATCGACTGAAAAAGGCCGGGTGCCGAGTTCACGCCGAACTGTAAACGCGACACCTGGAACGCCCCTTTATGTGTAACTATTGTTTGTGCCGCTGCCGTGGCGGGAGTTACAGGGAGTTGCTGGTAGGCTTGAGCTAAATCGAGCTTAGCGAAACATCTTCCCCCATTCAGCCTGGCCAGAAGGTGGCTGACCACCGGCACCGGGTATGCATTAGGGCGGATCGCCTTGTTAATTGTACACTTATAATCAGCGCAAATGCGCACCTCCCCGTTAGCCTTTAGTGCTGTCACAATTGGAGTTTCCCACTCCGCGGAATCAACAGGAACAAGAATCCCCTGGCCCACCAGTTTGTCCAGTTCCGCCTCTATTTTGTCCTTTAGTGCGAACGGCACCCTGCGTGGTTTGAGTCTTATCGGGCAGACCTCCGGGTCTAGGTCAAAGGCTACAGGGGGTCCCTTGAACTTTCCCAGTCCTTTTTTAAAAACAGCGGGGTGCGCGTCGCACACCGCTTGTATTGGATCCGCCCCCACGGCATGCACCCCCCCCTATGAACAAACCCAAAGGCTGAAACCACTGGGTCCCGAGGAGGCTACAATTTCCCCCTTTAAGAACAACTAGAGGAAGTTTCGCCGAATGTCTCTTAAAACGGACCCGAAATTCCCCGACCCCCAATACTGGGATGCTGTTCCCCTGCACGTCTCGTAGCGTGGACCTCAACGCTTTAAGTTTGGGCCGCACGTGGGGGTCGATTTTCAAGAACTCTCTCTGGGGAATTATAGAATAGGAGGACCCCGAGTCAATTTCCATCCTAATAGGGGCCCCTTGTACTAGTACCTCGACGAAGTAATGGGGTTGTCCCGCGGACACGCTGAACACGGGGGCGTCGTCCTCGCTTTCGTCCGAGATGCGGCCCACGCCGTCCTGCTTCCTCGTGGTCCGGGCGCCATCTTTGGACCTCGCTGGACGGTCCGGTCTGGCCGAACGGTCTTGTGAATGCTTCCTCTTTCCGCTTTCTGCACGCCTTGGCGATGTGCCCCCGACGGCCGCAGTTGTAACACTCGGCTTTTCTGAATGGGCACTTCGCGCGCTCATGGGCTGCTCCGCAACCATCGCAACGGCGTCCGCCTTTTCGGACCTTCTGGACCTCCTCACCGTCGCTGCCTTCCGTAGATGACTTCGATGTTCGTCGGGTTGCGTGTACCGACTGTCCGGACTTGCCGTGCACCGAATTTTCCGCTTTGCCGGCCCTAGGACGCCACTCACGCCACTGGTGCATTTCGTCTACCCCAGCATTCGTGGATTCCGCGGATTCCGCGGCCTCCACAACCTCTGCCAGCGTGGGTGGCGGCTCCTTGTTCATCAGGCTGCGCTGCACTTCCTTGTCCTTCAGGCCACACAGAACGCCGTCCCTTAGGGCCATTTCTAGGTTGTCCCATCTGCAGGGGGCGGCGGCTATTCTCATGGCTATTACGAAGGCCTCAACCGACTCGTCCGGCGCTTGGACTCGCCTCCAAAACGCGCTCCGAGCGGGAAACATTGCCCTCGAGGGTCGGAACCGCTCACGCAGCAGTTTCATGATGTCCTCGGCTTTGAAGTCACTCATCTTCTTCGGTGCAATAATGCCCACCAGCGTTCGCTTGGTTTCCATCCCAAGCATTCGGGTGAGGATGGCCCTCTTCCTTTCCTCGTCGTCTTTGACTTTGAGTTCCACCAGTGCCGCCTGGAAATCCATCTCAAAAAGCTCCCAGTCTTGCGGTTGGATAATGTTGAAACCGCTCTGTGCCCTGGTTCCTTGGGGGTCCATTATCCCACCTTCGTCGCCAATTTAATGTATGAAAACCAAGAAACAGGAAACAGCCATGGGCTGGTTTAACTCAGGTTTATTGCATGGTGGTCAGAGGGAACATGAGGTAATGGCGGATGCAAAACTCTATATATACAGTGGTAAACATTCGAATGTGGCTCCACGATAGCCGGTTGGCTATTGTCTGCGTGACATCATTGCTGGCCACGCCCTTCTTGTCCAGGTGTAGGTAGTGGCGGGAAACTCCGCGCTGTGGCTACTGATGAGTATGGACCAAGAGAGCTTGGACGCTCGCTGCTGCCCACTGGTGGTCATTAGCTCGCGTCCTAATACAGGGTTTATAGTGATACAGCTGACGACTATATTGTTACTTGTAGGAAGGGTTACATTGTTAAGATACATTGTTATCACATGAAGAAGGTTACACTATTAGAACACAACAGTCCCTAAAACAAAATATTGTGTCTTCTGGCTCTTTCTAACCAGCTGGAGAAGGCTTAGGCTCCTTCCTCATTTCTATTTAAATCTGCAACTCTTATTGTTCATCCAGGTGGATGCGTGAAGAGTGGTATGCATTAGTCCAGAGGTATAGAATGGCCATCAAACATTGAAGAATCATCATGTTCATCATTGGCATTGCCTAATTAGTGGAACATTCACTCTTTTCTGCTGGTTTTGTTAATGTCTTTTGAGGAATTGCTTTTGTAGCTAGTGTATGTGACCTTATGACACTTTCTATCCCTGAATTCTCATATTAGACTTAGAGCAATAAAAAAATGATGATGGTGTGTCCATAAGCACTTCAGTTCTACACTTAATCTATTGTTTCTGTCAAAGTTTGATTTATATCTGATTTTTTCATTATATTATACAATGTGAATGCCTTGGCCAGCAACAGAGAGGAAAGCTACAGGATCATTGTAATCATTTGCCCCAACCAGAAAACAAACAGAAGTACTGTAAAGGGTTTTAATGTACACAACATTTAGCTGAATATTCCAGTTGGCAAAAAAAAAAATTGTTTTTCAGATATTGTTCCCAAGTATTGTAACAGAAGCAGGGACACATGTGCTTAGCACCAACCTTCGGGAAAATGTTTCACTTTTATTGCTTTGTTTTTCATCTCACTGTGTTCAAAGATGACTTTTTCATTCCTTTTTGAGGGCGTGAGAGTATTGTATTCTCTTTGATAAGCAGAGAAGGGAAATAAATAAAGACATTAGATCCCCTTTCAGTGTCGAGTAAGATGGGGACATAAAAGACAAATTATTTTCATGAAGCAGCCCAGGGGAAATGTGTTTGGCTTTTTGAAAAAAGCACAGATAAGATGTTGAACATCTCTGTTTTTCAAAACATCGTATTTTACGAAAAACCTATTACATTATCGCAGAGATTACATTTGCAGATGCAATTATTCAGATTAGCAGAACCACCTTTTGTAGCAAAATGAAGATAAATATTGATTAGATTTTAGAATATTTTCCCTAGGTTTTCCTTGCTACACAAAAGATGCTGTTCTTCTACCTTGCTTCCATCCTACTAGGCGTTGTACATCATCATTGCTATTCTGACTTTGGATGCAGTATTGTTCAGCCCTTCTACATTCAAACGAAGCTCCGGGATTCAGCCTGGAAATTTTTCTCCTTCCTGTACTTCTTTTTAAAATTATTTTACTTTGAATTATCATCTTTACCAATTTCTTTTTTTAAAATATGTGGCCAAGCCTTTTAAGCTTTCTGCATTTTATGATTTTTTGGTCTATACTTATTTGCCTTAATATTTCTTTACTCTCTTGATGCAAGAAATGCTTAAGGTCCTGTGATAAATCTGCATTTTAAATGCTACTGTCTTTTTAAAACAGAGTTACAAGTCCACAATGCTATATTATGCAGTAGAAGCAAGGAAAAAGTCCACTATATGATGTACCTTCTCAAAGCCAGTTTTAAATTTTAGTTTAATCTGGGCTTGTATCCTGGATGCGCTTGATGGAGGTTCCAGAATACATCAGACGCATAATCATGAGTTATTTCACAGATCGAACCTTGATGTATAACACTGATGCCGGACTTCGAACCTATAACATCACAAGAGGTGTTCCACAGGGTTTGGGACTTGGTCCTTTATTGTGGTATATTATGTACGATGGGGTGCTTCGGTTGCCTATGCCAGTAGAGACAAGGACTGTTGGGTTTGCAGACAATGTGCTGGTAGTGGTTGTCGCCAAACATCTGGAGGAAATTGTCCAAACCGCAAACGAGTGTTGCCAAAATTCATCAGTGGTTCTCGTTAGCTGGCTTGCAACTAGCTGATCAAAAGACTGAGGCAGTTCTCATGACAAAGTAAAAAAGCTAGGGAGACCATCACCCTTACTGTTGGAGGCTCTCGCAGCCGTCACTATGATATCTGAGTGTCCAGATAGACACCAGGCTACACTTTGATGAGCATTTGCAAATTGTGAATGCAATGGCCGGAGCAGTATGTAATGCATTGACATGGATCATGCCAAATATTTGAGGACCGCGGCAGACTTGCCAAAGACTCCTCTCGAGTGTTGTTAGTTCCGTGTTGCTGTATGCAGCCCTGATCTGGTCAGAAGCCACGGCAGGGACATCATACGTGTGACAAATAATTTCAATATACCGTAGGAGTGCCCTGCGGGTGGCTCGAGCATTTTGAACGGTCTTATACGATGCTGTGTATGTCATTGTTTAGTGTTCAGAGACCAAGACAATGGAAGCAGCTGTAGCCTGGCTTAACACATCTTTATTGCATGGAGTACAGTACGAACATGTGGTAATGGCGGAGGTACAGCTCCTTTATACAGTCACTATACATTTGAATGTGGTTACACGGTAGCCCATTGGCTACTGTCAGAGAGACGTCATCCTGAGTCACACCCCTCTTGTCCAGGTGTATCTGTGGCAGGAAGGTTTCCCGCGGCCGGAGTGATTGGGGAATATAAACCATGTGAGCTGGATGCTCACTGCTAACACCACTGGTGGCAGTTCGCATTATTATGCAGCTGAATACAATGTCTCAATGCAAGCTATGATAAGTATGCATTTCCTGTAGAACCTGTTACATTCATCTTTAAGGGCACAAGTATATAGTTACAATCCATACACAACACATTGCCAATATGATGCCGATCGATCTGATGGCAGAGGAATGGGCGGAGATTTACCGGCAAAGGTGAGAAAATTAGGTGACAGAATGATGCACAATTGCCACAGAAGCCAGGAAGAGAGGACAGTACGATGGCAGCAGGTCTGGGATACATCGACCAAGGGACAGTGGACTCATCATCTCATCCCAAACATAAACAAGACAGCATGGAGAGGTGGATTATTACCTCACACAGCTGTTGATGGGGCATGGCTGCTTCAGAGCCTACCAACACCGATTTAGGCTGGATGATGATGCTTCGTGCCCCGTCTGCCAGCCTGTGCAGGAAGATGTGGAGCATGTGTTTTTTCACTGTCCACATTTTGATGCAGAATGGGAAATTCTACTGAGGCATTTTTGACAATAGCTGTCTCTGGAAGACATCATCAGTGAGATGCTGAGCAGGGAGACTACCTGGATCACGATTTCTAATTATGCGGCCTGGGTCATATTGGAACTTACTTAGATGTGTGGAAAAACTGAGAAGAAGGCAACCAGAGGCATAGAGGAGGAGGGCGAGTAGCCAAATTGGAGGAGGGTTTATAACAGCCAGCCTGCCGCGCCCCCCCCCCCCCCCCGGCGAAATAATGCCTGATGGCAGTTTCGCAGGGTGGCGAGGTGTAATGGGAGGTGGTTTTAGTGGATAAAAATCCCACACACTGTGAAGCAAGAGCTCCACAACGTCTTTTGAAGATTTCCACCTGCCCTAATTAAACAAACAAACACAAATACACTTCTCTCTCCATCTCCCTATTCATTGAACTTCTGCAGAAAGTTCAGCCTTATTCCCCTTTCCCGTCCTCTGCTCTGACAGAGAGAAAACAATATGTGGTCACACATTCAACACATGAGATTCCTTCCACCCAGTGGTGGGTGCGCATCAGGAGGTTTGCACCAGTTCACCAGAACCGGTGCAACACAGGGCTTTTCCCCTGGCCACGCCCACCATACCATGGCCACAGAGTAGGTAGTAAAAAAATTTTAAATCCCACCACTAATTCCACCCACACAATGTATCACAGGCTGGGCCCCAATATCCGAGAGTCCTTCTCAAAAAAGTTTTGGCTGTCATTAAGTTGGGAAAATTACCTTATTTTGATTACAACTCTCAGAATCCCACAGCCTACATGACTACAAAAACTATGAGGTGTACTCCAGTAAAGTTCTCATTTCTGGCTTAGGGAGGGCTTCTTTTACCTCTCTTTCTTTATACCTGAACAGTTTTTATTAAAACAAAAACTTCCTTAACCCAGTAGCCTGAACCTGTCCACCCTGATAGAATCCAGATTGTTCTTGCCAGTGGTAGCAGAACATAGGTGCTACAAGCCCTGTTCAGATATTAGTAAAATGGGTGGCTTAAACACACAAAGAAGGCTGTGTGCTGTTCCCATCACTGCCATCATCATATTATTTGTGTGAAAGTGTCCTCTTGGCCTCTGGAAGTTTGCTGACCTTGCTTTAGAAGTAAGAAGAGAAGATTGTGACATCGATATCATGATACCACTGGAAAGAAAAACCTGAATTCAGAGGTCTGCCAGTTGCATGCACATTTAGAGCCTAGAGGACCATCTCTGCTTTCCCCACCTACTTTCTCCAATTTGTGTCTTTAAAAGACCTCCCCACTCTCTAGGGAAGTGTTTCCCAACCTTTGGGTTTTGGACTTCAATTTCCAGAAGCCTAAGTCAATTCTCCAAAGCACTGATCAGCCAATGTACTGACTTAGGCTTCTGGGAATTGAGGTCCCCCTGTGGGGCATGGACCCTACATTGGGAACCACTGCTCTAGGGGAAACAGTGGAGATTATACCACATCTTCCTGGCTTCCTTCAATGCAGAAGAAACCTTATTTTTTTTAAAGAGTAACTGAAAGTCACTTTCAATATTGAAAAAGACTCAACTGGATACCAAACAGTCCTGAAAAGCGGGAAATGTGGGTGGATTGTCCATGAACCCTCTAAAGCATGGGTTCCCAACCAGGGCCGCCATCAGGACAGTACTACCATTTAGGGCCCGGAGCTGACAGGGGCCCTGTCGCCGCCGGCCATAACTATGGGGGGGCAATAGGAATGCTCAGTATGGGGCCCAGAAATTTCTGATGGCAGCCCTGTTCCCAACCCTTAGGATCTGGCCTGTAGTGCCATTTCATGTGGCCCCCACCCCCTCCAAGGGTATTTGAGAAACAAAATAGCTGTCCCTTTGAAGCTGTTGGGACAAAATGGCCATCCCCAACCATGCAAGCAGGACAAAATTGTTGTCCAGCCCTCAAAACAGACTGAGACCCAGCCCTTGGCTTGAAAAGGTTGGGAACCCCTGCTCTAAAGGGCAATGGAAGATTTGTGAGTCGAAACCTAGGGCATAAAGGGTCACTGGGTATTCTGGTGCCACACAGAGGCCAGCAGGTACAGTTAGCTCACCTCTGTTCTAGGGAAATATTGTTTTGCTGAAGATCATGGCAAAATGATTTACACTACTTTTACAGCGTGTTAGAAATAAGGGCTTAATAAAATGATCAATCTATGCTACATGAATTTGTGTGCATTCAAAATGTTGCTCTTTCAAGATGTACAAGATGTTACAACTATACAGCTGTGCTTCCAGTACAACTACAGTCATGTCCCATAAACTATAATCACATCATTCTATTCCTTGTATATAAACTGAGCACAATGGAAGACGTTATCCCATTCAGCAACTGCACTGAATTTTTTGTCTAAGTTTATTATACGGTTCATAAAATGGCTAAGAAGCACTATATGTATCCCACTATAATCAAATTCTAGTCAGTAATCTCTATCTTTGTTGTGTTGCAAGAAAGTTACCCCCATTCTGGGCGGCTAACAACAACCCATTAAAAACACATAATAGCATTGCATAATAAATCACCTAATAAAATACAAATATCAAACCTAATTAAAACTGGGGGACCGAATAAATGAATAAGATGCAACACAGCAACAAATGGGGTGCCACCTGAAAGAAATATTGATTGTGGCATAATCTTTTGTAGATTAGAGCATGCTTCATCAGATGAATGAAGGATAACCATCAAACACTGAGAATGTGGCTACACACATCTGAGGAAGTGAAAGCTGATGTTAATGCCTCAGTACAATCTCTCCCTTTTTATGGTGCCTCTAGACACTTTCTCATAGTATGTCTGTTTATACTGCTATAATAAACTCTCCAAATGCTAAAGACATGTAATGTTTTACTAGTTAGAATATTCTGTTCTTCTTGCTTATCACACAGAGGTCTGCCACAAGTACATTATCAGAAAAAAATTCTTTATTGCCTTTTACTTCGATTCAAGGGACCACAAAAATATCGCAGTCACTGTCAGGTTCCGTTCTTTTACCATGCTTCCAATTTTCTGCTTTCAATCATGATTGAAGATCCTTCCAACACAAGGTAAAGCCGCTTGAATGGGCTCTGATTGACTTGCTTTACATCATTGGATATCTAAAATAATCTCCAGCTTTCATAGTAAAAGAGATTGCTTAACACTCTTGAATTGCCATCCTATAAAAGAGACTGTGCTTTTTGTGTTAGAAAAAGAAGAACGTGATTGCATTTCCACACTGGAAATACAAAGTTTGCTGCTTTTTATGCCCTGTGGTGGCTCAAGTGGTTAAGGTGTTGATCTTGAATTCGGCAGATCAGCAGTTCGAGATCCAAGTATTGCACAATGGAATGAGCTCCCATCTCTGTCCCAGCTCCTGCCAACCTAGCAGTTCAAAAGCAAGAAATTGCAAGTAGATAAATAGGGGCCACTTCGTTGGGACGGTAAACAGCGTTCTGTGCAGTCCAGTTTCTAGTCATGCCTGCCACATGTCTACAGAAATGTCTGCAAATGCAGACAGTGTTGGCTTTTTGGCTCTTTGGCTATAAACAGAAATGAGCACTGAATCCTAGAGTTAAATGCGACTGGCTTTCGAGCAAGGGTGATGTTGTGTTTGGAACATTGTGCCTTTAAGTAACATAACACTCGAATGAGTGGATATAATAACCACCAGCTGTAACACTGTAACCTTCTGTATCAGGACGCGAGCCAATGACCACTAGGGGCAATAGCGAGCGCCCAGCTCACATGGTTCCAATTCCCCAAATACCTACAGCATGGGAAGATTCCCGCCACCACCTCGCCTGGACAAGAAGGGCGTGACGGGGAATGACGTCACGCAGACAGTAGCCAATGGGCTATCGAGGAGCCACATTCAAATGTATAGCCACAGTATATATTGAGCTGTTCATCCGCCATTACCACATGTTCCCCTGGACCATCATGCAATAAAGATGTGTTAAGCCAACCTTTCGGCTGTTTCTATTGTCTTGGTTCTCATACACTAAAGGTGACCTTTACCTTTAACTATGCCCCATCTGCAGCTTTTTCTCTTACATTTTATACACTACTAGCTTAGTGCCTAGCTTCGCCCAGGGATTCTTTTGAGGGTGCTCACCCCTACGGTTGTGGTAGCGCTGTTTGGCTGGCTGTGCCCGGGGTGTGTGTGTGTGAAAGGAGATGTTGGCGCCTCTTTCATCCCTCCTCTTATTTCCCCATTCTCCTTGTCTCTCCATCCTCCCCCTTTCCCCCCTTCATCTTCCCTTCTCCCCAGCCTCTTCTTCCTCCCCTCCTCCCTCTCCTCTGGTTGGCTGCTATCCATTCTCATGTGCCTCTTTCCTCCCCCCTCATCCTCCTCTGTTCCCCTCAGTCCCCCACCGTACTCATCTTCTGCCAGCCAGTGCCATCCTTGTTCCCCCTTCCTCCTCACCTTCCTCCCCCTTCCTCATTGTCTTGTTTTCGTGCCCCCTGCCTTTTTCTTTTCTCCCAACCCCCTCCCTCTGTTCCCCCTTCTCTTTCCACCAGCATCATCATTCTCCATGTCTCACCCTGCATCCTCTTCATGTTGTTATTCTCCCCCCGTCCCGTTGCTTGTCTACGTTCACTGTCTGATTAGGCCTTGTACTGCGTGATATTTCTGGCAGCTGCAATGCTTCCTCTTCTTCCTGTATCTCGGCGCTGTAGGAGTGGTCTGCCCACCTTTATGATGTGTCTTGGCATATTTGACCCACTGGGGCATGTGCCGGACCAGGGAGGGCCAGCCACAACCCTCGCCAGCATTGTTGTCCTCCTCGGGCGGACAAATGGAGTGTGTGCAATATTATTAACATGAGTGCTGATGATACTTAATGAGATTTTATCATTGTCATCGTCTATTATTATTATTATTATTATTATTATTATTATTATTATTATTATTATTATTATTATTATTATTATTTGCAAGGAACATGAGGTGAGGGAGCCTCTTGCTGTACCCTCAGGCAAAAGATTTTTTAAAAAATGCATTTCAGTCCTAATCAGAACCATGTTGGGGGGAAGGGAATCCCATTCTGAAGGTAGTAATTCTGGAGAATTTTTAACTAACAGTCTAATTTAAGACAAAGTGGTTGTTATTAGCATGTGATTTTATTGTTAAGCTTTGATGGGAGACACTTAGAGAAGTTTTATTGTGAAAGGAGAGGCAGCTCATTACCACAGCAGCCACCTGAGAAATGTGGAGTCAGGTGCCCCTGACCCACTCAGTCCATGAGCCACTCTTACTGAAAAGACAAGCATTAAAACTATAAATAAAAAGGAGACAGAACACTGCAAAGAAAGAAGAAAAAAGACATGAGAGCTTAACATTTTCAAATACTACTCATTTTCCATCCTTGATATATCCAAATTAAACAAGTTTAAGTCCCTGGAAAATAGATGGGGAAGAAGTAGAAGCAGTGACAGATTTTACTTTCCTGGGATCTAAGATCACTGCAGATGGCGACTGTAGCCATGAAATAAAAAGATGACTGATTATGGGGAGATAAGCTATGAGAAACCTGGGGAAGATAGTGAAAAGCAGAGACATCACCTTGAAAACAAAAATTCGCATAGTCAAAGCAATGGTATTCCCAGTGGTAATGTATGGGTGTGAGAGCTGGACAATTAGGAAGGCTGAACGCAGAAGAATAGATGCCTTTGAAATGTGGTGTTGGAGGAGAGTCCTGAGAGTCCGCTGGACAGCAAAGAGAACAAACAGGTCAATACTGGAAGAAATCAATCCTGACTGTTCATTGGAGGGACAAATAGTGAAGATGAAGCTAAAGTACTTTGGACATCAAATGAGAAGGGAGGACTCACTTGAGAAGGCCTTGATGCTGGGAAAGGTGGAGGGCAAGAGAAGAAGGGGCGTCCAAAGATGAGATGGATGGATAGTATTGTGGACACAATGGGCACAGAGCTTGGTGGGCTGAGGAGAATGGTGGAGGATAGAGGTGCCTGGAGGAAAATGGTCCATGGGGTCGCAAAGGGTCAGAATCGACTGTGCGACTGAACAACAACACAATTTAAATTTATGTCTTTCTTTTAGATTCTGCAAAGAACATGAATTACACAGCTAGACAAGTCACCCCATATTGTATTTTCTGCAGAAGGGGAGCCATTATTCCCTATTACATTTTGGACAGTACATCTTTTCTTTTCTACAGCCATTCAGATAAAAAGAACTGCCATGCCAGGAAACAAGGATGGTGGCAAAACTATACATTACTCTCGAGAAAAGGTCTAAAAAGCAGGTTCAATGAGGAACAGCTGAGGCTGGATATGTTCAGACCAGAGGCAAGAACTCTGACATACTGATGGATTAAAATGTAGAGTTTTGAGCAGCACAAACATTTTAAACCAGTTATGCCCTTGAGAAGCAAGGATGTGAAATCCAATTTAAATTTATACAAACATCAGGATCAGCCACTGTAGCTTAATGGCCAGAAATGCTTTAGCCAGTTGCATTTTATTTCTTTAACAGGTTGAAGACATTTAGTGATTAAAACATCATATATTCTTTTTAGTACCCCATTAAACCAGATAGTTAACTTGATATCTTGATGCAAGATTAGGGCAGAGAATATTGTAGACATGTCTCCCATGTTAGGTGTGTTTCCATACAGAAATGACCATGAGATGTAGTAAAGCAGCAAGTGAATTTTAAGGCTCAAGAACAAGGTAGGACCTGAATTATTTCAAGTATTCTGTATTGGTGGAATAAATCATGGAGGTCTGTAGAACTGCAGAACCTTGATAAGTCAGGAACCCAACAATATTATTTAGGGAGGGAGGTATTTTATATTTAGGCTGTGTAACAGCCAATTCTTCTGGTTTGTTTCTATATAAATTATGTGCCATCAAGTCAACTTGATATATAGCAATTATTCCAATTTACTTCTCTAATAAACTACTCAGAAATGGTTGACCAGTCCCATCCAATGGGACTATACAGATGTCTAAGGCCACACAGGTGGCAGGCCATGTAAACTCACCAGCCACACCCAGTTAACCCCTCTTTTAGAAGGCATGGTAGGGATTAAAACAATTGGACAATGGTTTTTGCAGCCAGGTACTTCCACTGACCAGTACCTGTGGTTTGTATTTTTTATTTAAAAAAAAGACATGATTAAAATAACAATAAAGTGGCAGAAGATAAAATAAACACCAGAGAACATTTAAAACATCACACTATGTACACACTATGTAACAAAATCAATGTAAAACCATAAATAAAGGGGTAGCAAAACCAATAACAATAATTCCTACAAGATCTGAGAGAACAAAAAACTCTTAATTTGTCACTTAAAAGGCTATACTGTAAGGTACAGGCATCATTTGCTCATAATTAGGTCAGATAAATATACTGATTCTTGGGAGACAAGCTATGAGAAACCCAGGGAACATAGTGAAAAGTAGAGATATCATCTTGCAAACAAAAATTTGCATAGTCAAAGCAATGGTATTACCAGTGGTGATGTATGGGTGTGAGAGCTGGACCATAAGGAAAGCTGAGTGCAGAAGAAGACATCTTTGAGATGTGGTGTTGATGGAGAGTTTTGAGAGTACCTTGGACAGCGAGGAGAACAAATAGATAAATCTTAGAAGAAATCAATCCTGACTGCTCCTTGGAAGGTCAAATAGTGAAGATGAAACTAAAGTACTTTGGGCATCAAATGAGAAGAGAGAATTCACTGGAGAAGGCCTTGATACTGGGAAAGGTTGAAGGCAAAAGAAGAAGAGGGCAGGAGAAAATGAGATGGCTAGATGGTATTGTAGACACAATGGGCACAGAGTTGGGCAGGTTGAGGAGGATGGTGGAGGGCAGAAGTGCCTGGAGGGCAATGATCCATGGGGTCGCAAAGGGTCGGAATTGACTGTGCAACTGAACAACAACAAAATATACATGTGCTCGGGATTCTTGGTGATATTGTTTTTAGAAAGAAGTAAAGTCTTTAGGTCTTTTAAGTCTTGTAGGCTTGCCATGTGGCCCCAAAAATGGAGGAGCTCAAATAGACATATTTCTCCTTTGAAAGGTAAAAAAAGAAGCAAGAGAAAATGCCAGAACATACAAACCCTCAATACATGCAAATAAGTCAGATAACCCTTGGAGGCGGGAAATCAGAAAGCTTTCCAATTAGTTACTTTAGGGACAAACAATATATATAAAAAAACTTCCTTTAGTTTATGCTATTATCTCTCTCTCTGTGGTTATTGTCCTAACACCCACTGCATGTCGGGTTGCACTACAATAATGAACACATTCTTTATGAGACAAAAAAAAAACCTCCTCCTTTGAAAACCCGACTTCCTTCATAATGTAAGGAACTCTCTCTTCTAAAGACATGCTATCTATACTGTACTAGTCTGACTTTAGAGCTGTGTTTCCCAACCTTTGGTTTTTGGACCTCAATTCCCAGAAGCCTAAGTCAATTCCCCAAAGCACCGATCAGCCAATGTACTGAAATAGGCTTCTGGAAATTGAAGTCCCCCCGTGGGGCATGAGCCCCACATTGGGAACCACTGCTCTATAGCTTCCCATCTCACAGGCTCAGTCATTACATCAGGGGCAGGCAACATGATGCTTTCTAGATAATACCTAACCAACCCAGCAAAACAATTCTAGAGCCAACCTGACCAACGACGAGGGACAATAAAAACTGTAGTCCAAAACTTTGGCTCCTCATCACTGCATTGCTTCATGTTGCCAATTTATGGTGACTTATGGCTGCATTTACATTGGAAAAACAGGATGAGTTGTGTCAAATTAAGTCAGCCTGCAACTATACCTATATTATGACCACAGATATCAGATGGTGTGGGAACCCAAGTTCCATATTCTCTCTGGCATGTCTTTTGATATATCTCTAGCAGAGGATTAGCCTCACCAGGAGTCTCCACCTACTGGTAGATAGCCAGTAGTTTTGTTCTGTAATGATTTGAACTCCAGGACAAAGAAAGTTATGTTGACCTTTGCTTTTCAGCAGATTCTTAATGCTAGTGATATTTTAGTAGCCAGCATAGGAGTTCTTCCACTTAAGCTTGAAGCAAGTCAGTCCTCCCCAACTGGATCTGTGCTGACAACAGTAAGGACAGAAGGTGGTGAATGTCAGAAGCACATTCTGCTAGAGTGTTGTTCAGACAGTTCCTTCTGAATCTTCTGCTTTTAAAGTTAGATCACCTTGACTCAGACTGTTAAGGAAAGGAAAGGGAAAAGTGTCAGTAGCTTAACTTCTGAGCATGCAGTAATTCTTTGGCTTCAGTAGTAATGATGGATAGATCTTAAATGATTGTTAGCTGGAAGATCGGCAAGTCAGCAGTTCAAGACCTGAGTACTGCATGACAAAATGAGTGCCCATCTCTGTCCCTGCCAACCTAGCAGCTCAAAAGCAAGAAATTGCAAGTAGGTGGGAAAAGATGTTGGGGACATGAAAGGATCATCATTCAGGCGTCCCCTGAGTGGAGTTTCTCCAGCAAAAATCCTTTCAACCCAGAAAGTACCTTTGTGTGCTTCTGACACAATTTAAAAAACCAAACAAAACACCACCTATATCATTATCAAATCTATTGGCAGTATCATCATCATATGATAACTAGCGCTTCAAGGAGCTGAAGATGATCAGAGCATTTGGCCCCCTTGCCTCTTTCTATGGATTTATACATATGCAATCCTACAGTCACCAATCAGTTGGCATGAAGAGTTTGTTGTTTTCTTCCATCATCCCCTGTCAGTGTAATTCATAACAGAATATCTGGTATTGTCCAAATTGAGAGAATCTGAGGTAACACTTTATCCCACACTCCTAAGGGAAGGTGGATATGCAGGCACTTATATCAGTGACAAGATGTCTATGGGTGCTTTTTTGTTTCAAAGTCCTGCAACAATATTGTCTCATAATCAGGCTTTAGGAAAGCCTTTGAACTTGATATCCTGGAAGATTCTAGTTTCCATTTTATGGTGTCATTGACAGCTGTGGTTTGAAAATACCAATAAACCTGGGGTGGGCTTACACCAGAAACAGATGAATCTTGTCAGGGCAGGATCTGTGCCCTGGTGCAGTCACATCCAAGATGGAGATTTCCATGCGTGGGAGAACCTTTAGCTCATACCTCAGAGGGATTGGAATGTATAAGCATGCTGGCCTCATGGGTTGGAAGAAATGAAACTTAATGTGTGACGGACATGTTATATTGTATGATCATTGACTGGATTCTTTTAGGGGAATGGAAAGGGGGTGGACTGTGTGTAAAGAGATAAAACCCAGAAGGTGGGGCCAAGACGTTCTCTTGGTCCAATGCTTTGAGCTAAGGGTGAACTGCAAACATGTAGGTGCTTAAGCTAGAAGGGGGCCCTTGGGCTTCCTCAGAGAAGTTTTCTTTGCTATGATATGCTTTCTGAACTTTTGATAAACTTTCTTCTGTAACTTACTCTGATTACAATATACTTTTAAACTACTCAAAGATGTCTGGAGTGTTTACTTGGCTCTGTGCTACCTTATCTACACTAATCTAATATATTGGGTTGCTTAGCTAGGAGGGCGGTAGTTCATAAGCAGAAACTAACCACCTGTGGGCAAGGAGTCCTACTTGTGAGTAAATTTGTTCCTGACAAATCTATTGATCTGATCTCTGCACTCACCTCCACTTCTGAAAACAAAAAGGAGTGAATAGTTTTACATTTGGGAAGAGGGAAAGGGTAGATCGGTTTGATAGCAAGATAAGACTTTTCAGAGTACTTTAGGAAGTGATACAAAATATATTTTGGGCTGGATAAAGTAGCATTGATCTTTTTTGGTGACATATTTTGTCTGTATGCATTTCTTCCATGTCCCATGTTTGAGTCTAAACCTATCCAAACTAGGGAAAGGGCAACACTGTGGAGAAAATGAACATAAGAACATAAGAACAGCCTTGCTCGAACAGGCCACAGCTCATCCAGTCCAGCATTCTGTCTCACACAGTGGCTCACCATTTCCTTCAGGGTATTCCCAAGGAGATGCTTTCCCCTGCTTAGGATTCCCTGGAAATGGCATTGAGAGATATCCTGCCAATCTCTCCAACCCCGATGTTGTCCTTAAGTATCCATAATTATAGCCATTGATACCCTTGTCCTCTGTGAACTTGTCTAATCCTTTCTTAAAGCTGTCAAGACTGACAGCTGTCACCACTTCTTCTGGCAGGGAGTTCCATAGACCAGTGATCCTCTGGGTGAAAAAGTACTTTCTCTTATTTGTTTGAGAACTAGTACCCAAAAGTTTCATCGAGTGTCCCCTAGTTCTAGTGTTGTGCGATAGGGAAAACAGTTTTTCCTTATCTACTTTGTCCACACCGTGCATGATTTTATAAAATTCAATCAGGTCACCTCTTAGACGCTGTCGCTCAAGAGTGAAAAGGCCCAACCGTTGCAGCCTAAGATGGTAAGGAAGGTGTTCCAGTCCCCTAATCATTCTGGTTGCCCTCCTCTGCACTTTCTCCAACTCCATAATATCTGGAGGTATGGCGACCAGAAGTATACACAGTATTCCAGATGGGGCCTCACCATAGATTTATAAAGAGGCAAAATGACACTTGCTGACTTATTTTCTATACCCTTCCTAATGATCCCTAGCATTGAGTTTGCTTTTTTCACTGCTGAGGCACACTGGGTTGACACCTTCATTGAGCTCTCCACCAGGACACCAAGGTCCCTTTCCTGGTTTGTCGCGGAGAGTTCAGAACCCATCAGTTTATAAATGTAATTGGGGTTTTTTTGCCCCAACATGCATCACTCTACACTTACTAATGTTGAAGCTCATTTGCCACTGTTTTGCCCACTCCCCCAGTGTCAAGAGATCCCTCTGGAGCTCCTCACAATCTCTCACAGTTTTCACTACCCTTTATAATTTAGTGTCGTCAGCAAATTTGGCTACCTTGCTATTTACTCCTACCTCTAGATCATTTATGAAGAGGTTGAAAAGCAGGGATCCCAGTACTGAACCTTGGGGGACCCCACTCTTTACTTCCCTCCACTTGGAGAAGTGTCCATTTAGTGCTACCCTCTGTTTCCTGTCGCTTAGCCAGTTGCTGATCCAGGACAAGACCTGTCCCTTTATTCCATGACTGGCAAGTTTATCCAAGAGCCTTTGGTGTGGGACCTTGTCAAAAGCCTTCTGAAAGTCCAGATAAACAATGTCAACTGGATCCCCCTTATCCACATGCTTGTTGACACTCTCAAAAAATTCCAAAAGATTAGTGAGGCATGATTTGCCCTTGCAAAAGCCATGTTGGCTCTCCTTTAGCAGCCCCTTCTCTTCTATGTGCCTATTAATTCTATCTTTTAGGATGGTTTCCATCACTTTACCTGGGACACATGTCAAACTGACAGGTCGGTAATTTCCTGGATCACCCCTGAATCCTTTTTTGAAAATTGGTGTTACATTCGCTACCTTCCAGTCATTAGGCACAAAGCCTGATTTGAGGGAAATATTATATATTTTGGCTAGGAGATCAGCAATTTCATCTTTAAGTTCCCTGAGAACTCATGGATGGATGCCATCTGGTCCTGGTGATTTGTTAGTGTTTAGCTTAACAAGACATGCAAGGACCTCCTCCCTGGTTATTTCTATCTTGCTTAATTCTTTGGTTTCCCTCCCTACGAAGATAGGCTCTGTTTTGGGCATGTGGTCTCTGTCTTCTTCAGTGAATACTGAAGCAAAGAATTCATTGAGTCTCTCTGCAATCTCTGTTACCTCTTTAATAACCCCTTGCCTTCCATTGTCATCTAATGGTCCAATGGCTTTCCTAGTTGGGTTCTTACTTCTAATGTACTTAAAGAAGTCTTTGTTATTTCTCTGAGTATTTTTAGCTATACGTTCCTCAAAGTCTTGCTTTGCTTTCCTGATTGTTGCCTTGCATTTGTTCTGCCAGAATTTATGTTTCTGCCTGCTGCCCTCATTCAGACAAGCCTTCCATCTTCTAAATGAGCTTTTCTTCCTCTTGATCACTTCCCTAACAGCTCCTGTAAGCCACATCGGAGTCCTCTTGGACCTGGAAGTGCCCTTTTTCCTTTTGGGTATGCATTCCAATTGGGCCTCTGTTATTGTTTTTGTAAACAGCCTCCATGCCTCTTGGAGTGTTTGGACTCTCTCAATTTTCCCTTTCAGCTTCTTTTTTACTAGTTTCCTCATATTTGGGAAATTTCCTTTTTGAAAATTTAAGGTCTGTGTGTTAGATTTTATCAGTGACTTGCAGTCTATGATCAAGTTAAACATAATTGAGTTGTGGTCACTGTTCCCTATTGGATCAGTCACATTAACATCTTGCACCAGATCCTGAGTGTTACTCAGGATCAAGTCAAGGATTCTTGTACCTCTAGTTGGGTCTTCAACCATCTGCCCCAGGGAACAATCATTTAGCATATCTAGGAACTTTATCTCTTTATCATGTGCTGAACAACAGTTCACCCAGTCTATGTGAGGGTAATTGAAGTCCCCCATTATAACCAGGCTTCCCTTCTTGGATGCCTCCTTTACAACATTCTCCAACTGCCAGTCTCCCTCAAGAGTTTGGGTCGGAGGCCGATAGTATATGCCTACTGTTAGACCATCCTTGTGGCCTGGTACTCTTACCCACAGAGCTTCTAATGGTGACTCCAAATCACATAGATATTCCAATTCATACGATCTTATCACTTCTTTGACATACAAGGCTACACCACCTCCTGTTTGCCCCTTCCTATCCTTCCTGTACAGTTTGTAGCCTGGGATAACTGTATCCCATTGGTTATCATCCGTCCACCAGGTTTCAGTGATACCAATGATATCAATATTCTTATCTATTGCTAAGTATTCCAGCTCCCCTATTTTGTTATGGAGGCTTCTGGCATTTGTATACAAGCATTTATATATGCTTTCCTGATACAGTCTTTTGAGTCCAGTTGCATTGTTAGACTGCCTCTTGCATCCTTCTGCTAGAGTGCTGGTGACTAGCTCCTCGCTCTGCTCAGTAATTTTTGCATCCTCCTCACTACTCAAGTACACACTTTCCCGAACCGGATGCTGCCCAGCTCCTGTCGGCTTTCCCCCAGTTATCAGTTTAAAAGCAGCCTTTTTGATGTTGAGTGCCAGCAATCTGGTCCCATCATGGTTCAAATGCAACCCATCCCTCCTGAACAGATTTGGCTTGTCCCAAAATGTTCTCCAGTTCCTGACAAATATGAAGCCCTCCTCTCGACACCACCGCCTCATCCACGCATTGAGGCTTCTGAACTCTGCCTGCCTGGTAGGTCCTGCGCGAGGGACAGGCAGCACTTCTGAAAATGCTACCTTGGAAGTCCAGGACTTCAATCCTCTTCCTAACAACCTGAATTTGGCTTCCAGGACAGACCGCTTGGCCTTCCCAACATCATTGGTACCAACGTGTACCATGACAACTGGCTCATTCCCAGTTCTCTCTAACAATCTATCTAGATTTCTTGTGATGTCTGCAACTTTTGCACCTGGCAGGCAAGTCACCATACGGTTATCATATGCATCACAAATCCATTTCTCTGTATTTCTAATTATTGAATCGCCTAGTACAAGGAGCCTCTCTCCTGCAATCTGTTCATCTACATGCACCTCATCAACCATATTAAGGGAGAGAACCTCAGTTTGTTCCTGTTGTTTATCTTCCTGGATCTCATCAAGTGTGATGAAGGAGAGATCATCAGGTGGAACCAGTTGTTTCTCTGTGTGTTCCTCATCAGGTGTGATGAGGGAAAGAGCCTCAAATTTATTCTGTAATTTCAGACTCTCAGAGTGATCCCCTACTCTTCTCCTCCTTTGAGTCACATTCCTCCAAATATCTCCCTCCTGAGTTAGTGAAGGGCCTTCTCCCTCAGAACTGTGCCCTGTCTCTTCTTTGTCCAGCATAGTCTGCTCCGCTCTGTCCAAGAACAGCTCAAGCTCCTTAATTTGTTGATGGTTAGATATGCGGGCCTCTAGCTGCTGGACCTTCTCTTCTAGTAGTGCAACCAGCTTGCACTTGCTGCAAGTGTAGTTCTCCATATGCTTTGGCAAGAACACAAACATGGCACAAGTATTGCAGGTAACTACAGCTGTTCCCTCAGAATCCATTTTAACAAGTGCAGTATTCTGGGCCTCAAAAATGTACACGTTTACAACCTTTCTACCTAGTAAGACTTTATTCTTCCTTTATTACTAGTTTGCAATCTAAAGCAGCTCTACTCCAACTGCAAAACTTCTTTTGTTTGGCTCTCCTCAGCAGCAGCTCTGCTTAAGAGCACATGCAGAGTCAAAAGGGCTGACCCTGAAAGAGCTCAGAGCTTTTAAAGGCTAGTGTGGCTCTGCCCCTATGAGTCACAGTTCAGGGAAGGGCCTGGTGTGGCTCTGCCCCCCTGCTTCTGGAAGCTTCTAACTGCTTCCTCTGTTTGAACAGAGGTGGCTCTCAGCAGTTTAAATTATCAATTTAAATTAGTGGAGGCCTCTAAAGCAGCTCTATTCCAACTGCAAAACTTACCAGTGCTCACTTCCTTTGTTTGGCTCTCCTATGTATCTGTTCATACTATTCTGACCATGGCATAATCCATCCAATCCCTTGTATGGAGCAGCACCATAGATGTCACAGTACGGAGTAGTGGTATCAATGGACTGGCCAGCAAATTAAGAGGAAAATGGTGGGTTGAGGGAAGCTGCGGCCTTGGTTGGATTTGACCTTGCCTTGCTAATGTATATCTCCTGCCTTTCCCTTACAGTTGTGAAGTAACCATTGTCAAGTATTAATTGGCTGAGGAGTTTCTTTATTCTCAACTAGGATGTTACCATCTGCTTTTCTATTTCCTCTGCTAAATGAATTAAACTGTGGCTAGTGCACCAATTAGTTGGACGAAATTTCTAAAGAGCTCACAGAACAGTTCCAATCCAGAAACAAAATCTATAAGCACATAATCGGGGTGTGTGTTCCAGTTTATTTGCCAAGATATAGCTGCATTTGTTCTCTGGTCTGTTCAGCAAAAACAACCAAGAATCTGTGGCAATTTAAGGACTTAAGAATCAGGATTCGAAATGGAGATTTTGAAACTGGGTGAAGGTCACATAGTGCTTGTCCCAGTCTCTGTGCCCTTTGAGAAGGCCAGAAAATAGGCTTTATTGTAGAAATTACAACGTAACAATGAGATGGTTACTTTGGATACTAAGCCAAACTTGCTCCAATGCTTGGAAGAGCAGACAGAAAACAGATAAGCAGAGCAGTACCTAGGGTGGGATGTTTAAGATATTTTTTAAAAAACAAAGGATGCAAAGATTTCGAACACAGAGCTATTTTCTATTTGGAGGGAGTCAGCCTGCCTGCCTAGCTTCTCTGTGGCAGAAGGAAGCATAAAATTGGCAGGCTCAATATAGCTGTCATGCATTCAGATCTATGTGTTGTTCACCATTTCTCCATCCTTTGTCTGCACTGTACTCTGCATATAAGTTAAATAAACAAGATGACAACATACAGCCATGTCATACTCCTTTTCCTATTTTAAACCAATTAGTTGTTCTGTATCCTGTCCTAACAGTTGCTTCTTGACCTACATACAGATTTCTCAGAAGAAAGGTGAGGTGTTCTGGTACTCCCATCTGTCCAAGGACCTGCCACAGTTTATTGTGTTCCACACAATCAAAGGCTCTGGTGTAGTCTTTTAGGGCTTTGAATAGCTCAACTGGAATACCATCATCTCCACTCACTTTGTTGTTAGTAATACTTTCTCAGGCCCATTTGACTTCATACTCCAGGATTTCTGGCTCAAGGTCAATGATCACACCGTTGTGGGGCCCCGGGACACGCAGGGAGCACTGCAGACATCAGTGTCTCCTTTTCTACCCTCCGGGCAGTCCTCACTGGCGAACATATATATGATCCAATTAGAAAAATCCACTATACTAAATCCTGAAAGCAATCCTTTGTTTGACCATATCATACTATATAAGAGATTCATAGATGACCTGTTTGTGGTTATGGATGACTTTGAATTGATTGATAGTTTTGTGGGTTGGATAAACAGTTTAAATCCGGATCTAAAGTTTTCATCAAACAAATTGATATAGAATTCCTTTTTTAGATGTATAGGTTTATGTATCATCGTTTCAAAATCTCCAGGTAGCCCTGTATCGCAAACCCACTGATTGGAATGTATATGATTCTTTCCACCCTCATTCTCTTAGGGATAATACCCATACAGCCTCTTTGCTCATGCAAAGAGGAATTCCACCCAATCAAATGACTTAACTCAAGCTGCAGATTCTATTAAGCTTAAATTGTCATCGAGGGGATACCCATCAGGGATTCTAGATAAATCTTTCTATAAAGTTACTAACACTCCCAGACAGCAATTACTTTCCAGAAAGAAACAGACAGACAAAAAGAGATTAGTTTGGTCCCTAGAATTCTCCCCATTAGCCAATCGTATCAAAAAAATTATACAAAAGTATTGGTATCTGATAGGAGATATCCCTGGGTGTTGAGAAAAACCGCTGGTTGGTTTGTGTAAAACAACATCAATTCGAAACATGGCAACACATTCTGACATTCAGAGAAATCACCCAACACCTTCCACCAGTGTAAGGGGGCACTTTAAATGCAATAATTGTATTAATTGTAAGCAAATGTGGGAGACTAAAATTATCAAATTTCCAGAGGTGAGTTTTAAATTAGAACTGAGAGATTTTAGCAACTGACTCCAAAAATATTGAGTATTTATGGCAACACCCTTGTTCTCTCAAATATGTGGGGAAATTGACACGCCCACATAAAGTTCGGATAAGTGAGCATTGCTCACAGATAAAAAATCAGATCAAGACAGTCCCCCTAGTGGCTCATTATCTACAATTAAGTCACTCAGCGGATGATTTTACAGTTACTGTCCTAGAGGTCATTAAATCGAAACCCCATCAAAAAACCAATATAGACAATTTACTTTTGCACAGAGAAGCGTTTTATATTTTTAGACTTAAATCCTATCAACCTTTTGGTCTGAATAGTGAATTGGAACTCTCTAGTTACCTTTAAATTCTTAGGCAGTGAGTCAGTATATCCACATAGTACACCTGCAGTTTAGTATTTAATGGCTGTTAAACATATGCTAGTAATGCTCACAAGCCCAAAAGAGTATAGCTACAGAGGCATAGAGCACGAAAAAAGTATTTGAAGAATTACAGGTACGTCCGACAAGAGTCTGTGTCTTTGTTTATCATGAGCAAATGTAACAAACGGTCTGGACTACTAACCAGCAAAATGGTTTAGTGTAAATATATTATAAATAATCTTGTAAATAATACTATAAATAATCTTGTAAAAATGTGTTTGAAGTAGAACTCAATATGAGCGTATTTTAATTGTTTTCATTTTATTTTCACAGAATATATTGTTTTCTGAGGAAGAAATATCGAAAAAGTTCCAAACCGGTGAGCTTTTAAAACAAAACAACATCAAGAAACATATATGAAATATCAGTCTTTATTGAATTGTCAATTACAAGCCAAAGTTAGCAAAGTACTAAGACCTTCGAATTATTATTATTTGCCACGAACGGTTTTTTGCTTTAGTGAAGCAAGGGATTGAAACCAGCTATGCTATCCTGCTTAGCCTGACTAGGTAAAGGTAAAGGTCGCCCTTGCTTGAAAGTCAGTCATATCCAACTCTAGTGGTTGGTGCTCATCTGCATTTACAGCCAAAGAGTTAGTGCTGTCTACATCTGCAGATGGTCATGTGGCAAGCATGATTAGACACCAAAGCGGTACCTATTTATCTACTTGTAATTTCCTACTTTTGAACTGCTAGGTTGGCAGGAGCTAGGACAGAGATGGAAGCTCACTCCATCTTTATCTTCTTTGATGTCCCATTAGCATAAAATTGGAGAACAAGACAAGAAATCTACAGTATAATTCTGATGGTCCAGGAGGTATTTGAATTCCAGCTGTCTGGTGATCCACTTGACTGGTCTCTGAGTTGCTTGAACTTCTATTCCTTCTGGTAAATTAACTACACTAGCACTGAGAGTCAAACGCATTTCCGCTTCCATTAGGAAGTCCTGAAATGCTAAACTGTACATTTCAGCATCTCTTTCTGATGCTGTAAACACTCTAGAACCAAATGTACCTGTGATTTCCCTGCCTTCTTTCATGTAGGTCAAGGTAGCGTCCAAATCATATGCGAAAGCCTTTTGATGTACCAATTGTTTATTTGCTGCTTCTCTTTGGGAAACTCTGCAGGATTTCTCTTATTTAAACATCATGTTTCTTTTCAACTGAACTACTTTCACAGCAGTTACTGAACAAACTCAGACAAATATTTCCAAAGTTGTACTGTTTCCCAAGCAGTTTTCACTCATGTATTGTTTTCTGAAATATTCTCTGTGCTACATATGTACTTTCTGTGTACGGATTTGACCTGAATACAGTACCACAAATCCCATCCTTTGAGATTTCTGTCCATGTTTCTGAATGGCTGAAAAACCAAAAACTTCTGTTCATGGGCTCGGAGTTTTCTTAACATATTAGGAGACAAATCAACGGATTTGCCGTGCAGTAAGTTGGCATTTAGAAAGTAAAATATTTTCCATATTCCCTCAAATCGCATGCATTACGTTTTGAAACATAGAGGTTCCAACTTCCACTATATAAACTGAAAGGAAGCTGATTTTCTCAACTATAAAAAGATTTATTTATAAGAATTTTACAATATGAAACAATAAATAAAACAAGTACATAGTGATTAAAATAGAAGCCTCTTTCAAAGGAAGTAGTGATGCCAGGTATACTTTCTGACACTGTCAGAGTTCAAATTTCTCAAATAAAGATACAAATTGGCCTACCTGGTTTCCATGCTAAAATGGTGGAGAGTGTACACTCAGACAAAAGCAACCAGATTAATTATATCAACCATTTGTGTCTTTAAAAATATCTCCTTTGGGTGTTTCTTGCAGTACTATGGCTGGAAATATTTGATCTAAAATTATCTGAAATACAATTCTTAGTGGTTTTAATCTACAGGTATTTCTTCCATACATTTATAATTACATGAATGCCTTGAATATGCAGAAACGTATGGTATGACTAGATAGAGGGCTGTCCTGGATTGATACAAAAACTCCCTCAACACTTAAATTGCTCTTGTTAAATCATCCTGGACAACTGTCCACAGTGCACTTCCAAACTCTGCAAATTTCTGGGGAAGCCAGCCATCCTCACTGCTGCTACACAGCTGCTACACAGCTACACACCTCACCCTCTGACTAAGGGCAATTCATATGAGGGCTCTCTGGTCAACTGGCCCTCTTGGTGCCAAAGGTTGGCCAACATGAAATACAGGCAGGTGAGGGTGGTGGTCATGAACTGGCCCAGACTCAGCATTGTCAGGCACCTTTTAGGAGGCTTTGTGCTATGGCATCAGACTCACCATCAGGTAGCAGTCCTGAGGACTCAGTAGAGTGACTGCAACAGGGTGGGAAGCCTAAGGGAAAAAGATTGAGCAACAAGAGGTCATGGCCCAGTAAGAATCCATTGGCAACAGAAGTGGATCCTCAGATGAATCCTCATTTAATGGGGGTGAAGGTGAGGATTTATTGGCTCTGCAATGGTGAGGTCCCAGGGATCCCACAAAATCTTAAATTGGTCACTTTCTAACACTTTCTCTATTTGATGTTCCCATGAATTCTGGGATGTTAGCAGATTTCTTTAAAAATAGTGAGCAGTGTATTAATTTTGCACCTTTGTCATGTCTTGCCTTGTAGTCTGTCTGCACAATCATTGAACATTCAGAGATAAGGTATGACATACTGTAGTTTCATCCCTTTTTTTTTGACAGACTTGACATTTGCTGTTTTCAGGGATTCATTTAATTTTAGCTTTATAACATTAATTTGCTGTGCACCAAAAAACCAACTTCCAGTTTCTTTCTTCATGGCCCCCAGTTTTACTAATGTCTGAGTTAAGTTGTTATCATGTTTTCCATCAATATTTCTCAGGCTTTGTCTATATAAGGTTTACTTTTCCAGTTGTTTAACTCGTCTTTAAATAGTTGAAGACAAGTTAAATGTGCAGTAAACCCATTCATGTTGATTCACAGAGACTTGGGTTTCTGGGAATTGAAGTCCAAGAACACCTGGAGTGCCAAGGTTCACCATCACGGACCTAGAAGGACCCATTATTGTGCTAAAATGAAGAGAACTGAGGCTATGAGGAATTACAGATTTCACAAAGTGTGTTTACAGTTTGCCCCAAATAATGAGCACACTCTAGAAACAGTTCCTCTCCTTTACAAATAAGACTGTGTCAGACCAACTCAACATTTTCCTCTTCCACTATGATTTGCAGGTAGTTACCATTAATTAGCATTTAAATGTTTAACATAAAAATCCAGAATCCTCGTCAAAATTTGTACCAAACATTCAAAAGCAATAACAAATGCCTCAGAAATTGCTTATGCAAGTCTTTTTCAATCTTGATGCTTTTCTAGGCATCATGTAGTACCCCAATATTTTCAAAAGTGGATTGATTAATATGTGTTAACAGCACAGCTCCTACTTGGGATTGCATAAAGCCCAGCCTAATTATAAAGGTAATGGGATGTGGGGTGGGGACAGAACAAGAAATATCTTGTTGTCCAGCTCATAAATTAACGTAGTTATTTGTATTATGTATTAATACATAACCAAGAAAGAGGTAGTTCTCTGTTATAATGTTGACAGTCTGGTGCGCCAATCAGTCTTCAGGATATTGCTTTATAGAAGCATATCAATCTTCAAGATCACAACATGCATGTATCTTCTTTAGCATCATGTGTCTACTGAGAACAAGAAGATAGGATTGATTATAAGCAGCTCAACTAACAATCTTTTAGACTGGCCATTCATAGTCTTGACAGGAAGCTCAGTCTTCATTCTTCCTGCATGTGTTTTGCAACTAAAGCAAGCCTCTGAGCCCAAAACATTGTGTAGGCCTTCCCCACTCCTCTAGAGCAGTTTCAATCAAGGGCTGCACTTGGGTACATGAAAGGAGCCTCATTCGGGCATCCCCTGAATTGGGTTTCTCCAGCAAAAATCCTTTCAACACAGAGTAATCTCTGGCACAAAATTATTATTATTAATCTTATTTAGTCAGGCTATAATCCCCTGAAATCTAGAAACAATGAGACAGTCCCAAATATTACATATTGAGCATGTTCTTACAATTAATTCTAAGCAGAGAAAGAGGGAGAGTATTGTTGTGTCCGGAGCTTGCAATGAAGAAGCCAACAAGCAGTGAATCAAACAACCAAGCAATGGTTTATTCACTACTCTTGGAAGAACAATAATACAGCTTAATCAGACATGAGTTGGCTGCACCTGTTCCCGCTATTCTGCTACCCGGGATCAGTTCCACGCCTGCACCAATCTGGAAGTAGCCCACACGTGTGTGTGTTGTGCGTGCAAACCAAGAACCAATGCCCTTTTGCAAACGGCGCTTTATATAGCGTTTGAGCGGCAGTTACCCAATGATACAAACTAGCAACCTTTTTGGATAACCTTAACTAAACAATCAGAAATGCAGTATTAAAGTATTGACGAATCCTCAAAAGGATCCAAAATAATAACCAAACAGATATTACACATTTACATAAAGAGCGCACCTTGAAACCGGGGAAGGGCGCGCTAATTGTACCCTTAACCCAATTGGCGCGGATCGCCATTTCAACTTGCAAAGTCAAGCAACAATAACAATACTAGAATTTATTCCAATATACAACAAGTATATACTGCAACTCCTAGCATGCTGGTCTCTCCCCCCCAACCCCCCAGTTACTGAAACAATCAGCAAAAGCAGCATGGGTTTTCTTATTCTCCTTTGTTCCAAATTATTAAATTTCTAACCAAAAAAATCACTCAATAGGGGAAATATGCTATGTTTCAGTTTTTGCAGTCACTGTGTAAAGACAGACTTATAGATTGTTGTTGGATTGGGGCCGCGAAGCGGCCCTTGGGGTCCCAGAGGAGACTGGTCGAGTAACGACACGAGGCAAGATGGAGCGAAGACCAGTGGTTTATTGAGGGAAAATCATCAGTATATATTATGTTCAAGGCTGCGTATGGTAGAATCGTCATCTGACAGAAAATCACATCACCCATTTACCCGGGTTAATTGGGAACCTCTCTTGGGGAAGCTAATTAACTAAGGCAAATACTGACAGGGGAAATCCATTGTTCATGGCTTGCTCAAGAGTAAACATGGCCACTATTTGCGCTAAGTTTGGGCTAATCTGCAAGTGTGGAATTACCTAATTCCTAACTGGCGTTAGCTATTCAACTTCCTCCTGCTGAACTGCCTGCCAGGTCAGATATGGGTGAATCAATCTTATGACTATTAATCCGCACCCCAATTTCTGTACCCGCAAAGGCCAGTGACCAGGAGCCTCCCTCAACCGGTGTAACCTTTGTCAGGGACAGTTAATGCCAATTATGCTCGCGGATACCACAGATTGTGTCATAGGAAAGTGACACACCAAGATGTTCATTATCATAAGCAGCCCTAAATCTTGGTCATGGTCAAAAGCAGAAAGAAAGGAGCAGACTGCCAACCTTACTGTTAGGAGTGGGTGGCTGACCCAGGTAGCTGATGTGGGGTATGCTAAAGCAGCACATTGACTATTTAATTTATTATTGTTGCAAAAATTGAAAGTGGCTATGTTGATCCATAAGGAAGAAAACAGAATCAGAAATCAATAGCTGAACAATACTTCTTTAAGCCACTAAAATTCAGCAAATGTGTGCCAATCTTTGAGGTTTCCAGAATTCATCAAGCTAGCTAGTAAGAAATGGTAGGGCAGGAGGAGAGAAATATGGCATCCCAAAATTTAGCTAAATGTTTAAATCTTTGACATGTGCAAATAAAGTCAGTCTCGCAACAGAAAATTCATTATCTATTGTGGGACTAGCAAATCACATGTGAATTTGTGCTGGTATAAGTGCAAGTGCATAAATCACAGCAATGAGCTGCCACTAATTAAAGAATGTTCCAATTCCTATTCCTAACTGTGTGTCAAGCTGCACAACCAACCAATTCACAATGAGGAATGTGTGCAGCAACTTGTTAATTATCAATTCTACCTCTTGATTGGCCACTGCTAGTTACACAGGTACCACTGGCCCCTATCAAGGTCTGTTGGGTGAAAACAATATACTGAATCCTCTTATTTGGAAATATGAGGTGTGCAAGGGGCAGCATTTACGTTTCTGCTTTAGGGGATCAATGTGACTTAGGCTTATTCCACCCACTATCACATGGGTATGAAAGTCAAGCCTTCCAAATTAGATCCAAATTTCCTGGAATGCTTTCAGGAACAGAAGCAACAATTTTTTCCTTTGTTATTAATTGCCAAGTCCACCACCACCATGAATGTTGTGCCACCTGTGTTCCTAGAAGATTGAATATGATGTTCAAAAGAAAGTCATTAACACCACCAGAAACCCAAATAAGATCCTGATCAAACAAAATGTCGTATGAGTTCTCTTGTTACTATGACCAATGAAAGAAACTGCCATTTTCTTATGAGAAAACACTCTGCTTTCAGCTCAACTCAACAATATTTCAAAAGTCAATTTGTCTAGGGTCATTTAGGCTATCAACCTGTCTCAAAAGGCCTTTAGTTTGCAAATATACACAAAGGACTGCTTGCTTCCATCGGCATCACCGTTTAACAAAGAAATGATGATGGAAGAACAGGATGTTCGTATTAAGCTTATCTGGATTTAATGGTCATAATGTGTGTTCAAACATTAACTCATTCTTTTCATTGAGGAGTAACTCTAAAATATGTGTTCCCCATATAATTTTTGTTATGTATTATGTACACAGAAACTGCACCTAGAGTGTGTAACCAAAACTTGAAATTGTAATCAAATCTGGCACATGCATAAATCTCAAATGTACAATGATCCATTGAGCTGTAAGATTTTCATAATTCAATTAAATCTGATTACAAGTTCATTTATTTATTGGGGGCCTTGGTTTTGAAAGATTAAAGAAGAACGACTCAGTGGAAACATGCCATTGGATTAAATTGTGTGATAGCTATAGATTGTATTTTGTTACTTCTGCACCTCTCCAGTACATTAACTTTACCCACCAATCCTTTTACTCACATTGGCAAAGAATGATTATTAGATAAAGAGCTAAGATAGGCAGTTATCTTACACTGGCTGATATTCTGTTGCATGGTTTTACAAACAGTGTAACATTTAAGTGCAAATTATTGTAGGATAAGACGTTTCTGTAAACACTATATGTTGCATTCTAAGTTGCACAACTTGGCATGCAGCAAATAATGCCTATAGATTTCTTACCTAATGACAACTTGCATCTAAATGTGTTGCTGTTTTTGTAAGTGCATAAGATTTTAGTTGTGAGAGTCAAAACATTGGTCAATCTGGCTCAGAATTGTTGACTTTAACTGGCCGCAGCTGCCCAAGCTTTCTAACAGAATGATTTCCTAATGCCATCTGGTGATCCTTAGTATTGACTGGTGGTCTTACAGCAAGTAGTAACCAGGCCCTATTAGCTTCAATGTCTGGGGTGGCCGGTGTGGGTAACCGGCAGCCCGCCTTGCGGTTCTTGCCCCTGAAAAGGGGCTGCAATGTCCCCCCCCCCGGCCGGCAGAAATGACAAGGGGAGGTGACTGCGCATGCGCGAGAATACACGCATGTGCCTAACCCTGCCTGGCGTTCCAGGGTGTGGTGCATGCACAAAATTCCACGCATGCGCCAAAGTCTGCCTGGCATTCCAGGTGACACACGGCCTAGCCACCAGTACTGATGGTGGCAATTATGGCCATTACGGCTGTCCCTGTCCCAATGACTACTGTCAGCGGGCAGCCACCGCGGCATGGCTCCTCTGCTCTCCTGAGGAACGCCTTGGGGGGAGGGATAACCTACAGCTGGGGGTGGGCGGAGGACGTACTGGGCTTCCGCCTTCTACAAGCCTCCCCTCCATGGGTCCTCTGCCCACCCACCCAAATGCAGCCTCCTTTGGACCTGACACAACCCACGGGAAGATGGAGGGGCCGGGCTGTGATGGCTACCCACTGACTGTAGTCACTGGGGAGGCCGGTGGCAGCGGCCAGAATCAGGCTGAGACAGCGCTTCATGGCGGGGCTGAGGGAGCAGCCGCGACGACAGCAGACAAAAAGGTAAGGCAGCTGGGGTGAGGGGCGGGGGGCAGGCTCGGGTCTCTCCTTGGCCCAGGTAGGGTACTCCCGGGCAACGCTGGGTCCTCTGCTAGTTTGTTCTAAGATTGATCTATTTGTTCTCCTTGCTGTCCAGGGGATTCTCAAAACTCACCTCCAACACCACATTTCAAAGGCATTCTTCTGCGCTCAGCTTTCCTAATGGTCCAGCTCTCACACCCATACATTACCATCAGGAATACAATTGCTTTAACTATACGAATTTTTGTTTTCAAGGTGATGTCTCTGCTTTTCACTATATTCCCCAGGTTTCTCATTGCTTGTCTCCCCATAATCAGTCTCCTTTTTATTTCATGGCTGCAATCACCATCTGCAGTGATCTTAGATCCTAAGAAAGTAAAATCTGTCACTTTAGTGTATGGGACCAAAGACAACGAACAGCCGAAAGGTTGGCTTAACACAGGTTTATTGCATGATGATCCAGGGGGAACATGAGGTAATGGCGGATGGGTAGCTCAATATATACAGTGGCTATACATTTGAATGTGGCTCCTCGACAGTCTATTGGTTACTGTCCGCGTGACGTCACAGACGGTCACGCCCTTCTTGTCCAGGTGTAGGTGATGGCGGGAAACTTCCCGCGCTGTTGTTTGCTGGTGAGTCTGGGCCAGGAGAGCTTGAACGCTCGCTATTGCCACCAGGTGGTCATTAGCTCGCGTCCTATTGCAAGGGCTACAGTTAAGCAGCTGCTGGTTATAATGTTACACAAGCATGGTTACATTGGATACACGTGAATGGATACATTGTAAAAGGTACAGTCATAGAACACAACATCCCTCCCCCCTAGGATGGGACGAAGTCCCTCAGTCTTGCGTCCCGCGGTCCGTGCCCTGTTCGCCGGGCATCCTGCGCCGGAGCTGGTCTGCGTGCCGCCTCCAGAGTAGACCTGTGCCGGTCTCGACGCGGTACGAGACGGGGCCGGTCTGCTCTAGGATGACGCCCGGTACCCAGGCCGGACCCGCGCTGGCATAATTCCTGCAATACACGGGGGCACCCACGTCAAAACTCTTTGTGCCCTCTATCCCAATGTTCCTCCCCTTTTCCTCTACTCTCGTGGGGTCTAGCCTAGTTAGTATGGTGGTCAGCTTCCTGCGCATCAGCAGCTCTGCGGGGGAGTATCCTGACGCTAGGGGAGTCACTCGGTAGCCTAGCAGAAACTGGCACACTTGATGGTTTAGATCCCCGGGCCCTATGCGCCGCAGCGCGTTCTTGGTGGTACGCACAAGGCGCTCTACTTGGCCGTTTGTGGCAGGGTGAAAAGGAGCGGAGGTGATGTGCCGAATGGCGTTGATTTCAGTGAATGCCCTGAACTCAGAGGACGTGAAGCAACTTGCGTTGTCGCTTACGAGGGTGTCGGGTAAACCGAACGTGGAAAAGACCCTCCGCAAATGCTTTATGGTTGTGGCCGTGGACGTGCTTGTAACCGGAATGACCTCCAACCACTTGGAGAAGGCATCCACCACAAGGAGAAACAGCGTCCCACGAAACGGGCCAGCAAAGTCTACATGAACTCGGGACCACGGCCCCTTCGCCACGTCCCACTCCCTGTGAGGCAGGCGGGCTTCTTCTGGCCTGGAACTTTGGCAGGGTTCACAAGTGCCGACCATGTGCTCGATGTCGGCGTCTAGCTGGGGCCACCAGAAATAGCTCCGTGCCAGGGCTTTGGAGCGCACAATCCCAGGGTGACTGACGTGCAGGAGTTTGAGTACCCTCGGCCGTAAGGACGCCGGGATCACTACTCGCTGGCCCCACAGAAGGCACCCCCTCTCAAGGGACAACTCTAACTTCTTTCGGAAAAATGGGTCGAACTCCGCTGCCGGGGAGGACGCTGGCCACCCTTTCTGCACCCAGGAGCTAACCCTTGCTAAAATGTTGTCCTTTCCGGTTGCCTTGGCGATGTCGGCGGGCAGTATTGGGGGCGAGTCGAGGACTTCTATCATCAGTACCTGATGGTCTGGCTCCTGCCCGCCCACGTGGCTGTTCTCTTGGGGAAGGGGGGACCTCGATAGAGCGTCCGCATGGCTGATCTCCCTCCCTGGCCTGTACACTAACGCGTGCTGATACGCGTTGAGAAAAATGGCCCACCTTAGCATCCTAGGGGACAGGATCTGTGGCGTGGGTTTATCTGCGGTAAAAATGCCTAGCAGGGGCTTGTGATCGGTCACGATTGTGAAGGGGCGGCCATACAGGAAGTCGTGGAACTTTTTTGTTCCCGCAATTATCGCTAATGCTTCCCTGTCTGTCTGGGCGTAGTTTCTCTCCGCTTGGGATAGGGACCTGGAATAGAACGCTATCGGGGCCTCCCTTCCGTTTTCCAGCACGTGGCACAACACCGCCCCCACCCCCACCGGGGATGCATCACAGATCAGGACCACTGGCCGCTTGGGGTTGAAATGGGTGAGGATGGCGTCAGACGCCAGAAGCTGCTTTAGCTCATTAAATGCCCTCTCTTGCTGGTCGCCCCACTTCCATGCCTCGTCCTTTTTAAGCAGCCTGTGCAACGGCTCGGCCACGGCTGCCTTCCGGGGAAGGAAGGAGTGGTAAAAGTTCAGCAGCCCTAGGAACGACTGCAACTCGGGCTTGGAGGTGGGGCGAGGGGCTTGTTTGATGGCGGCTACCTTAGACTTGGACGGCCTTATTCCCTCAGGAGTGACACGGAACCCTAGGAATTCGACCTCGGTCGCGAAGAAGACGCATTTGTCTTTTCGCAGTCTCAACCCCGCCTTTTCGAAAATCGCCAGGACCTTGCCCAACCTCTTTGCCAATTCGGCCCGACTCCCCCCCGTTATCAATACGTCATCAAAATAAGGTAACACCCCCTCGAGCCCCTTCAGGAGGCGTTCCACGAGTGACTGGAAAATTCCAGGCGCCGAGTTTACGCCGAATTGAAGGCGCGTCACCTGGAACGCCCCCTTATGGGTGACTATAGTTTGGGCAGCAGCGGCGGCTGGGGTCACCGAGAGCTGCTGGTAGGCTTGTGCTAAGTCGAGCTTAGCGAAACACTTTCCCCCATGTAACCTGGCCAGCAAATGGCTGACTACCGGCACCGGATACGCATTAGGGCGAATTGCCTTGTTGATGGTGCACTTGTAATCAGCGCATATGCGCACCTCTCCGTTGGCCTTTAGTGCTGTTACAATTGGAGTTTCCCACTCCGCAGAATCAACAGGAACAAGAATCCCCTGGCCCACCAATTTGTCCAGTTCCGCCTCTATTTTGTCCTTGAGCGCGAATGGCACCCGGCGCGGTTTGAGTCTTATTGGGCGGACCTCAGGGTCTAGGTCGAAGGCTACTGGGGGTCCCTTAAATTTCCCAAGTCCCTTTTTGAAGACTTCGGGGTGTGCGTCGCACACCTCCTGGATCGGGTCAGTCCCCACGACAACGGCATGCACCCCCCCAATGAACAAACCCAGGGGCTGGAACCATTGAGTCCCGAGGAGGCTGCAATTCCCCCCTTTAAGAACAACTAGGGGGAGAGTTGCAGTGTGTTTCTTGAATTGGACCTGAAACCTTCCAACCCCCAACACCGGAATGCAGTTCCCTTGCACGTCCCGTAGCGTGGACCTCAAAGCTTTGAGTTTGGGCCGCACGTGGGGGGCAATTTTCAGAAATTCCTTCTGGGGAATGATGGAATATGAGGACCCCGAGTCAATCTCCATCCTAATGGGGGCCCCTTGTACTAGTACCTCAACAAAGTAATGGGGGTGTCCTGCGGACACGCTGAATACCGGTGCGTCGTCCTCGCTGTCGTCGGCGATGCGGCCCACGCCGTCTCGCTTCCTCGTGGCTTGGGCGCCGTCCTTGGGTCCCGCCGCGCGGTCTCTCGAGCTCTTCCGGGCCTCGCGCCGTTTCCTGCAGACCTTGGCGATGTGCCCGCGGCGGCCGCAGTTGTGACACTCGGCCTTTCTGAAGGGGCATTTGGCGCGGTCGTGGTTCGCTCCGCAGCCGTCGCAATGCCGCCCTTCTTTCCGGACCTTCCGGACGTCCTTGTCGTCGCTGCTCTCCGCGGGCAACTTCAAAACTCGCCGGGCCGCGTGCACCGAAGCGTGCACCGAAGCCTCTGCCTTGCCCGTCTTTGGCCGCCAGTCCTGGAGCTCCTGGCCTTCGTAGCTTCCGCGGCTTGTGCCTCCTTTAGGACCTCCTGCAACGTGGGGGGTGGCTCGCGGTTCATCAATGTGCGCTGTTTCGGCATCGCTCAGGCCGCACAGCACGCAGTCTCTTAGTGTGATTTCTACGTTCTCCCATTTGCATGGGCCGGCCGCCAGTCGCAGGGCCGCTGCGAAGTCGGCGACCGTCTCCCCGGGCGCTTGGACTCGCCTCCAAGACGCGCTCCGAGCGGGGAACATCGCCGTCGAGGGCCGGAAGTACTCACGCAGCATGTGCATGAGCTCTTTCACCTTGAATTCACTCGCCCTCCTCGGCGCGATCAGGTCCACCAAGACCCTCTTGGTGTCTGGCCCCAGCATCCGGGTGAAGATGGCCCTTTTCTTTGCCTCATCCGTGACTTCGGATTCCACCAGGGCTCCCTGGAAGTCCATCTCGAAGATGTCCCAGTCTGCCGGTCTCCTGATTTCGAAACCGGCGCATGTCTTGGTCCCGTGGGCAGCCATATCCCACCTTCGTCGCCAATTTAGTGTATGGGACCAAAGACAACGAACAGCCGAAAGGTTGGCTTAACACAGGTTTATTGCATGATGATCCAGGGGGAACATGAGGTAATGGCGGATGGGTAGCTCAATATATACAGTGGCTATACATTTGAATGTGGCTCCTCGACAGTCTATTGGTTACTGTCCGTGTGACGTCACAGACGGTCACGCCCTTCTTGTCCAGGTGTAGGTGATGGCGGGAAACTTCCCGCGCTGTTGTTTGCTGGTGAGTCTGGGCCAGGAGAGCTTGAACGCTCGCTATTGCCACCAGGTGGTCATTAGCTCGCGTCCTATTGCAAGGGCTACAGTTAAGCAGCTGCTGGTTATAATGTTACACAAGCATGGTTACATTGGATACACGTGAATGGATACATTGTAAAAGGTACAGTCATAGAACACAACAGTCACTGCTTCTACTTCTTCCCCATCTATTTTCCAGGAACTGATGGGGCCTGTTGCCATTATCTTGGTTTTCTTGATATTGAGTCTCAAGCCAGCTTTTGCACTCTCCTCCTTCAATCCAATCAAGAGATTCTTTAGGTCTTCCTCACTTTCTGCCATTAGGGTAGTATCGTCTGCATATCTCAAATTGTTGATGTTTCTTCCAGCAATTTTGATCCCATATTGTGATTCCTCCATCTCTGCATTGCACATTATGTGCTCTGTGTATAAGTTGAATAAGCAGGGTGACAAAATGCAGCCTTGTCTTACTCCTTTTCCTATTCCAAACCACTCTGTTATTCCATGTTCTGTCCTAACTGTTGCTTCTTGTTTCATGTACAGATTACTCATGAGGGATATGAGGTTTTCTGGTATTCCCATCTCTTTAATTACTTGCCACATTTTGTTGTGGTCCACATAGTCAAAAGCCTTGGTATAGTCAATAAAACAAAAGTAGACTTGTTTTTGGTATTCCCTTGTTTTGACCATGATCCAACGTATGTTGGCAATGTGGTCTCTGGTTCCCCTGCCTCTTCTGAAACCAGCCTGCACCTCTGGTAGTTCACTCTCCACATGCTGCTGCAATCTATTCTGTATTATCTTGAGCATCACCTTCCTAGCATGTGGGATGAGCGCAATTGTTCGATAATTTGAACATTATTTAGCAGACATGACTGGGTAATTTGAACATTCTTTAGCAAACATGATTGGGTGTGTTCAGGGTGGCAAGGTAGTTAAGGGCAATGAATTCACAAGCACTTCTGATTACAGGAAGTGCACACTTCCAGTATGATTAAATAGGCCAAATGGATAGGTCGCGCTTGCTCAAAAGCCAGTCGTATCCAACTCTAGGGGTTGGTGCTCATCCCCATTTAGTGCCAAAGAGCCAGTACTCTCTGCAATTCCAGGCATTTCCGTGGTCATGTGGCAGGAATGATTAGACACCAGAGTGCAGGGAATGCTATTTACCTTCCTACCTAAGTGGTACCTATTTATATACTTGCAAATTCTTGCTAGCTGGGACAAAGACAGGAACTCACTCCGTCATGCAGCACTCGGGTCTTGAACTGCTGATCTGCCAACCTTCCAGGCATCAAGTTCAGCGTCTTAGCCATCAAGCTACTGCATTCTCAAATGGGTAGTAAATTTTGAATTCAAGTCAGGTTTCTTCCACCATTTGAAGGATGAGGTCTCATTTAGCGAGCAGTCAGTTAGTCGATTACATGTCACTCTTCCTATTTCATCTTTCTATGGAATAACGTTTTTTATAATAAATGTGACCTTCATTCCAATAATAAAAAGCCTACTCTATGATTTGTCTTCACAATTCCTTTGATAGCTCATGGCAATACAAACATTTAGCTACAAAAGATAGATTTGTCAGAGATTCCTGAAACTCTAAAATCAAACCACCTACTCTGTCTTCTAGAACATCACTAATAAACATCTATCCTTCATTTTGGAGGAGGAGATACACCTCTTGAGAAAGTTGCATTGAATAAAGCAGAAGGAAGGCAGATTAACCATTTATATTTTACCCACGTTTTTAGGCTGGATGGTGTAGCACACCATCCCAAAGTTACTTACAGGTAGATGGTAAGTGACAAAAGCTATGCTTGACTATTTAGGCCAGAATTATGTTGATAAAACACTGGGTGGAAGCATATTGACAAGTGGTTTTCCACTTCCAGGCTGCTGCCCTTCATGTAAATGGGAGCATAGTAGTAAAATCAGGTGTGCAAATGCCTATAAAATGCCTGGCTCAGTGCCATGTGCAATTGCCCTCACACATGTGATAATGGTCCTAGGTTTGTGAATTTTAGGTAAAATGTGAAAGAGTGGCACTCTAGGGAAATCATTCCTCAAAAACCTGTAAGTTTTATCATTAATGAAATTTAAGGAGAAAGCTTCACACATGTGATAAACATAACCCAGAATATGGTTTTTGAGATTGTATGTGGTTTTTGTGAATGGAACAAGGCTGGTCCTTGATTCAAAGCAGACTGTGGCATGATTGCAAATTTAAAAATGTTGATGACATGGCAAGAATCTGCACTTGAAACATACATAGGATTGTCTGGAACATATTTCACATCTTTGCAGTCTAGGACAATATTATTTTCAGAACCACAGCATGGAAATAACTAGTTTCTTTTAACTTATTTCTGTATTCAGTAGACATAACTGCAAGGAAATTACTGAGGACCTGTTGTGTATTAAGGCAGAATTGTAAGTTGCGCAGGCAATGCCTTGCAAAGATAAAATGACGGTTTCCCGCCATTCAAATTAGGAGCTAAAGTTGGCGCGAAATCCCTCTCTCTGGGCGCGCTCATTATGTTAATTAGAGTTCTGTGATCGGTTACAACTTTGGATCCTGTTCCTGATTGGTTAATACTTATATATCCTGTTATGGTTGTTTGGTTATTCTTGTCCGGCGGGTTACTACATTGTAGCAAGGAGTCACCATCGGGGGGACACTATATAAGCCCCACGGGTAAACAAGGGTGGGGCCGGGCCGGATCTATACTTCCCATTACCGCACAGATTAGCCAGCGTCGGGCTAAGCCTGGGTCTCCTCTTTACGCTATCATGCCAAGGTGTAGCTTAGTCACTGCCTCTACTGTAGGAAACACGAGGGACTGACTACATGGGACAAGTGTAGCCATCTACTGTCCGGAGCGCCTTGTAAGCGTTACTTGAAAGACTGTTCAATAAACTACTGTTGTTGTTCTATTCATCGTTGCCTGGACTATTGCTTATAAGGGCCGAACACAACAATTGACAACGAGGATGGGATTGGAGAAAAATGAGATGACTGACCAAATCGCATTATGGATGCAAACGTTCGACACGTGCAAGCCTCGACTGTGGCCTTACTACGAAGTACAGCTGGAGAGCTACTTCACCATAAGAAAACTCGACCTGACTCTGTGGAAGGCAACCTTCTTGGCCCACTGTGGGTTAGAGAATCTTGACGTTGTCTCGAAGTTATTGCCGCCCAACATCCTGCAGCAAATCTCTCTACCGGCATTGCTGCACACTCTGCACGAACACTTCCAGAGCAATGCAGCCCTCGACAGTAAAGAACTGCCGGGTCCAGCCATGACCGCGGCTGCTTCTTTGCAAGCCTCCAGCCATGTCCACCGAAGCCTCTTCAGCTCTCCACAGGGAACACGGGCGCCAACGCCTGGGTCTGTTGCACCATGCCAAGGTTGCGGGAGATGACACCTCCGCACCGAATGCCCCTTCAAGAGCGTGCAGTGCCACCGGTGTGGGAAGAAGGGCCACATATCCAGGGTGTGTAAGCAACACATTGAGGGTTCGCCAAAACTACAGTTCTGCATCGCCAAGGTCTTCATGAGAGACGAGACCTAAAGGGCGGGTTCTTCTTGGACGTCCACATCGAAGGAGTTTCCTTTCATCTCGAGGTGGATTTGGGTTCCTTCCTCTCCGTCGTGACCAAGGGCGAGTATCACCATATTCCGCCGACTCTACGGCCACAGGTAAAGATGCTACAGGGTGAGTTGGTGGACTTGAGGGGTTGCAATGTTCCAGTGTAGGGCATTGGCAATTTTGAGGTCCACTACAACAACATCTATGTGAACCTTCCCCTCGTGGTTGGTAAGGTGGGTAAGACAAACATTTTGGGGTCCCAGTGGTTTAGTCCCCTAGGCATTTACTTTACAGGGATTCACTTGGTGGGGAGTAAGCCAGTCCTTTGCATAGAGGACGAGCCCCAAGTGTTGTTGCCACCCGGGGAAGGTTTGTCCCAAGGGCCCCCTGGGAGAAACTCCTCCACTGAAGAGTTAAGTTCCATGTTTTACCATTATGCGCACATTGCACACAAAGACAGTGACTTTGCCCAACAAATTGACTGTCCAGAACTATTTGAGTATCAAGAACTTTGGCCCATGGCCGCATTGGACTCTGCAAACCCTGACTTTTGGAACGATTTATCAATCACCTCCCTCAAACTGTCTCTGAACTTTGCCACAGCATCTAACAGTGACCCCTTGTTATCTGATATCATTGTGAGGGTGGACATTGGGTGGCCGCCACCTCCATACAATGTGGAAGTGAATGTCTACTACCATGACCATGAGAAACTCTAGGTTTTGGGTGGGTGCTTGTACAGGCTCTGCAAAACAGTTGTTCCATGTGGCTTGTGGGACAAGTTACTGCAGCACATGTTATTGGGGTCCACTGACACCGTCCGCTCGCAAGCGGTTGTGCGCAGCTATTTTGGGTGGCCAGGTATTGAACACTCCATGGAGGGTTGGGTGCTTAAACACAGTGCCGCTGGCGCACATGAAGAAGGGAGGTTTCCAGGTTCCCCTTGGGCGGATAAGGGCTTACAGTCCCCTGGTGTTGGAGGGGGGGCCACAGGAGTGTTTATATTCCCCGGGGATTGACTGGCTAAAAAAGGAGTGCCAGGGTGCAGCCTCGCAATCCCTGGAAGGAAAGGAGGGGTTGCGGAAGCATGCACATTCCCTAGAGTTGGAGAGGAAAGGGAAGAAAGTGCATGGTTTCTGCGAGCTGGGGCAAAGGGAGCTTTCCTCAGGCTATACCCGAGAGCGCATAGCAAGCCCTTCATTGCAGGCAGCTCATGGAGTTGATCCAGGAGTGGATCGTGCTAAGGAAGCCTCAGCTGTAGTTGATAAGCAGCCCAGTTCCAAGGTAAAAGGCCAAGGTAAAAGGGGTTGCTTCTTGAGAAATGGGCCAGGAACTTGGAGCAGGAGGCATCGTTACATGCAGCGCACTTAGGGTCAGCAACTAGCGAATCAGCCCTAGAAGACCAAGAGCTGCACTCAAGGAGGGATTCTTTTGCAATAGATCATACCCATGCAAAAACCCCACTGATGCAAGGTTCTTTGTCTGCACCGCGGCGGCGCACCAGTGAAAATCACAGGTCACTGGACACAAGCCTGGAGGGTGCTGAGCAGCTTTGTGACCTTAAAGTTACTGAGTTAGTTGGTTCATCAGATGAGGATTTGATATCTTAGTTCATCATGGGAATCTGTACAAAAATCTAAGGGGGGAGGAATGTTGTGTATTAAGGCAGAATTGCAAGTTGCGCAGGCAATGCCTTGCAAAGATAGAATGGCGTTTTCCTGCCATCCAAATTAGGAGCTAAAGTTGGCGCAAAATCCCCCTCTCTGGGCGTGCTCATTATGTTAATTAGAGCTCTGTGATTGGTTACAACTTTGGATTCTGTTCCTGATTGGTTAATACTTATATATCCTGTTATGATTGGTTGGTTATGCTTGTCCTACGGATTACTACATTGTAGCAAGGAGTCACCACTGGGGAGACACTATATAAGCCCCACGGGAAAACAAGGGTGGGGCCAGACCAGATCTATACTTCTCATTACTGCACAGGTTAGCCAGCATCAGGCTAAGCCTGGGTCTCCTCTTTATGTGCCAAGGTGTAGCTTAGTCACTACCTCTACGGTAGGAAACACAAGGGACCGGCTACATGGGACAATTGTAGCCATCTAATGTCTGGAGCGCCTTGTTGTGTTACTTGAAAGACTGTTCAATAAGCTACTGTTGTTGTTCTGTTCATCGTTGCCTGGACTATTGCTTATAAGGGCCAGACACAACAGGACCTAAATCCAGTTGGCAGTCCCAACTAACTAATCATTACTCTAATGAAATTTATGCAACTGACATGTTGACTTGTTAAGTTTTTACTGATTCAGCAGGTCCACTCTAGTTGTTTAGTGTCTTGCACGGAAGACAAAGAAGGAGTCGCAGGAAGGACTAACACAGGTTTATTCATTGATGCTCAGCACGAACATGAGGTAATGGGGGAGATACATCTCATTATATACCATAACACAATACATTTGAATCTTGTTGCATGGTAGCTTATTGGCTGCTACCGGCGTGGCCTCGCCCAGGTCACGCCTCTCTTCTGCAGTTGTTTTCTGTAGCTCCTGATCATGTGGGGAAATTCCCGCGGCTGTTCGTGATTTGGGCAATGTGGACCATGTGAGACTGAACGCTCTCAGCTGCCCTCTATGGGCGGCTTGCTCGTGTTCCTTAACAGCTGAGATACATTGTGATTGTGGACTGGCTACATTCATATATTTAAAGTAACATTGTACATGCATACATAACATCCCTCCCCCCTAGGATGGGACGAAGTCCCTCAACCATTGTGGCTTGCCGCACGTGCGCCTGGGGCGTGCGGCCACTTGACTTAACACAGGGGAGCCGGAGGCTCCTGGTTCCGCGGAGTCCTGCCCTGCAATGGAAAGGGGGGACTCATTAGCGGCTCGGTGTGGCGTCTGTGGTGACCTTGCATTGGGGGACGGGAATGGAATGAATAGTTGGGAAGTGAATCCCTGCCTGCCGTTCGAGGAGTTTGGCGACCCCCCCCCAGTACAAATCTCGGGACCGACGAAGAGGCCCTCGTGGCCTCGCCACCCCCCGCTGCCTGTCCGGGCGTTCTAGAGACTGTGGTGGGCGGACTCGCCCCTGTTGCCTGTCTTGGGGGTGTTGGTCTCCGGGGAGCAGGAGCTATTGTATACTCCAAAACAAAAGGGCTAGGGGGACTGGAAGTACCAGGGGCTGAACTGAAACCCCTCTTCTCGCTAGGACGGGTGGGGGACCACTCCGCTACACCCCCCTGGTACTGCAACTCATAATCATCATCAGACTGATCCCTCTCTTTCAAAGTATCCTCCTCCGTGGTTGGGAACCCAGGATATGCATCCGTGTCCGCGGGTTCCGCCGTGTCTCCCCCTTGGGTAATGCGGGTGGGGGAGGACCCTAACGCTGATTCCCCCTCGCCGGTGACTCGCCTTCGGAGTTGGTCGGCGTGCCTTCTCCAGAGTAGACCTGAACTAGTCTCGACCCTGTAGGATACCGGCCCCGTTTGCTCAACAATTGTCCCTGGCACCCACGCTGGCCCCGAGGCCGCGTAGTTTCTGCAGTGAACCGGGTCCCCTACCGCAAAACTTTTGGAGCTCTCTCCCCCTATGCTTATATTTCTCCCTTCATCCTCCACCCTGGACGGATCCATCCGGTCAAACAGTGTTACCGGATGCCTCCTCATGAGGAGTTCGGCTGGGGAAAAACCTGACGCTAAAGGGGTTGTCCTGTAGCAGATGAGGAACTGGCACAGATGCAGGTTCAACTCACCGGGACCCATGCGCCGCAGTGCGTCTTTCGTAGTGCGCACTTGGCGCTCTACCTGACCGTTTGTGGCGGGGTGAAACGGGGCAGCGGTTATGTGCCTGACGGCGTTCCTCTCCATAAACGTCTTGAACTCTGCCGACGTGAAGGTACTCGCGTTATCGCTCACAAGGATGTCTGGCAGGCCGAAGCAGGCAAACAGCTTTCGCAACTGTTTAATGGTTGCGGCAGAGGACGTGCTGTTCATGGGTATCACCTCCAACCACTTGGAGTAGGAGTCGACTACCAGGAGAAACATGGACCCGCGGAAAGGGCCGGCGAAGTCGACATGGATCCGGGACCATGGCCCGTGGGCCGTATCCCATTCCCTATGGGGTAACCGGGACTCCTCGGGCCGAGAGCTCTGGCAGCTCTCGCATGTGCCCACTAGGCGTTCTATGTCCCCGTCTACCTGGGGCCACCAAAAGAAACTCCTGGCCAGAGCCTTGGAGCACACGATCCCGGGGTGGCTGGTGTGCAGTAGCCTCAGCACCTTGGCCCTCAGCTTCTCTGGGATAACCACCCGCTGGCCCCAGAGTAAGCAGCCCCTTTCCAGAGAAAGCTCTACTCTGCGCCTGAAAAACGGCTTGAAATGTTCCTCGGGGGGAGAGGTGGGCCACCCTTTTCTAACCCAGGAACTAACTTGGGCCAGGATCTTGTCGGCCGCCGTGGCCTTGGCGAGGTCGGCCGCACAATTGGGGGTGAGTCGAGAGACTCAATCAGCAGGACTTGGTGTTCCTGCTCTACCTCACACGTGGGGTCCCCTAAACTAGGGAGAGGGGATCGGGACAGGGCGTCCGCATGGGAGATCTCCTTCCCTGGGCGATAGACCAGCTCATATTGGTAGGCGTAGAGAAAAATGGCCCAATGCAGCATCCTGGGGGATAGAATTTGTGGGGTTGGTTTGCCGGTAGTGAAGATCCCCAGCAGCGGCTTGTGATCCGTCACTACCGTAAACTCGCGGCCGTATAAAAAATTGTGGAACTTCTTGGTTCCCGCGATTATTGCTAGGGCCTCCCTGTCTGTTTGCGCGTAATTGCGCTCGGCTTTCGAGAGGGACCTTGAGTAGTACGCCACCGGGGCTTCCCTCCCGCTCTCCAACACGTGGCACAGGACCGCCCCCACCCCCACCGGGGACGCGTCACAGACTAGCACCACTGGTTTTTTCGGATCAAAATGGGTCAGGACCGCATCCGAAGACAGGAGTGACTTAAGCTCTTTGAATGCCCTCTCCTGCTTGTCCCCCCACCGCCGAACCGCATCCTTCTTAAGTAGCGCGTGCAGTGGCTCCGCGACCGATGCCTTCCGAGGCAGGAAGGAGTGATAGAAATTTAGGAGCCCTAGGAATGACTGCAGCTCCGGTTTCGCGGTGGGGCGAGGGGCGTCTCTCACGGCCGCTACCTTGGACTCGGAGGGTTTGATTCCATCCGGGGTTACCCTAAACCCTAGAAACTCTACCTCCCTCACGAAGAATACGCACTTGTCCCTCCTCAATCGAAGTCCTGCCCTCTCGAACACTGAGAGAACCCCATCTAGCCTCTTGGCTAACTCTAATTCGCTCCCCGCTGTTATCAACACATCGTCGAAGTATGGGAGGACGCCTGGAAGCCCCTTTAAAAGGCGTTCCACGAGGGACTGGAAAATTCCGGGGGCCGAATTCACGCCAAACTGAAGGCGCGTTACCTTAAACGCCCCCTTGTGCGTTACGATCATCTGCGCGGCGGCAGCAGCCGGGGTTACAGAGAGCTGCTGATACGCCTGGGCCAAATCTAACTTGGCGAAAAACCTTCCCCCATGTAGCGTGGCCAGCAAATGGCTGACCACGGGCACCGGGTATGCATTTGGCCGAATGGCCTTATTTATCGTACATTTATAGTCCACACAAATTCTGACCTCCCCATTTGACTTGAGGGCTGTAACAATCGGCGTTTCCCACTCCGCCGAGTCAACTGGAACCAAAATCCCCTGCCCCACCAATTTGTCCAGTTCCGCCTCAATCTTGTCCTTGAGGGCGAAGGGCACTCTCCTTGGCTTGAGGCGGATGGGCCGGATTTCTGGGTCCAGCTCAAAGGAAACCGGGGGGCCCTTGTATTTTCCGAGCCCCTTCTTGAAAACGTCCGGGTGTGCGTCGCACACGTCCCGCATTGGGTCAGTCTCGATGGCGTTAATGCCGGACAGTTCGATCCCCAGGGGAGCAAACCACTGCGTTCCCAAAAGGCAGCACCTCCCCCCTTTTAGGACCACTAGGGGCAGTTTCTTGGAATAGTTCTTGAACTTCACCTTGAAGTTCCCCATCCCCAACACTGGGATCCCATTTCCCTGCACGTCCCGTAGGTTGGATCTCATGGCCCGCAGTTTGGGCCGTTTCTCTGGGGGAATGCGCATAAACTCTTTTTGGGACAGGATGGAATAAGAAGACCCCGAGTCTATCTCCATCCTCACTGGGACCCCCTGCAACAGTACCTCTATGAAGAACCGCCGGTGCTCCAGGCCCACGCGGTTCACGCCGTCCTCGCTGTGGCTGGCTGAGACCTTCCTGGTGCCGGCCGCCTTTCGTTGGTGCGTCTGGGAATGGCTGGAACTGCCCTTGTCCTCAACTCGTCCGCGCCTGCATACTTGGGCGATGTGTCCCTTTCAGCCGCAGTTGTGGCACTCGGCCTTCCGGAACGGACACCTCGTGCGGTCGTGGGCTGCCCCACAACCGTCACAGCGGCGGTCCTGCCGTTCTCGGGCCTGCCGCCTCTCACCTCGCTTCTTGATCCTCTGGACGTCGTCGTCCTCGCTGGAGTAGGGATCCGCTGTCGTGGAGGACTCCTCGGACGACGTTGGTGAGGCGGCGGGCGGCTTGGGGGCCCGCCAGGCCGTCTTCGCTGGTGTCCGCCGGGCCGCCTGCACTGGTGACTTGGCCCTCTCGGATGTGGCCCCTCGAGACTTGAATAGCCGGACACCGCTCCTGGCCTCCTTGGCTGCTTGCGCCTCCCGCAGTACCTCGTTGAACGTGAGGCGATGGTCGCGGGTCATGAGCCTCCTCTGAAGCTCCTCGTCCCTCAAGCCACACAGCATGCGGTCACGGAGGGCCTGGTCCAGGTCGTCCCACTGGCAATGCACCGCTGCAAGCCTGAGGGCCGCCGCGTAGGCGGACATGGATTCGTCCGGTCGCTGGTCTCGCCTGTGGAACGCGACCCGGGCTGGGAAGATAGAGACGGGCGGCTGGAAGTGCTCACGCAGCCTCTCCAGGATACGGTCGATGGGTACCTCGTCCACCTTTCGGGGGGCCACCAGGGTTATCAGGATCCTCAGCGTGGCCGGCCCCACCTGAGACAGGAAGTGGGAGCGCATCTTCGCGTCGTCGTCGTCGACGCCTGCAGCCTCCATGGCGTGCCGAAACTGGCACTCGTAGAGCTCCCATTGTTCGGGCTCGCTGACATCGAACTGGTACGGCTTGACCTTGGGATTCGCCATCAATCCCACCTTTGTTGCCAATTTAGTGTCTTGCACGGAAGACAAAGAAGGAGTCGCAGGAAGGACTAACACAGGTTTATTCATTGATGCTCAGCACGAACATGAGGTAATGGGGGAGATACATCTCATTATATACCATAACACAATACATTTGAATCTTGTTGCATGGTAGCTTATTGGCTGCTACCGGCGTGGCCTCGCCCAGGTCACGCCTCTCTTCTGCAGTTGTTTTCTGTAGCTCCTGATCATGTGGGGAAATTCCCGCGGCTGTTCGTGATTTGGGCAATGTGGACCATGTGAGACTGAACGCTCGCAGCTGCCCTCTATGGGCGGCTTGCTCGCGTTCCTTAACAGCTGAGATACATTGTGATTGTGGACTGGCTACATTCATATATTTAAAGTAACATTGTACATGCATACATAACAAGTTGCAACTAACATTTCGATTTAGGCCTGTGGTTGTAATTTAATGGAAGGGACCTTCACTCTAAATGAAACATTTTAATTAATTTTATAGTTGCTAGAGGGTGACTTTGCTCAGTGGTGGATGGAGAAGCAAAGGGTCACATGGTTCAGTTGATGGCTCATGTTGCACCTCATACTGCCAGTTCATGCTGCAGCCCCCGTCTTTACCTAAGAAATATATGAAAGAAGTTGAGTTTTAAAGTTATGTTTTCATTCAAAATGGGTGCTGGTTTAAGTTTAACTGCAATTTCTGTTTTCACTGCCTGGATATATTAATTATTCATGTTAAATTCATCCTCTTCAATAGTATATTTGCATACAAGAAGAATACGCCTATCTCCACTTTGAGCAAGTTTTAGGCTACATTAGGGTATTTAAAAGTAGACAGAGAAAACCAATGTAAAAGAGTTCATCTTCAAAGCAGATTTGAGCCCCAGAATTTTTATTTTCAATCATAGAATTGGTTTTTGAAATTTTCAAATCCTAGAATTTTTTCTGCCTGAGAGATCACCATTATTTGCAAAACTCTGTTGCCAAAAAGATATAATCAGTGGTGGGGTACAGCAGGTTCGCACCAGTTTACCAGAACCAGTAGCACTAGCAGAAATTCCAGCTGGCCCTGCCCATCCAAGTTTTGAAATAAAGTATTGTACTGTAATCCCAATTCGGGTGCAATGCAGCGTTTTTTCACTGGCCACGCCCACCATACCACGCTCACAGAATAGGTAGTAAAAAAATTGAATCCCATGCTTTATTACATGCAAATCAACACATTTTCCCCTTAAAAGCCAAGGATCATTTTCCAAGATGAATGTTTCATAGTAAAGAGTCATTATAGTCTATATTTTGAATGTATGTTTCCACTTTGCTTTGATAAATCTATGCAGTCTCAGAGGGCCAATAAAAACTTCAAGGAAACATTTTGCACGATCTAATGAAGACATAGACTTGTTGGAATGAACCAGGATGAGAAGAAAATTAGATTTTTGTATATTTGCAACTGAGAGAATCATTACTTACAGAGCCAGCTAAGTAGAACATAGTTCTCATAGTTCCCCACATACTGGATACAATTGTGTGCTCAAGGTTTTAAAAAGCTGTTAAACTTAGAGTGGAATTGCACTGGCTGTTTTGATATAGACTGCTGTAGCCTAAATAGATTAGCTTGAAGTTGCAGCATGGGACATGCCATTTGATGGGATCCTCACATCCAGATGTCATATTGACAACAAGTGACCATAAACTCCTTCCACTGCCAACTGAATACAGTACTTCCCCCTGTCTTCTACAAAGGGACAGGGGAAGTAATTTTAATATATGCATATACAGTACTGTATTTTACTTTATGGCTGTGCTAGATCATAACTTTTGTACTAATTCAATTTAATTAAATTCATCTTCTTCCTTGGCCTTGTTTGCAATGCCAATCCAAAAACTGCCTACAGCCATGGTTTCAATTAGCACTTAACACGAAGGCAAAACAACAACATGGGTATAAAAGAAATGGATCATAATATAAATATAAACTACATACATGTCACCTGAAAACAGGCAGGGATATTGGGGCAAAACACAGACACAAATGATGCAGACCTCAGTTAATGTATTTGGACTAGAACTCTCAAGAGCCTGATTCAGAATAGCCAGAGGTCATAGGTTATCAACATACCTGTCAAGTTTTGGATTTGAAAATAAGAGAAATTTTGGCCATACCCCTCTGTGGGTGTGGTCAAATCTGTAGGCGTGGCCAAATATAGCCATGTGACTTGCTGGCTATACAGACAGCACTGGCTCTTTGGCTGTAAATGGAGATGAGCACTGCACCCTAGAGTTGGATACGACTGGCAGATTTTACTTTCTTAGGATCAAAGTTCACTGCAGATGGTGATTGCAACCATGAAATAAAAAGGTGATTGATGCTTGGGAAACAAGCTATGAGAAACCTGGGGAACATAGTTAAAATTAGAGACATCACTTTGCAAACAAAAAATTGCATAGTCAAAGCAATGGTATTCCCAGTGGACCATTAGAAAAGCTGAGCGCAAAAAAATAGATGCCTTTGAAATGTGGTGTGAGAAATAGGTCGATCCTAGAAGAAATCAACCATGACTGCTCATTAAAGGTCAAATAGTAAAGATGACACTAAAGTACTTTGGACATCAAATGAGAAGAGAGGATTCACTTGAGAAGGCCTTGATGCTGGGAAACGTGGACAAAAGAAGGGGGTGGCCAAAAATAAGATGGCTAGATGGTATTGTAGATGCAATGGGCACAAAGCTGTGTGGGCCAAAGAACCCTTTCCCCATCTTCTTGGGGGACTTTTGTTTTCTTTTCTTTCTTGTTTACTCATTTTTAATTATTATTTTTCCTAGGAAGCAAAGTGCAGAATAGTAAACAAGCCCCCTAGGGTTACCAACTGCTTGTAAGCAGCTTGGCTTTAATGAACTAGCCCTGCACATGGCTACACACACACACACCCCATTAGGGTGGAGGAGCAAAGGATTAATTCCCCCAAATTAACCAATCTATTTGTTCCTCACTACAACCAACTGAAGCACTAACACCTGAGAATGTCGGGTCCAGTTTAAGGAAGGGAATTAGTAAAGTAAAAAGCAACCTCTGTAGTTTCCAAGCAGCTGAGGAGTTAATCTCCCTCCAGATGGTTTGTTAGAAGGTAAGGTGCTCTCGCTCTCTCTCTCATATAGTGATCAAGCAACATCCCCCCCTCCCAAGTTAACTCTAGAACAGAAACGAAATCCTCCAGGAGGCAGGGCAGAAACAGCTCAATAAACCATGAGAGTGAGAGAGAAGTCTCTGCTCCAGACCAAGAGCTGATTTGCCCCTGCATATATGAAATATCGCTCACCTAGAGTAGAGTAGACTCCCGTCCCATGGTGGCTCCGATCAGCAGCAGCAAAAACAAAGCCTCCATGACCATGTGGCAGGGAAATGAAAGAGAAACTACAGGAGAGCCCCCACCACCTTCTCTCTTCCCTTCCACAAGTGAAAAGCCACACAGCGGCCTCTGGTGGCAGGAAAAACATACTGCAGCTTTGCCTGTGAGGGCTCTGGCCAGGATTTTTTTTTTTAAAGGGATATTATGGGGAAATTAATAAAACGGGAGGGGGCGGGAAGAGGGGTAAAAATAAGGGGTTTTCCTGGGGAAAACGGGGTACTTGACAGGTATGTATCAATCCAAAACCTCTCTGAGGTTTTTATATGGGAAGAGTTGTCGTGGAGAGCAAGCTCAATGAAGATATTCTCCGACTTTCCTTTGCACAAAATGCATAGCATTGTATTGACTGTATCACTCTTCTTAGGTACTTGTCTGCATCCTGCCAGTGCAGAAAGAATTATATTAGGGCAACAGCTTTTATAGGTGTATCACTTTGAACAGTAGTGACCGACACAAAATTCCACAGAAAGAACAAAGAATGTTTCCATTTAAAAATTGTTGGGTTTTTTTTTTTGTTTTGGGAGTTCAGCATGAAATTGCCTTCATTTGAAAAATTTGGGGCACGTTAAGACTACCAGTAAATCAACAGAAGCCTGGGGGTTGGCCATTATGGAGAAATAACCAGAAGACTGGGGACTGGTCATTATGGAGAAACTAGCTAATCAAATGAGGAATCCCGGGCTCACAGCAAAACTAAATGTCCATTTCGCTGCTTGGATTCTTTTTATTAATTATTCTAGCAGCAAAAATGCTGTTTATTCCCCACAAGTGACATACTGTTATTTTTGCAAAAAGTAACCAAATAAATGTACAAAATCTCTGTGCCTAATGGTGCCTAGATTATTGTCTAAAGAACATCACATTTTATAATCCAAAATGATGATGTACAGATGCCCTGCAGTATTGTTTATCTATGGTCATGGTAAGGAATTGGGAGAAAATAATATCTAAATCCTATTGCTTATCTCAAACATAGTAAATCCACTAAATCAACTGCTGAATGTTAAGGCAACACCTATCAATAATAATTTTATTTATTTATTATTTCGATTTCTATACCACCCACTTGGCCAAGGCCAACTCAGGGCGGTTCACAATAAAAACATGATTAAAAACTGCTTTAAAAAACTACCCTCCCCCTAAAAAAGGGTGCAGGGACTGAGGGGGCTAGAATTTCACTATACCAGCCACCCAACGGAAGTCACCCTTCCACCTGCACCCCATTTTGGCCTGCCAGCCAGGTTTTAAGTTCTTTTCTGAAAGGCAGCAATTCCGTCTGGAGACGTAGCTCTATTGGTAAGAAGTTCTAGAGTGCCGGTGCGGACACAGAGAAGGCCCTCCTCCTTGTGCTAGAGAGGCGAGCCCCTATAGCGGATGGTACAATAAGAGAGCCCCTCCGGTCTACCCTGGTTGGATGGACAGATGTCCTTAGGGCAATGCGGTCTCTCTACTTCTAGAAGATTTTGGAAGATTAAAAAAAAATAGCTGTAATTCTAATGACTTGACCTTCACGAGAAATTCACATATATTTCATATCTGACTTCTCTTGCAATAAAATTCTGTTCATATTCTAAAACAGATCTTAGAGTGGGGGTGGCGGGACTATGGCCTGCTGGCTGGGCCCAGCCCATGGCACCATTTTATGTGGTCCGCTGCTGCCCTCTCCACTACTGGAAGCAGAAGCGGGTGCATTTACAACAGCTGTAAAACTCCCCTGTGCATGCAGAAATGCACCCATGCCTGCCGTAAATACTGTCATAAATGCACCCACGGCTGTCACGGATGCATTTTATGGCAACATTTGTGGGGGGAGGAACCACGTGACCAGCCCGCTCACTGTCCAGGGGGCATGGTCCGGCTCGTGGCGTGAAAAGTTTGGGAGCTCCTGTCTTAGAGTATATCTGACTACAGAGTTGTACTAAATTTATACCATTTTGATTCCCGTGGTATCCACCAGGGCATTTGTAGTTTGGTAAGTCCTTAGAATTCTCTGCTTTAGTCCAGTGAATTCCTAAGAGCAAAGAACTTTAAGTACAGTAGAACCTCGGATAAAGTCCAAACTCTGTTCCACAAGTTTGGACTTTATCCGATTTTGGACTTTATCCGAGTCAAATGGGCGATGCCTTGGATAACCTCCAAAAATTGACTTTATCCGAGGTTCCTATACCAAATTCCTTGGATAACGTCCATTTTTTAGCGGTTTTGGACTTTATGTGATGCATCATGGGTGCATGAAAACCACGACTTTATCTGAATCGGACTTTATCCAAATTGGACTTTATCCGAGGTACCACTGTATCTCATTAGCTACAAATCTATAAAATTACAGTTAAAGTGCATTAATAGTGCATTCTTTCTACATTCAAATATTGTATAGAGTACTGGATGTCACTCCATTCTAACCCATCTTTGCAGCTGATACTTCTGGGTACACAGAAAGAGCCTCTTCAAAGATTGTGGTATTTTGGAACCACAATCAGATGCACAGTGTTAATCTGCAGCCATGCAGCCGATTATTCATTTTGTACAAGCTACTGTAAACAATTACTGGATGGAAGCAAGGACAAAATGGATGCCAAAATGTCCCATCATGTAGCACAGTGTTAATCATCCAAAAGTAGCAAACACCAAACAATTGCCCACCCCACCAAACAGTGCTCCCCCCCAAAAGACCAACATAAGGAATATTATGGAGCATGCAATCTGTATTTAAAAACCACAACAGCAAACATCTAACAACTGCCCACCCCACCAAAAAATTGTGTTCCCCCATCCACCTCCCCACTCTTCGCCTCATGCAAAACCCACAAGAGCAATGCACGCATGCGTCCTGTCTTTTATACTGCCCAGGCACAATGCAACCTGGGGAAAAAACCCAATACCTCATACAAAGTCGCAGCGACTTTGTATGAGGCAACTTTTTTCAAGGAATTAGGCAATGTTGTAGGAATCCAATGTTGTATGAAGCGGACTTTGTATGAGGTATTACTGTATGTTATTATGCCTGCATTTAATTCACTATTCTGGAGTGCTGAAATACCCTCACATTATTATTTTTTAAATAATCAAATAGCAATAATATTTTTGTGCTCTGCAATGAACAACAACAAAAACAACAACAACAACAACAACAACAACAATAATAATAATAATAATAATAATAATAATAATAATAATAATAATAATAATAATAATAATAATAATAATGTTTTATTTATATCCCGCTTCCCTCAATCCAATTAATGACTCGAAGCAGCTTATAGAAAATTCAAAGACACAATATTAAAGACACAAAATTCAGAAAATACAGTATAACAACAATATAATCAAAAAATACAATATTAAAGATACAATTAATAATAATAAATAACAAGAAATATCCAAGACCAACAAGTGAAATTGGAGGCAGAAAATACTGTAATTCTACCTACTTGTGAAACCTTGACCTCCTCCTACTAATCATGAGGTAGCCCGGTGATAAATTTTCTGTGTACAAGCAATTTCCATTACAAAAAGCAATTCATTAACCAACGTTGCATTAAATAGTCAATTCAAATGTGAATGCCAACTAACTCCCACTTATTCTGTTTTCTTCTTCAGAATAACTGAAACAATTCTTTTTAAAAGTATATCATACAGTGTAATATTTGTATCACTTTCCTGGCCTCTTTAAAATTTAGTATAGACTTTTTAAAAGTTTTGTCAGGTTTTAATATATTGGTTAGGACTGAGTGTAGCAAACCTTTCAACATTCTCCTTTAAGAGTCAAAATATAAGATAAGAGGCAACATTTTATCAATATTGTAATTTTAAAATTAGAGTCCCACTTTTCATTCATAATTTTCATATATGCTTTTCCCCTTGAAGGTATATTACTGTCCATTGTGAAACCATTCCATGTTAGATGACACGTGGAGCCATTACTACCTAGGATGCCAGTTGAAATCTGACTGCTATTAATTAGGTAAAGGTAAAGGTAAAGGATTTAAAGCCCTACTAACAACAGCAGTTCAAAAGCAAGAAATTGCAAGTAGATAAATAGGGACCACTTTGATGGGAAGGTAAACAGCGTTCCGTGCGCTCCAATGTCTAGTCATGCCTGCCACATGGCCACAGAAACGTCTACAAACGCAGACAGCATTGGCTCTTTGGCTATGAAACAGATGAGCACAGAACCTAGAGTTGGATATGACTGGCTTTCGAGCAAGGGTGACCTTTACCTTTACTAATTCCTATTATGTACTTGGACTATTATCTCCTTGTGAGAAGCCAACAAATTGGAAAGAGGGTTCAAGGAGAATGTATATTTTCTTGTGGCATGTGTATGGTGAAGATTCATCACCCATTGCTGCATTATTTCTGGCTGTGATGACCAAATGTTTTAAAATGTTGCTATCTGTGGTTTCCCCGTGCCCCAATGGGCACGGAACGGCCCGGCAGAGGCCACTTCGGTGAGAAAGGCTCCCTGGCCCGTGGGCTCTGCGAGCACCCAAATTAAGGGGGGTGGATAAATTATAGGGTTTGATTCACCCAATTCCTTGACCTGACCTAAGACTCTGCCAAGTAAGCAGATCGCTAACTCCTGTAACATAATTAGGTAAACATTCATGACGAGCTTAGCGTAAATCCCCAGCACAAATAGTGGCCACGTTTACCCAGCTCCTAAGCCCAAAACAATGATGTTTCCTCAGTCAATGTTTGCCCGCACTAATTAACTTCCCCAAGAGAGATTCCCAATTAACCTGAGTAAATAGGTGATGTGATTTACTGACGGGTGATGGTTTTTTCTACCTTGCCTTCTGATCTATAAAAGGTGATGTCTTTTCCTCAATAAACTACTGATCTTATCCTCCTCCATACTGCCTCGTATCGTTCCTTGATCAGTCTCCTCCGGGACCTACGGCCCTCAGCGGCCCCGATTCCTACACCTGGTGACCCCGACGTGATCTACTCGTGAGTAAGCGACCCCCGAGCGGTCTTCCTCAGAGTAGCGATCACACGGTCCGGTTCTGCGCTTGAACCGTGTCCGAATCATCCCGGAGGACAGCGCGGCACTCCGTCCGGCAGCCAGCGGATCGGAGGGACGGCCTGCGGTGAGGCAGTCCAAAGAGGCATCCTACAGCTTGCTCCCGACTTTCGCGGCGGCTTGCACCAAAGGGAAAAACGCGTTCCGCTCAGGGCAGCTGTGAGCCCCTGACAGCGCAGTGGCCACCGAGGGCCCATGGCCGCAGTCCACGCTCCGAGCTCTACCCAGAAGCGTCGTCGCCAGAACCTATTGCCTGCCAAAGACGCGTCGACTCGTCCCGAGGAGGAATCTTCCGAGGACCCAATCGCAGGTAATATGGGGACCTGTCCTCAGCGACAGCGTCCATCTGCTAGCCAAAGAACTCGTGAGGGAGAGTTCAGAATCCTGGCCAGGGTATTTAAGGTGCGTTTTCACAGCAGAGAGCTAGCGAGACTTTTGGTGTACCTAGGGGAACACTGCCTGCTTTACCCAGAAGTAGGTACGTTAACCCTTGAGCTCTGGGATCAGATAGGAGACTGCATTCAGCAACCCCCGAAAGCTCCAGGAGGCGTAATTCGCACATGGAGAAAATGTAGGAAGCTCTTGGCAGAGATAGAGCCAGTCCGGGTAGAGGCCAAAGAACCCCCAAATCTGCCAGATACGCCAGCCGAACCAACGGCGCCTACGGCGCTCTATCCGTCACTCCAGTTTAGGCAGAGTAGTGTAGGGAGCTTTCCCTCGGTGACAGCTGCAGACGTCACCGACGGAATGCAAGGAATGAGGAGCGCAGGCGCTTCTCAGACAGCAACGGGTTCCCTAGCTACCAAAAGTGCCCTTCAGTGCACAGTAGAGTAAGAACTCAGGAAGGGGGAATTGCCAGTAGAGGAGCTAGCAGAGCTCAGTCAGATATGTCCTATCCGCATGGAGATGGACGCGCTTACGGGCGCCCAGCAGATAGTACATTCCCCAGTCCCGTATAAGCTTCTCATGGCTATACGGAAAGCCATTTCAGAAACTGGGCTCCAAAGTCGTTTTACAAGGGGCACGCTTCAGCAAGTGTGCGAGAACACCATGTGGATTCCCCATGACTGGAAAGCCGTCATGCGGATGATGCTCACCCCTAGCCAGTATTTAATTTGGGACAGCGAGTTTCGCCTTGAGGCGCAGACAAGGGCTGCCAGGATGGGAGGCGCAGTACTTCCTGACCAGCTGTATGGTTCAGGTGCCTTCGAGCCCATCAATGCCCAGATCAACTTGCCTCTCGCCACTCTCCAGATGTCGGCCGAGGCCGCCTTTAGGGCGTTTTTCAAAGTCCCAGCAACTGGCAAAATTACACCGCTATCAAGCAAGGAGCACAGGAACCCTATATGGACTTCATCAATCGCCTGGAGGAAGCAATTAGCAGGCAGATTGACAATGAGGAGGCCCAACAAGAGCTCATGATGAAGTTAGCCAAGGACAATGCCAATTTAGACTGCCGTAAAATCTTGCAGTCCCTGGGCAAACGTCCTGATTTGACCCTTACGGACATGATTAGAGCTTGCGCCGACGTTGGCACAGAATCCTACAAGATGGGTTTGCTAGCGGCAGCGGTGCAAGGGGGTAAAAGACCTAAGGGTAAGACCCCAGGAGCATGTCACAATTGTGGCAAGGTTGGTCACTTCGCTAGGGAGTGCCGATCCAAGGGAGGCGGACAAAGGTCCAGCCGTCTCAAGGCTCCGAAAACCCAGTGTCCGAAGTGCAAAAGAGGCTACCACTGGGCCCGAGAATGTCCGAATTCGGGAAACCGGAACGCGGGCATGTCATTGACTCGAATTTTTCAGGCGTTCTCCAAGTTCAGCTTTGGACTCACCTGCCCCAAACAATTCACAAGGGAGACACCCTAGCGCAACTGATCATGGTTCCTTGTCACTCGCCAGCAGATAGCCAGGGAAGGCTCAGTGACAGCTCCGAGTCCCTGTCAGAGGACCGCTCGAGCGCCAGTGAGGCAGTACAAGGATACCAGGTCTTAGCGACAGTGGAGACCTACATTGAGTGGAAGCAGCGCCCCGTTATCGAGGTATTTTTGAACAAAAGAGCGTTCTCAGGGTTACTCGATACCGGAGCGGATGTGAGCGTGATAAGCAGAAGCCAGTGGCCAAGGAAGTGGGCCATTGAGCCGGTCTCCGATGTGTGGGGGGTAGGCGGCGTCCAGGAAGCGTTTAGGAGCCGAGAGTGGGTGGAAGTCACAATCCCAAAGGCTGACGGCACAGCGGTAATTCGGCCGCACATTCTTGACGTGCACATCAACCTTTGGGGGCGAGACATCTTACAGCAGTACGGTGCTACCCTTACCTTCGGGTAATGGCGTTGCCACTTAAATGGCTCACCGATACGCCGGTCTGGGTAGAACAATGGCCTGTAGTGGGAGAGAAATTAGTTGCCCTCAAGCAGCTAGTTAAGGAGCAGCTAGACGCAGGACATATAGAACGGTCCACAAGTCCTTGGAATTCGCCAGTTTTTGTCATAAAGAAAAAGTCGGGGAAGTGGTGACTCCTCCACGATCTCCGAGAGATCAATAAATGCATACAGCCAATGGGTCCGCTTCAATGCGGCATCCCAAATCCTAATATGATTCCCGAGGGGTGGGAGATTCTAGTCGTAGATCTCAAGGATTGATTTTATACAATTCCCTTAGACCCCCGGGACCGGGAAAGGTTTGCCTTTACGGTGCCAGTTGTGAACCACAGTGAGCCCACGCAGCGTTACGCGTGGAAATTTTTGCCACAGGGCATGCTCAATTCGCCCACCCTGTGCCAAATTTATGTTCACAACGCACTGGCAAAGTTCCGAAGCCTTTACCCTAGAGCCATAGTTTGCCATTTTATGGATGACATCTTGGTCGCGATGCCGCAACTTGGCAGCGAAATATTTTCTGACCTCCAGGCCAGCCTGGGGGACAAAGGTTTACTCATTGTCCCAGAGAAAGTGCAGAGAACCGAGCCCTTCTCATACTTGGGTCATCGGCTTCTCCGCTCTTTCGCAGCACCAGTTTTGCCCCAGATCAATTTACAGGACTCAGTCACCCTTGCAGAGTTGCAGCAAGTTCTAGGTAATATCAATTGGGCCAGACCATATTTCCGATTGGATACGGATCTTTTGAAACCGCTCTTCTCGCTGCTAACTTTAGGCAAGCAGCCAGCAGACCGGATAAAGATTTCTCGAGACGCACGCTTAGCTCTCGAGAAAGTTTACCAAGTTCTCAGCCAGCGATGGGTAGATAGGATCACCCCAGGGCCATATGCTCCGATCCTGAATTTGTACATCGTACGGTCAGGATCCATGTTCACCGGAGCGCTCGGCGTAGATGCCGAGAAAGGGGCGAGTATCGTGGAGTGGGTGTACCTTCCGAACAGCTCCCCACGAAACATCGTTCCTCCCCAAGAATTGGTCTCCGCGGTGGTTTACCGCGGAAGGCTGAGAGCTAGGGACATTTCAGGGCACGATTTGGCCAAAATTGTAGTCCCGTTCACCAAGGAACAAATACAGCAATTGATGCAGCTCGGTGACTCGCTTCCAATTGCGTTGGAAGGATTCACCGGATGCTTGGCATACCACTTGCCAAAAGACCCCAGACTTGTCTCACTCCAAACGCAGACAGTCAGCTTGTTTGAATTGCTTTCGCTGGTTCCACTTCAGGGGGCCAGGACAGTTTTTGCGGATGGTGGTCGCACGTATGGTGTCTTGACTTGGCAGGAGGGCCAGGCTTGGCGCACGCTGCTAACTCTTCCACAAAAGTCCGCACAGCAGGCAGAGTTGGCAGCGGTGAACCTTGCTTTGCGCACCTTCGCCAAGGAACGCTTAAACATCATTACTGATAGCCAGTATGTCAGGAATCTGCTTCACAGTCTACCGGGAGCATACATCACTCCCGCGATAGACAAAAATTTGCTTAGTCTGTTTCTCACTGCTCAATTTCATTTGCGAAACCGCACGGAGCCGCTCTATATTGCCCACATCCGAAGTCATCAAGACCTACTGGGTCCGATTTCTGCGGGCAATAGCAGAGTGGATGCGGCGGCAAAGGAAATTCAGCAACGTTCAGTTTTGGGTGTTTTTACTACTCCAATTCAGAGCCATGCCTTTTTTCACCAAAATGCCAAAGCGCTCGCCAGACAGTTCAATCTGCCACTCTCTCAAGCCCAAGGCATAGTTCGCTCTTGCCAACATTGTGCAGGGGCACCGGGGGGGCCCTCATGGGGGGTCAACCCACGAGGGACAGAGGCTAACCAGGTGTGGCAGATGGATGTCACGCATGTCCCGCAGTTTGGCAGATGGCAGTACATGCACGTTTGCATAGACACTTTTTCTCAGTTCGTTTGGGCAACGGCGCAGAAAGGGGAGACTGCTTCCCACGTGGAGCAGCACCTCCTTTCCTGCATTGCAGCCATGGGCAAACCTCGGCACGTTAAAACCGATAACGCCCCATCCTACAGCTCCAGGCAGCTGGCGGCCTTCATGGCCACTTGGGATATTAAGCATACTTTTGGCGTTCCTTACAATCCGCAGGGGCAAGTGATTGTGGAACGGGTCAATCGGACGCTCAAGTCCTATATTGACAAACAAACAGAAAGGGGGGAGCCACCAGCCCTCCCCAAGTCACAGGCTCAGGCACAGCATTGCCTGAATAAGGTATTGTTTACTCACAATCACCTTAATGTTTTTTCGGATTGTACGCCGCAGGAGAAGCACTTCCGCCGTTCGAAAGCTCTCCCGCGACCGATGGTCCGATACCGGGTGCCACCGGACCCTTCTTGGAGGGGCCCGGCGCCACTTGTAACCTGGGGAAGAGGGTATGCTGCAGTTGTATCTCCTACAGGTGTCGTTTGGATTCCAGCTCAGTGTGTCAAGCCTTACTTGGAACCACATGGCGTGGACCCAGACCGACCAGAGTCCGATCCCGGAGTTGGAGGACCTCACCGAGAGGACCCGTCGGAAGAAACGGCCACCTATGACAGCACCCAAGATCACCTGGGGGATGGTCAAGATCCTTTGCCGTGAGGCCGAGGACACCGTCCGGCACGAGGAGAAGGAGCCAATGCCGGAGAACCTCACAGCTGCAGTCTTCGCCCAGATTCATGCCAACACCCTGGCGCTCACAATCATCCTGACCCTTTCCCTGCTTTTGGGGGGAGGCACTCAGGCCGCCTCATTGAAGGCCAACGATCTGCTGCCCGGCGGAGACCTCTCTGCCCGGATGCAGTAGAATATTTGGGAGAGGTTGGTGGGTCTCGTCAACCAGTCCGATTTTTGCCTCAGGCAGGACCTCGGTTCTGCCTCGATCCTCAGCACCTGCCTCATCCCTGTGTGCCATTCTCCAGGCGTGCACCCCAGGGATGGGGACTGGCTTGTGAAAAGACTTTTCAGCCCATACAACCCAGCGGCTTCTACAGAGTATGCCCGTTGGGAAATGCGGCTGACCATGACTTTGCCGGCTGATGCAGCCACCCTCCACACTCCTCGGGTGGCGGTCAGCCCGAACTCTACCTGTGGACGAATGTACGGCTGCACTTCAACTGGTCGTACTCGGCGCCGCTGCCTCAACGTTGGCAGTGGCAATTGGACTTGCAACAACCCGGTACCGCTTGGCACCATGTACGCTCATGTCACCCTGCCATCCGGTTGGTTCTTCACATGCAACCAGTATACGTGGAACTACATTCCTGCAAATGTTTCAGACTCTATATGCTGTATCAGTCGTTTGACATTGTTACTTCCTACTAAGGATATGGTCACCCCAAGCACAAATGTTACAAATGTTTCAAATGTTCCCTCACTCCTACGGCACACTCGCACCACCCAGTTAGACAGCTCATGTGAGAGCAGCTTTAGAGTAATGAGCCCTGCCGAATATCTCTCTTTGGCAGTCAGCATCTTTGGCGTGCCAGGCTTAGCCGTCGGCAACGCAAAGAGGATTGGTCGCTTGGCTTGCGGTTTAGCAAAGGCCATCAATCATACCTCCTCAGCGATAGCGCTCCTTAATCAAGAGCAGGCAGAGCTTCGTCATGCCATTCTTGATAATCGAGCGGCTATCGACTATCTCTTATTGTTGCACCACCTGGGTTGCGAATCCTTTCATGGTATATGCTGTTTCAACCTTACTGACAACTCCCGCAAAGTACAGAGTCAGCTCACTGATCTCCACACCATAGTCCAGGGCATCACAGAGGGTTCTGCATGGGGAACTTGGTGGAGTTCATTGTGGAACTGGATGTGGTCATGGATTCCCTGGGGGTGGCTTCAGACGGTACTCAAGGTGGTTGTGGGGGTGATTATACTAGGCGTGACAGTCTGTTGCCTCGCGCAATGTATTCCCTCACTGATATCCCAATGCCGTCACAGAAGGAAACCCCGAGACGTCATTCCCGCTCAACAGCTGATGCCGCTCTTGCGCAGAGTTGCTGGTCAGGCTCTTAAGAAAAATTAAAAAGGGGAGATGTGGTTTCCCCATGCCCCAATGGGCACGGAACAGCCCGGCAGAGGCCACTTCGGTGAGAAAGGCTCCCTGGCCCGTGGGCTCTGCGAGCACCCAAATTAAGGGGGGTGGATAAATTATAGGGTTTGATTCACCCAATTCCTTGACCTGACCTAAGACTCTGCCAAGTAAGCAGATCGCTAATTAGGTAAACATTCATGACGAGCTTAGCGTAAATCCCCGGCACAAATAGTGGCCACGTTTACCCAGCTCCTAAGCCCAAAACAATGATGTTTCCTCAGTCAATGTTTGCCCGCACTAATTAACTTCCCCAAGAGAGATTCCCAATTAACCTGAGTAAATAGGTGATGTGATTTACTGACAGGTGATGGTTTTTTCTACCTTGCCTTCTGATCTATAAAAGGTGATGTCTTTTCCTCAATAAACTACTGATCTTATCCTCCTCCATACTGCCTCGTATTGTTCCTTGATCAGTCTCCTCCGGGACCTACGGCCCTCAGCGGCCCCGATTCCTACAGCTATCAAACCGTTTTCTTCAAGAGAAGCACTTCCATTGTGAATGGATTGGTTATCAAAGTACAGTAAGTAGTACTATTGAAATCTTAGATGGCCTGAAAAAGTTAAGAAATATTGGTATCTGGTTGGGAGTTTGATAATGTGCCTCCATGGAGAAAAGTTAGTGTGTGTAGTCATGGGCAAGCTGCACAGTCCGAGGATACCCCCAGAGGATGGGAGTGGAAAACGACTTCTGGGAAGGCTCACCATCAACTTGATGGCATTCAATTATTATTAATTTAAAATTTCTTGGATTGAGAGAGACCTGTGAAGAAGCAACTGAATTAAGACCAAGAAACCAAAACACATAAATGGAAAAACTAGAATGCTTCTGTCATGTAGTGGGAAATGAAAAGTATAATAGAAAGTAGAATAACTTTGGCTGAAAAATCTTGCAGCTTGATGTAGATCAGGAGTTCTCAACCTTTTTAAGCCAGGGGTCAGGTCATGCTCCCTCAGACAGCTTTGGGGGCTGGACAGCCATTTTGTCCTTCCTCCACCACATGGCACTTCCAGGTGTGTTGGAGGTGGGGGGCACATGAAATGTCACTGGGGGTTGCATCCGGCCCATGGGCCACAGGTTGAGAATGCCTGCTGTAGATGCAACACAACATCATTGAAGTTGTAATCAAGTCAGAATAATCATGATGGTGATGATGATGATATAAGAGAAGAGGAAGAGGAAGATTACTGATTGGATTTGTTAATATGATATGTAGTTAGAACATTACATAGTTTTGCAGCTGTCTTTGCCTGAGTTATTTTTCCCCTTTCCCCCACACAAAGACAGAAGCAAATGTTATCAATTACACATTGTTACTGCAGAAAATACAGTATGGTTAGACAGGCATGATTTGCCTTTGAGAAACCCCTTCTTAAGTCCTCAACGTTAACAACAAAACAAGTCAATGTGCAAATTCAGGCAGTTCCTGTGGGGATACCTACATAGACTAGTCCTTAGAGATTGCCTCCTCTAATGATGAGCTAGATATAGTATCTGTTGCTGCCCTAATAGCCTCTTTCACAGCTCTTTAGTCCCACTGGCTTTGGTGAAATATCTGATTTAATCAAAAGACATTGATATAATGGCACTTTATCAATCACACTACAACATAATGTAATAATAAGAAAGATACTTTAAAATAAAATCACAGTGCTTGCCAAACCCAAATGTAGTACATGAGAATATGGGCAATACAAGAAGAGTAATGGTGCCTAGTGGGGAAAAGAAGGCTATTTGAGTACTGTATATACTTGAGTATAAGTCTAGGGTTTTTTTTCCCCCCAAAATGAGGTCCAAAAAAGGGACTTGACTAATACTCGGGTCAACGATCCCAAGTGTCCAAAACAAGGTGGTGTAAATTCAAACATACATTTTATTTAAAAAAAACACTAACACTACTGTAAAAACTCAAAAACAAACCCACACAAATGTCTAAATTAATTAATCTTACCATATTTTCATGTATTTTAATTATTGAAACTCACCAGCAGCTGCTGCATTTTCCACCCCCGACTTATACTCGGGTCAATCTACTTCCCTAGTTTTAGAGGTCCAAATTAGGTAGCTTGACATTTTCGGGATGACTTATAGTTGAGTATATATGGTATTCATTTTAGACTTCCATTCCATTTTATTTATGTATACCGCTCTACTCTGCCCAAAGGCGACTCAGAGCGGTTTACATAAGTGCATGTTGTCTGCAGAGCAGACAGCAGCAGAAAAGTAAAAAAAGATACAATAATAGAAATATAGAAAGTCAGATACATCAAAGCACAATACAATAAAATAACATAATCAGGTACAAAATACAATATTCAAAATACACATAATCAAAAGTCCAGAAACACAATTAAGCAAGTAGAACCTGTGCTTACGTAAAAAACAGAGTCCAAGAGATGGAGTCCTTTAACATAGCAACAGGTGGCAGGCCCAGGTGGCTCCCATCCCCGGAGTGATGGTGCGGCTCCGGGGAGAGCAGGGGACCCCTCGGGCAGCGGCTGCAGCGGTGGCTTTTTCTCCCCTTCAAGCCAGGCATGGCTCGAAAGGGGGCAGCGGTGGCTCGCAGGGGGCTCCCTTTCCTGGAGCAATGAAGCGGCTCCGGGGAGAGCACAGGGACCCCTCGGGCGGCGGTTACAGCGGCAGCTTTTTCTCCCCTTCGAGCTTGGCATGGCTTGAAAGGGGGGGCTCGCAGGTGGCTCCCATCCCCAGAGCGATGGAGCAGTTCCAGGGAGAGCACGGGACCCCTTGGGGGCGGCTACAGCGGCAGCTTTTTCTCCCCTTTGAGCCAGGCGTGGCTCAAAAGGGGGCGGCAGCAGGGGCGGCTCGCAGGTGGCTCCCATCCCTGGAGCGATGGAGCAGTTCACGGGACCCCTCCAACGTTTTAGTTATGTTTGCTATGTGTAATATAAAGCAAATCTGTTTGCTTAGTTTGTAAGGTTATTGACAGAAGTCACAGATACAAAATACACAGCAAATACTGAACCATTGATTAGGATTTGGAAACTTTTTATTTTGGAAATACATCTCCCAAAATCTCCCAGCCAGTGTACCAAAATTACTCTGTCACTTGTAATTTTAAAAAGGAACTTTTCCAAGCTCAGCTTGTGAATAAGAAAACAGTTAGGGAAGGGGGAAAAACATTTATTTGAGATCAAAACATATATAAACTCCCTTAGTTCTATGGCTTAAGAAGGAAACAATCTTTAGCCTATTAAATCTATTGAGTTTTTCTCATTCTCCTCAACACCTCTAATGTCCCTGGTGAAGCAAAGACGTGACATGTAGACAAAGAATCTCAGACACATTGATTTCAGACTCTCAGATATGATAAAACTAGGGCTTTACCATTCTAGGCTAATTTACTTGGGTGCTTTACAGGTCATTATGCCCATCATAGCACTACAACTTGTTATACAAAATAAGTTTCTACCTCAAGTTAGCAAACTAATGGCCAATGATATACCTTAGCTTATTTCTTGAATGTAGAGGAATGGGAGTCTAAGTGTTTCCTTAGATTTTATTCTTTACTCTGAATTGGCTGCTTCTATGTTGTTGTTGTTGCTGTTGCTGTTGTTGTTGCTGCTGCTGCTGCTGTTGTTATTGTTGTTGTTGTTTAGTTACACAGTCGATTCCGACCGTTTGCGACCCCATGGACCATTGCCCACCACCAGGCACCTCTGTTCTCCCCCACCATCCTCCTCAACCTGCCCAGCTCTGTGCCCATTGCATCTACAATACCATCTATCCATCTCATTTTCTGCCACTCTCTTCTTCTTTTGCCCTCCACCTTTCCCAGCATCAAGGCTTTGTCAAGTGAATCTTCTCTTCTCATTTGATGTCCAAAGTACTTTAGCTTCATCTTTACTATTTGACCTTCTAAGGAGCAGTCAGGGTTGATTTCTTCTAAGATTGACCTATTTGTTCTCCTCACTGTCCAGGGGACTCTCAAAACTCTCCCCCAAAACCACATTTCAAAGGCATTTATTCTTCTGTGTTCAGCTTTCTTTATGGTCCAGCTCTCACAACCATACATTACCACTGGAAATACCATTGTTTTGACTATGCGAAGTTTTGTTTGCAAGATAATGTCTCTACTTTTGATTATGTTCCCCAGGTTTCTCATAGCTTGTCTCCCAAGAACCAATCGCCTTTTTATTTCATGGCTGCAATCACCATCTGCAGTGATCTTGGATTCTAAGAATGTAAAGTCTGTCACTACTTCTACTTCTTCCCCATCTATTTTCCCCATCTATTTCCCCATCTTTCCCCATCTATTTTCCAGAGACTGATGGGGCCTGTTGCCATTATCTTGGTTTTCTTGATGTTGAGTCTCAAGCCAGCTTTTGCACTCTCTTCTTTCAACCTAAGCAGGAGCTTCTTTAAGTCTTCCTCTCTTTCTGTCATTAGAGTAGCATCATCTGCATATCTCAGATTGTTGATGTTTCTCCCAACAATTTTGATTCCAACTTGTGATTCGTCCATCCCTGTATTGCACATTATGTGCTCCGTGTATAAGTTGAATAAGCAGGGTGACAAAATGCAGCCTTGTGTTACTCCTTTTCTTATTCCAAACCACTTCGTCATTCCGTATCCTGTCCTAACTTTTTCATCTTGACTCATATACAGATTTATCATGAGGCATATTAGGTGCTCTGGTATTTCCATGTATTTAATTACTTGCCACATTTTGTTGTCCACACAGTCAAAGGTCTTGGTGTAGTCAATGAAGCAGAAGTAGACTTGTTTCTGATATTCCTTTGTTTTCTCCATGATCCAACGTATGTTGGCAATATGGTCTCTAGTTCCCCTGCCTCTTCGGAAACCAGCCTGCACTCCTGGTAATTCTTTCTCCACATGCTGCTGAAATCTATAATGTATTATCTTGAGCATAACCTTGCTAGCATGTGGGATGAGTGCAATTGTTCGATAATTTGAACATTCTTTGGCATTGCCCTTTTTTGGGATTGGAATGTATACTGATCTTTTCCAATCCTGTGGCCATTGTTCTGTTTTCCAAATCTGCTGGAATATTGAATGCAATACTTTGATTCCATCATCTTTTAGGGCTTTGAAAAATTCAGCTGGGATACCATCAACTCCACTGGCTTAGTTGTTTGCAGTGCTTTTTAGGGTCTTCCTGACTTCACTCTCTAGGATGTCTGGCTCAAGTTCAATGTTCTCATCACTGTAATTATCAGGGGTGCTGAGGTCCTTTATTTGTTGAGTTCCTCTGTGTACTCTTGCCATCTTTTCTTAACATCTTCTGCATCAGCTAACTCCTTGCCATTTTTCCCTTATGATCATTTTCACTTTAAACATTCCCTTGATTTCCCCAATTTTTTTAAAAAAGATCTCTAGTACTACCCCTTATGTTGTTTTCCTCTATTTTTTTGCACTGTACATTTAAGAAGGTTTCCTTATCCCTCCTTGCTTTTCCATAATTATTCTGGCACTCTATCAAGTCTAAACCATTAAATCTGTTCCACACCTCTATCATGTATTCCTTAGGGATGTTGTCTAGGTCATACCTGTCTGGCCTAATTGTTTTCCCTATTTTCTTTAACCTAAGTCTGAATTTTGCAATCCGTAGATTATGATCTGAGCCACAGTATGCTCCAGGTCTTGTTTTTACATAAGAACATAAGAACAGCCATCCAGTCCAGCATTTTGTCTCACACAGTGGCTCACCATTTACCTCAGAGTATTCTCAGCAAATGCCTTCACTTGCCTAGTATTCCCTGAAAATGGCATTGGGAGATATCCTATCAGTCTCTCTAACCCAAGGTTGTTCTTAGGTATCCATAATCATAACTATTTATACCCTTACCCTCCATGAACTTGTCTAGTCCCTTCTTAAAGCTGTCAAGACTGACAGCAGTCACCACTGCATCTGGCAGGGAGTTTCATAGACCAATAATCCTCTGGGTAAAAAAAAAATACTTCCTCTTGTTTGTTTTAGATCTAGTACCCAAGAGTTTCATGGAGTGCCCCCTAGTTCTAATATTATGTGATAAGGAAAACAACTTTTCCTTATCCCCTCTATCCACACCATGCATGATTTTATAAACCTCAATTAAATCAACTCTTAGTCGCACACCGTCACTCAAGGGTGAAGAGGCCCAGCCATTGCAGCCTCAGATGATAGGGAAGGTGTTCCAGTCCCCTGATCATTCTGGTTGTCCTCCTCTGCACCTTTTCCAACTCCATAATGTTCTTCTGGAGGTATGGCGACCAGAACTGCACACAAAATTCCAGATGGGGCCTCACCATGGATTTATAGAGAGGCAAAATGACACCTACTGACTTATTTTCAATACCCTTCCTAATGATCCCTAACATTGAGTTAGGTTTTTTTACTGCTGAGGCACACTGGGTTGACATTTTCATTGAGCTGTCCACTAGGACACCAAGGTCCCTTTCCTGATTCGTTGCAGAGTTCAAATCCCATCAATTTATAATTGTAATTGGGGTTTTTAACCCCAACGTGCATCACTCTACATTTACTAATATTAAAGCTCATTTGCCACTGGTTTGCCCATTCCTTCAGCGTCGAGAGATCCCTCTGGAGCTCCATGCAATCTCTCACAGTTTTTACTACCCTGTATAATTTAGTGTCATCAGCAAACTTGGCTATCATGCTATTCACTCCTACCTTGAGACAGAGGTGCCTGGTGCTGACTGTATGGAGGTTCTCCATCTTTGGCTGCAGAGTATGTGATCAATCTGATTTCGATTTTGGTCATGTGTGATGTCCATGTGTAAAGTCTCCTCTTGTGTTGCTAGAAGAGGATGTTTGCTATGACCAGTGCGTTCTCTTGGCAGAACTCTATTAGCCTTTGCCCTGCTTCATTCTGTGTTCCAAGACTAAACTTGCCTGTTATTCCATTTACTTTTTGATTTCCTACCTTATCATTCCAATCTCCTATAATAATACAGACATCATTTTTTGGTGTCAGTTCTATGATATGCTGTAATTCCTCATAGAACTGGTCAACTGTGGCCTTATCTGCACCAGTGGTTGGCACATATACTTGAATTACAGTGATATTGAATGGTTTGCCTTGGATTCTGACTGAGATCATTCTGTCATTTTTTAAGATTATATCCCATTACTGCTTTTCTTACTCTTTTATTGATTATTATGGCTACTCTGTTTCTCCTAAAATTTTCTTGTCCACAGTAGTAGATATGATGGTTTCCAGAGCTGAATCCGCCCATCCCTGTCCATTTTAACTCACTGATTCCCAAGATCCAGTGTTGTCTGCAAATGCAGATGTTTTCATGGTCATGTGGCAGACATGGCTAGATGCTAGAGCACCCAGAACACTGTTACGTTCCCACTGAAGCGGTATCTATTTATCTACTTGCAATTTCTTCCTTTTGAACTGCTAGGTTGGCAGGAGCTGGGACAGAGACAGGAGTTCACTCTGTCACACAGCATCTGGGTCTCAAACAGCTGACTTGCCAACCTTCCAATTGTCAAGTTCAGCATCTTAACCCCTAAGCCGCCGCAGTCCCATCAGGCTTGGTTAGAGTGTTGTAAATGAAGCCCGGCTTTTCAAAGCAGGCCACATTAATTCACTCCCTGCTGGTGGTGTAGCCACACCCTAGGCTAACTCTTCTCTGAACACCTGAACAGCCTTTCTTTTATGCTACATGGAAAGATTTCACTTAGACTTTTTGATTTTTTAAAAAACCAAAAATTTTAATATTACTATAATGCACAAAAAGGTCTGAGCAACTAATGTAATTTTACCTAGCATTTCGGTATACCACTGATATTGTTGGTCCTTGTGCTGCTTGCTGGATTATGGCACTCAGAAACTGCTGCCACCTACAAAGCTGTTCTTTGTGTGTGTGTTGTTCCATCAATTTTCATCATGCAATCGCAGAAACAAACAAACAAAAACAAATCACAGATAATGAAAAAAAATACAGTTTGGAGCATGGGAAAAACCTCTGGAACTGTATTCAGGGTTAATATACTTTTGCCAGTTTTCTCTCACTTTTTTCACTGTCTGAAATTCTGCTATTCTCCTCAGGTGTGCTAACATGCTATTACTGGGCACTGTGGCTATCTCTCCATGATGAAAATCCACTGGACTAAGAAGGTTGCAGTTGTCTCTTTTGCTTACCTGAAATTTATCTTCCTGCTGCGAACAAAAGTGGTTAAAAGAATGCATTAGTCACTACCTTCTGCCTGCACTGCTCCAGGAAACCCTTTCCATAGGGTGTCACTAGCAAACTGCATTTATAGGCTAGATGGAGAGTGTGTTGTACATCTTACTTCACTGCACCTGCAGAGAATTATTGATTCACAAAATGGAGAATGTCTGCTTAAGGAAGATGAGAAGGTTGTCACAGTTGTTCACCAAAACAATCACAGACATTGGCTTTGACCTTCCTATATGAAGCTGTTCTTCCCTCAGGGTGCAATGTTTAAACTCCTGTACTGCAAATAAAATTGCTGATGTTGTGAGTTTGATTCTGATGGGATTCAAGGTTGACTCAGCGTTCCATCCTTCCAAGATTGGTAAAATGAGTACCCAGCGTATTGGGGGCAAAATGCTAAATATCTTGTGACCCGCCTGGAGAGTGTACTAAGCACTGTGGGGCGGTAGATAAGTGTAATTGCTATTGTGCCCCAGTTAGTTTTTGAGATGGCAAGAAGAAGGGGATAGGAAGTAGATTCCTCTTACCCTATTTCAGCAAAGCAATCACAGCATTCCTTCCTGTGCTTTGGTGGCACATCATGTCACAGTCAGCTTTGCTGATCACCTGCTAACAAACACAGAGGGGAGGCAGAAAGGAAAAATTATTCTTTGTGTGAGAAACAAGATGGGCAAGCCATGATTTCTGGCTTCAAGCTGTTTCTTCCCCAAGTCTTATTTTCCATGCTCTATGTATTCCAGATTAACATCAAACACATATCCACATCCTGTTGTATGCAATTATGTTTTTTTATTTTATTTTAATAATACATAAACGTTTTTATGTTCGTGGGAGGTTGGGGTGAGATGTATTTACACACCATTATATGAATGACATATTTCCTGGTAGAAATAACTTATAAGGCAATTTGTTTAGTCTGAAAAGCAATTTTGTATATTTATTGGATGTGAACATTGTTTTTCACTAATGGTGCAGCAACTGTTACAGCTGCTAGAAAAAGTATGTTCTTCATTCTCTTCTTCTGAAATCAATTGATTTTATTCTAAATGTCTCTTTTAACTGAATTTTCATAATTCTTACTCTTTTATACTACCTTTGCTGTAGAAGAAGAAAAAAAACTTCCTGTGGTTTTCAATGGGCTGGGCTGCAAACACAGATTCAATTTAAAATATAAAGAAATACATTTCAGATAGTTTTCCAGAGAATCAGAAAGGACAATAGAACAAATGTAATTCTAGCTTGACCTAGAAGGGGCAAAGGAAACCTTTACCTTTTACCTTAAATCGTTTAGGTGCAAAAATATTGAATATTGTTCCTCTGTCCTGTGTATGTGAGCATACGTACACTGAAATATATATTTTCATATTCTCAGCTGGCAAGCAACTTCTAGTCAAGGTCAGGTCTGAGGGGGAGAAAATCCTTTAGGCTGTTTAGCTTCCTCCCACATAACTGAAAATTTCTCTTCACATTCAATTTCCTCTCCTCCTACATGCTCTCAGGTGATGACGCAAACCCCAACATGTAGCCCTATAATTGATCAGTCTGTTGCCCTAGGACTGACTTAACACCCAAAGATAGCTTTTGCAAGTCCTTCTCAGTTTTTTTTAAATTTAAAGAATACCCATTGCTTTGTGATGAGTTACAAAACTGCTGTCATACTGGTATGACCTGTCAGGAAACAAATGTATAAATCTATTGTTATACAAGTAGGCATTCATTTCACCAGAACCCATCCTCACCTCAGGTTTTGACCCTAAAATCTTAGAGCATGAGAAATTACTGACTTGGTAACCTTGTTAATATTCAGTTATGTTTAATGCTTTCATTGTGTCCATTTCTAAATTTAATAAAGCTTTGAACCTCTCTGAGTCCCTTCTTTGGCAGAACAGTTGGGTAAAATAAATAACTCTTGTTGCTGACATATACTTTCTAGGACATAATGACGAATAATGTTCTGCCACCAAACATTGGCACCTTTAAAACTCTATGAGATAATTTGATGCTCCCTCAGTGCTAGTACTGAGTCATTCCTGCCAAAGTGAATGATAGTATTCAGCCACTTCATGGCATTTTCTAGAGAGAACAGCATCTCCCTTGGAAAGTAGCAAGGAATGAGCTGTACATTTGCTGATATCAAAAGCAACAGATGATACCTATAAAATGAAAATGCTGCAGAAGCCTATTTAATTTGTCAGGTTCATTAAAATTGGTGGACCTATACTACGTAGTATCAGTGTTTAAATGAAAAGCAATTGAATTCTAAAACTGTTAGAAAATAGATTAATAAAAAAATCAAAAGTGGTAATATAATCTTAGTGACATTTCTACAGCATAATATATAACCTTAAATCTGGAGAAGGAAAAATATTTCAATTTAAACTTATAAATAATACCTCAATTTGATATTGTAAATTATTTAGTGTCATTTTTAGATCCAGCTAACTGCATTGTGTTCTGCAAATAAAGATTTGGATTTTCTCTCTGGAACAAACCTTCTTTCAATTACACCCAAGCTGTCCTTAGTCACATGATGCTTGCTTTTTATGAAACTAGAGGAAAGGGTTATTCCAGACACCTTACCATTATTCTACATATGTTTGTTCTTCAGTTGCACAGTTGTGTCTGACCCTTTGTGACCACATGGCCACAGAACACCAGGCTCCTCTGTCATCTGCCATCCTCCATAGTCCACCTAGATCTACACCCACTGTGTCAATGATGCCATCTAGCCATCTCATCCTCTGCTACCCCCTTCCCCCTTTGCCTTCGATCTTTCCTAGCATCAGGGCCTTCTCAAGGGAGTCCTCTCTTCTCATTTGGTGGCCAAAGTACTTGAGCTTCAGCTTCAGTATTTGTCCTTCCAAGGAGCAGTCAGGGTTGATTTCCTTTAGGATTGACTGATTTGATCTCCTTGCAGTCCAGGGGACTCTCAAGAGTCTCCTCCAGCACCACAGTTCAAAAGCACCTATTCTTCTGCGTTCAGCCTTCCTTATGATCCAGCTCTCACAGCTATACATTACTACTGGGAAGACCATTGCTTTAACTATGCAGACTTTTGTTGGCAGGGTGATGTCTCTACTTTTTATTATGCTGCCTAGGTTTCTCATAGCTTGCCTCCCAAGAAGTAAACATCTTTTTTATTTCATGGCTGCAGTCGCCATCTGCAGTAATAAATTTAGTAAACTCATGAAAAAGGAATTTTTTAAATATTGATTGATACAATAGATGTATTTTTTTAAATTCATGTACAGTGGTACCTCATACAACTATTTTAATCCGTTCCATGGGGCTCGTTGTTGTACAAAACAATTGCTATATGATGCATGCATCTTATAGCGATTTTCCCTATGGGATGCATCGTACAACAATATTTTTTTTTGCTAAGTGGTTTTCCCCAATGAAAAATTATTGTATGTTTTGTTCCATTGGGAAAATTGTTATGCAGGATGCCATTTCCCCCAAAAAACCCTAATTGTTATGCGATTTCATTGTAATATGGGGCGATTGTTGCATGAGCGTCCACTGTATATCTTTTATTTATAAGCACTTGAACCCTGCCTTTCATCTTGGCACCAAAAGACATCTAATAACCAAAATCAAATGCAACAGTAGGCATAAGTAAACTCTGAGAGATCAATTTCATAATTTATGACAGTCCTTTAGAAGAAAGAAGTATCTCTCAAGATGTGGAAATCATTGCCTCACAAATCTCCTCGACTTTTTATGAAAATACCTATTTACTTGATTATGAAACAATATGCATTAAAGTGGAAGAAATGCACTATTAATGTAAGTTCTTGAAAGTAAGTATTTAACAGTTAAAAGATAAGGACACATTAAATAGCAAGCCAGTTAACAACCTACAAGTAAGTTTATTTATTTATTTATTTATTTATTTAGTATATTTTTATACTGCTTTCCTCACCTATTGGTGACACAAAGCGGTTTACAGACAAACAAAGATGGTAAATTACATAAAACTTGAAATACAATTAAACATTGTGGCTTAACATCCGAGGGAGCCTAAGAGACGGCATCCAGGTCAGTGATGGAGCCTGGTACTCAACATCCTCTGCAACATCCTCGGGCATCTTAAGGCCCATGTGATGGGTAACAGCCACTCCCATTCTCCTCCAACCGGCTGAGGGGAGGAGCTCAGGGGCTCTGTGGGCCTTCTTCCATTGTTACCTGATACGATGCATTCAGGAGGGGGGAAACAGAGGCCATAACATTAAGCAGAGTGAGGGAACTCCCACAAATGCAAAATATTTGGGGGTAAGGAAAGGGCAACAGCAGTAACACATCCTAACTCTCCCCCCCCCTTTTTTTTTTTATTAAATAAATTGATGCATGTACCACCTAGCATACCCTGAGTATCCTGAACTAAACACCCCTCGGGTAGGATTGGAGCATGCTGCCAATTTTATCCGCTTCTGTGGGTGGAATTAAGGGCAAAGAAGGCATAGTCTTGTCCTTCACCTCAAGCAATCTTTTCCAATCTAAAACATCTGGGACGCACCAGACCGAGGAAGGCTCCATTACATGCATTTCTTCTACTATTTTATATCTGATTAGGTGTGCTGTTTTTGCTAAACGCAGAGTGCTCTGTGTTCACCTAATCCAGTTTTCGAACAGGACTTCATTAGATTTCCACTTGAATGCCAATTAAATTATGTAAGGGGGGAAAGCAAATCAACTGTTAGCTTCCAATCCGATTTTTTTATCACTCCCCTGTCTCTCAAAAGTACAACCTGATGTCACTATTCACTTTGTTGAAACATTGGCTTCATTTTTTACGTTTCTTTCATTTCTTTGTTTTCCATATCCAATCTATCACTGTCATATTGCTTCTCAGCAACCTATTTCAAATAACTGCACTCTCTTCTCTCTCTCTCTCTCTCTCCTCTTCAACTAAGGTTGCCATCACTCACACTTTGACTCTCCTGTCTTAATGGAAACCTTCCTTCAGGCCTTTCACCATAACTCCATTGTACAGAACATGTAAAGAAGCTAAATGAATGGCAAAAGGCAGAAAACATTGAATGAACAGTTTGTGTCAGTCTTCCCTTGAGTTCAAAAAATGTTGGACAGAGACCAGAGCCTAAGTCTCTTCTTTCAGAGGCAGTGTCCAAGGCAGGGCTCATAAATGACATTCCAGAGGTAATTCCAATTCTTTTTCAGCTGCCGTATCTATTCCGGATATTGGCTATCATCGTGGCAATATTCTTCCTGCTCTTAACTCCTCAGAACAGTTCTTCCGAGGACATGCCACACCAGTCTCTCAAGTTCTTTGGCCATGAAGTCCGTCTATGTCCAGGGCCTCTCTTCCCAGGGATCTTTTCTTGCAGAGCGAGTTGGAATATTCTATACTTTATGTTGTTCCTCATAATATGGTCAAGGTTTTGGAGCTTTCTTTGCTTAAAGATCTTAAACAGTTCTTGTTCTCTATCCATCTGGCACAACACTTCTACATTAGTCATATGGTCAACCCATTATTTCCTTAGCAGCCATCTGTAGATCCACATTTCAAAAGTTTTGACTCTCTATTCAGATGCTTTAGTCAATGTCCAAGCTTTGACTCCATATTCAGAGGTAATTAGAAAAATAAAAATTAACTGATTAACTGTGATTTTCTGAAAAATCATCCACCGGTTAACAACGTTCGTCGTTATGCAAATAGATCATCTCGCTTTTTGCTTTTTTGGACTTCAATTCCCAGAAAGCCAAAGCTTCCTGTAAAAATGCAAGCAGTGGCCATTTTGTTGTGCTGTACTGTACAGGAAGCTTTGGCTTTCTGGGAATTGAAGTTCAAAAAAGCAAAAATGGCCACCACAACTTTTATCAGCTGTTTGTCGGGGCAGGGGGAGATTTTTTTTTCCCTCCACAACCAGCATGAACAGGTAGGAGACCACGTCGTCCTTTTGGGGGTGGGTGGACAGAGGCACTCCGAGTGCCTCTCTGAGGCTAGAGGGAGCTGATGGGGCTGTTTCGATCCCCGCCTCCCACCTGCCCAGACTGCTGGAAGGCAAAACAGTGGGGAAAACTCTTTACTCCATTGCAATTTTTGGCTTGCAGCAGCATGGTGGGAGGTTAGGAGAGGTTGGAAAAAGCATGGATCGGCTACCCCTGAGCCTCCTGGAGGTGGCAGGGGTGGCAGAGAACCCAAATATGATCAATTTGCATAACGATGAACGTTGTTAACTAGTTGATGATTTTTCAGAAAATCACATGTCGTCCGAAAATGACGTTATCCGAACACGTCATTATCCGGGGTTCCCCTGTAATTTGTTTAAATGATGTGGGTCTGGATAAATATTAGCCAATTCTACAGAGAGCACTTAAATAAGATTTTCTTTAGACAAGATCTTAGTAAATAAATATCAATGTAGGATAAGAATTACAAGTGAGTGAAAAGTGATGCATGAAGGAAGAAAACATCCTGAACTTGCGGGGTCCGAACTGGTTAACATGGAAAGAGATGCTAGGATCCCTGTGGATATTCAGTGAAATGTAATGAAACAACAGGCTACAATTGAATCCCGGCAAGACTGAGTGGCTATGGGTTAGAGGCCCTGCGTTATCCCGGGAGCTACCATCTTTGGTTCTGGATGGGGCTACTCTGCCCCAAACAGACCCAGTGCATAATCTGGGGGTCCTCCTGGACTCACATCTACTGCTTGAAGAGCAGGTGGCAATCGTGGTCAGGATTGGGGGCTGTTTTTGCCGGGTGCAGGTGAGAAGGACAGACTGGACCCCTCCTTCAATCAATCAATCAATCAATTAATCAGTTGCACAACTTCATGTCATACGCCAGTTATGCTCACTCCTATATCGGGACTCCTTGCTTATGGTCACACACACTCTGGTCACCTCCAGACTTGACCAGGTCGAGACCTCTGGCTGCAGGTGCCTCCTCAGTGTGGACATGATCTCCGCGAGCGGCACCACATCTACGTCTCATGGAAGAACGAGGTGGGTTGCCAGCTCAAGCGTCTCAACTGCACTGAGCGAGGAAGCAGGAGCGCTTCTGGTCTTCGTCGTGATCTTCTGTGAGGCCATTGTGTGGCAGAACCGGCGTTCGTATTTTGCCCATTTTTCTGGATGAGCTGGGTTGAATGGGCCGATGTTGCTGCCGTGTGGGGACGCCATCCCATCCTCGTCGCCAGTTTAGTGTTCAAGGAATGAAGAAACAGACGAATGAAGTAGTGAAATTAGCTCTTTATTAGTGGGGTTTGAACACAGTTTGGATGGGGCAAAACTCAGACTTATATATACTATAAACAGTAACAGTAACAATAATACAACAAGTCCATTGGCTAACAGAGTGTGCACATTTTTCGATCCACTTATTTGCATAAGAATAGATACATGAGAAAAGATACATTCCGCTCCTGTCAGAAAACACAGTTAACATACATAACAGATACTCAAGTCAGTGTGCAGTTATGAACAATACTCAGAGCCTGACAAATTATTTCGGCAAAAGAAACAGAAGTTCTCACAACAACCTCCACAATTTCTGTGGGTACAAGCTATCATTCCTGGTAAAGCTGTTGTTTAACTTATAAAAGTATGGATTGTAAGGGAAAAGTAGATCGATTTTTCCCCACTTTTTATAACATTATCATTGGTGTGACATTGTTATCACAATGTTGTGAATCAAGTTCTTAGTACCACAATAGAAATTATTTTTTAGTTCTTGGCTTCATGTTCCCAACCCAAAGCCTACAGCCTTGGCCATTTTCTGCTGGAAGTTGTCTTTTCAGAAAAGAAGACTTTGAACTATTTAACTAGATCAGGGGTTCTCAACCTATGGCCCATGGGCTGGAACTGGCCCATGGCACAATTTAATGTGGCCCATGCCCTCTCTCCAGTCGCCGCTGCCGCCACCTCCTCAGTCCTTGTCTCTTCTGCTTGGGTTGGCATGTCCTTAGCAGTGATCCATAGCAGGACTTGGCATGGCCGTTTAGGGACATGCGAGGCCTAGCAGAGGCAGTGGTGGATGCATATGGCTGCCCATATCATTCCTGGGGGCTGTTTTTGCCGGGTGCAGGTGAGAAGGACAGACTGGACCCCTCCTTCAATCAATCAATCAATCAATTAATCAGTTTAATTTATATCCCGCCTTCCTCAGCCGAGGCTGACTCAAGGAGGCTAACAACATAATCAAACAAAATAACAACAAAATGATAATACAGAGATACAATAAATTCAAAATAGAGAACAATCCAGATAAGCATAATATCAAAATACAAAAACTACACCACATAATTACATCATAAAAATACAATAAATATACAATAAATATAAGTATACTACAGCAACCCAACATAGCAAGACCCCCATGTCCGCTGGAGAAAGTCGCAGGAGCTACCACTCATCCCGACAACTCCTTCACCCATACCATGCAGCTCCTCCAGGTTGGTAAGCATGGAAGTGGTGTTTGGGGGCTCGGGGTGGTCCTGCTACTGGTGGTGGTGTCACAGGGGGAGTGGTGGGGGCTCAGGGTGGTGGGACCAGCTCAAGCCCCCACCATTCTCCCCTGCCAGAGGCAGCACAGGGGTCAGGCCTGCCAACAGTCTGATGGGGCGTGAACCAGCCCATGGCTTTAAAAGGTTGAGGAACCTTGAACTAGATAATTAAATGAGACTAAAATAAAGAAAAGTGCTTTTGCCCCCAGGGTTGTTCTATGAGCTCAGCCACAAAGGCCATCACCTTGATTCCCAGCTGCTTTAACTTGATTTTCTATGAAACTCTCAGACTTTGTCTTCTTTTGAAAGGAACAGGCAGAGAAGAATGTGCTGCTTTTACAAATTCAAAGGTGATCCTTTTGTTTATTGGGATTGATCTTTTTTTTTTTGTCTTCTGGTACTGCAGTGGCTCAAGTCGCTAAGACGCTGACTGGGAAGCGGAAGGTCAGCAGTTCGATTCCCGAGCACTGCAGGACGGAAATGAGCTCCCGTCTTCATCCCAGCTCCTGCCAACCTAGCAGTTCGAAAAGCAAGAAATTGCAAGTAGATAAATAGGGACCACTTCGGTGGGAAGGTAAACAGCGTTCCGTGCGCCCCGGTGTCTAGTCATGCCTGCCACATGACCATGGAAACGTCTGCAGAAGCAGACAGCGCTGGCTCTTCGGCTTAGAAACAGAGATGAGCACTGCACCCTAGAGTCGGATACGACTGGCTTTCGAGCAAGAGAAACCTTTACCTTTACCTTAGGATGATATTTTTATTGGATACTTGCTGTGCAATAATGTTGATCAAATTGTTTTATATAGCCATGGTGTTTACAGGAATAATTCTTCTTCTTTCACCGTATTCAAATCTGAATATTGCCGATCATCATGGCAATCAGCCATGAAGACTGAGAGAATATCATGCAGTGGCTTTTCATCTGCCTTCTGCATCGCAGCATGACCTCCGTACCACTGATCCAGTTCCACAAGTTACTTTCTGGTCCTGAGCCCTTTTGGCACGCAAAGTCCTCATCAGCCCCGGGCTAGAATTGATGGAGCTGCTGCCCTTCATCAAGATGGATTCAAGTGGGCTTTAATCCACTTGGGGACCATCACCCTTCCCTGTGGACTTTGGTACCCAAGGCTAGTAGTGCTCAGGGTTGTCAGGTTAATTAGCCACCACCTGACACTTGGTGTTGAGTCGCTGGCAGTATGATCTACTCTATTACCATAGCAGGATAACCTAGCCAGACTCGCAATAACCTGGCCAGACTCGCAAGTGTCTAGTGAACTCCAAATAAACAGATAGTCATATACAAAACATTATAGCAAGGTAAAGGTAAAGGTTTCCCTTGCTCGAAAGCCAGTCATATCTGATTCTAGGGTTCAGTGCTCATCTCTGTTTAAAAGCTGAAGAGCCAGTGCTATCTGCTTCTGCAGACGTTTCCATGGTCATGTGGCAGGCATGACTAGACACCAGCATGCACAAGTCATTATATCCCTCTTCCACATTTACTTGCCATCCTGGGACTTTAAGGGGCATGCCAAGTTTTACTGGAAAAGTTTGTTCAAAGCCCAGCAGGAGTAGGAGGAAGGAGGGTGAGGAGGTGGAAAAGAACAAATGGAATAAATGTGAATGTGGCAGGAGACATTAGCAAAGTGTTTTCTGAGGAATTATGACAACTCTTTTTTATGAGAGACTAGCTGATTACCCGGCCTTGCTCGGGTCACCTTTTTCTCCCTCCCACCCCACTCCAGCAAAGGAGGAGAGAAAAGGGCAGGGGGGCACCTTGGTCTAAGAAGCGCTGCGTGGAAACAATGCTGGGCCAAACGTCTGAAGGCAGCGGGAAGAAGGGAGCCCAATGAAGGGGAAATGCGGCACTGCAGCTGCCCCTGCCTCTGCCACCCTAGACGTGCCATTCTCATTTCCTCCCTTCTCTTCTTCTTCTTCATCCTCCTCCTCCTTAGGCCCCGCAGGGCATCTTGGGCGCCCGTGTTTCCCTGGGGGAACTCAGCTGTTCCTGCCGCTGCCTCATGCAATCCACCCAGCCTTTTCCCGGCAGCGTCTCACTTTCACCCCTTTGACAGCAGCATCGGCAGCGTCAGGAGCAGCAGAGTCCTGCCGCTGTTGCTGCTGCTGCTACTGCTGTTGCTGGCCATGTCAGAGAAGAATCCTGCCACCCTTCAAGTCCTGCCTTTTTCCCTCCCCGTCGTCAAGAAAACCCAAGAAGCCACCTCCTTTCCAGCACCGGTGGCGGTAGGAGCCAAAGCTGCACAGGTTCCCTTCCCATCCTCCCAGTCCACAACCCCTTGGATCACATGATCCTTAAGGGGCCAATAACAGTGGGATGCTCAGCTAATTTCATTGCTGCTTCTCCAGCCGGTGCAGGTGTCCCCTTTGCATCCTATGTTGGGTGGCATACACCCCAAATGGGTTTCAAGACCCCCACAGTGCTGATCTCACAAGCCCAAGGTATGTATGTGCCAAATTTCAGTGAGATTGGTCCAGGGGTAGTCCACACCTCTGTTTTATAGATATAGATAGGACAGACAAAAAACTTGACCTAGTCTCTATTTTCTCACAAGTAATCTGACAAGAGAGTTCAATTTCACAAGTTCCCTTCTGCAATCACTTGCAGCATATCTGTTCCTCGAAGTTTTCATTTACAGCCTATAAATACAATTCCCTCTTTGGCTCCAAAAGCCTCTTAGGAGAAATTCTGGTTGTAGAAGAACTCCTTCCATAACTAGGACTGAAAATATGAGATCCAGGTCATAGGGACTTGACACTGCTCATAACTGTAAGAGGACCAAGAAAATGAAGTAAAAAAAAGTTTGAATGTTTTAATAAGAGATGTTATAGCTCCCTTCCTCAAGACATTTTTTTATACAAAAGGATCTCTGGTAATGTTTTGACGGCCATTGTAAGGCAAGACAGTTCCTGAAGTGAAGACAGTTTCAGTAAGCAAGGTCACAGTCCAACAGATGAGAAGAAGAATGAAAAAGAAATTGAAAGAAAAGAGTCTAGAAAAGATGCTTTTTGGGGCCATGCCCCTTCCCCACCAGGCCATGCCCCCTCCTCCCCACAATCCAGGCACATCCAAGAGCCTAGAAGAGGAGGAGCCACCAGAGCCAGGGAGGAGGGGTGTTGGGCTCCCAGGGGGGGAAGAGGAAGCACCCCCTAGACATTCCCCTTAGCACCACTGCTGCCCCTCATGGGGAACAATGCAGCAATCCACCCCCATAGGCAAGCCACAGCTGCAGTGGAAGAGATAAATACTTTAATTTTAAGTCTCTTTCCCCACTCGCTCCCACATGCGGGAGGTTTATGGGAAAATACGGGTGGCGGGAAAGAGGGGGGAAATACAGTAATTTCACAGCCAAAATGGGATACTTGACAGCTATGCGCCAGCCAACATAACCACTGACCATGACTGGGAAGTTTCAGGAATGGTAACTCCCCCACAAGCAACATCTCCGAACTTTGGAAGAGAAGTGGCTGATAAATTGGCCCATGATGGTCTCTCCCTTTCCATTATTTTCTTCCTGATAAATGGAAGAACAGTCCTCTGAGAAGTGCACCAGCCCAGACTAGTGGCAGAGTTTGTAGTCCTTCAGCTCTGGAATCCCAGAACAACAGCCTATCCCAATAGTCAGTGAGATAAAGATAGAGGCTTCCTGAAACAAAAATTACCAAAGCCATATAGAAAATCATAAATCAAGACTATGGCTTTAAACAGGATTTTGAAACCAATTGGAAACCAAGGAAATTAATTCAACATTAGGGAAATGTGCATTTTCCTTCCTCTTGTATGAGGAGAAGAGCAGTTTGGTTGGTTCTCCATCTGTGCCTGTCTGTTTGTACCTAACATTGCTGTTCCGGCAGTTTACAAAATTGGATTAGAAACAGTAACATTCAAAGTAATGGTTAAAAGCATAAAATAAAAACACTAAAAGTTCATCCAATACAATCCTCTAATAAAATACCAGCAAATGGTCGATGAAACTAAAAATGACTCTGGCTTTACATTCTGTTCAAGGAAAGGGACTACTATAGCATGTTTTCCCTATGTAGTTTATTACTTTACTGTCTAGATCCCCTCAGAACATTCTTATCAAGGTGGTGAATGATATCTATCCGTATCATAACTTTCTCTCTCTGTCTGTGTGTGTGTGAGAGAGAGAGAGAATGTGTGAGTGTGAGTATGAGTGTGAATGTGAATGTGTGAGTGAACGTGTGCACACATGCTGCTGGGTCAAATTCTGAAACAAGCAACACAATGTGAAGCAAGGAGCCCCATTAAGTACACTGTAGAAAGTTGTGTGAGGTGACCCCAATGCAGCCATGCCCATAGATGAATTCTCAGGTCCTGTTTTTGCCAAGGCAAAACAAATGAGAGATGGTCAAGCTGATGTATGGACTGTACCATTCCTAGAAAACAAAATGATGATGTGTCTGTCTTGCATATAAAACCATGATATCCATCTATCATCAAACAAGATGTAAATCTTACACAATAAAAGCCAGAACTCCTTTCCTAATCTAATTCATTAAGCCTGGAGTAGGCTTGATGCAGTCACCGCAGTGTGCTGGAACTGCAGATGCCATAAATCATTGGCAGAGAAGAACTAAACCATTGCTGGAATTTTTCAAATGAACTAACCTGAAGGTTAGATATCTGCAAAGATATCTGCAAAGATGAATTGTTTGTGTTATGACAGTGAAAATTCTCGGCAACTGAAGCATTTATACTGTAGGACAACAAATGCGCCCAAAGAGCTTTAACCTCTACATTTTGATATTTGTATCTCTGATGTGAGTGCTATAGGCATCAGTCATTATGATCTTGGTAGCTGTCTTGAGTAAAGGTAGGCATGCTCTGAGACAACTTTTAACCAGGCTTAACTTTGTGTCTAAGCTTCTTGCTGTATTATGCTGAAGAAGCATCACTGAGAGCAGTCAACTGAGAGCCTGACTGTGCAAGGGGGGGGGGGATACAGAAAACACTATGGGTTTAAAAGGAGCTGGTGCATATTTTATTTCCATTGATCACTTGATGCAATGGGAAATGCAAATCAGCCTGGAGTCTCTCACACACCCCAGTCCTATCACCTCCTCTCTCACAAAGAAGAATGAATTTGCATTTCTCTTGCTGTGTCATTGCATCCTGGGTCTGTACAAAACAATAGTTCTCCTTCGTATAGTTTGTGAATCCACACTCATGGGTTATGCACCTGCGCAGAACGGCCGATCGGAGGCTTGAAAAGCTATTGGTCAAAAGTTTTGGCGGTAAGACCGCCCACCGTACCGCCCACCCTGAGGCGCCCGCGCGCCATTTTACCTCAGTTCTCTTCTTTCCGCCATAGCAGCAGGACGATCGTTGAGAGCTTCCTCAATTTTTTCGCCCTTCTGAGGGAAAGTCTTTTGGCAAACTTTTCAATTTTTGCGGTGATCTTGTCCTTTGGGCAGGATCGCCACCCCGGTGCTGTTTCTTCCTTCTGGTGGACTCAGTTACCTACTCGCTTCGGTCACCGTTTCCCCCCTCAAGGGGGTGGCGGCTGGCCAGCCCTTCGGGGTATCCGCGTTCCAGAAACTTCTGTTGGAAGAATTTTTCTTTGATGGCCGCGGCCTTCAAACAGTGTTCGGCTTGCCTGAAAAAGTTTCCGGCCTCCGACGGGCATAGCCTCTGCCTTTTTTGCCTCGGAGAGTCTCATCAGAGCCAGTCTTGCCCTCACTGCAAGAAATTCACCCGTCTGGCGGTGCAGAACCGGAGCTACTGGCTCAAAGCCCATCTGATGGAACTCTCTCTGGCTCCCGCTGCGGCCGCTTCTTCCTCGGCTAGTGTCTCTCAGCCTCCTCCGCCTTCAGCTTCTTCTTCCGCTCTCCCCATCAAGAAGAAGAAGAGGGACAAGAACGGAGAGAAGAAAAAGAAACACGGGTCGGAGAAGAGGCGATCGCTCCCGCCTACTCCGCGCACCCCTGTCTCTCCGGGACCTTCGCCGCCATACTCGGTCGCGAGATGTCCGTCGCCTGGGTCTTCCATCTGGGGAGGACGGTCCTCCTCGGGATCGCCTGAAAAAGGACGCAGGGCTGGGGCTCCAGCTCGCCCACTTCAGGTTCTCCCGTCGCCGCCTCGTGGGAGGGCCCGTTCGCCGATGAGACAGGCCTCCGTCTCCCCAAGGCCCAGGACTCCAACGCTAGACGACGCGGCAATCACCATGCCGGCCACCGTTTCGTCGCCGATTCTACCAGCCACCGTTTCGTCGGCCACCATTTCATCGCTCCCGACGATGCCGGATCCATCCCAGATGGAGCTCCTGAAAGGGATGTTTGACGTCATGGCTCAGACTTTTGCCAGCCAGTTTAAGACCTCCATGCCTGCGGCCTCTGCGGCTCCGGTTCCGACCTCCGCAAGCCCCAGGGATGTTGGCCCTGCTGTGGCCCTTCCGACTTCCCGAGGGTCGAGTATTCGCTCCGCTGGCCCACCCACATCGTCGTGGGTTGGTCCAGACGTTGATGCGGTGGACTCCCATCCCGCCGGCCCGCCCAGGCCGTACTGGCGCGGTCCCTACGTGGATGTAAGAGTCCCTCCCTCGTCCTCCGATGACTCCAGCGCCTCTTCGGAGGAGGACGAGGGAGACGTCGACGCCGAGAGGACGCCGGACCAGGCCATCGGCGCGGTTGACCCACCGCGTGGTGAGGATCAACGCTCGCTTACGGCCATGCTGACACGGCTCGGCACCGCTCTGAACCTGAAGGTGGACCAGCCCCCACTGGAAGGTGAAGACCAAATGACCGCCAAGCTGGACAGACGGGCGGTACGGCCGGTACACATCACCATGCTGCCGTCCATGTTGACGTCGGCGAAGGCGACATGGATGAAGCCGGTGTCAGCACACTCCGTTTCGTCCAGGCTCGACGGCATGTATAGAGTCCTGGACGAGAACGCCGAGTTCCTGCAGGCGCACCCCCTGCCCAATTCCCTGGTGGTCAAGGCCTTTCAACACAGGACGGCCACCAGCGGGTTCCCGGTGCCTTCGACCCCGGAAGGGAAGAAGCTGGACGCGGTGGGCCGTAAATTCTACGCCACCGGTTCCCTCTTCCTCCGCGCCGCCAACTACTCGGCCACCATGGGCCTGTACCAGTCTCACCTCTGGGAGCGAGTGAAGGCCGAAACGGCGATGTTACCTGCCGACGCCCAGAAATGGATCGACGCGCTGGCATCCGAGGGCGATTTCCTGGCGGAGCAACAAATGCGAACAGCCAGGCATATAAATGACTATGCAGCGAAGGACATGGCGTCTGCGATCCTGCTCCGTCGCCACGCCTGGCTTAGGGGCACCTCCCTCGATGATGCTATGAAGAAGCTCATCGAGGAGTTTCCCTTCGACGGACAGGGTCTCTTCGGGCAGGACACGGACAAGGTCCTCAATGAGATGCGGCAGACCAACTCCACCACCAAGTTCCTGGGGCTCACCACGCCGGCTCCGGCTGCCAGGCCGAGATTCCAGCCCTTCATGCGGCGGTACCAGGGGAACCCGCAACAACAGGGTGGCCCCGTGGAGCAGCCAAGGTCTGGCTCCTTCAAGCAACGGCCCCAGCACAAGCCCCGCTACCAGCCATACGGGCACGGCAAGCGTTCGGACGCTAAGTCCAAGTCGCGCGTTTGAAGCTGCGACGGCCGAGTCTCTCTCGCTCCACATCCCGTACCTCCCCCTCCGGAACTTCCTCCAGGTATGGTCAGGCATCACGGACGACCAGTGGGTCTTAAAGATCTTGTCCTCTGGCTACGCCATCGAGTTCGTGCAGGCGCCTCGGGTAGGAAGACATCGTCTCACCACCTCGTCCCCCCATTTGGAGGAAGAAATATCAACTCTTCTGTCCAAGGGAGCCATCGAGTGGGTGGCGCCGCCCGATTGGGACAACGGCTTCTACTCGAGGTACTTCGTGGTTCAGAAGAAGGACGGAGGACTTCGCCCGATTCTGGACCTGCGCCGCCTCAACAAGTGCATCCACACCAGGAAGTTCCGGATGGTGATGTGGGAGTTCATTATACTTTTAGCTTAAAACATTTTAGCTGGAAACTTTTAGCTTAAACATGTGTGGCATATAGCTGGCAATTGTGGTTACCACAACAAGACCTGCGGTTAGACACTTCCTGCATCAACAAGCGCTTCCTGCCTCTGAGATTCTACTTCTGAGCAGAGATTCTACCTTTATGCAGAGCGGGTTTGATGCAGAAAAGCGTCCCAATGTAATCTTCATATAAATGCTTTTGGTATTAGCCATTTTACAGCTGAAGTTAGATCGTAGCTACTGCTGAATATACAGGTAACAGCTTTTGCAAGGGTACCGCCACAGAGAATAGGCTTTGGCCTAGTCTGGCAGGATATAAGCTACTGCGCATGTACTAGTAAGAGATATAGGTCATGCCATATATGGTTATGCTATAGAGAATGTCATATTATTGGCTGAATACCACTGCACCTATGCTTGCGTATACATCCTGTGTATGCTGTCGTAATACATCCTGTGGAACCTGTGTATTTTTCAATAAAAACTTGCTCCCCGGTGCCGGAGCAGCTTCTCTTTCTTGCGCACCTTTAACTCTGACTGCTGTTTCAGTTTCTTTTGACTTTATGCTTACACCCTTGTTGAGCTGGATTCTCAACAAGTGCTTGGTCAATCTCTGACCTGATCTCCTTTTCTGTAGCCACCTTCTGGCTAGAATTTCTCCACATCTGGTGCCCCGTGTGAGGCAAATCAGATTGTAATCGACCGGATCCAGATTACAATCTCCCTTCACTTCGACCACGCTCACGACTTCAGCGCTGCGGCCCCACAGTCCTCACCCACGACCGGCTAGGTCCAGGACGTCCCTCGTCATCCGTGTAAGGATCCCGGGTGAGTGACACAGTCAAGTTAGAGTACTTAGACAAGACAAGACAAGACAACATGGGCAGTGGTCTCTCTTCTCTGCAACAAAAGTATTGTCAGGATCTTAAACACCTCCTGCAGAAAAATGGACAAGCAGTATCAATCAATGAAATAGAGCAACTCGTTAAGGCAATTTACGATTTTTGTCCATGGGTCCCAGAAAACGGGACTTTAAAGTTACAAGTGTGGGACAAAATTGGGACTCAATTTCAAAACCACCCCAGAGTCAGTGTAACCGTACAACTCCTGTGGTGCAAAGTACGAATCTGCTTGCAAAGTCTCACCCCGAAAAATATTTTGTTGGATCAAGTAGTGACAGTGCCTCTGCCGCAGATTCTGCTGCCATGTCCGTTACAAAGACCGGACTTAAAACGGGACTCTGATCCTACGGCACCACCACCATATGCCACCCCACCAGATCCTCCTGATCTGAATAATAAACAACCGAAGAACATTTTTTTGGCCCAAAGCCTGACCACCTCCATGCCACAAATACTGCCACCTGCTACTGGAGATCCTCTATCCCCAACAGCACCTCCGCCATATGGGCCACAATTGCCTCCGAAACCCCCTGATGAAGGTGGAACGTTATATCCTGTTTTGCAGCAATCAAGTACTGTTACCCCGTTCTCTGCTGCTTTAACTGCGGCTGTTCTGGACTTGGAGGCTGCTATTACATTTCCAATCATCAGAAGTGCCTCAATAGTTGCAAATACTCTAGACCTCCCTGCCACCTCATCGCAGATAGAAGCTATTACTGCATGCAGAATGGCAGGCAGAGAGGGTTCTGAGGGCAGCACAGAGGACCTTGGCTCATCCCTGAAGTGCCCCCCATCACGAAAGGTGGAGAAATGGACCAAGCAGGAGAAGCCGAGTGATAAGCTTGATTCCTCACTTGGGGGCAGGAATTGGAAGGATGAGCCAGAGGAGGAAGGCAGAAAACCCAAAATCAGAAAGGGGTCTTCTCGCAAATCCAACATGACAGTTTTTCACTTGGTTAAGATTCAAATACTGCAACTGAAAGAAGCCCAGAGAAAACGTGGCATGGATCCTTCCTCTATGGATGGCAGGTTTCTGCCAAAATACAAGGTGGGAGAAGATATAATCCAGTTTTTGGCTAAATTACTTGCAAATTTTGGAGAAGCTGTTCTTTTGGGTTCTTGCATTTTCTACCTGCTGAAATACAGATGGGTGTGCCTGGAGAGTGAAGGACTGAGTGAGTAGCTGAAAAGCTGAAAGATGTGCTTGTTTGGAGGGCGGAGGGTTGCCTGGTTGTTTTGTGACCAAGAACTGTGCTGGAGGGAAGATGGTGTTTAAATTCTAGTCTGAAGAGATCTTCAATCAACATTTGGACTCTTAATTTGGACATTTTAATTTGGACTAAAAAGTTTGTGTGGGCCAAAGATGAATTGGCCTTGTTTGCATTATAAAACCTGAAAACCTCTTTAAAATTGTCTAAATGCCTTCTGGTAGGAAATGTTAAAATGATATGTGTAGTTTGTTTGCTAGAATTGTTAGAGAAACTTTCTTGTAAGGAAGAAAGGAAATGTGCTTGCCTGTTTTAAAAATGCATACAGTGAACTATGACAAAAAGCATGATTTTACAAGAAGATCATGGTTTTTGTCACCCTAATGAGGGGGGTGTCGTGGAATGAAGGTCCTGCTCATTCCATGTTTCCTGCCTCCTGAAAAAGAGGGGGGAGATGCCTCTGCAAGATGGTGACACCTGGGAGCCATGGCCACATGGCAGACTTGGGGAAGAGGGGATGGAACCTGGTGTGTGATTGACATGTCTTCTTGTTGGAAGGTCCATGGGGGTAAACCCTAAGGAGGGTAAAAGGGAGGATCCTGATGGGAGGGGTCTTATCCGAGAGGAGGAGACCCTCACACATTCAAGGAGTCGCTCTTGAAAAGCTGGCTGGCAAACAGCCAAAATGTAGTCTCTTGGAAAGGGGGGGGCGACCAGCCTTCTTCCTCCCCCCCTCCAACAGATTGCTTTAACTATGTGTTTTTGATCTTTTACTGGAATGTATTTTGGGACTTTGCTGTACTTGTAATACAATTATGAAAATGCCTGGAAGAGTTTTTTCACTGTAACCCTATATATGTAACTGAGTTTGTTATATTGCAATGGTGTTATTCGATATGTCAGGCATGTTTCATGTCTAGTTCCATGGTGCAATCTCTTGTGGAGAGGGTTGTAATAACATGGCACTGGTCATCAAACATGGCATGTTCATGTTTCTTAGAGGAGCTGGTTGCCCTGTAGGTGGGCCTCTTGACTCCCTCTTGCAACTTTATGGTGTTAAAAAATGTTTTCTACTATGGATGAAGATGCTCATCTTTCATCACCTGACATAGATAGTCAATTTATTTGAAAGCCAGATATTGTTTAGATAAATTTTGACCCTGATTGGTTTCAAGCCAGATTGAGAAAGAACTTCAGGATCTGTAGGAGATTGTGACTGATAATGTGCATAATGATGTATCTACTGAATAGAAAGGAAGCCTCAGGTTGTGAGCAGTTCAGAATATGTGCTGTTTTACAGAATGCCTTGCCAGCATGGTAGGATGCATTATGGTCCTGCTTGTCGGGAGCAAGGTGGTTAAGACAAGTACTAATTGCCATAGGTGTTTTTATAGTAAGCTGCATTATGTTATGTTGTTGTATTCAATGTGTACCAAATCTTATGGCTGTGAGTAAAAACTGTTTTCATGCATCAGGAAGATCCGCAGGGTTTACTCAAAACCAAATCTATCAAGCTCGCTATCAGAATGAGATCTGTCAGGGTAATTATCGAGCCGTTCCCCGTGTGGCAGAGGAGACCTATGATGATGGGGAATATGTATATTGTTTGCCAACAAATAACGTGGAATATGAAGATGTTAACTCAGAGTCTGATAGCGAGATTGAATTCCAGCGTGTGTATAATTGGCAAACTATGTCCCACAAAAAATAATAAATTTAAGAAGTGGAAATGTGGGAGTTCATTATACTTTTAGCTTAAAACATTTTAGCTGGAAACTTTTAGCTTAAACATGTGTGGCATATAGCTGGCAATTGTGGTTACCACAACAAGACCTGCGGTTAGACACTTCCTGCATCAACAAGCGCTTCCTGCCTCTGAGATTCTACTTCTGAGCAGAGATTCTACCTTTATGCAGAGCGGGTTTGATGCAGAAAAGCGTCCCAATGTAATCTTCATATAAATGCTTTTGGTATTAGCCATTTTACAGCTGAAGTTAGATCGTAGCTACTGCTGAATATACAGGTAACAGCTTTTGCAAGGGTACCGCCACAGAGAATAGGCTTTGGCCTAGTCTGGCAGGATATAAGCTACTGCGCATGTACTAGTAAGAGATATAGGTCATGCCATATATGGTTATGCTATAGAGAATGTCATATTATTGGCTGAATACCACTGCACCTATGCTTGCGTATACATCCTGTGTATGCTGTCGTAATACATCCTGTGGAACCTGTGTATTTTTCAATAAAAACTTGCTCCCCGGTGCCGGAGCAGCTTCTCTTTCTTGCGCACCTTTAACTCTGACTGCTGTTTCAGTTTCTTTTGACTTTATGCTTACACCCTTGTTGAGCTGGATTCTCAACAAGTGCTTGGTCAATCTCTGACCTGATCTCCTTTTCTGTAGCCACCTTCTGGCTAGAATTTCTCCACATGGTGACCCTGCAGACCGTCCTTCCCCTCATCAACAAAGGGGACTGGTTCACAGTCATAGACCTCAAGGACGCTTACTTCCATGTCTCCATCCTCGAGGAGCACCGAAGGTTCCTCCGGTTCCGCATCGGCGATTCGGTGTACCAGTACCGATGTCTACCGTTCGGTCTGGCCACGGCACCACGAGTCTTCACCAAATGTATGGCTCCGGTGGCTGCCTTCCTTCGCCAGTGGGGAATCAGGGTCTTCCCATACATCGACGACTGGCTGATTGTATCCCACACCAGCTCATCGGCCACTCGGGACACGCAATTCACGGTCCACCTCATGGAGAGTTTCGGCCTCAGGATCAACTTCACCAAATCGAAGCTGATTCCCTCTCAACGTGTCGAGTACATCGGAGTGGTACTCGACTCGCTTGCCACCAGAGCCTTTGCACCCCAGAAGCGCTTGCAGGACATCGCGCAGGGGGTGAACGATTTTCGCACCAAACCGTGCGTCCGAGCGAAGAGGGCTCAAAGACTGCTAGGCCTTATGGCCTCAACGACGGCTGTGGTCCCCCACGCCAAGTTAAAGTTCCGGTCCCTACAGTCGTGGCTTCTACACGAATTCGACACGCTCCGGGAGAGTCAGTCCAAACGGCTAACTCCGTCTCCAGAGCTAAGGGACCAGCTACTGTGGTGGACGACGCCACTCAACGTGACAACGGGGAAGAGCTTTTACCCCCCGCAACCCTCGTTGCAAATATTGACCGACGCAAGCAACCTCGGCTGGGGGGCTGCCTGCGGGACTCTCACGGTCAACAACCCTTGGTCGCCTCAGGAGATGGTGCACCATATCAACTACTTGGAGCTACTGGCCATTTGGAAGGCCCTCCGTTCCTTCGAGAGCCTGCTCATGGGCAAGGCGGTCCAAGTGGCATCGGACAACACCACGGCGGTGGCGTATCTGAACAAGCAGGGAGGAACACGGTCCACCACCCTTCTTTACCTCGCCGTGCAACTCTGGGAGTGGTGCCTGGAGAGGCACATTTTCCCGATTGGAGTGCACATTCAGGGCAAGCTGAATGTCCTGGCCGACCATCTCAGCCGCCTTACCTCGACGACCCACGAATGGGAACTGAACGACGAGGTTTTTCAGTTGCTTTGCGAAGCCTGGGGGACTCCGAACATCGACCTCTTTGCATCGGAGTCCAACACGAAATGCCACAGGTACTGCTCCAGGGCAGGCATTGGGATGAACTCCGAGGGCGATGCCTTCATGAAACGGTGGGATCAGGACTATTTCTACGCTTTTCCTCCGTTTCCTCTGGTTCAGAAGGTTCTCACCAAAATGTACCAACACAGGACCAGCGCAATCCTTGTGGCCCCAGCATGGCCTCGTCAACCATGGTTTCCGCTGCTGTTGCGCATGTCATCTCAGCATCGCACGCTACCGGAGTCACCGACGCTTCTCCAAATGGAGCAGGGCCAGCTTCACCACTCAGACCTGCCCAGCCTCCACCTCACCGCGTGGAGGATAACCCCAGACTGTCCAGGATCCTGGAACTAGCCAGGCGCCCTTCCACAAGGAAGTCCTACGCTTCCAAATACAAACGCTTTTGTGCTTTCCTGGCATCCCAGCGGACGTCCCCTCCACAGGTGGGACTGCAGGACGTCTTGACCTACCTCCTCCATCTGGCGGAATCTGGCCTCAGCATCACCTCCATCCGAGTACACCTCGCAGCGGTGGTGGCTCACTCGCCGGCTGGTTCGCCCGCTTCTGGAGCTTTCTGCGACCAAACGGTGAAACGTTTCCTCAAGGGGCTATGCAACGCCTTCCCTCCGGGCAGGACTCCGACGGCCCAATGGTCACTCTCTACCGTCCTCAACGCGCTCACCAGGACTCCTTTCAAGCCCATGGCTACCACGGATGCTCGTCTCCTCACTTGGAAGATGGCTTTTCTTGTGGCCATCACGTCTGCTCGACGAGCTGGTGAGCTAGTTGCCCTGCGGGCAGACGCACCCTTTCTTCAATTCTTCAATGACCGTGTGGTACTCCAAGCGGACATCACCTTTCTTCCCAAGGTGGTCTCCCAGTTTCATATGGCACAGACTATCTCCTTGCCTACATTCTTCCAGAACCCCACTAACGCCCAAGAAAGGACGGCACATTCTGGATGTCAAACGAGCTTTATTGTTTTACACCAGCAGGACAAGGGAGTTCAGGAAGTCGCAACGCCTTTTCGTGGCGTATGGGGGCAAGTCCAAAGGTGAACCCATCTCTGCGCAGCGGTTCTCCAAATGGATCACCTCTACCATCTACTTGGCCTACGAGTCGGCATCGCTGCCCCCTCCACCGCATGTCAGGGCGCACTCTACCAGAGCGGTTGCAACCTCCACGGCCTTTCTGGAGGGCACACCGCTTGAGGACATCTGTAAGGCTGCCACCTGGTCCAGACCTTCTACATTTGTCCAGCACTACAGGGTGGACACCAGAGCCACTGCGGATGCCAGGCTTGGCCGTGTCGTCCTCACTCGGGGGCTCCAGGCCCATCGCCCTTGACGGTCCACCCTGCCTGACCGTCATCATCTTCATCGTGGGATCATCTCATCCGACTGCCCACCGACCAAGTAAGTGTGAGCTTGCTAATCTCCCATGAGTGTGGATTCACAAACTATACGAAGGAGATAGTTCGGTTTCACTTACCAGTGATAACTTTCGTTCTTCGAGTATATAGTTTGTGAATACACACTACCCACCCTGCCTCCCCTCTTGAGCTGCACGGATGAGATCAATTGGTTTATCCTGTGCTTGGCTTAAGTATGGAACTGAGGTAAAATGGCGCGCGGGCGCCTCAGGGTGGGCGGTATGGTGGGCGGTCTTACCGCCAAAACTTTTGACCAATAGCTTTTCAAGCCTCCGATCGGCCGTTCTGCGCAGGCGCATAACCCATGAGTGTGTATTCACAAACTATATACTCGAAGAATGAAAGTTATCACTGGTAAGTGAAACCGAACTTTTTCAACCTTGGAGCTTCTGATGGCTGCTCCTAGAAGCCTTGGAAAATGTTGTAGGTTCTTGGCTGTGTTAAGTGAGACCTATGTTTTGTTGTCCATTCATGTCTATAGGCCCATGGTTTGGCTAGCAATTAGCAATTACACTTATATACCATCCCACCCCATAGCACATAGAGCAAACTTTGGGTGGTTCACAAGGTAATTAAATTTTTTGTTGCCAACATGCTGGGTACTCATTTTACCAACTTCAGTAGGATGGGAGCCCATCAGGATTGAATTTAAAACATCAGCAGTTTTAGCTGCATTAACACAGTTTAACCACTGTGCCATAAGGGCTACCTAGTGTAAATCTAGTTTTGGAAGGGTAGCATAGGTTTATAAATGGTTAACTACACTAATGTTTTCATTCCATTAATTTAACAAATTTAGTGCTTTCAGTTTAGGATGTTAATAGCAACAAGTTAATTTCCCAATTTGCAACACTTAGTTTTAACTTTTTACACCCAACATTCCGGGGTACACAGAAAGAGCCTCCTCAAAGATTGTGGTATTTTTGAACCACAATCAGGCCTATCCCGGGCAATGGACATCTTGTGCCAGCTAACCTTTCACACACTAGGTAGACGAAAAGTACTACAGAATAAACTCACCAAAGGTGACTTCATTTTGGCAGTTTCACGCCTGGCCTAGACACATACCTGTCAACATTCCTGGATTGACCGGGATTTCCCAGTTTTCGGTGCCAATTTGCGCCATTTTCCGCCCCGCGCTGCCGAAACCCCAGAATTTGGCAGCGGGGGAAAGGAGGTACTGCACAGCCCTTCTGCGCAGGTTGCCTTCTACGCATGCGTAGAAGGGTTTTACGCTTGCGTAGAACCCTTCTACGCTTGCGTAGAAGGCTACGCAAGCGTAAAACCCTTCTACGCATGCGTAGAAGGCGACCTGCGCAGAACGGTTCTGCGCAGGTCCCGGATTGGTCAGAGCCGCGGTTGACAGGTATGCCTAGACATGGAAGAAGAAGACTCACCATTTCTAGATTTGGCTTTTTATCTCAGCTACTGAAAAGCACTGGAGTAAAGAAATGACTGGCTGGAATGATAAATTCATGTCAGAAATTGTTCTGGGTTGATAGGATTTTTGTGGAAGAAACTCCGCTCAGGGGACACCCAAATGAGGCTCCTTTCATATCCCCAAGAGCTGGGCTAGAGACAGGCGCTGAATCTATCATGCAGTACCTGTGTATCGAACTGCCGACTTGTCAGCCTTCCAGCTAACAAGGTGAGCTTCTTAACCACTGAGCCACCGCAGCCCCGAATGACTGGAATGAAGTGGAAGTATAGTGATAAATTTGGAAGTTCACGTGTTTATCATGGCTGTATCGATTGCCACATCTGTCATAAATGGGGTCCAAAAATGCAGGCAGCTTGACACATATCAACAAGTGAGGAGCAGCTCTTTGTAAAGCAATTGTCTCTCAATTGTCCATTCAAAACAAAATACCCTCGAATACTTTGAATTATAATAGGGCTAACTTGCAGGTATGTTTTTCACAGGAAAATGTGTTCTTCTCCCAGGTACTGTGAGAATTCAGAGAAAAGAATGCCTTGAACGAAGTTGTAATCTCTAAATTGTAATCTCTACTACTCAGAAAGTTCCAAACATTCAGTGCTTCTAACACCATTAAAGTATATCAATCCCACAATACTTTGTAACAGAACTCTTTTGTGATTCTTGTATATTTTCTACGGGGGACAGTTTCAGATACATTTGATTGAAGATTAAGGGATGTTCCACTACATTTCTTGTGGATTACAGTATTTTGTAGTTTTCTGAGAAGAGTAAACAATGTTCTTTCAAAGACACTCCTAAAGTACACTGTTCTGTGACAGCAATGAGGTGAGTCACCCATAATCTTATTTTCCCATCAGTTCTATTAACCATTTCCTTTATGTTATTGTCAAAATGGATGTTAGATCCTCTTCACTTGTTAACAGAACAAAGAGGGGGAAAAGTTTATTTTTCATTACAGAAGGATAGATATCCATGTACTGTATCATCAGATGAAAATCAAAGGAGATGTATGGAATCCTAAATTTTCCTAAGGTTCCCCTTGCTTGAACGCCAGTCGTATCCATCTCTAGGGTTCAGTGCTCATCTCTGTTTCAAAGCCAAAGAGCCAGCATTGTCTGCTTCTGTAGATGTTTCCATGGTCATGTGGCAGGCATGACTAGACACCGGAGCGCACAGAATGCTGTTTCCTTCCCACTGAAGTGATCCCTATTTATCTACTTGCAATTTTTTGCTTTTGAACTGCTAGATTGCCAGGAGCTGGGACAAAGACGGGAGCTCATTCCATCCTGCAGTACTCGGGAATCAAGCTGCTGACCTTCCGTCTCCCAGTCATCATCTTAGCCACTTGAGCTAATACTTAACAGATTTATTGGCATGACTAGAACTTAGTTACATTTGGGTAAACATCACTAGAAGTCTACTTTTTAAGGCCAGATTTGAATTGGATAGGTAAACAAATTTCTGGAAAATATTTTTGTTTACCATTTTATCTGTTAAATGTTATTTTGCTTTTCTAAGTGTTTTTGCTGCATGATTTGTTGTTGTTCAGTCGCACAGTCGATTCCGACCCCATGGACCATTGGCCTCCAGGCACCTCTGTCCTCCACCATCCTCCTCAACCCGCCCAGCTCTATTGCATCTATGATACCATCTAGCCATCTCATTTTGGGATGCCCCCTTCTTCTTTTGCCTTCTACCTTTCCTAGCATCAAGGCTTTCTCATGTGAATCCTCCCTTCTCATTTGATGTCCAAAGTACTTTAGCTGCATGATTTACTAAAAATAAGAGAGAGATAAAGGTAAAGATTCCCCTTGCTCGAAAGCCAGTCGTATCCAACTCTAGGGTGCAATGCTCATCTCTGTTTCAAAGCCGAAGAGCCAGTGCTGTCTGCTTCTGCAGACATTTCTGTGGTCATGTGGCAGGCATGACTAGACACCGGAGCACACGGAGCGCTGTTGCCTTCCCACCGAAGTGGTACCTATTTATCTACTTGAAATTTCTTGCTTTTGAATTGCTAGGTTGGCAGATATAGATATATAGATATACATAAGGTCAAAAATAATAAGCATAGAAGTATTCTGGATACTATTTGGAGATTCTATCAATATATTCCTATTTAAACATCTTTTCAGTGTAACTGCTGAGTTTATCTGGTGTACTAATTCAATTGCTACATTATGAGATTTCTAGCTCTAATGTAGTAGCGAACTGATCTTCCAGGAATGTATTAGAATCATTTGTACTAGCTACTAATGGTTATGCTCAACCATCTATCTTTATTATCCACTTGCATAAGTTCTGTTTCTACTTCACCCATTTTCTTTGAATTGATCTTACTGATTGCAATAATCATTCTGTAAGAATGAATTTACTCTAGTTTCTCTCTAATTGTCTTATACTCCCTGAAGACTTCATTGACTTTCTGCAACTCTTATCACTATATGAGAATACAATGGTATCATTGTGCAGCAGAGCAAATCAACACTCTACAAGGGAATTCAAACATGGGGACAGCCCAAACAAAAAAAAATATAACTTTGAAAGCACTTAATTTGGAGCTACTGTAGCAGACTTTCTGTTTTTGCTTTATTCAAAGTTTGGGCAAAAAGGTTTTACATTATGATTTTTTAAAAATAAAGCTTTTTTTACCACCACCACCCAAAAAATTCAGAACCAACTTAAATGTCCATAAATTTAAAACAGAGGGTAAAAATTGAAAAGGCCAGTTTTGAATAACTTGAAAGAGAATGGTTGGTTATACCAACTTTTAAAATATATAATTTGGAAAGAATCCAGGCTGCAAGGGCTAAAATAGTGAAATACTGGGAAAGGCCTTTCAAAAAATTATTTTCTGACAATCTACACATTATTTACCTCTTTTTTAGGGCACCTCTGGTGCAGGTTGATGTGCTCTTTCTTTGGACGCCACTGCAGACTAACTCACCCCAATGCACTGGGATTTTAGCCCCTAACACAGGGTTCTACTATTTTGTGATGCTTTTTTTAAATCTCATTCCCAGCAAATGTTGATGTTGGGAATGGGATAAAAGAAAGTGAACTCACTGTGAAAGCTGATTCTGGTGTAAGCTCTCAGTATGGTGCAGCAGCTGATGAGTCACTGCATAATAGAAGCAAATTAAAAATTTCCCCCTGATCATCTGGGGATGGTTAGGGGAAGTGTAACTTTTTCTTCAAGTTTGGTAGATGATCACTGCTACACTTAGCAGAGCAGTGTAGTTCCCAACATGGGGCCCACACCCTTAAGTCAATACATTGGCTGATCAGTGCTTTGGGGAATGACTTAGGCTTCTGGGAATTGAAGTCCAAAAATCAAAGATCAGGAAACACTAAATTAGAGCATTCCAGAATAGATGCATTGTTGTAGCTTTGTGCTGGGGGTGAGATTCTAGGGCAATGAAAGGTCACAGAGATGAGTCAAAAGGCAGTTTTTAAAGAGTAAAAAACAGGCTTATTTTAAACAAAGTAATGGAATTAAAATCCTCCAGAGTGGAGGATATATTTTGCCATTTATCTCTAAGGAATTAGCACGCAATTTGAAAATCATATTCAAGGTATTTCTGCATTATATTGTTGAATACATGCCAGAAAACAGCCATGACTATTGTTTTATATTCTTCTGAGATTTTCCTTTGCTTTGTGTCTCTTTCTGAAAGATAGTGGGCACAAAAGGGTATCTTGTTGACCCTCTGGACTGCTGCCATTGGCATTATCAACATTCAGACTACCCTTTGCTATATAAAGCCTGGCTTTCTTTTTCCTGTTGGCAACACTGGCACAATATTATTCAGCATTATCGGTATGTTTACTGGCGTTTTAAATTGTAGATAGAGAAGCAAAATACCTGACATTCATAACCCAGAAGCTTTTTTTAAGAGTTGAATCAATATTACCTTGGCTAGTTTTTATTTTCTCACATCTCTGTTCAAAATTAGCTAACTCTGTCTTCTTATTTTTGCTCTGTTTGTTCTTTGGTCAAAAAATTTAATATTCTTCTTTGGGCTCCTAAATTTATTCATGAACACTTTTTTCAAAGCTTCCAGTAGCTCCTTATTTGAGTTTCTTAAAAATGTATTCATTCTAATTTACTTCAGGATAATTCCTTATACTTGTAGGAATCGGGGCCGCTGAGGGCCATAGGTCCCGGAGGAGACTGATCAAGGAACGATACGAGGCAGTATGGAGGAGGATAAGATCAGTAGTTTATTGAGAAAAGGCTGCAACATATATAGAAGGAAAAGCGCAACGGTGGCAAAACTGTCATCCGGCAGAAATGACATCACCTGCGTGCTCAAGTTAATTGGGAATCTCTTTGGGGAAGTTAATTAACTGGGGCAAACATGAACTTAGGAATCCTCATTGTTCAGGGATCAGGCAGGGGTAAACATGGCATCTGTTTGTGCCTGAGATTACACGGAGACACGGAGATGAGTGATTAACTGGGTTAGGTATCTGCTCTCTCAGCAGAACCGCTGGTCAGGTCAGGAGTTGGGTGAATCAAACCCTATCATTTATCCACCCCCCTTAATTTCTCTGCCCGCAGACACCACGAGCCAGGAGTTTTCTCTACCGTAGTGGCCTCTGCCACTGCCGTTCCGTGCCCACTGGGCACGGGGAAACCACATCTCCCCTTTAAATTTCATTTAAGGACCTGACCGGCGACTTTGCGTAGGAGCGGCATCAGCTGCTGAGCAGGAATGACGTTTCGGGGTTCCTTCTCGGGGCGGCACTTCGAGATCAGTGAGGGAATACATTGTGCAAAGCAGCATAATGCTATGCCTAGTATAATCACCCCCACAACCACCTTGAGTACCGTCTGGAGCCACCCCCATGGAATCCATGACCACATCCAGCTCCACAATGAACTCCACCAAGCCCCCCATGCCGAGCCTTCTCTGATACCCTCGACTATGGTGTGGAGGTCCGTGAGCTGAGTCTGTATTCTGCGGGAATTGTCAGTAAGATTGAAACAACACATACCATGAAAGGATTCGCAACCCAGGTGGTGCAACAATAAGAGATAGTCTATGGCCGCTCGATTGTCAAGAATAGCATGGCGAAGTTCTGCCTGCTCCTGGTTGAGCAGCGCTATCGCTGTGGAAGTACGGTTAATGGCTTTGGCTAATCCGCAAGCCAAACGACTGATCCTTCGAGCGTTGCCGACGGCTAAGCCTGGCACGCCAACGATGCTGACTGACAACGAGACATATTCGGCTGGACTCAGGACTCTAAAGCTGCTATCACATGAGCTGTCTAACTGTGTGGTGCGAGTGTGCCGTGTGAGTGTGGGAACATTTGAAACATTTGTGCTTGGGGTAACCATATCCTTAGTTGGGAGCAACAGTGTCAAGCGACTAAGGCAACATGTGGAATCTGATACATTTGCAGGGATATAGTTGAAAGTATACTGATTACATGTGAAGAACCAACCGGGTGGCAATGTAACATGAGCATACATAGAACCAAGTGTCTCTGGTTTATCACAAGTCCAATTGCTGCTGCCGGTATCGAGGCAGCGGCGCTGGGTTCGGCCGACTGCGGCGCAGCCGACTATTCGAGCACAAGTAGAGTTCGGGCTGGCCGCCACTCGCGGGGTGTGAAGAGTGGCTGCATTAGCCGGCAAAGTCATAGTGAGCCGCAATCCCCCCCAGCGAGCGTAGACTGCAAAGCTCGCAGGGAGATGCGGTCCGAAAATCTTCTTCAGCAGCCAGTCGCCATCCCTGGCGCGCACATCGAGAGTGTGGCACACTGGGATGAGACAGGTGCTCAGAAGTGAAGCAGAATCTGCGTCCTGCTTCAGGCAAAAATCGGACTGGTTGACGAGACCCGCCAACCTTTCCCACAGGTTGTAATGCATCCAGGCGGAGAGGTCTCCATCTGGCAGCAAACCGTTGGCCCCAAATGGGGCGGCCTGAACGCCTCCCCCCATAAACAGGGATAGGGTCAGGATGATGAGAACTGCCACGGAGTTGGCGTTGATCTGGGCGAAAACTGCAGCCAAGAAGTTCTCCGGTGTCGGCTCCCTCTCCCCGCGTCGGAGGGCGTCCTGGGCCTCATTGCAAAGAGCCTTGATCATCCCCCAGGTGACCTTCGGCGCTGTCATCCGTGGCCGCCTCCTCCGACGGGTCCTCTCGGTCAGGGTGAGGTCCTCCATCTCCGGGATCGGACTCTGGTCGGTCTGGGTCCACGCCATGTGGTTCCAAGTGAGGCTTGATACACCGAGCTGGAATCCAAACGACACCTGTAGGAGACATAACTGCAGCATACCCTCTCCCCCAGGTTATGAGCGGCGCCGGGCCCCTCCAAGAAGGGTCCGGTGGCACCCGGTATCGGACCATCGGTTGCGAGAGAGCTTCCAAACGGCGGAAGTGCTTCTCCTGTGGCGTGCAATCCGAAAAACCGTTAAGGTGATTGTAAGTGAACAATACCTTATTCAGACAATGCTGAGCCTGAGCCTGTGACTTGGGGAGGGCCGGTGGCTCCCCCCTTTCTGTTTGTTTGTCAATATAGGACTTGAGCGTCCGATTGACCCGTTCCACAATCGCTTGCCCTTGCGGATTGTAAGGAACGCCAAAAATATGCTGAATATCCCATGTGGCCATGAAGGCCGCCAGCTGCCTGGAGCTGTAGGACGGGGCATTATCGGTTTTAATTTGCCGGGGTTTTCCCATTGCCGCGATGCAGGAAAGGAGGTGCTGCTCCACGTGGGAAGCAGTCTCCCCTTTCTGCACCGTTGCCCAAACGAACTGAGAAAAAGTGTCAATGCAGACGTGCATGTACTGCCATCTGCCAAACTGCTGGACATGCGTGACATCCATCTGCCACACCTGGTTAGCCTCTGTCCCTCGTGGGTTGACCCCCCACGAGGGCCCCCCCGGTGCCCCTGCACAATGCTGGCAAGAGCGGACTATGCCTTGGGCTTGAGAGAGTGGCAGGTTAAACTGTCTGGCGAGTGCTTTGGCATTCTGATGAAAGAATGCATGGCTCTGAATTGGAGTAGTAAAAACACCCAAAACTGAACGTTGCTGAATTTCCTTTGCCGCCGCGTCCGCTCTGCTATTGCCCGCGGAAATCGGACCCGGTAGGTCCTGATGACTTCGGATGTGGGCAATATAGAGCGGCTCCGTGCGGTTTCGCAAATGAAATTGAGCAGTGAGAAACAGACTAAGCAGATTCTTGTCTCTCGCGGGAGTAATGTAGGCTCCCGGTAGACTGTGAAGCAAATTCCTGACGTACTGACTGTCGGTAATGATGTTTAAACGCTCCTTGGCGAAGGTGCGCAAGGCAAGGTTCACCGCTGCCAACTCTGCCCGCTGTGCGGACTTTTGTGGAAGAGTTAACAGCGTGCGCCAAGCCTGGCCCTCCTGCCAAGTCAAGACACCATATGTATGACCACCATCAGTAAAAACTGTCCTGGCTCCCTGAAGCGGAACCAGCGAGAGCAATTCGAACAAGCTGACCGTCTGCGTTCGAAGTGAGACAAGTCTGGGGTCTTTTGGCAAGTGGTATGCCAAGCATCCGGTGAATCCTTCCAAAGCGATTGGAAGCGAGTCACCGAGCTGCATCAATTGCTGAATTTGTTCCTTGGTGAACGGGACTACAATCTTGGCTAAATCGTGCCCTGAGATGTCCCTAGCTCTCAGCCTTCCGCGGTAAACCACCGTGGAGACCAATTCTTGGGGAGGAACGATGTTTCGTGGGGAGGTGTTCGGAAGGTACACCCACTCCACGATACTCGCCCCTTTCTCAGCATCTACGCCGAGCGCTCCGGTGAACATGGATCCTGACCGTACGATGTACAAATTCAGGATCGGAGCATATGGCCCTGGGGTGATCCTATCTACCCACCTCTGGCTGAGAACTTGGTTCACTTTCTCGAGAGCTAAGCGCGCTTCTCGAGAAATGTGTATCCGGTCTGCCGGCTGCTTACCTAGAGTCAGCAGCGAGAAGAGCGGTTTTAGAAGATCCGTATCCAAACGAAAATACTGTCTGGCCCAATTGATATTCCCCAAAACTTGCTGCAATTCTACTAAGGTGACTGAGTCCTGTAAATTGATCTGAGGCAAAACTGGTGCTGCGAAAGAGCGGAGAAGCCGATGACCCAAGTATGAGAAGGGCTCGGTTCTCTGCACTTTCTCTGGGGCAATGAGTAAACCTTTGTCCCCCAGGCTGGCCTGGAGGTCAGAAAACATTTCGCTGCCGAGTTGCGGCACCGCGACCAAAATGTCGTCCATGAAGTGACAAACTATCGCTTTTGGGTAAAGGTTTCGAAACTTTGCCAGTGCGTTGTGAACATAAATTTGGCACAGGGTGGGCGAATTGAGCATGCCGCATTGAAGCGGACCCATTGGCTGTATGCATTTATTGATCTCTCTGAGATCGTGGAGGAGTCGCCACTTCCCCGACTTTTTCTTTATGACAAAAATTGGCGAATTCCAGGGACTCGTGGACTGCTCTATATGTCCTGCGTCTAGCTGTTCTTTCACTAGCTGTTTCAGGGCGACTAATTTCTCTCCCACTACCGGCCATTGTTCCACCCAGACCGGTGTATCGGTGAGCCACTTAAGTGGCAACGCCATTACCCGAAGGTAAGCGTAGCACCGTACTGCTGCAAAATGTCTTGCCCCCAAAGGTTGATGTGCACGTCAAGAATGTGCGGCCGAATTACCGCCGTGCCGTCAGCCTTTGGGATTGTGACTGTCACCCACTCTCGGCTCCTAAACGCTTCCTGAATTCCGCCTACCCCCCACACATCGGAGACCGGCTCAATGGCCCATTCCCTCGGCCACTGGCCCCTGCTTATCACGCTGACATCTGCTCCGGTATCTAACAGGCCTGAGAACGAACGATTGTTCAAAAATACCTCAATAACCGGGCGCTGTTTCCACTCAATGTTGGTTTCCACTGTCGCTAAGACCTGGTATCCTTGCACTGCCTCACTGGCGCTCGAGCGGTCCTCTGACCGGGACTCGGAGCTGTCACTGGGCCTTCCCTGGCTCTCTGCTGGCGAGTGACAAGGAACCATGATCAGTTGCGCTAGGGTGTCTCCTTTGTGAATTGTTTGGGGCTGGTGAGTCCACAACTGAACTTGGAGAACGCCTTAAAAATTGGAGTCAACGACTCCTGGAATTATGAAAATTCCGCGTGCTCCAGCTACACTACGGGGCAAAACTAAACCTATAAAGCCCTTGGGCAGTGGACCCATGTACTGGGAGTCCACTAGATAGACCGTGCCTGGCAGGTCGCATGTAACGTCTGCCTGACAAGTCAATTCTAACCCTGTACTACCCTTGGGGCTGGCCTGTGCCCTCGTAATGCCTGGAATGTGATCGGGATCTAGTCTAGTTCTGGTGAGCTCTGAATGAGGGAAGCCTCTGTTTGGACCGGGGCCAGAGACATGCCCGCGTTCCAGTTTCCCGAATTCGGACAGTCTCGAGCCCAATGGTAGCCTCTTTTGCACTTCAGACACTGGGTTTTCGGAGCCTTGGAACGGCCGGACTTTTGTCCGCCTCCCTTGGATCGGCACTCCCTAGTGAAGTGACCGACCTTGCCACAATTGTGACACGCTCCTTGGGTCTTTCCTTTTGGTCTTCTACCCCCTTGCACCGCTGCCGCTAGCAATCCCATCTTGTAGGATTCTGTGCCAACGTCGGCGCAAGCTCTAATCATGTCCGTAAGGGTCAAATCAGGACGATTGCCCAGGGACTGCAAGATTTTACGGCAGTCTAAATTGGCATTGTCCTTGGCTAACTTCATCATGAGCTCTTGTTGGGCCTGTTCATTGTCAATCTGCCTGCTAATTGCTTCCTCCAGGCGATTGATAAAGTCCATGTAGGGCTCCTGGGCTCCTTGCTTGATAGCGGTGTAATTTTTAGCCGCTTTGCCAGTCGCTGGGACCTTGAAGAACGCCCTAAAGGCGGCCTCGGCCGACATCTGAAGAGTGGCGAGAGGCAAGTTGATTTTGGCATCGATGGGCTCGAAGGCACCTGAACCATATAACTGGTCAGGAAGTACTGCGCCTCCCATCCTGGCAGCCCTTGTCTGTGCCTCAAGGCGAAACTCGCTGTCCCAAATTAAATACTGGCTAGGGGTGAGCATCATCCGCATGACGGCTTTCCAGTCATGGGGAATCCACATGGTGTTCTCGCACACTTGCTGAAGCGTGCCCCTTGTAAAACGACTTTGGAGCCCAGTTTCTGAAATGGCTTTCCGTATAGCCATGAGAAGCTTATACGGGACTGGGGAGTGAACTATCTGCTGAGCCCCCGTAAGGGCATCCATCTCCATGCAGATTGGACATATCTGACTAAGCTCAGCTAGTTCTTCTGCTGGCAATTCCCCCTTTCTGATCTCCTCTTCAATTGTACGCTGAAGGGGACTCTTGGTAACTCAGGAACTGGGAACTGTCAGAGAAGCACCTGCGCTCCTCATTCCTTGCATTCCGTCGGTGACGTCTGCAGCTGTCACCAAGGGAAAGCTCCCTACGCTACTCTGCCTAAATTGGAGTGACGGATAGAGCGCCGTAGGCGCCGTTGGTTCGGCTGGCGTAACTGGCAGATTCGGGGGTTCTTCGGCCTCTATCCGGACTGGCTCTATCTCCGCTAAGAGTTTTCTACACTTTCTCCATGTGCGAATTACGCCTCTTGGAGCTTTCGGGGGTTGCTGAATGCAGTCTCCTATCTGATCCCAGAGCTCGAGGGTTAACATACCTACTTCTGGGTAAAGCAGGCAGTGTTCCCCTAGGTACACCAAAAGTCTCGCTAGCTCTCCACTGTGAAAACGCAAATTAAATACCCTGGCCAGGATTATGAACCCTTCCTCACGAGTTCTTTGGCTAGCGGATGGACGCTGTCGCTGAGGACAGGTCCCCATATTACCTGCGATGGGTCCCCGAAGTTTCCTCCTCGGGACGGGTCGACGCGTCTTCGGCAAGCAATAGGTTCTGGCGACGTCGCTTCTGGGTAGAGCTCAGAGCGTGGACTGCGGCCACGGGCCCTCGGTGGCCACTGCGCTGTCAGGGGTTCACAGCTGACCCTGAGCGGAACGCGTTTTTCCCTTTGGCGCAAGCCGCCTCGAAAGTCAGGAGCAAGCTGTAGGATGCCTCTTTGGACTGCCTCACCGCAGGCCGTCCCTCCGATCGGCTGGCTGCCGGGCGGAGTGCCGCGCTGTCCTCCGGGACAATTCGGACACGGTTCGAGCGCAGAACCGGACCGTGTGTGATCGCTACTCTGAGGAAGACCGCTCTTACTCACGAGTAGATCACGTCGGGGTCACCAGATGTAGGAATCGGGGCCGCTGAGGGCCATAGGTCCCGGAGGAGACTGATCAAGGAACGATACGAGGCAGTATGGAGGAGGATAAGATCAGTAGTTTATTGAGAAACGGCTGCAACATATATAGAAGGAAAAGCGCAACGGTGGCAAAACTGTCATCCGGCAGAAATGACATCACCTGCATGCTCAAGTTAATTGGGAATCTCTTTGGGGAAGTTAATTAACTGGGGCAAACATGGACTTAGGAATCCTCATTTTTCAGGGATCAGGCAGGGGTAAACATGGCATCTGTTTGTGCCTGAGATTACACGGAGACACGGAGATGAGTGATTAACTGGGTTAGGTATCTGCCCTCTCAGCAGAACCGCTGGTCAGGTCAGGAGTTGGGTGAATCAAACCCTATCATTTATCCACCCCCCTTAATTTCTCTGCCCGCAGACGCCACGAGCCAGGAGTTTTCTCTACCGTAGTGGCCTCTGCCAGGGCCGTTCCGTGCCCACCGGGCACGGGGAAACCACATATACTCTTAAATCTCTGAATTGTATGGAACTGTTAGGAGTCCTCCCCCATCTTTGTTGATTTCCTAATGTCAATTAAAATAATTTATAAAAATATAATTCTCTTTAACAAGGTGGAGAGATGAGTCTTTGCATGCTATGTCATACAGGTATAGCTAATTATCCTTACTCTTAATCATATTTTGAGTAGATTAGTTAAAATCACTGGGTCCAACATATAATTTCAAGATTTTCAGACTGCTCTAATCCAGATAGAGTAGAGTAACTTCTATTAATTATGTAGAACTCAGATGACTGGAAAGAATACGATTATTTAACACAGATATCAAATGAGTGGACATATTAATTGCAGAGACCAGTTAATTCTATAGTTTGAGATTAATTGCACAGGCACCACTTCATTGCACATATTGAGATTAATTGCAAAGACACCACTTCATTGCACAAAATAGGACTCACTCTTGATCCTACAAAATAGCATTAATTCACAGACCTATGTCAACTGTAGAACTTGGTTATAATTATACGAAGCTCATATCTTATCTTCTTATCCAAAACTACTTCAGTCCTCTCATACATTGCATACAAATAATACTCTAATGACCTATAATCACAATTTTGTCTATATTCAATTTTAATGCACATACTCCAAAATGTTTTCATAGTTATAATCAAAAATTGGATCCAGATTATTCCATGGGTGGGTTTTTACACCACAAAGAAATCCCAATGAAAAACCCAACAAATAGCGAGCAGAGAATGCTTTTGTAAATAAAATATGCTATTTATTCAAAACTTTGTGAGATTCACAGTTTCGTTTCAGAGCTTGATTTTGGTTTATTTTATGTACATCTAATCCCACAATGAAGTTGAATGTCTTGTTGTTCAGTCGCACAGTCGATTCCGACCCTTTGCGACCCCATGGACCACTGCCCACCAGGCACCTCTGTCCTCCACCATCCTCCTCAACCCACCCAGCTTTGTGCCCATTGTGTCTACAATACCATCTAGCCATTTCATTTTTGGCCACCCCCCTCATCTTTTGCCCTCAACCTTTCCCAGCATCAAGGCTTTCTCAAGTGAATCCTCTCTTCTCATTTGATGTCCAAAGTACTTTAGCTTCATCTTTACTATTTGAACTTCTAAGGAGCAGTCAGGGTTGATTTCTTCTAAGATTGACCTATTTGTTATCCTCGCTGTCCAGGGGACTCTCCAAACTCTCCTCCAACACCACATTTCAAAGGCATCTATTCTTCTGTGCTCAGCTTTCCTTATGGTCCAGCTCTCACAACCATACATTACCACCGGGAATACCATTGCCTTGACTATGCGAATTTTTGTTTGTCTGTACTTTTGACTATGTTTCCCAGGTTTCTCATAGCTTGTCTCCCCAGAATCAAGCATTAAATTACCTCCAGCACCAACCATGGCGGTTTGCTGTTTTCTACCAACCAAGGAGCTGATATACAATGTTGGGTTGACTGAGTGGGACTATTTAAGTCAAAAGACATACAGTTTCCAACTTTCCTATTCTTAGTGATTCAGTTGGTTATCCTAGATGAGATTTAATACCACTATATTGTCTTTGCTTGCAACCTTCCTCTTGAGTTACTTCTTGAGACAACAGAGGTATACCAGAAGTCTTCCCCCTTGCTTCCCTCTGCCCAAGCTTAACATCTTGTCTGATGGAAAGAGGATACAGGTTATCCCCATATCCGTACCTTCAATATCCATGGTTTCAGTTATCAATGGGTCTAAAAATATTCAATTAAAATTCTGAAATACAGTACATAATATTTATGTATTTTATGGTGCACTGCCAGAGCTGGCCAGTAGAAGTCACTGCCTGCAGTGTAAAATAAAGGGGTTATTGTTATCCACTGTAAGTCTGGAGATTTATCCGCTGTGGGTACAGTCAGTGGATCACCTATATTCTCTTGAGCCTGAGATTATTGTTCAGTGATGTGTTTTGGGATCAAGGAGACAGCGGAGGCTTAATTCATGAAGAGGCATAGGGCAAGATAGCCCGGACGGAGTTTATTAGGAATAACAGGACAAACACATTCCAGAGAAGAGTATGCAATATATTCTTATTGGTTACCTGCGATAACATAAGGTTACATAATTGGCTAAATATCAGCATGCCTGCCTCGTGCACACCTTGCTGATTGGTTAAACAGCTGCGTGTTGCTTAGGTGACTGCGTGCCATCCCTGGGTATAGTAGGGAGGGCAATACAGCCTTGAGTCATGGTATCAGAGGCCCAAGCTGGGGGCCCAGGCCTCTAAGTTACGGCATAAACAGATGAGGCAGGAGAACGATCACCCACGATTTATGACCATGGTTTGCCAATAGCCACAGCGATCGTGCTGTGAACACCCTCACATCTCCCCCCTTCTGTTTTTAAGAAGCTTATAAGCATAATAAATTTGGTCCTTGCGTGCACGAGGCATCAAGCGAAATCCTTGCAGGCAGGTGGCTAGCAATGAAGGTATGCATTGAATAAAGCAACAGGCAGTTATCAGAATGGCAAGAATAATTAACCCATACTGCAGAATGGCCCGTACCCAAGCTCCGTTGGGAAGCCAGGACCAAAGAGTGCTCCACCATGAAGGCAGAGGATTTTGCTTAATATCAGAAACAATTTTGGTTAGAGAATCCAATTGGTTTTGTACCTTATTAGAATTATCGGATAAGTTAAAGCAACACATATTACGCACAGACTCACAACCTTGATGATGTAACATCAGCAAATAATCGATCGCGGCGCGGTTATCTAAAATGGCGTTGCGAAGCTGAAATTGCTCCCTGTTCAGGAGGCTAATAGCTTGGGAAGTGTGATTAACTGCTTTTACAAATGCACAAGCAAGCTTTCCAAGCTGCCTTGCATTTCCGGCTGCCAGGCCAGGCACGCCAACAAGACTGATGGCCAAGGATGTGTACTCGGTCTGGGAAAGCACCTTAACAGTGCTATCGCAATCAGAGGGTAACTGCTCAGCGGCAGTACCCCGGGTGATGCGTTTGTGGGCGGGACACTGACAGACCAGCGTAGTGCAGTTGGGCAAAGCAACAATCATACAACTAAGGCAACAAGTGGTTTTAGAGAGGTTAGCAGGAATATAGTTCCAAGTTCGTGACCCACAGGTCCAGAACCACCCAGAAGGCAACAGAATGTGCTGAAAGTTAAAATGAAGGTCCTCTGTTTCTCTCCCGGTGCAATTAAGACCGCGACCGGGCTGGAAACAGCGAGGCTTTGACTTATGTTGAGTACAGTTCACAACCCTGGTACATTTACTAGCATTACTAACAGCTACAATAGGAGTATAGAGAGACAGGGCATCAAGGGGCAGCCTTTTGGTTGCCTTTCCCCAAAGGGGGCTAAGAGCATATTTGTTTTTGACCTTGTCATTAAAGTCGGCCATATCGTAACCCAACACTGACCTACTGACGTTTTGGGGAGTGTAGCAAATGGGAATGAGACAGGTGCTTAACAGGTGATAGGAGTCAACGCTTTGCTTAAGGCAAAACTCAGTTTGATTAGAAATGCGGGCAAGCTCATACCACAGGTTATACTCAAAGCGTTGGGACAGCTCACCTTGGACGGCAAGCGCCCCTGGAAAGAGAAGCATGTAGCAACAAAAAATCATTATGGAATTAGCATTTAGACAAGCTATGATAGCAACAACAAAGTTCTCAGGAGTCTTTTCCACCCGGATTTCGTCCAGCACGGACTGGGCTTCATCCGACAATGCTTTCACCTGGCCCCAGGTTATCGGCGGGTTTTGCCCCCTTCGCCTTCCCCCTCGGTTCCGTCTCCTCTCCGGGAGCTCGTGCAGGTGAAGGTTGAAGTTTGGAATGGGGTTGCCGAGACCCTGATGCCATGCCATGTTTCCACGGTCGAACAAACCGGGCAGGGACCCAAAGAGGACCATCTGGCGTAGACACGGCGGCGTAGCCCCTTCCCCAGGTTATGAGGGGAACAAGCCCTTTCCACTCTGGGTCCGGCAGGTGTCTGTACTGGACATGGGGGGCAGGCAGAACATCAAGCTGGCGGTAGTGACGCTGAGCCCTGGATAAAAATTGAGAATTAAATTGAGACAGGTTAAGGTGGTTTAGAGTAAACAGTACACTAGCAAGCCACTCCTCCTTTTCCGGAAGTGAGAGGGGACAGTCCCCCCTTTCCTTTTTTGGCGATCCAGTGCATCCTTCAGTGTTCTATTGGCCCGTTCGACCACGGCCTGTCCCTGAGAATTATAAGGGATGCCGAATGTGTGGACAATCTGCCAGCGGGTACAAAACTCTGCTAGGGCAGTAGAACAATAGGCGGGGCCGTTATCTGTCTTCAAACGGTCAGTTTTTCATCCATGTGATGATATATAACCAAATTAGGGTAAGCCTTTATGTACGGCATGAGAGCTGCATTTACATAAAACTGACACATGGTGGGGCTATTGAGCATTCCCATTGGCAATACCTTCCAATGGTACCGGACTGTGGGCTGGGAGTTATTCAACACCGGGACCGTGAAAGCAAAATACTTCCGGTCCTTTTCCTGAAGGGGAATGGTATAAAAACAATCCTTGAGGTCAATGACAGCCATCTCATAATCATGGGGTATCAAATTTGGGTTCGGGGTTCCACACTGGAGCGAGCCCATCGGCTCGATTATCTTATTAATCTCCCACAGGTCATGGAGCAACCGCCACTTCCCGGACTTCTTTTTGATGACAAATACCGGGGTATTGAACGGTCTACTAGTCGGTTCAATGTGACCCGCGTCCAGTTGTTCCTGGACAAGCTGCTTAAGCGTAGTCAACTTCTCTTGCGGAAGTGGCCATTGTTCCACCCACACGGCTTGATCGGTCTTCCACGAGAGTGGAAGAGCACAATGTTGATGGCTATTCATGAGTTATGAGGGTGGTGCCAACTTGCGTCAGCAAATCCCTCCCCCACAAGTTGAGATCAATTTGTAAAATACAGGGCTTGATGTGAGCAATCTCAGGCCCGCCAGGTTGGAGACTAACAGATAACCACTGAGCACTTTTCTGGGAGGCCTGGCTACCACCGATGCCCCAAACTGAGGGAGCGGTTTCGGTTGGCCACAAGGGATCCCAGTGCCCAGCGGCTATCACAGAAATATCCGCCCCCGTATCCAACAATCCCTCCAACCACTTACCGTTTACCCAATACTTACGGGTCGGCTTCTGTTGTCCTATCTGCTCTCGAAGGGCGGCAACCTGTGGATGATAGGTGTCTCCATCGGCCCCAGCACGGGTGGAACCAAACCCCCCTCTGCGAAGGGCGGGCTCCGCTCCCCCTGGGGTCTCATAAGAAACAATGATCAATTGTGCCCAGGAGTCCCCCTTGCGCAGTTGCAATGGAAGGTGACTCCAAAATTGTACATAAATGATGCCTGTGTAGTCTGCGTCTATCACGCCAGGAACTATCATGATGCCATGTTTGGCCGCTGATGAACGCGGCAGTACCAAACCAACGGTCCCTTTTGGCAAGGGGCCAGTAAGGTCGGCAGGCATCAGGATAAGCTCCCCAGGCAACGCAGTTGTCATATCCTGTGTGTTAACGAGATCGAGACCAGCGCTGCCAGCAGTAGCAGCCTTGCGCTGATCGACCCGTGTCCCCTTTATTTTTCCGGGGCCCGGGGAAGGCCCGGTATCTAGTTTCCCTGTGGTGAGGGGTTGACTCTGCACTGGCTAGCCCAATGGTAGCCTTTGCCACACCGGGGGCACTTCTTGCTGGGGCGCCTGACATCCTTTCCACCTCCCTTATGCGCTCCCCCTCCGGGGGCGTGACAGTCTTTCTTGAAGTGGCCCGGTTTCTGACAGTTGAAACAATTGCCAGTGGGCTTGTTTCCGGCACAAAGCGCTCCAGCCAGAAGGGCCATTGCATGTGTTTGAGTGCCCACCTCCATACAGGCTTGAATCATGTCAGCTAAACTATACTCAGGGCGGTGAATGACATTTTGCAAAATCTTCTTGCAATCGGCATTGGCCTGCTCAAAAGCCAGCCATTTCAGGAATTCTCCCTGGGCATCAGGGTTGTCTATCTGTCTTTGTATGGCTTCCTTCAATCTATCAATGAACTGTGAGTAGGGTTCAGCGGGCTGCTGCCGTGTGGAAGTAAAGGAGCGTGTGGGTTTCCCAGAGACGGGGACTCTTTTAAAGGCTCTCATGACGCACATGAAGGTGCGGTGGAAAGACTCCCGAGGGAGTTGCATCTGCTGTTGGAGGGTAGCAAATGCACCTGCTCCATAAATCTGCTCAGGGATGTTTTGTGGCGTACCAGCCACCACCGCAGCCGCTCGGAATTTACTATCCCAAACAACATACTGTGAAGCAGTCAAAATCATTCGAAACAAATCCTTCCAGTCTTGGGGCAGCATCGTGTATCCATTCCCAATTCCCTCAAGCAACCCTTGCACAAAATTTGATCGGACACCAGACTCTCTAACAGCTTTATTAAGTTCCCTAATTACTGTATATGACAGAGCTTGCCAATGGATACGTTCCTCTGGATTCCCATCCGCCCCCACCCCCATCTCAACCGTAATGGGAAAAGCAGAAGGACTCTCTCCTTGCCACTCTTCCGCCTCCTCCAGGGACAAAACCCCATCGCTCTTGGCTCGATGTATAGCGGAGCGAACATTTCCCATCACACCGCCAGGGTAGGCGGGCGGCGCCTGGAGAACCAGGCTCGGGATGGCAGCACCAATGGTGCCGTAGGTGGTAAAATAGCGGGCAGCACTTTTGGATAAGGAGGTGGTGGGTCCTCGGGTGGATGAGTCAGAGGATTGGTCAGGGATGCCTCTGCTGGTACTAATTTCCTGACTGCCTCGTTAATTCTTTGCCAAATCAATAAATGATGAACCGCTGCCCTAGGTTCTTCCAATAAAATTGTTCCAATTCGTTGCCAATCATCCCGTTTGAGTGATCCAATTTCTGGGTACCAAGGACATTGGCATTCGACTTCCTTAATGAAGTCTTCTAGACTATTAAGCGTGATGTCTGGACATCCGCTCTCCTTGATGATTTTCTGCAATTCCTTTGCATGGGTCTTTTGCCCTAAAGAAAGTCCCCCCCCCATACTCACAATCGGGAGCTCGAAAGCTGAGAGAGGTGCACCAGGGGGCTATTCCAGCCGGTGAGTCGGGGAGTTGGGATCTAGCAATCGCGTCGCGGGTCACCAGATGATGTGTTTTGGGATCAAGGAGACAGCGGAGGCTTAATTCATGAAGAGGCATAGGGCAAGATAGCCCGGACGGAGTTTATTAGGAATAACAGGACAAAGACATTCCAGAGAAGAGTATGCAATATATTCTTATTGGTTACCTGCGATAACATAAGGTTACATAATTGGCTAAATATCAGCATGCCTGCCTTGTGCACACCTTGCTGATTGGTTAAACAGCTGCGTGTTGCTTAGGTGACTGCGTGCCATCCCTGGGTATAGTAGGGAGGGCTAGACAGCCTTGAGTCATGGTATCAGAGGCCCAAGCTGGGGGCCCAGGCCTCTAAGTTACGGCATAAACAGATGAGGCAGGAGAACGATCACCCACGATTTATGACCATGGTTTGCCAATAGCCACAGCGATCGTGCTGTGAACACCCTCACAGTTCAGCAGCTCATTCTTTATTTGTTTTTAAGCCGGCCTACAAAAATATTACCTCTATAACTGTATGCTGTGCTGGCAATTATAGAAGGGAATATAGAAATTAAATGAATTTAAAGGTAGACGACAGGGATGGTTTTTTTCAACATCTGACATCTATGGGGCACATTCCATGCAAAATACCATCCCCAGACAGAACTACCTGCTTTATGGACAAGCTCTTTCTACCTTATTTGTGCAGAATTTTTACAAATATGAATAAGTCCTTACTCATTTTAAAAACATCAGCTGAGTGAAATGTTCACCCATCCCTTTTCATCAATACCTCAAATGCCATGGATTTATGAAAAGCCTCCTGTACAAGGGCATGATGAAGTCAAGGAACAGGCTGACCTGTAAAGCAGAGTAATGCTTATCAGAAAGGAAAATCACCTTCCCTGGACTGCTTTCTTTTTAGAAAAAGAGGCTGGTGTATTGAAATGCCTTTTTAATACGTTTTAACTCCCATCTTCTCTGTAGTGTTCCATTGACTTTTCCTGGGATTAGCACGGAGGAAATGAAAGTTGTCTGTTGAGGAAATGCTTTAGAAACCTTTTTTTAAAAAAATTGAAAGGAAGTTCTCTTTCATTCTGTTTCATTTGTCCTGGACTAGAAAAGAGGAGATTTCGATTTTGCTTTATTAAATTTATAATAATTCAAAATGATACAGATGTCTGGTTTCTATCTATTTAAAAATCATATTATATAAATCCAGGCTTGATCTTAAATTTAGATTCCACCACCACCCTCCCTCCCTCCCTCCCTCCCTCCCTCCCTGTGTGTGTGTGTGTGTGTGTGTGTGTGTGTGTGTGTGTGTGTGTGTGTGTGTGTGTAAAAGAGACAGAGAGAGAACTATTAAGTGGCTGGAAATTTCTGTAACAAGTTTGTTACTGAGGAGTCTGAGAGAAGAAACAGGCAGCGTCACTTATCGGAGGTGATAAATACTATTATCACTACAGAGACACTGGCCCTGCTTGCATATCACGTACTTATGACCAGTTATCAAACAAAAGTAACATGCAGTTTACAAAAGCTACATTTAAAAATATATGGAGGATAATCCTCTGTTCACTACTGCTTGAGGAGCTCTGCTGCTAACTGCAAAACTGTTGCCATATTTGTTTCTGGCCTCTGGTTAGCTCCTTGTATTTATGTAGTACTAGCATATTTTAGCCCGGCCTTGCCGGACAGTTGTGTGTGCGTGTGTGTGTGTTTTGTTTGTTTTGTTTTTTTGTTAGGGGTGGTTTGGGTGGTGGTGTTTTGAATTAGTGGTTTTAAAATTTATTTGATTTTGTTTATTTTATTTATTTTTTATTTGAATTTAAAAAATATTTTTGTCTGTTTTATACTCTTCCGGCCTGTATGTGGGGCTGTGTTTTAGAGTACTGCGATTGTCTTTATTTCTTCAGTTCTGTTCCAAAGGCGTGGAGGGAGGACGTCTTTCATAAGTGCTCTTGATTTATTATTGTATTTTTATTTTGTTTTGATTTTGGGCTAGTGGGCTGGGGGGTTTAAGTAGAGAGTTTCTACTTACACCCCCCCCCCAAAAAAAAGTGATTTTGCTTGTTATTTCATATTTTTTCTGAATTTTAGATTTGTTTTATTGTTTGGGATATTTCTGGTATTATTTATTTTTTATTTTTTCTGCATTTATTTTTGTAATTAGTGATATTATTATTTTTGACTAAGATATTTTTGTGTTGTAGATAGGTGTATTTAGTGATTTTTTTATTGTTTTTCTGGTGTTTGGTGTTTTGGGTGTTTTTTGTTGAGTTTGTTGTTTATTGTTTTGTTGTTTACTGGGTTTATTTGAATTATTTGTTTATTTGTGTTTTATTATTTTTGATGCTTGGCGTTCTGGTTAACTGTTTTGTTTTGTTGTTGTTGTGTTTTGTGGGGTGAAGAGTGGCCTGTTTGTCGTTTCCTCTTTTCCCCATTGCTGTTTCGAAATTAGGTTTCGGTCCAACTCAATGGCGGGTGAAGGGTAGGGGTGACCTCAGGGAGAGGAAAGGCAATTTTAAGAGTGGCCCAAGAAATGTTTATTCAAAAATAAGGGAACAGCCTCTTGACTGCACTTTATTTTAAACCGATGAAGGCTGCCTGCCCCCTCCCCCTGGTCGAGGATTCTGTGGGGTCTTAGAGTTTGCAGTGTCTAGTCATGCCTGACACATGACCACGGAAACATCTGCAAAAGCAGACAATGCTGGCTCTTTGGCTTTGAAACAGAGATGAGCACTGAACCCTAGAGTTGGATACGATGGGCTTCCAAGCAAGGGAAACCTTTGCCTTTACACATGGCAGTCCCGGTTTGGGGGGATAGAAATATGGTAACCCTACCTTGGTTTCTCTCTTTTCTTTGACTTGATTATTTAAGTCATTGCAGTATGAGCCTTACCAGTAGTTTACTAGCTGTGATGGCATTGTTATAACAAATTATTTGAACATAAAATCAGCATCATGTGCCATCAAGTCAATTATGGCTTATGTTGACCTTTTTCAGGGTTTTGTAGGTAGAAAGTACTCAGAAGTGGTTTGTAGTTTATTTATTTTCTAGGAAAACTCTGGGACTGTGCAGCTTGCCCAACGCCTCACAGGCTGGCTTTTCTGCAATGTACAGTGGGGAACTGAACTCTGGGCCTTTGGTTCCACAACCAGATACTTAACTCTCTCATCTATCCAGCCAGCTACAGGTAAAATATATCATAGCAATTATTTATCCATTTGCAAACAGCAGACACAAGAGACTAGTAGCCATTCTGATGATGTGGAGAACAGGCAGAAGTTAGCTGATAAATCAAACTTGTTATTTCGATTGGCATCTTTCTTCCTTACAGTGTGACATTACACTTCTGTCAAGATGGATAATTTGCAGTCGTTTGATCTGCTAAAACTGAGAAAACACACCCTGCCATGGCAAAAGGAGTTTATATAATTAGGAGGAAGTCATGTGGGTTTGCTTTTCTAATTTATAGACCTACCTTTTCAAATGTTATTTTTAAAAACATACAGCTTGAAAAACCTGAGCTAGACCACAAAATATCTAGCTCTATTCAGTTGGTTCCAGCATCTGCCTTCCATAGGTTCCAGGGTCTGTCTCCACCTGATTTTGTGGATTCTCCTCTCCTTCTGCCTGTTAGCCCCATTCAGGAGAAATTTCCAATCCTCTGTGTACTTGCAGCACTATTAGTTACTATGGGAAGTAGTGAGTGAATAAGATCACTTGTGACAGCACACATCTGGATTCTATCTAATGACATATACAGTATCAAGATTTCTCAACCATGGGCTCCAGCCAGATATCGTTGGACTTCACTTATCAGAAGCCCACATCAGTACACCTTCTGCTCAAGACTTCTGGGAATTGAAGTCCAAGAACATCTGGGGACCTAAGTTTGAGAAACCCTGACATGTATCATTTACCATGCTGTAGTTCTGCTGTTCGTTTCCTCCCATTTTATAGCAATGCTAACTGGATATTTGAGGTTTGTGAGATGTTCAAGGAATGATTTATCATTGTCAGTTAGTTTTCATGGTCAAGCAGACATCAGAACCATGTCCTAGACCAGTGATGGTGAACCTTTTAGAAACGGAGTGCCAAAACAGAGGGGCTGTTCACAACCAGAAAGAAATGGAAATGTTTAGTCTCTTCATTTGGCAAACTATTTGATTTAAGAGTATAAAATGGAGCTAACTATTCTGAGGATGCTGTTCTCTGAGTAGCTAGCAGGACCAATTTTATAATCTCTGCTGAATAAGAATCTTAAACCATACAGCTGTAATCTATCAATTGTCCCCAATGGCCCAATGAATAAACTAATGAGTTCATACTTGACAGAAATTCACCAGTGATAATCTCCAACCAGAACAAAATCTAAGTGTCAAACCACTACATTTCTTCCTCATTGTTTCCTCTCTCCTTTATTCTGGTACCAGGTCTAAATTTTAGATTGTTACTTCTTTGGAACACACTACCATTCTCCAACATTTTGATCTTGGCTTGTTGAACATGGTCACCAAATGGCCAATAAAGAGGATGAGTTTCTTTCATCCGGATTTATACGGATTTGGACTTTGTATGAGGCATGCAAAATCCTAGCCACGATGCCTCATACGATGTCCAAATCCTTGCCGTGATGCCTCATACAACGTTGTTTTCATAGAAATACATTGTACTGTAACAGCACAGACTTCAGGGCAAAGTCAAGGAGACAGACAGGAAACTGACAGAACTTTAAGAAATAATTGTCTAAAGGCTAAAAACATTACAAAAACATGTCAAACAACCCTGATTGTCCAAGAACCTGAAGAATGCTGCAAAAATCCCAGGAATGCTTCTAAAAATTCTGATGAAAAAAAAAAATCCAAAATCGCACTCAAAACCACTCCTAAGCACTCTTCGCCTCATGCAAAACCCACAGGAGCAATGCACGCACGTGTCCTGCATTTTATACTGCCCAGGCAAAATGCAACCTGGAAAAAAACCAATGCCTCATACAAAGTCGCGACTTTGTATGAGGCAACTTTTTTCAAGGAATTAGGCGATGTTGTATGAATTCGATGTTGTACGAAGCGGACCTTGTATGAGGTATTACTGTATTCCTCTTAGACCTTTTGACTGTTTCCCCTTTTGAAGGACAGTCGTGTCCACCAGCTCTGCCCTATGGAGGATGCTATCTAATCAGAATTTAGGTGCGAGCTAGGTGTGTTATTCTTTAGGATTCCAGATTATTAGAGTAAGGAGTGGCTTAAGTATGGGAATATTTTGGATCAACCGCTATAGGTTCTTACTACACTGTTGGATGGCTAGTTCTGCTACACACTGTACCCAAACTCCTCTAGTCTGATGACTGTGAAATAACTAAGTACTTGGTCCAGCTGAGTAATATTCACAAGTCATGCATAACACAGTCATCACTGTTTGAAAACCCTAGCACCACATGCCTATAGCAGTTTCTATAGCAATTTCTGTCTGGCAGTAATAAACCTTCAAAGAGCTTTTTCTTTTAAAAAATAACAGTAAATTCAAAATGTTATGTAGATAACTGCAGTGTTACAACTCCATGGAATTAAAAAGGTATTCCCACTGGCTGTATCCAGGGCCGCCATCAGAAATTTCTGGGGCCCATAGTGAGCAATCCTATTGCCCCCCCACCCCCACCCCCCACCCCCACATAGTAACATCACAGTTATGGCTGCTGCCAGCAGGGCCCCTGTCAGCTCCAGGCCTTATACAGCAGTACTGGTAGTACTGCTCTGATGGCAGCCCTGACCATATCCATTGTAGATAAAATATAATTAAAGTTGGGTGGAGAAGAAAGAAAAAAGATAATCTGTCCCTGGAGGGTTTCTGCTCAGTTCCTTATTCATTGATTTGGCACCAAGGTATGAATATTGGGGATGGGGATTAGATCAAAGACTAATTAATTACTTGACATGAAAAAAGAGAGCCTGCTTTCAATGTTAGCATGACCAAGAAGCATAACCGTAAGAGCTCATTAATGGTTTTGAAGTGGTGATTTAAGTTATGATGGATGTATATTCCCTTCAGTATCAGACACAGCATATATAATAACTAGAACAATCCTGTTGCATTCTTGTCCTGCTGCTGAGTTTCCCATGTCTAGATGGCTATTGTGGAAATAGCAGTCTAGACTAGTTAGATCTTTGGTTTGATCCAGCAGGGTCTTCCTTATGTTCCTGGAAGAGCTTTCATCATTTTTAGTCACTTAGGCTATTTATTGGATTTGTATCTCACCCCAATTAGTGCAAACGAGATTAGCAAAGTTTCTTTAAGCCTCATTATTTAACAAACTGAACACAATCATGTCTTCTTTATTTGTATGAAGAACATTGCACAATTTAAAACTAGGACTGTATATGAAATGTAGATCAAATTCAAACAAGGCCTAGGCCACTGATGGCAAACCTTGGCACTCCAGCTGTTCTCCAACTTCAATTCCCAGAAACCCTGATGAGCAGGAGTGCTGACGTAGGCTTCTGGTAATTGCAGTCCACGAACACCTGCAGTGCCAAGGTATGCCATCATGGGCCTAAGCAAGTGATGGCGAACCTTTTAGAGACCGAGTGCCCAAACTCTCCTTTGCCACAGACTCAACAGGCTTCTGTCCATGCCACACCTCATGCTGCATGTGAGCTGGGCAGACTGACGGGGCGAACTCTGTGCTGGGGTGATGGCGCTCATGCTCACAGAGAGGGCTCTGACTGCCCCCTCTGGCACGCGTGCCATAGGTTCACCACCACTGGCCTAGGCATTGTCATGAAGGATATTCTGGAGGCTGTTCCAAATAAAATTATCTGTTAAGCTCCCCATTCTTGCCAGCCTATTTCTGGACATTAAAATATTATATTAGTCCACTACTAACTTGCCTTTCCCCTCGCCCCCATTTAGAATACTAAAAAATCTCCCCACCATTCCTATGTTTTCCCAGATTTGCTTAAATCTGAAGATTGATACATATGATGAATTTGCAGATGATAATATATTATCTTTCCCCCCTCTTCACCCTAGTTCAACATTCCAAGGAGTTAGCATGGCTATTTTGCATTCTAATACAAGCAAAGTGGACTCACTTGAGATAGGGATGCCATCATACCTGTCAACTATCCCGTTTCCCCCGGGAAAACCCCTTATTTTTACCCCTCTTCCCACCTGTTGTGTATGAATTGTAACTGTATACTTGTGTCTTTAAAGATGAATGTAACCGGTTCCACAGGAAATGCATACTTATCATAGCTTGTATTGAGACATTGTATCCAGCTGCATAATAATGCGAACTGCTACCAGTGGTGGTAGCAGTGAGCATCCAGCTCACATGGCTCATATTCCCCAATCACCACGGCCGCGGGAAACCTTCCCGCCACAGACTACGGCTGCTTCCATTGTCTTGGTTTCAGAACACCAAACCTCCCCCTCCCGTTTTATTAATTTCCCCGTATTTTCCCTTATTATTATTTTTTAAAAAATCCTGACCGGAGCCCTCACAGGCTCCGGTCAGTATGTTTTTCCGGCCACCAGAGGTCGCTCTGTGGTTTTTCGCTTGTGGAAGGGAGAGAGAAAAGGTGGTGGGGACGTTCTGTAGTTAGTTTCTCTTTCATTTTCCCTGCCACATGGGTCATGGAGGTTGCTTCGTTTTTGCTGCCACCATGGGATGGGAGTCTACTTTAGAGGTGAGCGATATTTTATATATGCAGACATTATTTAACTTGGCTTTATAACTGCAAAGGATTCTGAAAGCAAAGGCGGACGTTTCGCCCTCAAGAGGTCCGTGGGGGTGGGGAGGACTCCAGCTCGCATCAGCCCCAGCCCCCACATCAGTGGCAAATGGGCATTGTGAGCCGACATTGGAGGGAGGAGGTTGGAGATTTCCACATTCTTGAAAAGTGTGTGTGTGTTTGGAAAGGGGCCCTCGTCCAGGGCGTTGGTCCGCCTGAGGCCAGCTTTTATTACTCGGAGGAGGAGGAGGTATAGGATCGTGGCCTAGGGAAGCGCCGGCTGAGGTGATTTTCCTCAGGAGTCAGCGTGCAATAGACTTCTACCCTAGGGAAAGTGGCGTGAGGCTGGTCTCCTCGGGGAGGAAAGCGCACACCCTTCAATGTGCTTTACTCTCGGGAAAAGCCTAGGGCAGCGCCGGCTGAGGTGATTTTCCTCAGGAGTCAGCGCGCAAGATGGCTTCGATCCCAGGAAAAGTGAGGCGGGTCACCTCGGGAGGAAAGCACGCACCTTTCATCAGGGCTTGCTCCCAGGAAAAGAGGGCGGGGAAGAAAGACGACAAGAAGAGCAGGGGGAGGGAGTCAGAGCGCCGCCTTCTTCCTCCTCCTCTTCAGGCTCCTGTCATGGAGGTGCGGGAGTTGGGCGCCTTGCCTTTGGCCCCGGCACTCCGGGCCAAGTTGGCCACCGGGGGGGGTGCTTCCAGACAGCCCAGGAGGTGGCCGAGCTCCGGCTCTGCCAACTCAGTTGAGTTGTCCATTGTCGGCCGGGGGGGGGGGGGATAAGATGAGGGGAGAAAAGCGGGAGGGAAGGAATAGGGAAGGAAGTTTCCTGCCAAAAAAAAGGAGGCACGAGAAACCACTGCTGCAAGACTGAGGGAAATGGAGACGAAAGGGCAAGAGCTGGGACGGGGCATGTGTGTGTGTATGCGTGTGCTTGTGTGTTTCATCATAATCATCATCATCCCACCAGATTGTAGAAGGAGAGTTGTGGCTCTTGAACCCTCACAACGTGGTTAGTGGTGGTTATTTAAATTCTGCTCCACCCCTTTGTAGTAGTAATAGTAATTATCATCATCGCTTTAATTTTACCCCCACCAGGGGTTGATGTTCTTGGAAACAAGGACAATAATCACGATTTGTCATTGTTGTGGTCAAATAAGGTTTCCCTTGCTCGAAAGCCAGTCGTATCCGACTCTAGGGTTCAGTGCTCATCTCTATTTCAAAGCCGAAGAGCCAGCAGCATTGTCTGCTTCTGTAGACGTTTCCGTGGTCATGTGACAGGCATGACTAGACACTGGAGTGCATGGAACGCTGTTTACCTTACCAACTAAGCAGTCCCTATTTATCTACTTGCAATTTCTTGCTTTCCAACTGATAGGTTGGCAGGAGCTGGGATAGAGATGGAGCTCATTCCGTCCTGCAGTACTCGGGAATCGAACTGCTGACCTTCTGCCTCCCAGTCAGCATCTTAGTCACTTAAGCCACTGAGTAAACAAGAAAGAAAACAAAAGTCCCCCAAGAAGATGGGGAAAGAGTTCTTTGACCCACACAGCTTTGTGCCCATTGCATCTACAATACCATCTAGCCATCTTATTTTTGGCCACCCCCTTCTTTTGTCCTCCACCTTTCCCAGCATCAAGGCTTTCTCAAGTGAATCCTCTCTTCTCATTTGATGTGCAAAGTACTTTAGCATCATCTTTACTATTTGACCTTTAATGAACAGTCATGGTTGATTTCTTCTAGGATCAACCTATTTCTAACACCACATTTCAAAGGCCTCTATTTTTCTGCGCTCAGCTTTCCTAATGGTCCAGCTCTCACACCCATACATTACCACCAGGAATACCATTGCTTTGACTGTGCAATTTTTTGTTTGCAAGGTGATGCCTCTACTTTTAACTATGTTCCCCAGGTTTCTCATAGCTTGTTACCCAAGCATCAGTCACCTTTTTAATTCACGGCTGCAATCACCATCTGCAGAGATCTTTGATCCTAAGAAAGTAAAATCTGCCAGTCGTATCCACCTCTAGGGTGCAGTGCTCATCTCCATTTACAGCCAAAGGACCAGTGCTGTCTGTGTTTGCAGACATTTTCATGGCCATGTGGCAGGCATGACTAGAGCCCAGCAAGTCACATGGCTATATTTGGCCATGCCCACAGAGGGGTGTGGCCAACATTTCCCTTATTTTCAAATCGTTGACAGATATGGATGCCATATGTCCCGGAAAAACGGGATTGTCCCAGATAAAAGATTAAAAAAAATTGTCCTGGCTGGTTCAATAAAAATAATGTTAAAATCCCGGATTTTAAAAACTTACTGATTTGTATAACACCCAGAGCATTGCTGCAATGCACTGCACATGGAGGGAGAGAAGGTGGGAAGTGCCTCCCTCTTTGTCCCTCCCCATCTTGAGCTTTCGCTCACTCACTCGCATACACAGAGGGAGAGAGGGTGGGAAGTGCCTCCCTCTTAGTCCCTGCCTGTCTTGAGCTCTCATTCGCTCGGCTGTGGCTCTGCAGGTTGGGAGAGGAAAGCAGCGCCCAAGGAGGAAGAAAAGGGAAAGAAACATGACAGCCACCAAGCCAGAGAGAGCCGCCTGCGCCTCGGTCTTGCCTGCACCTTGCTTCCAGTGAGTGTGTGCCTGGAGGAGTGTGTGTGTATGCATGATTAGACTGAGCTTGGCTCTCGCCGGTGGCGCAGCAGCGGCTGGGATTATTAGGGCAAAGGCTGTTTTGTAGATAACCCGCCAATTTTATTTATTTATTTATTCCACTTGTACCCTGTCCATCTGGGAAGTCTTCCCCATTCTGGGCAGTTAATAAACAACACATTGAAAAAAAGTATACTTCTGTCCCAGATTTGTGGGAGAGAATTATGGCAACTCTAACTTGAGAAGGCCTTGATGCTGGGAAAGATCGAGGCAAAAGGTGAAGAGGGCAGCAGAGGATGAGATGGCTGGATGGCATTGATGATGCAATGGGCGTAGAGCTGAGGAGGATAGTGGAGGATAGAGGTGCCTGGCATACAGTGGTCCATGGGGTCGCCAAGGGTCAGACTCGACTGTGCGATTGAACAATTAGTAAAGCAGACTGCATACAAGTTACAGCTCCTAGTTTATAGTACTGAATATAAACTAGTAGAATTTATTTTGATTTGGCAATGTTGGAGGTATTGCCAGCCAAAATCATGTCCCCTATGGTCTCACTCAATGGCCAAAGATAGTGGCTTAGAATTTATGATCATTTTAATTGAAAATCCCTCATACATTTTTATTTTATCCCAAGGCCTTTGGCTATTGGATAGCCTAGTTACATCCAGAATGAACAAAAAGTCATTAGCATTAATTTTTAAAGAATGAAAAAACTTGGCTACAATGAATATGTTTCTAGCAATGAAATGTGAATTCTATTTAATATTTAAAACATTTGAAGAGCTGTATTATAAAACAATGGGGATATACAGTACTGAACATAAGCTATCTTTAAGGGAGCTTTAATTTTTTAAAAAAGATTTGCTCACCATTCTCTGATATGTATATGCATAGATTATTCCCACCAGATGTAGCCTTAGTGTGATCTACCTTTGGTTTGAGTTGCATGTATATAGAAGTACTAGCATATTTTGCCCGGCAGTGCCGGGCTTTTTAAAATTGTGTTGGATAGTAAAGGGTTTCATTTTTTTTCTTGAACCAATGGTGCTGGGCTGTTTTAAATGGTGTTGTAAGGTTTTGTGATTTTTTGGCTTCGAGGCGCTGCGTCCGCCTGCGGCGGACTTGCGCTCCCCGTGGGGTTTTTTTTTGGGTTTTTTTCGTGGCGGCTTCCTCAGTGCCGGGCTCTTTAAATTGGTTTTTGAAGGTTTTTGTTTTCTGTTTATGCAAATTTTATTTTATTTTATTTTATATTATTTCATTTAAAATGTAATTTTGGTTTTTTAAATCTTTATTTTTACGCATTTTTTAGTGAAAAGTGATTTCTGTTGGTTTTTTTTGAGATTAGTGTGATTATTTTTGAATGTTTTTATAACTTATTTGATTAATTTTTGAATTAATCTTATTAGTTTCAATATTTTTGAATGTTTTTTCTCTTTTGGCCTCTGGGTGGGGGTGGTGAGCTTTTCTGCCTCTCTACAATTGTTCTCTTCTGTCCTCTGGGTGTCACTTCCGGTAAGTTTTTTTTTTTTTATTTTCTCATTTGACTTCTGGTCCTCATGGATAGAAGACGTGTTTTGGTAAGCTCTCTTGGGCTTTTTTTGGGGGGGGGGTGTTTGGGCTTTTTTGGGGGGGGTCTGTGTGTTTTTTCTTGTTTGTTTTTGGCTGTTTTTGTGTTTCATTTTTGGATTTTTGAGTGTTTTTGTTTTGTGTTTACTTTTTCAGGGGGGTGGCTTTCTTTCCCGCGGGCCATGCTGGCTGGCCCGTGGGAAGGAAGGGCATTGGCGGGGAGGAGGGCTTTCTTTCCCACGGGCCATCCTGGCTGGCCCGTGGGGAAGGGCAGCGGCGGCGGGGGGTTCCCTTTTTTCCCCCGCGGGCCATGCTGGCTGGCCCGTGGGGAAGAAAGGCAGCGGCGGCGGGTTTTTTTAAACTTTAATTTTGCTTGCACCGGCTGGCCCATCGAAATGAAGGGCAGCGGCAGCGGGGGGTTTCTTTTTTTCCCCACGGGCCATGCTTGCTGGCCCGTGGGGGAAAAGGGCAGCGGCGGCGGGCGTTTTTTTTTTAACTTTTATTTTTCACACGCAGGCCACCTCAGGGTTCGGTGCGCTAATGGCGCGCAGGACGCTGGAGCTTGTAGTTTTGCCTGCGCGTGTTTGCTTACTGTGGCGGTTTTTTCCCTGCGGCTTTTTTTATTGGGCGCGGCGCGTTTCTGAATGTTCCTTTTGCCGCGCCGCTCACCCTGATTGGCTTTGGCGCGGCACGGCGAAAGGAACGTTGGGAATTGAAGTTCCCTTTTTTTGTTTGCGACTGGGGGGCTCCTGCCCCCGGGTCGAAAATTTCAACCCGACAGTTACCTGCGAACCCCATTCGGGCAAGTGAACAGAGGCTCGGACGGGGCTAGTGGGGCCTGGTGCAACATCCTTTGTCACATTCCAACGGTTAACGCACCATTTTATAGGTATAGATGAGAATTACCTGCTGTTCTTCAATACTGTGTTTATTAATGTTGCACAGTGGTGATTGAGACAGTCCTTTTAGGTTCCAAAATTAAACTTCTTTGGTATCTCTTGCTGAAGTCCTGAATACCCAGCACCAAAGAAAATACTTAAGAGGTAAGTCTTAGACTATTATGCCTGGCCTATTGTGCTTTGTTCCCAATGATAAGGAAGTTCTTAATGAACTTATCTGAACCCACTGAGCCCTGAACTGGGAGCAGAACCCAAAATGCTACAGAAAGCTCCGTCAGCAGTTCATCTCTGGGATTTACAATTTTTTTTTTAAAAAAAGTTGTTTTGGAAACTACAGTACTAATTGTTGTGAGTACTTATTCAGGATAGTAATGTCACTAAATTCTTCTCTACAAGCCATTAACTTTACTCGCCATAATCCTCCTCCTCCTCTCATGCTCTTCCCACATTTTTAGTCATACACCAGGGGGGGGGGGGGATTCTGAAATTTGAATGATATTGTGTTAATTCAGTTAGAATCTCCTCTGTAATTTACAGTGCAAAAGCTATGCCCAAGCAGCACCAGAAATACCTATACTGAAAAAGCCACCATTAAAAGGCTCATCTATTGGTCATTTGGGACACTACTTTATTTCATGCTCCTGCTCCTGTTCTGCATACTTCCTTAGCTCAGGTTGAAGGGCTAGGCAGGTCTCCCATGTACTTCCTTCCTGCTGTATGAATCATGTGTCTGTGAATTCCCCCTAATGCCTACTACGGCTTCTTCTGGCATCTCATTCTGGTAGGTTCTCTCAGCTTACCATGCACCTTCCTCCTTACCAACCACAATGGGAACCAACTAACACATCTGTCCAATGATGCACTCCAAAAAAAATTACTAACACCTCTGTGGGTGGGGCCAAATCTGTGGGCATGGCCAACACAATGGGGTATGGAGGTGGGTGTGGCCAGCCAGGTGGGCATGGCCTGGAGAATTTTCGCTATCGGTTGTCCCGAACAGGACAGAACCTGCTTCGGTGCATCACTGCATCTGTCCATGCTACATCAAGATTGGAGTAAAATCCACCACTGTTCATGTTCTAATGTCTGCTACCTTTTCCATTGTTGGTGTTGGGAACAGCAGATCCTACAAACAGCTGCCGTTCTACTTAATGCTTCTTCTTTTTAAATAAGCAAAGACAAGCTGTGTGATCCATACATAAAATAAATGCAGGAGGGATGCAATACCTTTTTAAGGATCACTTTAAAAATCAAACGTTGCGAGCTTTCGTGATTCAAGATCACTTCTTCAGGCAGGGTAGGAAAACTACAAAGAAGAGTCCCAGAAATTCATGGCATGTTTCAGCCAGACTCTGTATCTTAGATGTTCCCGGGGAGAGGGGGGACAGCAGACTGCATCCTTTTACATTTTTTACAATCCTTTTACAATTTCTACCATCAGAGCCCACCAACAGCTCACAATTCATACAAGCTGCTACAGCAACCATTCTTGGGTGCTTAATCATACAATCAGGCATTAAGTGTGATCCAGGTAATGGTGCCATACAATAGAGAAGGTCCAATGATTGTCGTGATACTTCTTTGAGTTGCTGTGAAGAATTTTGGCTAATTAAATCCAAGTCATTTGCACAGCTGTTAAAGAAATACCCAGGGATGGTGGAAACTGCTTTTGTGTAGAATAAAACATCTTTGCCCACAGCCCAAAACAAAAATTAAGTTCAATTAAAGCTAATTTAAGTCTGTGGGTTTTAATATGCAGAATAATGGATTATAACATATCACTACAATGTTTCTGGGTTTCAAAAAATTTAAATGCAACAGCATCTAAATCACACTGTTTTCTAATGGCTGCTAGTTTTTAGCTCCAGGGATTATAAACTAACTTTCAGAGGAAGCATTAGAGCAGAAAAGCAAAATTCTGACATCTCTTTGCCAGTATTTGTCATGGAAGATAATAATTTTGTGTCAGAAATTATTCTGGGTTGAAAGGATTTTTGCGGAAGAAACTCAGTTCAGGGAACACCCAAATGAGCCTCCTTCCACACAAGAGCTGGGAGAGAGACAGGCACTCAATCAATTATGCAGCACCAGGGTCTCGAACTGCCGACTTGCCAGCCTTCCACCTAACAAGGCAAGCATCTTAACCACTGAGTCACCAAAGCCCCATCATGGGAAATGAGTGCATACCTTATGGTTGTGTCAAGGTATGCTATGATGCATGTATAAAGGATTGAAATACTTAAAGGGGGTAAAAAAGGGAGCCCAAAAATGCATATAAAATTGTAAAATCAAGGCATGAACAAGTTCATTGTTTACCATAATAATTTCAAAACAATTAGCTAGTTCCAGCTGGGCAAGGCCAATGAATCAAAATAATTTGGCAGCTGTACCCATTTTATCTTACAAATGGGTAAACAAGTAGAGAAACAAAGTGTTGGTGTCTACAGGTTATTGCAGTATGTTTTATCCTGCAGTTGAAGATGGAAATGGTGTGAGTACACTCATTTGGAATTTACAATCTTAACCTATAAGAAAGGGGTTGGGCTGTGCGCGTGCGGAATGTGTTTCCACACCTGTCCAGCCTATCTCGTAATGCACTCCACACACCTACCTTTTGTCCCTGAGATCATCGCTGCGAGGGTCCGGGGGCCAAGGGTGGGGCCTAAGCCCCACAAAATGGGGAAAAGAAACTACAACTCTCTTTTCTTTTCGGTTGGCGGAGGCATGTGACCAGTCAATGGGCCCGCTCTCGTCCCCACCCGTCAGTCCCTGTACCCAGCCCAACATACCTTCCCTGGGCCGGTCTCACTCTACCACCTCCTCCGTGATCCTCCATTATTCAGCGGAGCCTTGGGCGCATGAAGGAGGCGGAAGAGCGAGACCTGGCCTGGGCAGGAACGTCATGCGGTGATAGGAACCAATGTTGGGAACCATCCACAGTCCACCCCTGCCTGGTCTGGGAGAAAAGGGGATGAGCATGAAACCCCCCCCCCCCGCCTGATGTACCTGCACGCCATTTCTTCTGCCGCAAGACTCTGTTGAAGAACGGAGGCTCGTGGACGAGGCGGGAGAGCAAGACTGGCCTAGGGAAGGTATGTCGGGCTGGGGGGGGGTGTTTGTGCTCACCCCCTCTTCTCCCGGACCTGGCTGGGGTGGCGTGTGGATGGGTCAAAGAACCCCCCTCCCCCCAGTTCCTGGTGAGGCACCAATGCTCTTTGGCGCAGCCTGGTGACATTGGCGTTTGAGTTCTTCAGTGACCGTTAGTTTTTCTGTCATACGACCATTGCCCCGCCTCTTTCGCGAGCGCGCCGGCCTCTCGGATTGGCTGGGGCATGGCGCGGGGGGCACTGGGACGTGTAGTTGTCCTGTTTTGTTCTATTTGTGGGGCAGAGGACCCACTCGCGGCCTCGGAATGCTTGTGGTGATGGTCTCAGTTGGCCAAGATATGTATGCATGGTGCATCACGGGATAGGCTCGACGGGTGTGGAAACGCATTCCGCACACATACGGCCACATCCTTTCCTTATAGGTTAAGATTGTTATAAATGGCAACTTACCAAATTCTGTATTTTGTAATTTTGTGCACATGGAACAGACGTCCTGGTGGCCCAGTGGTTAAACTGCTGTATTGTAGCCAGAACATTGTGCGTTCAATCCTGACCAGGAATTCAAGGTTGACTCAGCCTTGTATCCTTCCAAGGTTAGTAAAATGTGTGCCCAACATGTTGAGGGCAAAATGTTAATTAATTTGTGAACCACTCAAAGTGCACTAAATGCTATGGGGCGGAATAGAAGTCTAATTGCTATTGCTGTAAGTAAGTTCTGATTTAGCCACCTCCAGTCTTCTTTGAAAAGCTGATAACAACTGGGGCCCCAGGGTACATAAAACAACATGTTTCTTGAAATGGTCTTATTGTTCAGCGATAAGACTGAAACAATTTAAAACATATTATTTTGATTAGAAAAAATAACCAAGTTTTCATCTTCAAAAGAAAGAGATCATTATATGTATGGCCCATGGCTGTTTTTTTTTAAATGAACATACTGACTACAACAACTTGGAAGAGCTACCCCCATGCTGCTTGATAACTTAATGCAGCATGTAATTATAGTTTTAGATATAATCATAAAATGTGTATTATCACCTTCAATTTAATTATTTCATGGGGGAGGGAGATTATTATGGGCTAACCATCTTGTGCTAATGTATTTAGTAAGTACAGCAGAGAAATAGAAATTTAGGATGGTGCCATCTAGATATTCAAATGCACTGCTAAAGACATTCACTTCCACATTGTAATTTTATTCCTTGTTCCATCAGCACATAATTTTTGATGCAGTTCAGCTAATTTTTAGTCATCTATGGAAATGTAGTTGCAAAATAATTAAGTACTCAATGTTGCTGTAACATTTAATTTCTGTTTTTCCTACCCTTTACTAAAATCGACATTGACTGTGAGGAAAATTATAAGGCTTATTGCAAATCAGAAAGTAAGGGCAATGAATGTTATTAACATATTAAGTCACAACCAACATAGCTCATATATTCTAAAAATCTGTTATACAAATGCCAGTTGGAACACAAATTATTTTAAACTAAGACAGCTCATAAAATGTTGTTTAAAAAAAGTAGGTTGCAACTACTGGAAGACTTTGAGAAAAAGAGGACAATTGCAACACCAATTTTTAATACATTTCAAACAACCATAATGGTCATTATTATCACCATAGTCATTATCTGTGTCTCTGGGAGCATCCCAAGACCATGTAGCTGTCCCAGGGCTATGCAGCCTGGATTTTCTCCAGGAAAGCACCATGGGGAATCAAACTTCCAACCTTTCCTAAGTCACTGAGCTATCGAGTCAGTCATCCTTGATCTGATGGTGCAGTGATTGAACTGCTGTACTGCAACCAAAACATTGTGAGATCAGTCTTGACAGGATTCAAGGTTGACTCAGCCTTCCATCCTTCAGCAGTTGGTAAAATGAATACCCAGCATGTTTGGGGCAAAATGCTAATTATCTTGTGAACTGCCTAGAGAGTACATTAAGCGCAATGGGATGTTTTTATTTATTTATTTATTTATTAGTCAAATTTGTATATGCCGCCCGCTCAGGTAGACCTGACTCAGGGCGGCATCACAACAATGCACAAGATACATAAAAACATTATAAAAAAACCCCAACCCACCCCCTTTAAAAACCCCTATATCCCACCCACCCATCCCATCCACTATAAAAAGGAAGAAGAGAGAGTTCTTATACAAGCCAGCAGGCGGGCACCATAGTCCCATTCGGGCCCCACACCTGCCCTGCCAGCCAGGTCTTTACTCCTTTCCTGAAGGGCAGCAATTCACTTTGGAGTCTTAGGTCTATTGGCAGGAGGTTCCAGAGAGTTGGTGCGGACACGGAGAAGGCCCTCCTTCGGGTGCTAGACAAATGTGCATCCCTCGTTGGTGGCACTATTAGAGAACCCCTCCGGTCCGCTCTAGTCGGACGGGCAGGCACTCTTGGGACGATGCGGTCTCTAAGGTATCCTGGCCCCCTGCCATATAGGGCTTTAAAGGTCAAAACCAGCACCTTAAATTGCACCCGGAGACAAACTGGTAACCAGTGCAGCTCCCGGAGTAGCGGAGAGGCATGGGCATATCGCCCACACCCCATTACCACCCGGGCCGCCGCATTCTGGACCAGCTGCAGCCTCCGAATGGTCGTCAAGGGCAGCCCCATGTAGAGCGCATTACAGTAGTCTAGTCGGGAAGTAACCAGAGCATGGGTGACCATAAGCAAGGAGCCCCGGTCCAGGAGTGTGCGCAATTGGCGAATCACCCGAAGTTGGGCAAAAGCCCTCCTGGCCACAGCCGCCACTTGTTCTTCCAGCAGCAGCCGCGAGTCCAGAAGAACTCCCAAGTTGCGCACTGGGTCTGTCTGGGGCAAAACAGCCCCATCCAGTACCAAAGGTGGTAGCTCCCTGGATAACACGGGGCCCCTTATCCACAGCCACTCTGTCTTGCTGGGATTCAGCCGAAGCCCATTGGCCCCCATCCAGACCCCAATGGCCTCCAGGCATCCGGATAGGATTTCGACAGCATCACTGGGGTCCCCACGGGCCGAGATGTACAGCTGAGTATCATCCGCGTACTGATGGTACCGCACCCCGTGGGAACGAATGATCTCACCCAGTGGCTTCATATAGATGTTAAATAAGAGAGGAGAGAGCACAGAGCCCTGAGGCACCCCATACTTAAGGGGCCTAGGGCTGGACCTCTCACTCTCTAACCATACCGACTGGGTACGGCCCTCCAGAAATGAGGAAAACCAGGACAACACAGTGCCCTGGATCCCCAGTCCTTCGAGCCGTTCCAGAAGGATACCGTGGTCGACGGTATCGAAAGCCGCTGAGAGGTCAAGAAGAGCAAGGACGGATGGACAACCCCCGTCCCGCTCCCGCCAGAGATCATCCATCAGTGCGACCAATGCCGTCTCGGTTCCATATCCGGGCCTGAATCCTGATTGAAAGGGGTCTAGATAATCCGCTTCCTCCAGGACACTCTGCAGCTGGCGCGCCACCGCCTTCTCCAAAACCTTACCCAAAAAGGGCAGGTTGGAAACTGGCCTATAGTTGTTAAGGACAGCTGGGTCGAGGGACATCCTCTTCAGGAGGGGGCGCACCAAAGCATGTTTTAACTGTGCAGGAAATACCCCTTCCCGTAATGAGGCATTTATTATCCCCCCTATCCAGCCACCTGTTACCCCCTTGGAGGCTTTCACCAACCAAGTAGGACAGGGATCCAAAGGACATGTAGTGGCACGAACAGCTGCAAGGAGCCTGTCCACTTCATCAGGGACAACAGGATCGAACTGGTCCCAGATCGTACAGCAAGACTGTGCTCCGGCACCCCCCCGACCCTCCCCATCCACGCCAGGATTCAACCCTGAACGAATCCGATCGATTTTCTCCACCAGATGGTCAGCAAAGTCCTCAGCCGAACCCTGCCAACCGGGCACCGATCCCCCCCTACCAAGGAGGGACCTGGTTACCCGGAACAGGGCGGCTGGGCGATTATCAGCGGAGGCAATAAGGGCGGTGAAGTATTGCCGCCTCACCACCCCTATCGCCACTAGGTAGGCCCTAATAGCAGCTCTAGCTAGTGTCCAATCGGAGTCATCCTGGGTCTTCACCCAGCGGCGCTCTAGGCGTCTCTTTGCCCGTTTGAGTTCACGCAGTTCATCTGTGAACCACGGAGATGACCTAGTCCCCCGGGCGTGGAGAGGCCGCAGTGGCGCGATTTCATCCAAGGCTACTGTTGTCGACCTATTCCACAGGTCGACAAGTGCCCCGGGTGAATCGTGTAGCCGATCCAGAGGAACATCCCCCAGTTCCCTCTGGAATCCATCTGGATCCATTAGTCGCCGAGGGCGGGCCATTTTAATCGGCCCAGCCTCCCTACGATGAAGTGTCGCCCCCAGAAAGTCAAGAGTCACCAGATAGTGATCCGACCATGGCACAGGTGAGATGACTAAATCCTGTAATCTTAGATCACTTGCTCCGACAAGAAAACTAAGTCTGGCATGTGACCACTGCCCCTGGTCGGACCCCGAACTACCTGAGTCAGGCCCATGGCTGCCATGGAAGCCATGAACTCCCTTGCCACCTCAGAAGCCGCCCCCAGCGATGGCAAATTGAAGTCCCCCAGAACAATAAGTCTCGGGAACTCCAACGCCAGCATTGAGGCGGCCTCGAGGAGCTCAGGCAGGGCATCCCTTACCCTGCAAGGGGGCAGGTACAGGAGTAAGATCCCCAACTGACCCTTGGGGCCCAACCGCAGAAGCAGGGCCTCACAACCAGACACTTGTGGAGCAGTGGCCCTAGCAACTCCCAAGGACTCCCTGGCAACAATGGCGACACCACCGCCCCTCCCCTCACCTCTAGGCTGGTGCCAAATACCGAACCCAGCTGGACACATGTCCGAGAGAGGTACTCCATCTTCAGGAGTCAGCCAGGTTTCGGTGATGCATGCCAGGTCGGCCAGCCCTTCCTGGATGGCATCTTGAATCAGGGGGGCCTTATTACAAACCGACCTGGCATTCACCAGCAGCAGCCTAAGGGTGGGGCCACTCCGGATCTGCCGCTCAGGGTCCAGAGATGTACCGGTAGGGCTGGAATGAGGGACCGCAATTAAACATCGGACCCGCATTCCCCGAGTGCGGCCCGCCCCACGGTACCCGCCATACCGTCCCATGCCCGTCACAACACCTATATGGTTCTCCGGAACCTCCCTAGATAGAATGCTGCCCCTCCCTGGCTGGCAGGACCAACATTCCCTCTTCCCTCCCCATCCGCCATCCTCCCCCAATTCTGGCAACAAACATAGCAAGTCCTGTCGTCGAAAGCTCCCTTTCATCTCCCCGCCGGCGGAGAAGGCGGGGAGAGCGCAGCAACGCTGGCGACGACGTCTTCTGGGCCTTCCAGGCCACGGCAGGCTCCCTTTCATCTCCCCGCCGGTGGTGGGGGCGGGGAGAGCGCGGCATCGCTGGCGGCGGCGTCTTCTGAGCCTTCCGGGCCACGGAAGGCTCCTTTTCATCTCCCCGCCGGTGGTGGGGGCGGGGAGAGCGCGGCATCGCTGGCGGCGGCGTCCTCCGAGCCTTCCGGGCCACGGAGGGCTCCTTTTCATCTCCCCGCCGGTGGTGGGGGCGGGGAGAGCGCGGCATCGCTGGCGGCGGCGTCTTCTGAGCCTTCCGGGCCACGGAAGGCTCCTTTTCATCTCCCCGCCGGTGGTGGGGGCGGGGAGAGCGCGGCATCGCTGGCGGCGGCGTCTTCTGAGCCTTCCGGGCCACGGAAGGCTCCTTTTCATCTCCCCGCCGGTGGTGGGGGCGGGGAGAGCGCGGCATCGCTGGCGGCGGCGTCCTCCGAGCCTTCCGGGCCACGGAGGGCTCCTTTTCATCTCCCCGCCGGTGGTGGGGGCGGGGAGAGCGCGGCATCGCTGGTGGCGGCGTCTTCTGAGCCTTCCGGGCCACGGAAGGCTCCTTTTCATCTCCCCGCCGGTGGTGGGGGCGGGGAGAGCGCGGCATCGCTGGCGGCGGCGTCCTCCAAGCCCTCCGGGCCACGGAGGGCTCCTTTTCATCTCCCCGCCGGTGGTGGGGGCAGGGAGAGTGCGGCATCGCTGGTGGCGGCGTCTTCTGAGCCTTCCGGGCCACGGAAGGCTCCTTTTCATCTCCCCGCCGGTGGTGGGGGTGGGTAGAGCGCGGCATCGCTGGCGGCGGCGTCCTCCGTGCCCTCCGGGCCACGGAGGGCTCCTTTTCATCTCCCCGCCGGTGGTGGGGGCGGGGAGAGCGCGGCATCGCTGGCGGCGGCGTCTTCTGAGCCTTCCGGGCCACGGAAGGCTCCTTTTCATCTCCCCGCCGGTGGTGTTAAGGTAGAGGTCACCCTTGCTTGAAAGCCAGTCATATCCAACTCTACGGTTCAGTGCAAATCTCAGTTTATAGCCAAAGAGCCAGTGCTGTCTGCATCTCCAGACATTTCCATGTACATGTGGCAGGCATGATTAGACACTGGTGTGCATGGAATGCTGTTTACCTTCCCATCGAAGTGGTACCTATTTGTCTACTTGCAATTTCTTGCTTTCAATCAGCTAGGTTGGCAGGAGCTAGGACAGAGATGGGAGCTCACTGCATCATGCAGCACTGGGGTGTCGAACTACTGACCTTCCAGTTGTCAAGTTCAGTGTCTTAACCACTAAGCCACCACAGTCCCTATGGGGCTGTATATAAGTGCAATTGCTATTATATCTTGTGACAGCCAACTGTGAAGGAAATAGGTAGCCCACTCTAAAAGGAAAAAAAAGAACCATGCCTTACCACCACCACCACCACCACCACCCAATAATTGATCTGGGGCCAGCTTCAGTGAAATGGCAGCAGTTGTGGATCTTACAGGGCAAAGCCTTGGCCATCTGGACTAGATTGGGACCTGTTGGCTTCTTGTCATTTTTACTCCATTCAAGGGATGGAGGAGGAAAGACAATACTGCTTGCTCCATAAAGGATTCTGCTTGGCTTTCTCACAGGGCTGTCAATTCAGATGCCCAGCATCTGAATACATGCCCAGCTTTACATGTACAGTAAAAACCTGTTTTACGGAAAAGTCCATTCTATAGCTTTTTCCTTAACTTGTTTTTTCCCCCTGTAAAACAAGGCATTCCCATAAGAATGCATTGGGGGGACCATTCCTGCCCCCCAATAATTATAACATAAAAAAAACACTTTAACTCAGGGTTGCCCTGACTTATTGGGCCATGGGCTGGTCACGTAGTTCAGCAGGACAGTCACGTGGTTCAGCGGGCTGGTCACGTGGTTCCTCCCACTGGAAATGGAAGTAAAATGTGCCATGCAACCTGTTTTGCAAGAGGATGAGATAGATTTTAAGCAGCCATTTTCTCTGCTTAAACCAGGGGTGCCCAAACTATGGCCCATGGGCCAGATCTGGCCCCAGATGCCAATTCATCCGGCCCATGCAGCCCTCGTTGCTCCCAGAAGCGGAAGTAAAATGCGCCCGTACGGGTGCATTTTACTTCTGCTTCTGGGAGTGACAAGGGCTGCATGGGCCAGATGAATTAGTGTCAGGGGCCGGATCTGGCCCACATGCTGTAGTTTGTGCACCTCTGCTTTAACTCCTCTCCAGACCAGTCTACTGCCACCCACAGGGCCCAGAATGGCTGCAGGTGGTCTTTTATAGCCCACCAGGCACAATGCGCTCTTGGAAATCGTGTTCTGTAAAACGGGACACGTTTTCAGCAAACCACCCTTCTGTAAAACAGGATTTCTGTAAAATGAGACTTCTGTAAAATTGGGTTTTACTGTATTTAAAATTGTGATTAAAAACACAAGAAATCTCCCTGTGTATAGCCTTACCTAGATGTTAATGAATCCAGCAACCACAGCAGCCTTAAGAGAGTACTTAGCCTCGCAGTCTCTGTCAACACATTTCTTACACGGTGATGGAAATTCTGAACTGTACTATATGTTTCTGCTTGTCTGTAACTTCCCGCTCATGTACAGAGTTTACATGTGAGCAAGAATTTTTTTTTCAGACTCTTCCATCATTGCATGAAGAACAGAGGCAAGGCATTAATGCTTGCATAACATAATCAACTTAAATCTATGGCCTAAAATATCTGGCTCTGTTAAAATGTCTGGCGAAATGGGTTGTTTCCATGGCTTTGCCCATTTCATTTTATATTAACACTCATTAACAGTTCTGTTCGGTACCTTCATTAGAAAGAAAAAACTCACAGGAAAATGTGCAAGATAACCAAAAGCAATAACAATTACACTTCTATACCGTCCCATAGTGCTTAGTGCACTGTCTGGTGGTTCACAAGTTTGGTAAAGGTAAAGGTTTCCCTTGCTCGAAAGCCAGTCGTATCCGACTCTAGGGTTCAGTGCTCATCTATTTCAAAGCCGAAGAGCCAGCAGTCGTTTCCGTGGTCATGTGGCAGGCATGACTAGACACCGAAGCGCACGGAACGCTGTTACCTTCCCACCGAAGTGGTCCCTATTTATCTACTTGCAATTTCTTGCTTTCGAACTGCAAGGTTGGCAGGAGCTGGGACAAAGACGGGAGCTCATTCCGTCCTGCAGTACTCTGGAATTGAACAGCTGACCTTCCGCCTCCCAATCAGCGTCTTAGCCACTTGAGCCACTACACGTTAATGGGCATTCCTTTTACTGACCTCAGAAGAATGGAAGGCTGAGTTCACCATGAACCCCATTGGGATCAAAGAAAATATAATTGCAAATATACATTACCTGTATTTAGCTGCACCTTGCCTGCTAGAAATTACTGAAACAGAACAAATATATTTTCAAATTAAAATGGTCGGTAGATTTGTGGCATAGAAAATAAAAGCTAACATAAATAGCAAAAGACCTTGGGAGAAAAGCACAAAGTGGAAATTTGGCATGCATAAATAAAAGACAACAGCAGTTCTCTGTTAGTGATGATAAACTGCCAGCTACATGTGTTCTGATATTAAATGCACCTATATTTAACAAGTTTGGTTTTTTTTAATGCAAATAGCATCAAGTGTGAGGCTGGTAATCATTGGCTTTCCTAGTTGGCAGGCAGTGGATATTAATACTCTAATAAGAAGTGGGATTTTCTTGCAATCCATCTATAAATTGACTGAAAGCTTTGAATCAGTGTTCTATTTGGATGGATAGAGTTTTATCACTTCTGTTTGTGAAGCTGCCATCTTTCTTCTTCATTTCTTGAAGCTCTTGCTTGTATGGAGGGAAATATCCTCTTTCTAATTAAACTCAATGACATAACAGATACACAACACCATTGAAAGAGATATTCAGTTATCAATAGCTTTTTAAAAACGAGTCAACTTGAAAAGAAGATAAAAAGAAGGAAACTTTATGGTCCATGCACCAATTCCAGAAATAGGGCTGGCCAATTTATTTATTAGACCAGTAATAAAATATAATAGCGAGCTGTGGTGGCTTAGTGGTTAAGATGCTGAGCTTGAAAACCAGAAGATCGGCAGTTCAAGACCCAAGTGCTGTGCAATGGAGTGAGCTCCTGTAATCTGTCACACCTCCTTACAACCTAGCAGTTTGAAAACAAGAAATTGCAAGTAGATAAAGAGGTACCACGTCAGCGGTAAAGGTAAGCATTCTGTTTGTTGCAGCTTCTAGTCATGCCTGCCACATGATCATGGAAATGTCTGCAGATGGTGCTTGCTCTTGGGCTGAAAACGGAGATGAGCAGACACAAATGGCTTCCGAGCAAGAGATACCTTTACCTTTACCTAAAATATTACAAGCTTGATCTTTCACCTCTTTCCCCCATTATAACAGTCTGATGAGTACATCTACCTTTAGTGGAATCCTCATAAAATGGTGGAATGAGTAGGATAGTGTGATTATTCATGGAAACCAGCCCCACCATTCCTCCTAGTTGGCTTTCCTCTGATTCTTTTACCTTAACTGTGTTTCTTCCTCTTGGTCCTGGATGGGGACAGGTAACTACTAAACACTTTACCCCAAATTCAAAATACTCTAAGGAGATGTTCAGTTCTTCATTTCCACAGCAACTCAGTCTATTCGTATTTTGTTCGTAATAGTTTGAACACAGCCAGGGCTTAGCTATAAGGCTTGCCCGGAGTGGTCTAAATAGGTTGACGCCAGTCTGCTGTCAACTTGCCAAGATCATAAAGTGGCTTTAGTACTATGCAGCCACTTTAGGATATTGGCAAATTAAGGACTTCCTCAGCCCAATGGAAGGGAGGCGCTTGATCTGACCTTTTAGAGAAAAGCAAACAAACAAACAAAAATCCACCTCATTGTCCTCTCTTGTGTTCTCCCACTTCCAGGTTTTCCACTTGTACTTTTTTTATTTTTTGACAGTAATGCTGCAGATTTACACTGCTGTAATACACTTAATTCCCCTTCCCCAACCTCTCAACGAAGCCAAAGAAGAGTTTAAGTGCCAGTCTTTTTAAGCCACTTTATGATTTGGCAAATTGACGGTGGAAGGTTTGTTTGGCTTATTTCCAGCAGTCGCCTCGGCGAGGGGGCGGCAATAGAAATATGAATAAATAAATAAATAACATATGCTTGAAATGAATAAAAGTGGAGCAATCCTACTAACACAGAGAGAGAGAGACAGAGAGATGCTAGCAAAAAATGCTTGGGTGTGTGTGTGTGTGTGTCAACTAGCTCTCCCCAGAAAAGAAGTTGTCTGACTGCTGTCTTTAGTATCAAACCAACCCGTTCCTACAGTGGACAAAACAACAGGCTAAATGCCTGCGTAGTCACTCTCTAACTCTCCTTCTTACAACACATGATGATCATTTTAGGACTCTTGTGGCTAGGGTTGCCATATGTCAACCACGTGACCGTCCTGCTGAACTCCCAGTTTTCCAGGATTTTCCCGGATTCAAGCTGTCCCGGCCAGTTCAAGAAAAAACATGTAAAAGTCCTGGATTTCTAAAATTGAACAAAGGAAGCAAGATCACCCCTCACCAAGGGATTTTTGCAAAGAGTTAATTCACTGCCTCCCTGCCTTTCTTTCAAATATCCTGCTTGAAAGCAGTGAAGGCAAAACAGCACCCTGAGAAGCCCGCCGGGGAGACACTTGCAAGTAACATAATTGAAAGAAAGGCACGGAGGCAGTGAAATACGACACACGAAGGAGGGCCTTTTCCGTGTCTGCACCGGCCTTGTGGAACCTCCTACCTGTAGAGTTGCGGGAGCAGACGGAGCTGCTACCTTTCAGAAAAGACCTAAAAACCTGGTTGGTGGGACAGGTGTGGGGCCCAGATGGAAGGATGGTCCCCGCCTGTTGGCTTATAAAATAAGCCCCCATTTCTTTTAATTGTCAATGCAGGCAGTTTTAATGTGGGTAGTTTTTTTAAAGATGAGCGGGGTAGGTGGGTGGGTATGTTGGGTTTTTAATGGTTTAATTGTTTTTATGTATGTTTTAACTTGTTGTGAGCCACCCTGAGTCGGGTTTACCTGATTGGGCGGCATAGAAATCTGAATTTAAAATAAAAATAAAAAAATAAAAATAACTCTTTGCAAAAATCCCTTGGCTCACCTTGAAGTTTGGGAGACAAGAAGTCGTCATCAGCCCTTTTCCTCAAAAGCCAGGAGGGAGCAAGAAATACCCATATCTAAGGAGCCAAATCTCTACCATACAATACACTGGGACAGAGGATTCCTACTTCATGTGACCACAAAGGGTTAATTGCATAGGGTCAGTATTCCCTGTCTGCCCTGGACAGGGATTATGTAGGGTCTTAGAGCCATGGTCTCTCTGACAGCCCCATCCAACACATGCGCAGTTTGAAGAATGCAATGGCTGTCCCGGTTTAGCAGGAGAGAATTATGGCAACCCTACTTGTGGCAATATCTATAGCACTTTAAAAATTAAGTGCAGAGTACTACACTGTCAAGGTTATGTGTTATAAAGTGATGTTTGCCACAATCCAGCCAGCAGAGGAAGAAAGAACATGGAGAGAAATGGGAGTGACCATTCCTTAAGTCTGATCAGAGTTATCAATATAAATTTAATGTAAAATAACAACATGAGCAAATTTGTACACCATTTTAATACATTTCAAAATGCAGTTTAAACCTGGAAAAAAACCTTTAATAAAAATAAAACACACTTTATATGATAATGGTTAATATCTGATAACAGAGAGTCAATGAATCATTTAGCAGTATCGATTCTTGCAAATTCCAAGATACTTTGGAACAAAATCAATGTATAGAAAATGAAATTAATTTCCCCACTTCTATTTTTAACCTATATGATAATGTGGTCTGAACATCAGAAAACTAATGCTTTTCTAAAGTAAGTTGTAAAAGCATACATTTTACAAACATATGACCTAGGGGGCAAAATTTAAAAATACAGTACTGGACAGATAAGTATCTTCTGAAGGTCTGTATGATATAAATTATCTCTGAACAAAGGAAAATAAAACATACATCTTATTTCGTAAAGTTTTTTCTCCCAAAGGAAGTGCAGTCATAAACACATCACCAGTTGACTAAGTGTCTGAACATGTCTATACTAGTCACAAAGAAGCAGTAGAAAAGAGATTGTTGCCAATGAGACAATGGTACTGGTACTCTAGTATAGCATGCACACTAAGAAAAATTCAGTAGAGTATCCAGTTAACCTTTCAGGCGTCATGTTTAAAATAAATTCATTTGGAAGTTGGCAAAGGAATGTGTCTGGAAATAGTTGTGTTTTCATTGTTCATAAATCAGAGCATTCCCAAACTGGGGGTGAATGGTTTACAGCAGGGGTGCCCAAACTATGGTCCGAGGGCTGGATCCGGCCACTGGGCCATAGTTTGGGCACCCCTGAACCATGTGACTGGCCCATGACCTAAAACGTTTGGGCACCCCTGGTTTACAGTCTGTGTTTGCAACTTCTTGATGTGCCAGTGCAAGAGAAATAGAAACACCCATATCCTTTATGTTAAGTTTATGACGAGGAAAGCATCAACAATGCCATTCGCCTACTCACCAGCACTGACTGTCCCTTCCCTTGGGCAGAAGCTTGCAGACAGCCTAAGAAGGTCTCACTTTTCTGTAGCTATTAAAATGAGAATGCAATAGTACACATTTTGCCTACTCCTGCCTTCCTTTTCTAACATGCTGTAGAAGACTGGCCAAACCTCCCTTGATTCTCCACCCAGCAAGTCTGTGCTTAGTAGATGGCTGAAGAGAGGTGGAATCTTCTCTAATTATCAGAAAACAATGGGAAACAGAAACAGCATGAGATGTGTCTGCTATTTCTGGCCAAAGTTTCTGCCAGTCCCTTGCTCTTCTTCTAACTTGCAGGCCTAGGAGGAATATGGATTTTTTTTCCAGAAAACCTTTGTATAAACTGAGGCAGCAGGGAACACCTTGGTAAGCCCAACGGCTCTTTGTTCTCTACAGATTTTGAATACAAGAGATTACACTCATAGGATTCCATTTTTGTGTAGCCTGTCTGTGTAGCAGACAATCTTCAATTCAGTGACACAGACCAAGATGGAAAAGTATGCATATTTGCTATCACCTCAGAAAGCAGGCATCAAATATCTCTGATGGCCAATCCAGTACTAATATTGTACTGGAGAAAACAGATCCAATTTAGGAAAAATCTATATCATTCACAATTACATTTTTGTATTTTATAACAATTTTAAAAAAATTCTAATGATTTTACCCAAGTGATTCAGAAATGTATTCAAAATATTGCTTCGCTGTTTTATCACCAAACACAGCATATAACTGACAGATTTACCTGAAATCATCAGACCAGATCCAGCAGTCTTTTATGTAGTTTTAAAAGACTACTAACGATTGATTGATTTTCCTCCAGCGCTGCAAAAGCATTGTTTGGAACACAAAGGGATAGTCACAGGACATACAGAAAGCAGCTATGTTAGTCTTCCCTGATAGCGTTCGAACATAATAGGGTTTTTAGCCCATTTGGTATGACCTCTTCTATTATGCCTTTTCTTCTTCTTCATTTCTTTTTGTCTTGTGGGAGAAAGGTATGAAAAAAATAGAATTACTACAATACAACGAACATGTCTAAATGTTCTACTAATGTGTCTATAAGTTCAATCCATGAATAGGTAATGAAATGCTCTGTTCTTGAACTGAATGTAAACGTTGATTTCTCCTGCCAGCCTCACCACTTGCATCACAGAATGGGACATTTATGTTACTTCTCAATCTCTTTTTTATTTTTTAAATATGATTGAGATGTTCAAAGAAGAGTTCCCATGTTTGGGGTAATCTGTCTCATTGTGCTCCTGGTCTGAGGGGATGAAACATTAGGTCAGACGTTTTTCATGCTATGACTAACTAATTTTATGCTATATATGACTGAACGTTTTATGTTATGACCAATATGATTTGTGGTGGCTCAGTGGTTAAGAAGCTCGCCTTGTTAGCTGAAAGACTGGCAAGTTGGCAGTTCGAGACCCGGGCACTGCATGACGGATTGAGCGCCCATCTCTGTCCCAGCTCTTGGGGTCATGAAAGGAGCCTCATTTGGGCATTCCCTGAGCAGTTTCTCCTGCAAAAATCCTTTCAACCCAGAATAATTTCTGACACAAAATAATAATAATAATAATTATTATTATTATTATTATTATTATTATTATTATTATTATTATTATTATTATTATTATTATTATTATTATTATTATTATTATTATTATTATTATTATATTCTGAAATCCAGCACCATGAACAACTTCATTTGAATTGTTAGTGGCAGCATTATATTAAACCACAGAAAAAACTGCTGAAGACAAAGACTCTTTTTTTTCTTCATTCCAAAATGCAGCTAAAATGTTGTGTCAGTGTTAAATATAGGATAACAGGTCAAAGATGAAAGGAGAAATTGAAAAGAGATTAAAAAACTGATCATAAGCAGCAAAAATAAACCTATCTCCATTCAGTGACACATAATCTGTCTACACACAGCCATCTACACACAAGCAGAAAGAAACTGAGTTAATTGTACGCACAAAATCAAAAATGAGTGGACAAAGGAAAGCACGCTTGTTTAGTATTCCCATATGAACCTCACATGCTGTGGTCCATGAGGTCACAAAGGGTCAGAGTCGACTGTGTGGCTGAACAACAACAACAAATGAATTTGCTAGAATAATACCCAAGAAGCCATTTGTCTTATGGATAAAGAAGGCAGGTTTCATTTGGTAGTATCAGATCCAAGAGACTGAAGGGAAAAGGCAAAAAAACCTATCCAGATTTTTAGTCTGAAAGTATATAAAGTGTTGATATGGAGACAAAGGTAAGAACCACACTTTGCTCTACCCGGAAGTCAGGCATTTGTCTGTGTGTTGAGCAAATTTTTTTAACATTGGTACTGTAAGCATGTTCATCAGAACATATTTCCAGTGCACCCTTCAATGACTGTGATTCACATAGTGAACCTTGCCACTCCAGATGTTCTTGGACTTCAATTCCCAGAAGCTCAAGCACCCTGTGAATCCACACAAATGGGTTTACTGCGATTCATCCGGCCCACGATGCACTCATTGCTCCCGGAAGCGGAAGTAAAATGTGCCCATATGGGCACATTTTACTTCCACTTCCGGGAGCGATGAGGGCAGCGTGGGCCAAAACCCATTCATGTGGATTCACAGGGTGCTTGGGCTTCTGGGAATTGAAGTCCAAGAACATCTGGAGTGCCAAGGTTTGCTATCACGGACTTATAAGTGAACCCAGCTATACAGTGCCTTTACAAATTTTAGCACTGAACATGTAAAAATCTACATGATGTCTGGGTGGATTGGGGAGGTAAGGAGAGAGCCACACAAGCACATTCTGTCCTCATCACTCTTTGAACCTTATATCCTTGACCACCGAAAATAGATAATGAATCTCTGATCACAACTGTGAGCTTAATGACTTCATCATTCTCTCTGCACCATCAGCACAGCGTAGGAGGAAAGATCATATTAAAGGAGTCAGAAGCCACTTTCTGTTAATGAAAACACATGCAGTCTTTATATGCAGAGAAGGAATTGGCCCCTCTCCATCACATCTTTACCTATAAGAAGGGCCTTGGGTCGTGCGTGTCTGGCATGCACGTCCACACCCGGCCCAACCATCCAGTACCGAGCCACCCACACTTACCTAATGACCCTGCGAGCATCGCCACAAGGGTCCGCCAGCCGAAAGTGGGGCAACCACCCCACAAACCATAACAAAAATAAAAAACTACAAGGCCCAGCGTCCTCTGTGCAAATCAGGCTGAAGGGCGCGAGCGCGGAGAATGCTGGGAAGCCTGCATGCACATTTTAAAAAACAGCTGACGCGTGCGCCATTCCACAATAGCTTCCCTCCGTGAGGCGAGGAAGGCGGAACGGCGCTCCGCCTTCTTTGCCTCACGAAGGGAAGCTATCACTACCATCGGTTGGGAGGGGGCGAAAGATTTCACACACACCCCAAACGAGGAAAGCGAGCCACTTCCCTCCGGGAGACGAAGGCCGCACCTTCGCCTCCCGGAGGGAAGGGATCGCCTTCCACAGAGGGGATTCACTTCTCTCTTGGTTGGCTGGGGACAAAAGCTTTGGTCCCCGCCAACCAAGAGAGAAGCTAACCCCCTCTGTGGAAGGCGATTCCTTCCCTCTGAGAGGCGAAGGCGCAGCCTTCCACAGAGGGGGTTCGCTTCTCTCTTGGTTGGCGGGGGCCGAAGTTTTGTCCCCAGCCAACCAAGAGAGAAGCGAACCACTTCCCTCTGGGAGGGAAGGAATCGCCTCCCCCATCTCTCTCTCCACTCTCTCTCTCTCTCTTCTCCCCCCTCTCTCTCCACTCTCTTCCCCCTCTCTCTCCCCCCGTCTGTGTGTGTGTGTGCGTGCGCGCGTGCGCGTACCCCAAAACCATCCCAACCACCAACAAAACTTATACCTGCCTGGCAGGGCCAGGCAAAAAGTGCTAGTACTCATATAAAATCTCCTATATCTACTGAGGTGCTCTGTGCTGTTTAGGGCTCTGGAAAATCAGTGTTCTATGTTGCACAAAAACCTGCTACAGACAGATGTGGCTGCTCAATGTAGACAATTGCCCTCTACATGTGAAGGGTGATAAAGCTACATCAGAGGTAGATGGTGCTACCATACTTCTGTGTAGAATATGCACATAATGGCAGCTGAAGAAGGATAAATTGTTGATAGATTTGAATGAATTGAGAAAAAATGGGATACAGGCCTATTTAGGATTGCATTGTGTATAATGTGTACCTTTTTAAAAATGTAGCCTTTCACTGATAATGGAAGGAAAACATTCAGTCTAGCTTACCGGTCTCTACTATGATTCTGTCCCTTCTCTTCTGAAGACTCTTCCCACTGTTTCTGACTCAGGAGATTCTTTCTCTGGATAACTATCATCACTGAGGTCACTGTAGCTGTCGCTGAACAAAAAAAGAATAAAGAATCCACTTCGTCACATTGTATTTCACAAGATTTAGAGTCAGTTGGTCATTCCCTTCGTTCTCAATAGGTAAAGGTTGCCCTTGCTTGAAAGCCAGTCGTATCCAACTCTAGGGTTCAGTGCTCATCTCTGTTTACACCTAAGAGACAGCGCTGTCTGCATTTGCAGACATTTCCGTGGTCATATGGCAGGCATGACTAGACACCGGAGTGCACGGAGCACTGTTTACCTTCCCACCAAAGTGGTCCCTATTTATCTACTTGCAATTTCTTGCTTTCAAACTGCTCGGTTGGCAGGACCTGGGATAGAGATGGGAGCTCACTCCGTCGTGCAGTACTCATTCTCAATACTATCTCGCTATTGTCCCAATTCCTCTAGAGCTGAGCGTCCCAAAGTGGGGCACAGAGGGGGCAATTTGATTTTTAAGGGGGGGCAATTTGAGAATGAGTTAGACCAAGTTAATAGCCTTTTAGGCTTCCTCCACCTGAATAATAAGAATTATATGTCACGGGGGAGGGGGATTTAGAGATGCTTAGAGGGGCATATCCCAAAAAAATGGTTGGAAACCACTGCTCTAGAGTTTAGCAATGCCATGGGGACCAGAGCAATGTCCTGCTAAAATAATTTCAAGAAAACAGAACTTTACTTTTGGATACTCAAGACAAAAAGAGCTGCAAATCCTTTTCCATGGGACATAATGGAACAAGAAGTTTTAATAGATCCAGTCTGGCTAAAAAAAGATGTTTATTCTGACACCGGAAAGCACCGCCTCAGCTGACTATGGTTCTGTTGGGCAAGAAACATTTGCCATTTCCTTTTGTCATTAATGGCACTTTGCTTATAAATAACATTAAAACACTTTAAGGGAACATAATGATCATGTTATACTTACTCCTTTCTGAATGTACCCAATGAAGCATGAAATAAAACTAAATATCATGAAACAGTTTTGCATATTGCATGAAAAATTAAAACACAGTTTTAAACACTAATTGTTATTATTCTGACTACATTTAAGAAATATATATATCAAAAATGGATAAGGTTTTCCTGTTTTATAACCAATTCATTATTTACTTTTATCTTTTTTATTATCTCTTATGCAATCCTTTTGTGGTACATACATACTCTGTATTGATACCAACTGATCCTACTATACACTCTACAATATTTACTAGCTATGAAAATAGTAGTGTACTTTTTAAAAAGCTGTTAAAAGACACTTTAAAATCACTTCCTTTTGATATATTTGAGTTTTTACTATTAAACATCATGGGACAGAGATTTTAGTCCATGTCTGAGATGCTCTGTATTGTACCATCACAGCAAAAAATAAAAATAAATAAATTGGTGATGGTTGTTCAGATTTTTGTTTCATTATGCAGGGTTTTTTTGTAGCCGGGGTATACCCAGTCAATGGGAACCACGGATAATGAACATTTTTTGTTCATTATCCAGGACATCTCCCATTCGCTTCGCATAACAAAAAAATCCACATAGCAAAGAGCATTGTATAGCGATTTTCCCTATGGGATGCATCGTATAACATTTTTTTTTTGCTAAGTGGTTTTTCCCATTGAAAAATTGTTGTACATTTTTTTCCATAGGGAAAATTGTTATGAGGGACACCATTTCCCTTCAAAATCTAATTGTTATGTGATTTCGTTGCTATATGGGGTGATTGTTGTATGAGGTTCCACTGTACTTTAAAATTAACTTCTCCCTTCCTAAAATGTGTATCAATGATGACAGTAATTAACAATCATTACTCAAAACAAAAGACGGTTTACCTAGGCAACGGTTTACACCCACGTTGCAAGTATGCACTGAGGGATCCTGTCGCAGCAAGCAAGAGGCCAAGATAGGCAGGTGATGGTTTCATAGGTCTTGAAGAAAACTCTGGATGGAATTGGACACCAATGAAATATGGATGATCTACAGAGAGACCACAGAGAATACTAAATATGTTAAGTCAATTTATTCTAAAATCCTACTTCAAAACAACAGGCAAACATTTAAAACCAGTAACAATAGTTAATTTGGAGTGAATTTAGTTCTGATGCCACACAAATGAAATGAATGATATCTTTATTCAGATATTAAAAGGTAAAAGAATTGCATATGCTTTATCAGTCTGAAATTCATGGAACAACATGGCAAAATAGCCCATGGTTTTACTAGCCTAATCTATTAGTGACATGTCTTTACAGACACTCGTTCCTTTCAGAACAATGCACCAAGTGGCAAGATCTCTTATATTAGCCTGGCAGATTGCTATATGAACTAATGAACATTCTTCTCCCTTAAGCTAGCTGTAGCTAGAAACTGGGGAACTAGCATCCAACAAGGTAAGTGACTCCTTATGAATGTTCCTTCACAAAACAATAATTCGATTAAATTGATATATTCTTTCTTCAATAGACATGCAAATTCAAGTAAAATTCAATGAAACTCAATTACTCCTCTGTAATAAACACTCGTGTAAATAACAGCCAAAAGCCAAGGTCCTTACCATTCAGTTCAATGACTTCCATTCTCTTGCCTTCAGTATCATGGCCAACAAATTTCAAACCTTTCTCTTCAAAAAAGTGAGTAAACTCAGGATTTACCTTGAAAAAGGAAAAGAGAAAGAAAATAACCAGATTGCTTCAGTAGCGCTTTAAAAATATAATACATGAGAAAAAGTACATCTAGGAGCGCGTGTCAAGATGGAGAGCTGAGAGGAGCGAACTTTCTTCCGCTCGGAAAGGAGGGAAATGAAAGTGACTCCTAAAAGTGAAAAATAGTTCCTGAGATTGGTAAAAAAAACGGATTAGAACATCTAGAAGGAAAAATAGTTGGGAAATTACTTTGGATGGTCCAAATTTGCGTTGAAAAAGGGAGAAAAAACGGAGTTTCGATCTTGGAGAGAGCGGGGGGATGGGCGGTCCATAATGGCGACGAGTCCCCAGAGCTCTTAGCTGAAGAACGGACAGATTGGAAAACGGTGTGGAGATCGGCGTCCCGGCAAAATTCGACAAAGCGCAGGCAAAACAGACAAGCGGACGATCGGATCGAAAAGGGTGAGCCTGGCGGGGATTTGAAAGAGGGAAGCCGAAACGGGTTTCGCTCGGCCTCGCCGCTCCTCTTGATCGGAGACGCACGAAGCCTAGCGCTGCCGGAAAAGTGTTAAGTGGAGAAGCGGAGAAGCCCTGACGGTGAGCAAATCTGTAAAAATAGACGGGGAAGTAGAAAGGAGAAGAAAAGTGACTGGACCTTTTGTCCTTTTCCATGCCGGTGGGAGCTGATATGTTAGGGGCTAAGTAACGGGGGATAAAACAGGACCTTTTGTTTTTCCCTTTCTTTTTCGTCTCTTCTTTTGTTGCTGTTCGAGCTGTGGATTTGGAACTTTGGGTTTTAAAGAAAAAAAAGAGAGAAAGGAGAGGAAGTTGGATTTTTGGAGATTCGGACTTGGTCTGCCCTTGCTTAATTTTTTTTTTCCGAGGCATAAAGAGGAATAAGACGGTGTTGGGGCCTTGAAACACGCTGTGAGAAACAAAGTGCTGTTACCACTGAGCTTTGGAGAGCAAACGTTTGACCTTATTCTTGCTTTTTGCTTTTTGTTTTTTTAAGTTGGATAACGTTTGTAAGCTGCAACAGGAAGTTAAAGTTGGTTGCTGGAAGAGATATAAAATATTAGCTCTCCTTCCCCTCGTTTTGTGGGATAAAGTTTGAAGATTTTTCTTTCTTTTTTATTTTTAACCTTTTTTATTTTTACTTTTTAGCAGTGACCTTTTTTTCATCATTTTTATTTTTTAATATCTTTTGTAGGATTATTTTCTTTTTTGTTTTTTCTTTTTCCTACTCCCCTTTTTCTTTTTTTTTCTTTTTATGTTCATCCGGGGGTAAAATATTAAAATATTTAAAAATTAAGAGGGAAATTAATTTGGCCTGAATTGGGACTATTGATTTTTTTTCTCATCTCCCTCATATTGAGTGGGACCTTGGTGAATATCTGCTCATATATGTGTGTGTATATGTGTGTGTAAATACACACACATATATTTGATAGAGGGGGAGGGGGAGGAGAGGATAAAGGTCTAATACTGTATCTGGAAATAAATATATTAAAATCAGTTAGAGTTAATACATATGGTGAATTTTAAACAGTAAATTGTTTATGTAAATTATTAAAATTAAGCAATTGGAAATACATTTGGATGAAACGGCAGGGGAGAGAGAAAGAGAAGGAGAAGAAATTGGCTTGGACAAGAGTGGAAAGACCAACATCTTCGGATAGGAGCTTTAGAAGGCTTACAAGGCTGGAGGAGGAGGAAGACGAGATGAAGAAAACAACGCAGCAAGAGATGAAGGATTTGGAGGAGCAGGAGACAGTGAAGAAGATAGCACAACAACTACAGCAGCAACAGCAATAGAAGACAATAATATCGCCAACTATGGTCGCTCCAACTGCGGTAAAAACAATTGTAATAACAACAGCAAAAGTAACAACAGCAACAACCGCCACAACAACTGTAACAACTACAGCGGCGACAGCAGGGACAGCACCGACAACGATTGTAACCACAGCTACAGTAACAACACCAACAACATTGGCAATGAAGGTGGGGCAAGGACCTAAATCTGAATTTGAAAGATTTAATGAGAGACTAGATAACCTGGAAGATAAAATTGAAAATATGTTTGCCCAAGATAAACAAGAACGAAAACAAGATATGCAAGATATGATGGCCAACATCTTGAAGGGAATTGAAGGCATAAAAAAAGAAACAGATAACCTCAAAAAAGAACAGGAAGTTATTAAAAAAGAGCAGGCAACGATTAGAGAAGAGGTTATGGACCTGAGAAAGAGAGAAAAAGAAAGAGAAAACAAGGTTGGAGATCATGAAAAGAGATTGGAAAACGTGGAAGAACATCTAAGACGAGCAAACGTCATAATTCGAAAACTGCCAGAGAATTCCCCAGATAAATTAAAAGAAAGAATAGTGAAATGGCTCGACGAAATTATGGAAGATGGTTTCACACCGCAGGAGGTTGTAAATGCATTTAGGTTGGGTTCAAGAAGGGGTAAAACTGGGTCAAGGAATGTCATGTTAAAATTTGCTAATGTGTCAGACAAACTGCGTTTAATGGCGCTCATACGGGAAAAAGGAGCAGAGGTATTAAAAGTGGAAGGCCATGATATCGAAGTATATAATGACATTCCAATTGAGAATCGTTTCTGGAGACAATCGATGAAACCAATCACAAAACGACTTCAGGAAAAAGGATTAAGGTACAATTGGAAATTCCCACGACAACTAAGCTTTTTCCACATGGGAAGACGTTATTTAATAAGTGAAGGCCCCAATGTCTTGGATGTAATGATAGATGCAAAGTTATTGGAAGCAGGAACTAAAGAATGGTTTGATCTAAAGGAAGAATTGATTATATCTGGCGGATATAGAAGACGGGACAGTAATGGAAATGAGAATATGCCTAAAGGTGCAGAAGGAGGAATTGTTCCGGGCGGAGATTAGGCTTGGGCCTCTCTGTAGCTCTCACAACTGGCCGCACCCCCCCCCCCCCTCTGTAGTTCAGAGGCTATTTGTAAAAAAAAATGGGGAGGGACAGCAGTAGATTGTTTAGTGTATTTTTTTAGTTGTTTTCTTTTTTCTTCTTTTTCTTTTTTTGTATAAGGTGAAGGAAGCGTTATATGTTAATCACATGTCCGCAGGAGGAAGTGGGAAATGCAAAAAATTATGGGAGAAAAATAACAGATGAGGAATATAAAAATAATAACATGGAATGTGAAAGGTACTGGTTGTCAAGTGAAGAGAAGGAGATTGGAAGCAGCACTTAGAAAAGATAGACCGGATGTAATCTTTCTTCAGGAAACCCACCAGAAATCGGAAAGAACCAACAAGTTGTTCTTAGGATGGACTCAGGTTTATGAAAAATCATATGGTACTTCAAAAGCTAGGGGGGTCGCAACTTTGATATCAAATAGATTGGGATTTGAGATGTTAAAAAGTATATCAGACCCAGAAGGTAGATACTTGATAATAAAGGGGGAAATAGAAGAGGAGGAAATAACGTTGGTGAACCTGTATGTGCCAAATGAACACCAAAATAGGTTTTTAGATAAAGTGCATCGAATATTGGAAAAGGAGAAAACAACAAAAATGATTGTAGCGGGAGATTTCAATTTAATAAGATCAAACATAGACAGTACAAATATAACAAGATGTGTGGGCGGAAATAAAATGAATGTGTTAAATAATTGGTTGAAATCTTTGGGGTTGAAGGATGCATGGAGGGAACTTAAAGGAATGGAAAGGGTCTACACATATTTTTCACAAGTTTATAATACGTACTCCAGAATAGACTATATATTTGTCACCGATAATTTGATAAGAAATTTAGAAGATATAGAAACAGGAATTTTTAAAGAGTCTGATCATGCAAAAGTATTATTGGAAATGAAAATAGATGCTATAAAGATTAGGAAAAATTGGAGATGTAATGCTAGACTGTTTAGAGATAAAAAGTGTAAAGATCAAATGGTAGAAAAATGGGAAGAAAATTGGAAGTGGAATGATACAGGGGACGTTGGATTTGGTATTGTATGGGACACGATGAAAGCAATATTTAGAGGTGAAAGTATTAGGTTGGCAAGCATTAAAAATAAACAGTTAAAAAGTAAACAAGAAGAAATTGAAAAAGAGATTAAAATGTTGCAGGAGAAACATGTAATAACTAAGGATAGAAAGGTTTATGAAAGAATGCAGGGCTTAAAGAAGGAATTAATAGGAAAAGATATTGAAAAGGTGAAAAGAGATTTGGTATATTTAAAAAGAGAATATTTTGAATATAGTAATAAAAATTCAAAATTGTTAGCAAGAGCGGCTAAGGAAAAAAGAAGTAGAAGAGAAATAGGGACTTTAGTAGATAAGGAAGGTATAAGACACAACAAGATTAAAGATAAATGTAAGGTGGTCAGAGAATTTTATCAAGATCTATACTCTAAAAAGAAGGTAAATATAGACAAACTAAAAGGTAAATTGGGAATGCAAATTAAAAATAAAATAAGTCAGGAGCATAAACAAAAAATGGAAGAATTAATAACTGAAAAAGAGATAAAAGAAGTAATAAATAAATTGAAAGCAGATAAATCACCGGGAGAGGACGGTCTATCCGCTGAATTCTATAAAGAGTTTAAGGATATAGTAATTCCAAAATTGTTCAAACTTTATAATGGTATACTCAAGGGGGAGCAGATACCTCTATCATGGTATAGAACAATAATTGTCTTACTACCAAAACCGGGAAAAGACCCAGAAAAAGTAGAATCATATAGGCCTATTTCTCTGATAAATCAAGACGCTAAGATTTTTACGGCAATATTGGCAAATAGATTAAATAGTTTTATGGATAAATATATAAATAAAGATCAGGCCGGATTTGTGAAAGGGAGACACATGGCAGACCTAGTAAGGCGAGTAGTAGACTTAATTGATGTGGCAGGACAAAATAAGGAGAAAGTTGGATTATTATCGCTAGACATCTTCAAAGCATTTGACTCTTTGCAATGGACAACAATTAACGAGATAATTAGGAGTTATGGGTTTGGTGACAGGTTTATAAAAACAATAGAACAACTATATCAACAAGGGTATGCTAATATTAGGGTTAACGATGGCCTTACAGAGGAAGTGAGATTAGAGGCAGGAACCAGGCAAGGGTGTCCCCTATCTCCAATATTATTTATCATGGCGATGGAAATATTAGCAAATACAATAAGGGAAGATAAAAGCATAGAAGGAATAATGGAAAATAAAATCAGTTTATATGCGGACGATACTTTACTAATTATGAAACACCCTGGAAGAATGATGGAAAGCATTCAAAAACATTTAAAGGAATTTGAACAAATAACAGGTCTGAAGGTAAATTGGGATAAGTCTGAATTGATTTTAAGTAATATCGAAAAGGAAGAGCAAAGTAAAATTAGGGACGAATTTAAATTGCAGATTAAAGAGAGCCTGAAATATCTAGGGATAAATATTTCTAATAAGTTGGACGATTTGAAAAGATTAAATTATGATAAACAAAAGAAGGAACTTAAAGATAAAATTTTACAATATCAAAAATTAAGGTTGTCTTGGTTTGGCAGAATAGCACTGACTAAAATGATGTTATTACCAAAACTAAATTTCCTGTTTGATGCCTTACCAATTCAACTGCCAGACAAAGATATTAAGGAATTTCAAAAATTATTTGATAATTATTGTAATGGGGGACGCAGACCTAGAATTTCAAAGAGCATGTGGTATCTATCTCAAAAAGAAGGGGGCCTAGGAATACCTAATTTAAAGAATTACTATAAAGCATTTCATATAAAGAATGTAGTTAAGATTTTAATGAAGGAGCCGGTTATTTGGGAGGAAATTGAAATGAAGGAATTAAAGGAAGTGGGTAAGAGTCTTTTTTTAGATAAGGAAATATGGAAAATACCAGTTAAAAATAGAATGCTGAGATCAATGTTGGGAGTATGGAAGAAAGTTAAAAAGAAATTGGTCCCAAATATTTCACCGATAATTGAAATAGAAGATTTGAAAAAGTTTCCAATAAGAATGGATAATGAGATGAAAGAAATTTTGTTGACAAACGGGGTTTTCCTATTGAAAGATTGGATACGAGTCTGCAAAGATAATGGGACGAAAAGAGAGTTATATACTCAGATGAAGCTGAATTGGTTCCAGATAGCGATGGTGAATAAGTGGAACAATAAATACTGGAGGGAGCAGAGTCTGGAAAGACACAGGACAGAATTCGAAGAACTAGTGTGGAAGATAAGGAAGGAGGAAATTGGAATTAAAGGAATGGTTAGTAAAATTTATAAAATAATAAATACAGAAGTTAATCCACAGGAAATACTAAGAAATACATGGGAACAAGATTTGAATGTGAAGATAACAGAAAAGGAATGGCAAAATAAATGGAGAAAAAGAATTATGAGATCCCTGTCGGTCAGGGTAAAGGAACATAATTTTAAAATGTTATGGAAGTGGTATCTGACCCCTATGAGACTGCATCAGATAGATAAAAAGAATAATAAATTGTGTTGGAGGTGTAAAAATACACTGGGTACATATGTTCACATGTGGTATGAATGTAAGGTGGTAGGAAATTTTTGGGCAAAAATTGAGAATGAGATTGATAAAATTATGGGATTGCGTCTCAAATTGGGGCCAGATACTACTTTGCTGACGGACGTAGACAATGTTAATTTAGATAATGACAAGAAAGAATTGTTGTCCATGATGCTTGTAATAGCTAGAATGTGTATTGCAAAAAATTGGAAAAATGACTTAACGTTAAAGGTGGAGGAGTGGTATAAACAGATGTGGGATCTCGCATTGAATGAAAAATTAACATGGGAGTTAAATCTTAAAAAAGGTATAATAAAAGAAAATAGGTTTTGGAATATATGGCGAAAATTTGTTGATTATTCACTGATGAGAGACGGAACAAATAAATTGACACCAGACCAAATGAAATTTTGGGAACAATAGAAATTAATGGGAAATCCCACGACCTCCAGGACAATGTACATAGCACAGGGTGATGATGTGTGTAATATGTATTATATAGTTTTTTTTATTGTATTTAGAAGGTCTTTTTTTTTCCTTTTGTCTAAAATGTTGCTATTTTGTCTTAAATGTTTGTTATATACTTTGAAAAATTAATAAAAATTTATAAAAAAGAAAAAAAGAAAAAGTACATCTAGATATTACTTGTACTGTGTTATTTTTCTATGATGATGTCCTTTGTTGGAAATTACTTTATCGACTGTCTTGCAGTCATTAAACAGACACAAGACAACCAGTCTTTCTTTTGTCGGCTGGAGAGAGCCGTTCCAGGACCACGCACTTTTCTGCAAACCACCAGAGCCTACAACCTTACAGTTCCCATACTAAGTGAGTTTTTGGTAATCTCCTTGCACAAGTCACTACTCCCTTTCATATTCCCCTTACTCAACTTTCTCCTGAACATTTCTGCTAGTTCTACTGACAGATTCTGACTGAGTTCCCAAAGCTCCTGGCTGGTAGCTTGTTTTTACACCTCCAAACCCTTGAATTCTACATTGTTCCAGACATAACTTTGCTGGAATAAACACAGTATGGCTGATTAGAGGCTCCCATTGTGAAATATCATTTTTCTGAAATCCTTGCCACTTCCTCCCCACGTTTTCAGATGCAGCAAAGGAAAAGGTACTGTATCTCTCTCTCTCTCTCAATTTCCAACTCCCATCTCTTTCTTTCACTTGGTTTTACACACTTTACTTCTGACACAACCTTCACAGAAGTTTAACTAAGAAATTTTAGTTTTAGAAGAGCAAAACTGAGAGGCAGCCATGTTGGTCCAAGACAACAAAATGATGTCCAAAATCCAAAGGTTGCATATTTCTTGCCCGTGGATTTTGGATTTATCACACATTTTTCTCAATAGATCTCTGAAATTTTTAAACTCACAGTTCAATTGTTCCCTTGGTTAACTTTTAAGAGAATTCCAGTAGCTAGGTAAAGCAATCATGAATAACAGTGAAAGGAATGGCCTCTGGCATCCTAGTGGGCCATCAGCTCTCTCACTCCATTGTCTCTGGAGAACCTGTTCAGAGTTGCTTTCTTGAGAGCCTTGGGTTGACACTGAGGCTGTTCAGCTGGCTCAGAGCCGGGAAGACAAAGGCCAGGTGGGCAACAGGGCTGGGACTGAATTATGCACCCACTTGGCAGGAATAAAGGTTGCATGAGATGGGAGGAGTATCAAGAGCATAGAGAAAGCCAGGGGTGATGGATCCAGACCCTGTCTGGGTCAGAGGAAGAGGGCATGTGGGGAAGTGTTGTAGAGGAGCAGAAGGAGGACCTGCTTAGATAAAGTGTCTTTGATTATGCCTGTCAAAAAAAAACCTGGACTGGAATTCTGGCTGAGCTGTAGCTCTCTGCCAGCCCTGACTGGGTGTCTAACATTGTTGGGAGTAGCCGCGTTCTACCAACCACTTAGCTGTGACACAGAAGAGGCACAAGTGCCAGAAGGTGAGACAGCAGTACTTCTAGGAGAACATGAGGGATCCTGCACCACATCAGCCCACTGGTGCAAGCCATCTGCGAAAGGAGCGAGCTGTTTAGCCAAGACTACTCAACGTTTGACAGTGACAGTCCTGATAGAACCAACAGGGGGCTATCAGGGAAACAGAAGGAACCCTAGGCCAGAGGTTCTCAACCTTACTGCGCTACGGGTTGGACAACTCCCCCTCCGACAGCTGAGCGGGCCGGATACATGGTTTCCCCCTGCTGCAAATGCTGCTGTAAACAACAGTGGGCGCATTTGTGCATGCACATTTACGGCTGTCGTAAATGCATCCACTTCCGGGGTTGTCGCTGTGAACCAGATGGAATGGCGTCGAGGGCTGGGTCCAGCCTGTAGGCTGTAGGTTGCGAACCCCTGCCTTAGGCTAATGAAGGGAACTGATGCTGTTAGTGAACTAGAGGAGGGTAAAGAAAACTCTGCATTGGAAACAACTAACTTAGTAATAAAATCCCCTTTGCATCCTATCCCAACTACTGAGCCTATGGAAGTTACCACTACAGTCACTGGCCTCACTACTCCAACCCAGACTAGGGGTAACAGGACATATAATTACTTACGCTGTATTCTTTTGTGCTGGTTTTGGTGACAGCGCAACTGCCTTTGGCACAAGGCAAGGACATGGGGGAAACGGGGAGAATCCAACCACATCAGAGTAACATTTCCCTTGCTAATTTTAGTCACAGAAGGCCTTCCTTTCTGAATACTGTACAGAGTTATTGTTATGAATTGAAACAAGTGTCCCTACCAGGCACAGAAGCAATGAAAACAACTGGCAATGTGATTAAAAGCAGTACATATATTTGTTTTGTATATTTAGGCGTTTTCAGACAAAGCATTTATTCTACCCTACTTTCTGCTGCCTGGTGCAAAAAACAAAAAACACCCCATGGATTTACCAGGATTTGCATGCAAAATTTAAAACATGTCAAGGTCGTTTCTGAAATCTTTTTGATAGAGCTTTCCCCCCTGCTAATGGAAAGATTCCAACTAGAGTACTTTGTCACAGAACAAATTGATACTAAAACTAAACTTTGCTTTTAGGGAGTTTGAAAAGGAGTGATAATAAAAAGCAGTATACAGTGGACCCTCGATTAACGACGCGTTTGAATAGCATCATTCCCGCTTACCGATGCGTCGTCACTCGCCACGTGACTATCCGCACAACGACGAAAAACCGTTGTGAGGATTAACGACATTTTTTAACATTGTTGTGCAGCTAATAACAGTTTGTGCCGCTAGATGGCGCAGCTGCCATTGAAAACCACACAACGACGTTTCCCCTATAGCGACGCTACTTGGGGAACCAAGCAACCTCGTTATGTGATGGTCTACTGTACACAGAATATAAAGAGAACACCAGAAGGATAGTAGAAAACATAGGAATAAGATCAGTGCAGAATCTGGTACTTTAAGGAGGACAATTGCTTTGCCAGGAAGAGCCCTCTGTAAGAAAAGCCAATAAGAGATACGCGAATGAAGACAGGCTAGACTGAGAACAATTGATGATCCAGAATTCTACTTGGGGCAAAAAAAGGTTGCTTGGGGATTGTTTCTATGCTGTCATGATGAACCCCAATTTCGTCTCTGTATGAATTGGAGCAGTTGTACATGACTGGCGAGAACTGATACGTTGTTGGCACTTCCTCTAGAAATGGAGGAAAGAGCAACACAGTTTCTGCATAGAGGTTCAGTGTTTCCTTTGCTTGCTGGCAAAATGATCATGCAGTGGAAAGCTGTTTGCAATCAGCCAAGCAGCATGGTGTAGTATGCTTCAACACTTGGCTATTTAAGTATATTATGCAGATACCCTGCGGAATCTGAAAGCAAAGAAGATGTGGATGAAACATACTGCTGCCATTATCACTGTGTAACATCAATTTTCATTTTTAAAGGCATCTTAAAAATAATTTCTATTAAAAATAAATAAAATACTGTAATGAATTTCCCTAGAGTTTCGTTTAACCTAAAGTTGTAGACTTCGTGGCCTTGATAGCTGTCAGAATTAATACAATTATTGCCTTGAATCACAGCTGTCCTCGGCCGATTAACAAGAAAAAGTGTGTTAGCTCTCACTTACCTCATAGCGATGCCTGTGTCGTTCCTCCACAAAAACTTCACCGCCATAGAGTTTCCCTAAAAATAAATACAGAATGCTATGGTTTAGAGAGGGTTACTACTAACATGTACATTTTTGTCTATGACCTAACAGTTTCTAATACATTTTCTAAGAGCTTAAATAGTCACATGGACATAGATAAGCAGCTCAACTAGCAAATCAGTTTTTCTCATCTTAGATTTAAATACAGACAGGAAAGACTAAGTAAAGGATGTGCAAGGAGCAATGTTTTAAAATATGTCTATAGTTTAAGAGTCTAAGGAATACGTACAATCTGTTATGGTCTTCGCTTGTCCAGACAAAAAGATATGCTTATAAACATTTGTTCTGGGATAGCAAATACAGTATAGGTAAAGGTAAAGGTTACCCTTGCTCAAAAGCCAGTCATATCTGACTCTAGGGTTCAGTGCTCATCTCCGTTTATACTCAAAGAGCCAGCGCTGTCTGCATCTCCAGACATTTCCGTGGACATGTGGCAGGCATGACAACACCGGAGTGCACGGAATGCTGTTTACCTTCCCACCAAAGGAGTCCCTATTTATCTATTTGCAATTTCTTGCTTTTGAACTGCTAGGTTGGCAGGAACTGGGATTGAGATGGGAGCGCACTACATTGTGCAGCACTCGGGTCTCAACTTGATGACCTTCCAGCCATCAAGTTCAGTGTCTTAACCACTAAGCCAGGGGTGCCCAAACTTTTCGGACTGTGGGCAAGTCATGTGTTTCAAGGGGCTGGCCACTATGGCCCATGGCCCGCATCCAGGCCCCAACGCCAATTCATCTGGCCTGCAAAGCCCTCATTGCTCCCAGAAGCGTATGGGCGTTTTTTACTTCCACTTCCGGGAGCAACTAGGGCTTTGTGGGCCGGATGAATTGGCATTGGGGGCCGGACCTGGCCCACAGGCAATAGTTTGGGCACCCCTGCACTAAGCCATCACAGTACCACAGCAAAATATACATCTCTATAAACATAAGAGTGAATGTACAAGAAGGAAAATAACTCAGGGCAATATGGGCAGAAACACAGTATTTTGCCTTTGAGTCTAAAAACACAGGAAGGCAACTTCCCCCCTCTCGCCTACTGTTTCATGTGCCTACTCTTTCAGTGGGCAAGATGAACATCTACTATTCATCTCGCCCACTGTTTCATGCATCTCTGCTCTCCACCTAGTTTTCTACATTTGTAGTAAAGCATAAGCGAGACCAAACTACAGCTCGTGGGCTGGATCTTGCCCCTGATGCCAATTCATCTGGCCTGCGAAGCCCTCATTGTTCCTGGAAGCGGAAGTAGAAAACATCCATACGGGCGCATTTTATTTCCGCTTCCAGGAGCAACGAGGGCTTTGCAGGCCAGAGAAATTGGCCTCAGGGACAAGATCCAACCCACAGGCTGTAGTAACTGGCCCCCTGAACCACTTGACCAGCCCAGGGCCTGAAAAGTTTGGGCACCCGAGCTAGATCTTGGAAATTTTTCTTGATGAAAAATTTATCAATTATCTAAGAAAGCTGTGTTTATCAATAGCCAAAAATGGACATGGTAGAGCCCTTCTACTTAAAGTGGCACACATGTACAACTATATAGGAGCAGAATTCCACTAAAGATAAGAGGAGGTAGCAGAGGACCATGTTTGATGAAGGAATTAGGAAGAATTAATTTAAATTTTATTTAATTTTTGCACTTACAGTATATGCCTCCCACTCAGGGGAACCCAACTCAGGGTGGCTTACATAATAAATAACAGTATACACAATATACACAATATACATAGTAATACACAGTAATGCAGCAGTACTACTACTACTACTACTACTACTACTACTACTACTACTACTACTACTACTAGTAGTAGTAGTAGTAGTAGTAGTAGTAGTAGTAGTAGTAGTAGTAGTAGTAGTAGTAGTAGTCCCTCTCATGCAGATAGTAGGTACCCAGATCTGGTAACATAATGACAGTGACCCAGAATGATTATTCAGCCCCAAATTCAAGGCCTCCTTAAAAGCTTTTTTGTGAATAAAGGAGCTGTTCCTGTTCTTTGTGGGTGAAAAAAAGAGATGGTTTGATTAAGCTTTTGCAAGAAATTACTCCTGCACCTTTCTGTTGCTTTTTGTAATAAACAAAACCACCACCACCAAACCAAACCAAAGAGAAGGCTGGCAGGAGAGTAGAATCAATCATTTCTCCATAGAGGACAGGGAATAAAGTTGGAGTGTTTTCTTCTTCATATATTAATTTGTTTTTTGCAAGAAAAAGGAAAGGCAAATGACTGAGGATTTCTGCAAAAAATAGAGCATGGTAAACCACTTCTTCCTTTCTTCTCCACTCTTACAAGAAGAAAAGAGAGGGACACTCCCACCCTATTCAAGAGTCTGATGTTTATGAAAGGGGGCACCTAGAATATTAACCTCTAACTTGTGTGTTCTTCTATTACACATATAAAACATTCCTGCATTACATAAAAAACAGATGAATAAAACCAACTAATGCACTATTTATGTACATCATTTAACCTAGAGAAACCAGAAATTAATTTGCTCTAAGTGAAAAGATGTAACCAATTTTCCTAGATTACCCTAATTATGGGTCCATTACACTGCATCACAAAAAAGAAATATTGTCTGCTACTTGGTCTATTCCATGTGTCCTAAATCAAGTGCGCTGAATCCAAATCTGAAGTCCAATTCTGCCTAGGATGTCAGGATCTTAAGGTAATTACACGTATAGGCATGGTTAGCTACATTCTATCATCATCATCATCATCACAATATTTTTATACCGCTTTCCTAACCCAGGGGTGACCCAAAGCGGTTCACAGGATAAATAAAAACAATTAAAAACAGCAGATAAAACCCATATCTAAACTAGATTAAAACCACATAAAAACTATCTAAAAACCACTCTTACACTCCCTCTGCCCACATTAAAACCACTCCTTCCCTCCCTCCGCCCACAATAAAAAGAACTGCTAGGACAATTTAACCCCCACGCAGGGTAAACAAGCCAGCAGGATTGAGAAGTGGAGCCATTCATGCCCTACACCCGCTGGCATAGCCATGTTTTTAAAGCTTTTCTGAAGTGGAGCAATTCTGTCTGGAGGCACAATTCAAATGGCAGGAGGTTCCAAAGGGCCGGGGAAGGCACCGAGAAGACTCTCCTCCTGGTCCCAGTTAGATGCACTTCCTTAGCTGATGAGACCACCACGGAGCTTCCCCAGTCTGCCCTCGTAGGACGGGTTGAAAACCTTGGGGTGACACGGTCTCTTAAATATCCTGGTCCACTCATTCCACAGTTACTATGTAACTGTAATCTCTCTATATAACTAACTTTTGTCTCATAGTCCCATGACATTACAAAAATGTAGTTTTATTTTGCAACAATTACACTTAATTCACCTGAGTCCTTGTTCAACACACAGGTACACTTCAGAAGTGTTTCAGGCACTTGCTTTTGCATTTGTGGCTCTCCACTGTCTCCCCTTGCAGAAACCAGCAGTAGTCACCTATCATGTTGGGGTTGCACCGGCCTTGATATCTTGTTTCCATAACAGAAATGTCCTGGTGGAACCTTCTCCCCTTGTTCATCACGTACATCACCCAAATTTTGTGGAAAGAAGTCCAGATGAGAATGTAAGAAATGAATTTTAAGTAACATTAGGCAGCCAAGTTGATGGTATGCTGTTAGCATGTTGTTCACAAGTTCAGCATGGTTTTCACCTGTTCCTCATCCAACATGTCATTGCATGTCATTATCAGTAACACCAGATGTAGCACTGGATTCTCTGGCACTGGATTCTCTGCTCACACCAAACCATAGGCATAGCAAAAGGCACTTTATTCCTTTTCCCATTCAACCATTGTGTTAAGCCAACGTAGCACACATGACAGAAGATATGAGGTGACCAGCTTTTATCCAGATGCCCAATTTCACATCCAAAGTAATTCTTGTAAGCAAATCTCACCCTCTTGGTTAGGTTCTTGTGTTGATTACATGGGGTATAGTTGCCACAAATGTAGCAAAATTGTCCAGTTTATTAACACAGCTGTGCTTACTCATCTTTAGCTCCAAACAGACTCACTATGGCCTAGCTGTACTATCCAATAAGATGGTTTAGCACTACAGACAAGCCCTTGGTCCATCTCACCTTAGACACATATTTCTGATGTCAGCTCACTGACTTGCCATGCCCAGCCGCTGCTGGAACATGCATGTCACCAAGGGACATGATTCAGCTGAGGCAACAGCAGGCATAGTGGTAGCTGCAACTGTTATAGCGTTCCCATGTAAAAATGCATTACCCAATTACCGGCCATTTGAACAGCTATAGCATGCCTACAACTTAAAATCTGTACGTGATAGGCAAATTCTGAGTTCAGATTTGGAATCAGCACACTCGATATCATGTAAATCACATGTGTTATTCCCATTAGCAAAATCGTTGTTGTGCATTGTTATAAATTCAGTTATGGTGCACTTTTAAAAAACCAGGAATCAACATAGTCAGTCATCTTTTGCCATTTTATGGGCTTATTCTTGTCCTGCGCTTAATCCCTATGGATCTTCTGGTTCAGACCAATGGGTGGAAAAATCTTAGGAAGGGGTTAGAAATAACAGGAGAGCTGGAGAAGGCAGGAGTTGCTTTTCCAATGGAGGAGGATAAAACCCCTGTCACCTTGGTTTAGGTAGCAGGAGTGACAGGTGTGGAAAAATTGAGGGCCACAGAGTAGAGATATTTTCTATTAAAAGCTCTGGAAGCTTCTTTGTATGTGACTAGAAAGAGCTGGCTACACAAGGAGCAAGCCAAAAGCCCTGAACAAAAGCACAATTAATGCCTTCAACTGACATCCTGCAATTTGATTGGCATCCTGCCAAAGAACTTCAAAGAACCCCTGGGAGGAGGCTAACTTCTAGGGCTTCTTCTAGCCAATTTTGTTTCCTTGCCCAGAGACAAGAGTTTCTTGCTTTATGAAAAGAAGATGCCAAAAAGGAATATGTTTGTATAAACAAATGTGTTCAACATCAAATTGAATGATCAATTTAAACCATATAAGGGAGCTAGTAAGTTAATTAGTTGGCTTGTCTCACTCAGAACAGACTTTGTCCATGAGCCAAGTCAGCCTCTTAGGAGGAATGCTGGGTCACCTGCTGTCCACTGCCATTCTTCGATGCTGTGCAGGGAAGAAACGTACTCCATACATATCTCTATCTCTTTGCCAAGTTGTATTAGACAGGCTAGCTAGTTTTGTTGTTTTCTGGTGTTTTTTCCTGTAGTGTTTATAATTTTGCTCCTGCAATTTGCTGCATTATTTTCAAAAATCTTTTGTAACTGTGTGGAAGTTTTTGCCTCTTGCATCCTTGCCCCTTTTTCTTTCTTCTTTTAATAAAATACAAAAATCCTTTCAACCAATTGTCTGGATTTTTAGCTGAGGGCTGTGGTACTTAATTCCAGGACTTGCCTCAACCAGCTTCTCAACATATTGGTAGATTTTTAACTCCCTGGAGCATTATCAAGTCTAAGACAGATCAAAGTACTGGGAGAATATAGTGTCAGGCAGGGACTTATATTCATTATTAGTTATTTATTTGAACTTATATCCCGCCCTCTTGCCCTAGGGCAACTCAGGGCAGTGGGGCAACTCAGGCCAGGGCAACTCCATAATTGACCTTTTATTGGGTTCATTCATCCCAAAATAAGGAGGGTAGTATTTTGGCAGCTATAGATGGAAGCCCCTGACTGGGACCTGTGACATCAGGCTTGGTGTTATTGATCACAGAAGCAAAAAAAAATGATATTGGCCAAAGAATGTATAACTTACTTAAGATAGAATCTTCTGTTTTAAAGATTGTCTTCCTTTTTCCTAGTCTCATAGTTCCTCCCATATCTCCAGGATTGTGTTCAGGCATATCAATGACCTTAACAAATGAAAATAATATTATTTGTGTCATTTATATTTGGAGCAACATAATAAGCTTGGTTACCAAAATAAATATTCTCACATTTCTAATAAACAATGCTGTATAATGAAAACAGGCCCAACTCACAGGTTTCGGCCTGACCCTTGCCTTGGTGTCTCCTGGTCCTTTCCAGAGCTTCCTTTACCGGCCTGCTCTATTGAACCCAAGACTCCGGGTACAGGTTACCTAAAAGCTGTCCTGCAAAAGACTTGCAGCAACCTGGGGCTTACCTGAATTGTACAGAGCCGACAATATATTGGAGACTAATATTAAAATGTGTGTGGTAGTGTACGGCTTGTGGCTTAACTCTTGTCTTACCCCCTCTTCCAATAACCAGACGTTTTGATGAAGTAAAGTTGTTTATTGTTCACAAAGCATATTGTAGAAAATAACAGTTTATTCGATGGTTTCAGGATACAGGATAATCCAAAAGAAAAAACACATCTAATCAAAAAGTAAAAAGGTAAAGGTTTCCCTTGCTCAAAAGCCAGTCGTATCTGACTCTAGGGTGCAGTGCTCATCTCTGTTTCTAAGCCGAAGAGCCAGCGCTGTCTGCTTCTGCAGACGTTTCCGTGGTCATTTGACAAGCATGACTATACACCGGAGCACACAGAACGCTGTTACCTTCCCACCGAAGTGGTCCCTATTTATCTACTTGCAATTTCTTGTTTTTGAACTGCTAGGTTGGCAGGAGCTGGGACGAAGACGGGAGCTCATTTCCGTAGAAAAATCCACACTCAGGCATTCCCCCATGAAACAAAAGGGAAACCTGACTAAGTAATCATGATTTAGCTTGGGTTGGAGTCAGGACTCAGGTGTTAGAGTCCCACTCTCCCTTCTGAGGTGTAAACCTCAGAAACCCAAAACTCAAATTAACTCCCAAACCCATGTGTCTATAGGAAAGAACATGAGCTTGGCTCTCCTAATTAGCATACAACCAATTAGAGTCCAGGGATTGTATAACATACCCTGGTTCCCATAACAAAGTCTGGTGTTCCCAGGCTCTGGATGTTGACGCAAGCAGACATTCCAGACCTGAAGAATAAGACAAAACATAGGCCTTGCAGTCACCTCTGCTCGATAAGCATTGTAGAAGGAATTTGAGGCCTTTGCATAGAAGCAAAGCTACATTCTAAAACAGTCTGAGACAGTCTAAGAACCATAGAAACTCCATATTAAATAACTTGTGACTCTTTCCATCACAAATGCTATAATGAATCAATATACAGTTATACAGATGTCCCAGAATGAATTATGTACTCAATTTATATTACATAAGTGTTGACAGGTACAAAGGCCTAAATCCACATGAGCGTCCCAGTCAGAGTAGATCCATTGAATAAATGAGATTTCTATAAGAACTAATTTATAGTTCAGCACTTGACTCCCTAGGTCTCTAACCGAAACTGGCAATTTGATTTAGGCCTGTTATTGGCTGTGAATGCAAAGTGTAGTGCCAATCACAAGAGCTCCTGTGGATCAAAAGTTTTAAAAATCCTTCCTTGGAAATGGTGAACAAGACTCAGCTAAAATTATCAGCTAAAATTAAACACTGTAAAATGCAATTCTAGACATGTCTACCCAGAAGAAAATGGGCTCAGTGGCTTACTCCAGAAAAGACATTGTGTTAAGTGATCTAACAGACAGTTGTCAAAACATATTTCACATCTCCAGCAGGTTACATATAGCTATTGAAACTGAGTTTGGATTTTAATTACATTTCTACACTGTTAATTTAAGTGTTTTGCAATAAACTGGACTTGGAGAACAAAAATATTAAAATTAGTTTTCCCAAACAAGATTATAACTGATCAAAAGGACAAACAATAAAGTTACTCTTGCATGCATTTAAGCATGCATGCTTCTTTACATTTCACATGGACATGTACACACAAGAGCTAGGATTCTTTCAAACATCTGACTGATTGAAGAACAATGGAATAAAAGAAACATACTGTTCTGTCTTAGAAAAATAGCAGAGGTAGTAGGACAAGTGGCCATATACGGTGCTGGAAGCTTTGGCCATAATCGTACCAGTCTTTATGCAAAGTCTGTGAAACCTGCCATAGATAAGTGCAGTTAATTGATGAGGTCTGGTCATGTACTCAAATGTCCAAATGAGATGTGCCCTGGTACCTCAACTATAATTAAATATATCAGTGGGAAGATGGGAGAATGTATCTCACCTAGTAGGTAAGCAGAATCTGAGTCTTGAAGGTTTCAAATATCTGATACCTGTAGAAAATATTTACTTATTTTTCTATATTTATCCATCACCTTTCAAGGCAAATTGTTTTTCCCAAAATAGTTTTTAAAAGTACAAAAACACAAATATGGATGAAATAAAAATAGCAATAAAACACCAGCATTGCAGACGATAAAGCTTCAATAAAATCTTTAAAGTGATATTTTAAAAAAAACTTTTAACATTAAAATATAACAGTTAGTCTCCAAAATATTACAGCGTTTTTGGTTTGTTTCTTCTCTGATATGCTTGAAACAAAGATTAACATGGACCCCATTCCAAAAAAATTAAAAAGACTTATTTGGTTCGCTTATTTTGATTTCTTGAGGTAAAGTCTGTGGGTGGTCCTAGTGACCCTTTCTTTCTCTTCCAAATATCTCTGGAAGATTTCAAAATGGTGTTCCACGAAGGCGCAAAAACCCTTTAGTGTGGATTCACAGAAACCATGAAAAACAATTGTTATTGTTGTGTGTGTTGTTGTTGTTTTTTGGCTGAGATATGAAGTGATGACCATGACAGTAAAACAATACATGTATTCTGTTATTCTCTTAGCACTCTTTTCACAATGAGCACAGTACAGAATGTATTGAACAAACAGCAGTTGTGCCAAAACATAACACTTACCTCAGCATTATATAAAACAACTAACCAGCACTGCAACTAGAAAGAATAATTTGCTGTAAATGGTGTGGTGAGAGAGGATAACAGAAGGAGACCAGTGTTTCCCAAACTTTGATTTTTGGACTTCAATTCCCAGAAGCCTAAGTCATAGAACATAAGAACATAAGAAAAGCCTTGCTGGAACAGGCCACATCCCATCCAGTCCAGCATTCTGTCTCACACAGTGGCTCACCATTTGCTTCAGGGTATTCCCATGCAGATGCCTTCACCTGCTTAGGATTTCCTGGAAATGGCATTGAGAGGTATCCTGCCTAACTCTCCAACCCGGAGGCTGTCCTTAAGTATCCATAATTATAACCATTGACATCCTTGTCCTCCATGAACTTGTCTAATCCTTTCTTAAAGCTGTCAAGACTGACAGCTGTCACCACTTCTTCTGGCAGGGAGTTCCATAGACCAGGGATCCTCTGGGTGAAAAAGTACTTTCTCTTATTTGAGAACTAGTACCCAAAAGTTTCATGGAGTGTACCCTAGTTCTAGTGTTATGCGATAGGGAAAAGTTTTTCCTTATCTACTTTGTCCACACCGTGCATGATTTTATAAACTTCAATCAGGTCACCTCTTAGATGCCGTCGTTCAAGAGTGAAAAGGCCCAACCGTTGCAGCCTCATATGGTAAAGGTGTTCCAGTCCCCTAATCATTCTGGTTGCCCTCCTCTGCACTTTTTCCAACTCTTTAATATCCTTCAGGAGGTATGGCGACCAGAACTGTACACAGTATTCCAGATGGGGCATCACCATAGATTTATAAAGAGGCAAAATGACACTTGCTGACTTATTTTCTATACCCTTCCTAATTATCCCTAGCATTGAGTTTGCTTTTTTCACTGCTGAGGCACACTGGGTTGACACCTTCATTGAGGACACCAAGGTCCCTTTCCTGGTTTGTTGCAGAGAGTTCAGAACCCATCGGTTTATAAATGTAATTGGGTTTTTTTGCCCCAACATGCACCACTCTGCACTTACTAATATTGAAGCTCATTTGCCACTGTTTTGCCCACTCCCCCAGTGTCAAGAGATCCCTCTGGAGCTCCTCACAATCTCTCAGTTTTCACTACCCTATATAATTTAGTGTCGTCAGCAAATTTGGCTACCTTGCTTTTTACTCCTACCTCTAGATCATTTATGAAGAGGTTGAAAAGCAGGGGTCCCAGTACTGAACCTTGGGGACCCCACTCTTTACTTCCCTCCACTTGGAAAAGTGTCCATTTAGTGCTACCCTCTGTTTCCTGTCCCTTAGCCAGTTGCTGATCCAGGACAAGACCTGTCGCTTTACTCCATGACTGGTAAGTTTATTCAAGAGCCTTTGGTGTGGGACCTTGTCAAAAGCCTTCTGAAAGTCCAGATAAACAATGTCAACTGGATCCCCCTTATCCACATGCTTGTTGACACTCTCAAAAAATTCCAACAGATTAGTGAGGCATGATTTGCCCTTGCAAAAGCCATGTTGGCTCTCCTTTAGCAGCGCCTTCTCTTCTATGTGCCTATTAATTCTATCTTTTAGGATGGTTTCCATCACTTTACCTGGGACACATGTCAAACTGACAGGTCGGTAATTTCCTGGATCACCCCTGGATCCTTTTTTGAAAATTGGTGTTACATTCGCTACCTTCCAGTCATCAGGCACAAAGCCTGATTTGAGGGAAATATATATTTTTGCTAGGAGATCAGCAATTTCATCTTTAAGTTCCCTGAGAACTCGTGGATGGATGCCATCTGGTCCTGGTGATTTGTTAGTGTTTAGTTTAACAAGACATGCAAGGACCTCCTCCCTGGTTATTTCTACCTGGCTTAATTCTTCGGTTTCCCTCCCTACGAAGATAGGCTCTGTTTTGGGCATTTTCCCAAAGTCAATTTCCCAAAGCACTGATCAGCCAATGTATTGACTTAGGCTTCTAGGAAGTGAAGTACCCCAGTGGGGCATGTGCCCCATGTTGAGAACCACTGGCTTAGACAAAAGCTAAGACTCCACAATCCACTCTTTGGTTTATATACCTAATATCTGAACAGAACAAAATAGATGGAAATGTGAAAATGAAACTGGTAATAGTCTACCCATTTCATCCAGACTGGAATATAGAATGTGTAGTAATTGGTAATTCACACATTTCATTCATACTTATTATTAGCCTGGGTATCCAGCTTCATTCTTTATTCCATAATAATTCTATGATTCTCATGGGCTGAAATCCTGTCGCACAGCTACACAGGTGGAATACAAATGGCTTAACATTCATTCATTTTCCACTGGCAATGAAACAGTCACCTCTGTAAAGCTACCATTGGCTTGGCTTGGGAATTCCAGCATGGATGTTTTCATTGCTAGCAGGAAGTGAATGAATGTTATATCATTTACCTTCTGCCTATATAAAAAAAGTAACAGGATTTCAGCTAATGCTTTTAAAACCAACCCCTAGCAGAGTCCATACACCAACTTGGAAACCTCATTAAGTGTACCCATCAATTCCTATCAACCATTCCTTTATACCTGCTTAGCTCTTCCATTAATACTGTGCCACTTTGTGCCTCATATTGCTCCTAATTTTCTTGCACCACACCACAATGTAACTTCCTTTTTCAAGTCCTGCATATATATATATATATATATATATATATATATATATATATATATATATATATATATATATATATATATATATATATATATATATATATATATATATATATATATATATATATATATATATATATATATATATATATATATATATATATATATATATATATATATATCTCCCCCTTGTATCAGCATCTGTCTCATGTGAGATAACTGGGTTAACTTTTGATGTAATTTCTATTTCAGCAATTCTATCTGATATGTTATCTATACTTTGGTACACTAGAACTCAGTTGTTCCAAGATTTCTTAGTAACAACGATTATAAAATGGTTTCTGGTATTTCCAAGCTCAGTACATACTGATACCACATAGTATCTGTTATTCAAATACTAGCCCTAGGCTGATGACTCCTTAAAGCAACCAACCCCACCCCACCTCATGACATATAATTCTTATTATTCAAAAAGTGAACACCTATTCACATGGATGAAGCCTAAAAGGCCATTCACTGTTAATAACTCGTTCTTGAATTGCCCCTTAAAAATCAAACTATCCCATGTTGGGAACCACGGTTATAGTTACTAGAGAGAAAGCAGTCCCATGGGGGCAAAATGCTAATTACCTGTAAACCACCCAGAGAGTGCACTAAGCACTATGGCCCAGTATATAAGTGTAATTGTTATTGCTATTGAAGTATAAATATGGATTTAGATTCCCCATTTATAACAAGTTGAACATAGCAATTACAGTTTATGAGAAATGCAAAATTGGATTTGATGGTGTACCTGAAAATAACTTATGAGCTCAAAGGTGAAGATCTTTGGCCCTTTATATCTATGATGGTGAACCTTGGCACTCCAGATGTTCTTGCACTTCAATTCCCAGAAGCCCAAGCACCCTGTGAATCCACACGAATGGATTTACTGTGATTCATCCGGCCCATGCTGCTCTCGTCGCTCCCGGAAGCGGAAGTAAAACGCACCCGTACGAGGGCAGGCTTCGCAAGTATGGTGTGCCTCAGGGTTCGGTGCTCTCTCCTCTCCTATTTAACATCTATATGAAGCCACTGGGTGAGATCATTCGTTACCACGCCGTGCGGTACCATCAGTACGCGGATGACACTCAGTTGTACATCTCGGCCCGTGGGAACCCCAGTGATGCTGTTGAAATCCTATCTGGATACCTGGAGGCCGTTGGGGTCTGGATGGGGGCCAATGGACTTCGGCTGAATCCCAGCAAGACAGAGTGGCTATGGATAAGGGGCCCCGTGTTATCCCGGGAGCTACCATCTTTGGTACTGGATGGGGCTGGGTAAACTGATAGAACCTGTAAGAGTAAACATTTGGAGATCCAAATGTTCCCCCACTTCTAATCAACATGGTCTTGCATTATGTTACAGGCTGTCTTCAAGTACCATGTCATCACATCAATTTTACACCTTTACAGTGAATCACAGTTGTTGCCTGTCAAGCTCCAATTATGAAACTGCTTGGTATAACAAACATAAGATTAAAATTCATGTACGCACAAGCACCAAGATGCAGTTCTTCTGAATTACAAACAATTTCATGTTACATCTTGTAACAGACATCTACAGCACACACCCTTTTCTCTCAAGGAAAATTTTCATTCTTAAAGAATGATAGCCGTTCAGCTAACCAACTTCTTTACCCAGTTACTATTTCAGAGCTGAGGGGATAAACGCATGGGAAGCACACTGCATGGTATTACATTTTAGGGTTATTCAATTGACTTTTTTGCTTGCCCCTTTTTTTTTTTTAAAAAAAGGTTTCTTCACAGCCATATTTATATGAAATTTGGTCTCATAAAAAGTACTTGACATGCTCAGATTGTCAATCAGTATGACTTTGGAAACTCAGTTGAAAGCCTGCTAAACTCTCAGCAGGCCTGCAACCCAGATATACATTGGGCCTTACCATATCCAATTTTCCAAGCACTTTACTAAAGTGCCTGCTGGACTGCATTTTTCTCAAAGAGAGAAAATGTAATTTTAATGTGTAGTACACAGTAAGCCATTCAAATAAAGAAAAAAACTGCAAAAAATTCATGCAGAAAGCCATTTGCTTAGTAATTCACCACAGTGTGCCAGTAAACATGTATTAAGGCCAATCCATTTTCTGTTCTACAAAATGCTACGGAGAATCTTCTCAAACTTTTGCATTTGATGAGATGCAAGAGTATCTTACCAAGAGACCAGTCAGGTGACTATACTTGCATTGTGTTAACTTAGTATATTATTGCATCAGCATGTATTCTTCATAATATGTGACAAATCAGAATATCATTATTATAATTACACTCCTTTGTTCTTGTCCTTTTCTCCAGCTAGATGTTTAGGAAATTAAGTACTAGGAAATATTTTTAAAATACCACCCTCTTTAAAATAAACTGAAATGTTATAGAACACAAATGAAATGTGATCGTGTTATGCAACAGCTATATATTAGCATCATGGTGTTGATTCATCACAGATGTTGAGGGAACAGGATGTTTCATTTTAGTCTAGTATATAATTATCAACTGACTCGGATAATCAAAGAATTAGTTGTATTATTACATTAAAAATCCCAGTATAAACTGCATGTGACGTTAGTAGACTTTTGTCAATTGATATGACTACCTATGCTTCAAAAACTAATCTAACTATGTAGTCATGTCTATATCTTTGAATGAATATCTTTATTAACACCATGACACATACACAAAATGGAAAGATTTGGGAGTGGTGCTTCTGGACAGAAATACAGTGATACCTCATACAACGTCCAAACTTGGTTCCACAAGTTTGGACTTTATACGGATTTGGACTTTGTATGAGGCATGCAAAATCCTAGCCGCAATGCCTTATACAACGTCCAAATCCTTGCCGCGATGCCTCATACAACGTCATTTCCATAGAGATACATTGTACTGTAACAGCACAGACTTCAGGGCAAAGCCAAGGAAATAGACAGGAAACTGACAGAACTTTAAGAAATCATTTTCTAAAGGTTAAATACATTACAAAAACATGTCAAACAACCCTGATTGTCCAAGAACCTGAAGAATGCTGCAAAAATCCCAGGAATGCTTCTAAAAATTCTGATGAAAAAATCCAAAATTACCCTCACCACTCCTAAACACTCTTCGCCTCATGCAAAACCCACAAGAGCAATGCACGCATGTGCTCTGCCTTTTATACTGCCCAGGCACAATGCAATCTGGGGGGAAACCCAATGCCTTGTACAAAATCGGAGCGACTTTGTATGAGGCAACATTTTTCAAGAAATTAGGCGATGTTGTATGAATTCAATGTTGTACGAAGCGGACTTTGTATGAGGTATCACTGTATTGACCAATGCTCTGGGCATGTATGTCAGAAAATCTACCACAAGCCTAATCATTATGAACAACTAATTAAGTATGAAGTCCATAGGTTTCATATACAGTACACCCATATTACTAAGTGCTATGTTATGATGCTAAGAGTCTTTAAAATTATATCTAGGAAAGGCTCTCTGTCTGGCCAAGTTATCCTGCTATGGTAATAGAGTACACCATACTGCCAGTGACTCAACATTGAGTGTCAGGCAGCTGTTAACTAACCTGGCCACCCTGAGGACTAATGGCCTTGGCTGCCAAAGTCTACAGGGAAAGGTGATAGTCCCCAAGTGGATTAAATCATCAATACCGGCCTGAGGCTGATGAGGACTTTATGTGCCAAAAGGGCTCAGGTCCAGAAAGTGACTCATGGAACTAGATCAGTGGTAGGGGGGGTGATGCTGCGATGCGAAAGGCAGATGAAAGGCCACTGCATTATATTCTCAGAATAGTCTTCATGACTGATCACCATGGGGATTGCCTATATTTGGATATGGAAGAAGAAGGGGAAAGGGGGGAGGAAAAGCTAGGACAGAGACAATATCACCTATTCAGCTATGTTGCTTAAAATATTTAAATAATTACTAAAAACCCAGAAGGATCACAACCTCTTCTAAAACACATTCACTCCCAAAGCACTTGATGTCACCAAGTAATTTAGTCCCATTGTGTTGTCTTTACAAGCCAGAATGTGGTTGGCCATACCTCTCCAAGAACACTGCTTTAATTGCAGAAACAATGGTGTAATGTTAACTAACTACATAAATGCTATTTCTATCACCAGATATCACACCCTTTAATAGTAATCATGCTGGTTTTATTTTCAAATTTATTTGAAAAAATTCTGTAAGAAACATTTATTGCTGATAGTCTTAAAGAGAAAGTTGCAGCTACCGTACTCTCCAGTGTTTTCACTCGTCCCACCTACCATGTTCTTTTTAAAGCACATGCTTTCAAGGTTAACAACCTGAGTCTAAGAGAAAGATGGGGATTTCTGTTATTGTTATTTGATCAGTATTTCAAACATTTCTCTTCTGACCCTCCTGATCAATCCACTATTATTTCTTATAGAGCCCAAAACCCTTGGTTTAACACAGGTAGCGTTTTGAGGATGAGATGGTTGCATTCCTTAAATATATGGGAGAGGCTATTACTCACTCAGCTAAATCACCAAAGATATTTAGATCATTACTCAAAAACAGATGAAATACATCAGTTCCATTTAAAACATCTCTAATACAGTACTAGCTTTAGGAGCAAGCCTGTCCCAGTGTGTTAGACAAAAAGTCAAAAGTGAGCATGTGGGTGACTGTGCCTCTTCAATCAATCTTAGCTAACATTTATTTGCACATGTAGTGCATAAAACAATAGAAACAGATTGAAATAAAACATGGAAATTTGCATGAAATTAACAAAGGCTGAGACAAAGAAACAAAACATTTCCATAGATTCAATTTATCAGCAAAATAAAGAAAATACACAAGAAATTAAAAGGAATGATACTAATCTTCTAAGGTCAGCAACAATGTCAGAATGGAACATCCTAAAGTTAGTACGATTCCCTGTACACACCCACTTCATATAGCATACGCCCTATGAGAAATGTGGGGGTGTTTAGATACAGAGCAGATAAAATGGGAACAACAGGTAGCTCTTTACCATCTTACTAACACAACAGTATAAAGCAACTCAGATTATAACAGTGATGTTTTTCCATGTCAAAATGAACAGGGACACTATGTATATACCTACAATACCATCCCTAAGAAGACTCAACTACTCCAGAAATCAGTTCTTGATTTTACTTATGCAAAGCAATATCAAAATGACACAGTCCTTATAGTCATGTCCAAGATTAGAATCTGTTATTTGTATGCAAATAGAAAGGGGATAATTAAATATCAGGTTCCAGAACATCCTGAGAGCCAATCAATCCATTCTTGTATAGGATTACTTGCAGTTAGGAATAGCAAGGCATTGAACAATGAAGAATAGGACTCTCTTCTTATAAATGTATACAGTAAAACCCCAACTTACAAATGCCTTGAGTTACATAAAATTTGACTTACATAATGATTTTGTGCTAAAACCATGTCCCGATTTACACGTTTTCCTATGGGTTTGCTTTGAGTTACATAAAGATTCTTTTTCCTATGGGTTTGCTTCGAGTTATGTAAAAATTCATTTCCCTATGGGTTTGCTTCAATTTACATAAAAATTTCATTTTCCCTATGAGTTTGCTTCAAGTTACGTAAAAAAATAATTTTTCCTATGTGTTTGCTTCGAGTTTCATAAAAATTCAATTTAAGCAAAAGCCTATGGAATGGACTTTTTTTTCGTAAGTAGGGGTTTTACTGCATTCTTAAACATTTATATGTTCAGGAAGTAGGATACAGAGAACTCAAAAAAATTATTAGCTTACTTTGTATCTGAACTTGCATATGAAATCACACCAAATCTACTGAAGTGAATATGCTAGCCAAGTAAGCCACAGTAGCCTTCTTCAAAGATTATTATACAATATAATTATAGATGTAACATGTTTTTATTACCTGACTACATATACACATTTCTTCCTGATAACCACAGTCTCCCTAAATAAGATTTCTCTTGTCAATATTAATCCTCTAGCATATCTGTACTACAGAAACATGCTACTAAGTGCTAAAAGTCAATTTTTTAAGCTTCGCTTACTTAAAAAACTTTTTTTCAATTCATTTGATTATTCTAGTAACTTTTCTTTGGAATTGTTTCATCAAAGCAGAACACAGGAGATGATAAAAAGAAACATATAACATTATGACTTTCAGAGGAGCAAGCTGAGATATTAATATTGCAAAAGGAGAGTTATGTTAGGACGGAAGAGAAACAGAATACCAAACAGGAGTCCATCTGTACTCCTATTAGAAATGCTCTAAATTACACAGAATCACTTTGTCTGTCGCCAGAAGAGAGCAGTACCTGATAATTATTTTGTGAGACATCTAGGTGTTTCTTCATTCCTGCTTCTTATAGGAAGTCACCCCAATATTTCAAGATTAAGTCAAAATCTTATAATTTTACTGTTTACATGCTAATTATGCATGAGGAAGAAGATCCCTTCTTTTATGATACTTTAAGAATCTATGTAAGAAAAGAAAAATTCAAGGGATTCCCCAGATAAAAGTTGGAATCTGCTGCCATCTTGCATGAAATTATGCAATGTGCAGAATTACGGCATCTCCAAATACCATTCAGATTTTATTTGCATGAAAAGTGGGTAGAAACCTGCAATACTGCGTTGCACTTGTCAACAAAGATTCTCCATGGCTCTCACAAAGAATGAGCTGTTAAAAATGTAATAAAGTAACCTTCAGAATAGAGCAAACATTAGTCACATACATGGACAGGGTAAATGTGGCAGCAATTAATTGCTGAAACAATTAATTACTGAAAACAATCAACAAACATAGGATTGTTGAAGCAACAACCTGTCTGACAGCTGGTTGCTTTAACAAGATGATACATTTCATAACCAAGGTGGAGCTGAAGAAGATAATGACCTATAAAAGATGACTAGATACAGCACGTCTCACTTTGCAACTGTAAAGCCTCTTTTTGGAGCATTAGGTAAATATGATTTATATATTTTACGTCTGTTTTAACGTCTTTTACAAATGTTCTGCTTTTACATTGCAATAGTATACCATCCCAGCTGGGAATAAGCACCACTGAACATAGGATTGTACTGTTGAGAGTCTACTACGTACATCACTGCATATGGAAACTACGTTTTTTATTTTTATTTTTTCCTAGTAACTCTACTTCAGCAATAAGACATGAAATTCTCCAAGGGAAAAATATTATTACTTTCAGAAATGTTAGAAGGTTCATGTATAATGCCAATAGACTTAGAAATTCTAAATATTGATCTGATTATAATGCTTTCACATTCATCTTCAGTTTTCCCACTGAAATGACATTACCTTATGGGATTATTTCCAGATGAACAATGAAGCATGTTAACTCTGGGTTTTCTGTTACAGCTTTCCAATATACAAAAAATGGAATTTTTTAATAGTGAAGAACTTCAAAAGCTCTTTACTCAGTATGCTCTAAAAGAGGGTAGTTCTACTTTGCTTTCCAATGAAGGACTTCAAAGTCTGCTTCGGAATCATTTCTCAAGCTTTTTGGTAAGTCCCCCCCCCCCCAAAAAAAAAAAGCTGTACTGAGGATTAAAATACAACAAAAACTATTAATGTTAGCCTGATCTGAAAAAAATTACGGTATTTCAATCTTTTATATCTACAAAAATTGCATGAAGAATTTGTGATGTTTTCCAAATAAGATCAATTCACTGATGGGGTACTAAAAAGGTCAATTAGGAGTAAGGGTCATGATCCAAATAAGCTCAAGAGTTTAAAATGGGGAGGAGAGGTGAGAGAAGAGGCAGAGGTAGGTATTATTTTCAGGTCTTGTTTGAGCGGTCAGTTCTTGAAGCTTGGGATGTGGCACTGGAAGTATTTTTATAGAAAATTTTAAAACTTTTAATTTTAAATTTTTTTAATTTTTTAATTTTTTTTAAATGCTTGTGTGCTTTTATTGTATGTGTGAGCCACCCAGAGTCACCTCGGTGAGGGGGTGTGTGTGTTAGAAATATGATTAAATAATAATAATGTCCAGAAATCTCTTAAATTAATATAGGATCAACATTTATAAAATTAGCTATTTGCTAACATCTGAAGAGTATGACTGCCTGACCTTTAAAAAAACAGGCTAAAAGAAAATGCATGGAAAAATTAATAATAATATAAAATACATAACAAACCTCAACAACATTAGAAAGTACAAAAATATTGGTAAAGATACCTGTGAATCTTTAAAACTATCTATACAATTGAAATATATTAGTTCATCTTAACACTTTTATAGTTGGGTAATATTCATATATAATATGTATTGTTGTATATTATTTTTGAATACATGCTAGGTGACAATAAGGCCACCCAGAGTCGCCTCGGTGAGGGGGCGGTGTTAGAAATATGATTAAATAATAATAATGTCCAGGGATCACTTAAATTAATATAGGATCAACATTTATAAAATTAGCTATTTGCTAACATCTGAAGAGTATGACTGCCTGACCTTTAAAAAAACATGCTAAAAGAAAATGCATGGAAAAATTAATAATAATATAAAATACATAACAAACCTCAACAACATTAGAAAGTACAAAAATATTGGTAGAGATACCTGTGAATCTTTAAAACTATCTATACAATTGAAATATATTAGTTCATCTTAACACTTTTATAGTTGTGTAATATTCATATATAATATGTATTGTTGTATATTATTTTTGAATACATGCTAGGTGACAATAAAAGCATGAAAGAAAACTAAGACACTAATGCTTATTTCAATTGCTTTTACCTTATTTCATGACTACTAGTCAGAAAAACTTGCAACATTTACATTTTTATTTTACTGTCAAAAATTAAATCCCATTTCTAAATATTTAAGGTTGGGATGGGCAACTTTTGAGAATCCAGGGCATGTCTTTTTGTTTTTGTCATCTCCTGGATATTTATGGGCTACATATCTCTCCTTTGTTTTGTGTATGTTAACTTGTGAATGTTGGTCCCTGACTGTAATGAATACATTCATTCATATCCTTCAAAATCCATGACAACCAGGAAGGTTGGGGGGGGGGGGGAGAGAATAATTTAAACAATGGAAAATCATGCCCTCCTAGAAACTTCTGAGGGGGTTATGATCTGCACACTATATTTAATTTCATCATTCTCTGGGGCTTATTTAGGCCAGAAAAAGGTATTTTTAAAATAATAATTGAACTACTGGTCACTTCCAGTTTTTCAAAAGGCATTTCTGGATATGCGCTCACGTGCACACACCCAATCCCCAGATGTTATTATAATTAGAGAACAAATTGTACCTAATGCATCTGGATGCTTGAGTTCCCATTTTTTGAACTTTCAAGGGGTTTGGAAGGGTCCTGGGAGGCTGCACTGACAACATTTGGGGTTGTGTGTGGCCTACAGGATATTTTTTCCACATGTTATGAAGCTTATATTTTAAAACAGGAAAATCTCTCAATGTAAAATGTTCTTTCAACCAACTGAACTTTCTCATCATCTCCACACATTTAATATATTGACTGGATTAATTTAAAAAACTTAATATGGCAGTGTTACAATTTATGTACCTACAAAACTTTTTACACCAATCTTCAGTAATTGCAGACATTTTTAATACAAAATTATAAATATATGAAGTATAATCCCCGCTGAACTACAAACAGCTTTTATAAAAGAGAAAATCCTCTCCAAGTAACTATAAATTATTCTATATTAGAGAACAGCTAGAGAACTAGAGACCAAATTGCCAACATACGTAGGATCATGGAGAAAACAAAGGAATACCAGAAACAAGTCTACTTCTGTTTCATTGATTGCACCAAGGCCTTTGACTGTGTGGACCACAATCAAATGTGGCAAGTAATTAAAGAGATGGGAGTACCATAACACCTTACATGACTCATGAGAAATCTGTACATGAGTCAAGAAGCAACAGTTAGGACAGAACATGGAATGACAGAGTGGTTTGGAATAGGAAAAGGAGTAAGACAAGGCTGCATTTTGTCGCCCTGCTTATTTAACTTATATACAGAGCACATAATGTGCAACACAGGGCTAGATGAATCAAAAGTTGGAATTAAAATTGCTGGGAGAAACATCAACAATTTGAGATATCCCTAATGGCAGAAAATGAAGAAGACGTAAAGAAGCTCTTGCTTAGGTTGAAAGAAGAGAGTGCTTGAGACTTAATATCAAGAAAACCAAGATAATGGCAACAGGCCCTACCAGTCCCTGGAAAATACATGGGGAAGAAGTAGAAGCAGTGCCAGACTTTACATTCTTAGGATCCAAGATCACTGCAGATGGAGATTGCAGCCATGAAATAAAAAGACAACTAATTCTTGGGAAGCAAACCATGAGAAATTTGGGCAACGTAGTTAAAAATAGAGACATCAACTTGCAAACAAAAGTCCTCATAGTCAAAGCAATGGTATTTCTGGTAGTGGTGTATGGTTGTGAGAGCTGGACCATAAGGAAGGCTGAGTGCAGAAGAATAGACGCTTTTGAGATGTGGTGTTGGAGGAGAGTTTTGAGAGTACCCTGAACAGCGAGGAGAACAAATAGGTCAATCTTAGAAGAAATCAACTCTGACTGCTCCTTAGAAGGTCAAATAGTAAAGATGAAGCTGAAGTACTTTGGATATCAAATGAGAAGAGAGAATTCACTTGAGAAAGCCTTGATGCTAGGAAAGGTGGAGGGCAAAAGAAGGGGGCGGCCAAAATGAGATGGCTAAATGGTATTGTAGACGCAATGGGCACAGAGCTGAGCAGGTTGAGGAGAATGGTGGAGGATAGGGGTGCCTGGCATGTGGTGGTCCATGGGGTCATGAAAGGTCGGAAACGACTGTGCGACTGAACAACAACAAGAGAACAGCTGAAGCAACAAGAACCTTCAGTGGGAAATTCATTCTTTAATTACATTTAAGGGGGTCTAATGAAGTTAACTTGGTGAGAACACAGGACAGGGCCTTTTCTGTGGCAGCACCTCAGTGATGGAATTCCCTCTCAAGAGAGATTAGAAAACATGACATTTAGGTGGGTAGCAAAATTATTTCTATTCTGCCAATTATTTTAATATTCTGGGTGTTATTCATTTAACGTCTCTTACTGATTAAATAGCTTTCTACCAGAGGATGAGATGATTTCTCCCCTTGATCTCATATCCATCCTTCAAAATCAATTCTAGAAGGTACAGTAGGGGAGGTTCTTTGCAGTAGGTTGTGGTGCATTGCTGAGGCAGGAAAGAGAAGTCTGTCTCATTGAAAAAGCAGCATTTGCTTGTATGACACTGGATTTTGCCCGCTGTGTTACTTGTTGCTTTTTAATGTTACAAAATCAATTGCATAATGTCCCCCTTCTTTTGTATGTTGCTTTTGTAAACTGGCTCAGAAGCAGTGCAAGTACCTGTACTGGTATTAAATTAGTGGCTTTATTATTATTTTTTAAAAAACCAATGAAACCAACCATTTTTATTATTAAAGATAACATTACTCAGAAATGCATTTTGCCTTAGAAATAAATTAATGAGCTTACAAGATATGTTCTTGCAGAATACATCCCTCAAAAATTGCTACAAAGATTTTGAGATGGTGCAACACCAATGGCTCATGCACCTATGCATATACATATGCACACATACAGAGGACAGAATTCAACATATTCAGTATGTATAGATACTGACAATAAAAACCTACCCATGATTGAAATCACTGCACTACTACTCAAAAAGAATAACTTTTGCAACTGAATTGCATCAAGTTAAAAAAAATATCCAATGACATTATCTGCTACTTGTCACAACACAATATACAACAAATAATTTATACTGAGATTTTTTAAAATCTGAGGTAATACACCTTCAAAATATATGCCTTTTGTGTAGCAGCACAGCAGAATTTCAGCCAAGGGGTATATATAAATAAATGCTAGCAAATTTTGTTTATGTTATGTCTTAAACAATATCAGGTTTGGTGTACTTAACAGGAAAAATAGATGGAGGGTTGGGGAATGGAAGTTATCAGTTTCTTACCCTATTTTTTCCCCATACTTCTCCTTATATAAAAATAGAGATAGCACAGGTCTAATTTTCCATGCAAAATCATACTTAGCCTGCAGCCCAGAAAAAAAGTTAAAGACTGCTGTCTCATTTCATAGCCTTAAAGCTTTATCAGGCTCAGAGCAGTGAAAAAAATCAGTATTCCACTTGAGAAAACAACAGTTTACCTCAGGGATTCTCAACTTGAGGCTCGTGGGCCGAATGCGGCCCATAGCACCATTTCATGCGGCCTCCACCACACCAAGAAGTGCCATATGGTGTAGGAAGGGCAAAATTGCCATCTGAGGGAGCATGACCTGTCCCCCGGCTTTAAAAGGTTGAGAACTCCTGGTTTACTTCAACAAAACTGTGGTATTGCCTGGCACATATAAACACATCTACAAGTTAGTAACAACTGTTTTTTTATTTTCTGATGTCATAATTTAACCTAAATATTCTGCTCTAAAATTATCTATATAAACTGTTCTATTTTGTTTCCCCATTATTCCCTACCCTTCATCCATACAGGGTTCACTAACTCTCAGTGACATTGCCAAATATGCAGACATAGATAAAGATGGAAAAATTAACTTCAATGATTTTAAGGCACTGCTGAGCAAGTTTAACGGCTCGGGTGTATTATCCGGTTTGACAGGTTTGGGCTCTTAAATCCTAATGAAGAGGACGACAACAGAGAAAATATGTGAGATCTCAAAAAAAAACCTTTTATGGACACTGAAAGTGTTGCCATTTCTGCAAAGAAACTCTCTAAAGCTAAACTTAACCACTGTGGTTAAGTTACATACTTTTAATAAAGATCTATTTTATTTAAAACCATATCGATATCATAATTTGTAAACTCAGGCGTAGTTCTTCCCAGTGAAAACTTATGAGTGAATCTTACACATGCATTTCACCAGAGAGGCCCCGGGGGGACGGGGGACGGAGTCTCCTCTCTGTTGTTTCCAAATGGTACTACTATGACATTTAAGAGTCTGTGGCTAGTCAAAGACACATTTAGCAGAGCAAATACAAGTCAGAGCTATGAATGAGGGAGAAAACTAAGAATCTTGTGGCCTAAGACAAAGCTTACTAAACACATAGGGACTGGGTCTGTGTATGTGAATCCAGGCCTAGCAGCTGAGGCGTGTCAAGCATTAAGAGGACTGCAGCTGGCAGGAACCAAAATGTCTCTGGATTTGCCAGCCAGCTTTGACATTAATATTAGGATTCTCCTGCCTTTGCATATTCAATAAAAGACTATTTTCAGGCACTGATTCAAGCCAATCACCTCAGTTATAGCAAATGACCAGTGAAACCCTAGACTAGAGAACAGATGGAGAAAAAGAGAGAAAGGTTCATTTGAATTTTAACTTTAGCCTATACCTGTGATAGCGAACCTTGGCACTCCAGGTGTTCTTGGACTTCAGTTTCCAGAAGCCCTGACCAGCAGAAGTGACGACTTGGGCTTCTGGGAATTGAAGTTCAAGAACATCTAGAGTGCCAATGTTCACCATCACGGGGCTGTAACTTGCAACATTGCTACTCCTTGACCAATTGCAATAGTAACCTTACTAGGTTTAATTTTTATTTTATTTTTTGTAACAAAAGGTCTCTTAAATGAGACCAGGAAAATCAAAGCAAAGGATTAAAATCTTTGTTTAGTGCCACTGCTGATCATATGATCATACCCATACAATGAGAGTATGACTGAGCAAGCTATTTCGTATCAGGTGTTTTAAGCACACCAGGGTTTAGTTTGCATTCAGTCCAGCTTACAGGAGGCCCACTGAAACAATTACATGTTAATTAATTAAATATTGAGCTAAATGGTTCTAATCTAAACACAGGTGAATCTGGATCCAACCCAGTATCTATCAAAGTATAAGAAGAAAAATACTTACAATGGGGTTTTTTGTATCTGGATCAAATTCTGTAGAATTGGCATCTATAAAATAACATTTTAAAACATTAGCCAGTCATTTAGTTTAATTATTCTGCTACATGTATCAGTTCTGTGAATTTAAAGTTTCTTTAAAATTTTCAATTTCAACAATATAAATGAGATTAGAATACTTATGAGAAAGTGCCACTGAATATGAATAGCACTCACTTACATGACACTAACCAGCATTAAAGCTACACTTGATATAGATCAGAATCCTACTAGTGTTTCCTTAAGAACTGCATAACTTGTGGCTATCTATAGCTACCGTATTTTGGACCATAAGATGCACCTGACCATAAGATGTACCCAGTTTTTAGAGCAGGAAAACAAGAAAAAAAATTCTGAACCAAATAGTACTGTATGTATTTGCACCACCAACCAATGGTGGCGCTGCAAGGAAAATGGGTGGGCAGGCCAATTGCACTGAGGCAGGAAGCGATGCTCTAGCCTAGCCTCTTGCTCTCCCTGCAAACAGGAAGCATGGTTTCCCTCTCCATTTTGACGACATGGAGCAGGGACAAAGGAGCAGGGAGACATGGAGCAGGAACAAGAAAGGTAAATGAAACCCTTTCTTTTTATGCACAGTTTGGTTTCCCACTTAAATGAATTGGGAACATACAAACAGAAAAGCTTTGGAATACAAGAAATTTATTTCCAATGCATTTAATTGGGAAATTGCAATTTGCGCTCTCTTGTGGACACCTGTGGTAATGCCCCACCGAATATATGTTTTTCTTTCCTCTCTCCTGAAGCCAAACTGCACCAGATAGCTGTGGTGGCAGTGGTGGAGGTCTTTGGCTAGCCGCGGCTGTTGTAAAATATCCTTTTACAACAACCTTGCTGGACAGCATTTGGACTATAAGACGCACCTTCATCCCCCCCTTTTTTGGGGGGGGGAGGGGGCACGTCTTATGGTCCGATAAATACGGTATAATTGGTGAAGCACCAGGCAAGTTATAAAAGCCTTAAACAAACGGAAACAGGATTCTGGTGTTTTGGTCTTTTCAGAAATACACTTTGGGCACAGTGATCAATAAAATATTTGGGAAGCAGGGGAATCATAGGCATTTTAGATTGCACAAATTCACTTTGCTTTTAAAAAAATACACTAGTTTCCAGCTATTTTTTAAAAATGAGATTGAAAAGCTAATGGAAGCAGTAAATTATATCAAGCTCAAAATTAATTTCTATATTTGATGTGAAAAGAGTAAAAAGCAAATTATTTACCAACTGTAGATAAGCAGATGTTCAAAAGAGTATCTGGATCCTACAACTGTTAATGCCCAAGGACATTTTGCCTCAGTTGTCAGGATTTCAGCTTATCTTCTTCAGCAAAGGTGGGTAGAGTACCACCCAGGGCCACATGAGGGCCCCACAAAGCTATTTTCATGGGTTCTGCCCTTTCCTTAGTTCTCCTAAATCTAGTAACAAAAAAAGTGAATTGTAACTTTTAGAAGCCCCAAGGAGCACTGGCATAGCTTTCAAAAAGGTCACAAGGCTTTTAGAAGCCCCAAGGAGCACTGGCATAGCTTTCAAAAAGGTCACAAGGCCTTTCCTTCGGGCCGAGATAAAGCGATATATAAATAAAACATTAATATTAATATTAATATTAATATTAATACTATTAATATTAATACTATTAATATTAATATTAATATTAATATTAATATTAATATTAATATTATTATTATTATTATTAATAATAATAATAATAATAATAATAATAATAATAATAATAATAATAATAATAATAATAATAATACCCCTAATATCCCATTTTCAAAACCAGAAACAGATCTTCTTCTTTGGCATTTGGATAGTCAATGCAGCCTCTGGGGCAGAAAATCAGCCCTTAGACTCACCTACTCCTACTTTTAACTCAACCAGTTCATAGAAGGAAATATACGGTACCTTTCCAGTTTAGACAGTTCCTTGCAAACTCTACCACTGCCAATTGCATCCCCAAACAAATTCCTGTAAGAAACAAAAAAAAAAGGAATAAATGAGTACCACAGCCCAGATGTTGTCTATTTCAGGTGATGATCCCTGACACCTTTAACTACTTCAAGGATAAAGGAGTCCACTATACATAATGAAGAATCATGTGTATTTTGACAATTCCTAACGCTTCCATTAAGACACCATGATCACCACAATTTTGGCCTGAAGTTAAATTAGACAAGTGTCTTATACACTGGTACCCTTTAGATGTGTTTCAGTACAACTCTGGGCATTACCAGGCAGCTTGGGCAATACAATATTTTTTAAAAAACAGCTTCCAGTTCATGTTGCATAGATCACTGTCATGAGTTCTTTGAACTATTATGTGGCCCTTAACTGACTTATTCACATACGTATGTCACAACATTTTGGCAAAAATTCTGGTGATTAACATAGCAAGCTACAACTAAACAAGCCCCACTGAATCAATGTAATTCATGGAGGAGCAGAATAACCAAATCCCCACTGACTCCATGGGCCTACTCTAGTTGCAGTTTGCTACACTAAACAATAGGGTTTCAGCCATTATTTACTTCTGTTTTGTACAAGCACGCTAGTCAAGATAGTTTACATCTTGTGGGACTGAGACTGCATAACCACAGATGAATAGCATGTTACACTTACTGAGGGGTCCTGTTTCCAAATGCACAAAGATGTGTACACTTAAGGCACAGTATGCTTCTCCACATGTAGCCAACAGGTTAGCTTTTAAAGTTAATAATCCAGGATTAAATATCCAGTCAAATTACCAATAACACAGAAACTATTTCATTAGCAATCTTATTACAGAATGCACCATTGCCTATATTATTGAGGGTAATGGATATGTTTACATTATAAAATAATGTATTTTTAAAATATTGTACTGTATAATTTTTCTCTTATGGCAATTTAGAAGAAGACTGTTTAACAAGATTATTGAAAATAAAATATTAGTTTTCTTTCGGGGGGAAATGGTACCTTCAAATATTCCATAGATTTCTGTGTGCAGCCAATAGAAAGTCTAAATGTAGCCAACTGGTTTCCCCCCCCCCCCCCCCCCAGAAATGATTTTTCTATAGTCCCTGTTACTTGGGTCTTCTATTAAAAAGTAAAAAGCTGATTTGCCTCAGGGCATTCTCTTTATTCCATGCCAGATGTTACTCGGGGGAACCTTAGTGTTCAGCTGGAGAAATGTTGTTTCATATTCACTGCCTAGGGCCCTGACTCTGGGATCTCAAGATCGAAAGGTTAGTCTTTGGCCATCTACCATGGATCTTGAGAAACAGCAGTCCCTCTGGAGTAATTTATGAATGTTTACAAATTATAGTGTGTATATGACTTTAATCAACTGTCAGACATTGCTCCTATAGTCTCTAAAGTCATAAAATAAAAGAAACTGCTTGCAAACGTATCACTAAAGATCTATTTCTTTTCCACTTGTGGAGCTTAACCATGTTTATTTACAAAGACAACAAGCCTTAATTTTAAAATTGAAAAATAAAATCCTAAATTGTATATTAATTTAATTTACATTAATTTAATCAGTTAAGGTTGCAACTACATAGTGGTTAAAATCTTGTTTGATTCACTGCGACCCACAGGTTTTCAAACTGCTTTCTGCAGGTGAAATCCCTGTAGTCATCCAGATGACCAACAGTTTGCAGGAGTTAACAAAGGCATTTATCTGTGTTTGCACTGAGCACCAACAGAACCTGCCCTTGATAAGAGGCAAACAAGACGGTAACTGGAAGTTTCCACCACTCTTTTTTTATTTTAGTTTCCTAAGTGCCCTACTGAAACTCTCTTCCAGCATGGATTTGAAACATCTTCTTTAAAGACAGTGTTCAGAGACAATGGATACTAAACTGATACCCTGTTGAGTGTCACTGGGCAGAAATCAGGCAAAAGCAATGTCAGCCTGATCAGACCAAATGTAAAATACTCCTTCTGGCTGAACAAAAAAAAGGTGATTCCCCACTCAAAATAAATAATTCCACAACCAACTTATTTGCAGTGAACTTTGCATTGTGCACTCATTGGGTTTTAATTCAAATCTCTATGTGCCCAGAGAGATGTCACATATAACAGCCAAAATAGTGACCGTCTAAGTTTCAAATGTCTCAGATATTCCACCGAGTTTATACACTTTCCACACTGGGTGACCACTTTGTCCAACAGGCATATTTGCCATTAAAAATTAGTGATCTCTACAGGTATCAGGGTTATAACTTGGATTTGGATTTTAAATGAAAGCTTTTTACAGAATGATGGAAAAACTGATCAGAGGTTTTCCGTTTTCTCTAATCAGTCTCCCTTTCTCTCTTTATCCGTCTCAGATGCACCACCAGCATATAATAACATACAAAGCTAAAATTAACATATCAAAAACAAACAGGAATTAGATGACATCCGCCCAATATCTGGCCACATCAACAGCATTTCCTCTTGCCAACATAAGGTCCTCCTCAGTGCACGTTGAGGGGCATTGTGTGCATTGTATCATATGGGATATAGTCTCTACTTCTCCGCATTCACACAGGCTGTCATCTACAGGGAAACCCCACTTTCTCAGATTAGCCCTTGATCTTCCTATCCCTGCACACAGTCTATTTAAAATAGCTTTCCACCCGGCCATGGTTGTTCTTGGCCAGGCGGTAGAGAGTCATGTGGTTCTGCCTGGTTATCTGGTAGCTCCTTGCTCGCCTTCCATAGTTCTAAAGTGGCCTGTGGGTGCTGGTTGTTCAGAAGGGCAGAAGTTGTGAGGAAGTTGTGCCTTGATTTCAATCTCTGCTTTGGTGGTTAGTGATCAAATAGCAGGTGTGTTTCCGAGGAGCTTGCTTTGACCCACTCTTTCTGAGCAACACTTTCTCAACAGAATCAGTCTCCCTGAAATCAATGAACCTTAAGTGCGAGTAGGCATGAACAGAATCAGACTGTACAATGAAAATATTCATCAAGGACTGAAAACAATAGAGCAGAAACAGATAAAATTTACCATTTTCTACTAGGTCCTTTATGTTATATAACTAAGATTTTTTTTTACAAATACTGCTAGGTTAGCTGAGTCATGGCCTGATCCATTAGAACTGGGGTGCCCAAAAGGTATGGGCCGTGGGCCGGTCACGTGGATCAGCAGGCCGGTCACATGGTTCCTCCCACCGGAAGCGAAAGTAAAACATGCCTTGCAATCTGTTTTGCAACAGGATGAGACAGGTTTTTAGGCTGCCATATTTTCTCTGGTTAAACCAAGGGTGCCAAACTATGGCCTGTGGGCCAGATCCAGCCCCCGACACCAATTCATCCAACCCACGTCACCTCACTTCCAAGAGGGGCAAGGGTGGTGTGGGCCAGATGAATTGGTGTAAGGGGTCGGATCCGGCCCATGGACTGTGGTTTGGGCACCCCTGCATTAGAATGTATTTTCAGGATGCTTTCTTTAACTGATGATGAAAGACTATAGGTCAAACTACACAAGAAGCCCAGTTCCTTCTCTAGAATTGTGCCTCCTAAAGTGGAAGATGTCAGTCTTTCTCCGCACTAGGTTTTCTCACTTGTACACTTTACAAAATAGCTTCCTTTGTTTGTGATTAATTATCAGCAGTAACTGTGGGCTTAATTTGCACACATGACTGCTCAGGCATGAAGCTGTAAGGAATGCCACAATTGGGATAATGTGATATCAACCTCTAATTGCAAGCTGGACATCTTAGAAAGCTTGACCCTACACATGCATTTATGCTTTGTGAATAAATGTAAAGCTCATGGGTGAAGCAAAGGGACCATACCTTCAAAAAAAAGCAGTAATAAAAAAACTACACAAAACTGAAATCAGTTCATTCCCACTCTACTTGTCTTACCAAGAAATGGTTTTTTCTTTTTCCTTGCCCATGAAATAGCTTGGAGTTTTCCTTCTGTTCCCCTATGTCCAAAGCCTCCAGGAACCAATACACAACTGGAATAAAATACAGAATTCAACCACAAGAGAGAATAAGCAGTAAGTTAGATGATGGCCGGACTAACTCCCCACAGCTGCGAGGACCGGAGCGGGCTTCAAAACCCCACTGCCGATGCCAACACCACTGGAGGAGAGCCAGCTCCTCACCCGGCAGCCAGCCGGACCAACTCCCCACAGCTGCGAGGACCAAGGTGGGCTTCAAAAACCCCGCCGCTGACGCCAACAACGCCAGAGGAGAGCCACCTCCGCTCACCCGACGGCTGGCCGGACCAACTTCCCGCAGCTGTGAGGACTGGGGCAGGCTTCAAAAGCCCCCCCACCGTCGCCGCAGGTGTTCCGGGACCAGCCCCCTCCCGGCCCTGGACTCTCCTCTCTGCCAGTTGGGCCTCGAGGGGAGATGGAGAACAGCTTTGCGGGGCGAATAGCTGTGGGCGAACTTGAGGCCCCACACTCCTTTCCCTCAGCTTGGCCGGATGACGGGGAATTGGGAGCACCGGAGCCCGGGCTCTGCAAAGACGTTGAGCTTTGGGAGCTCCGTAAGCCCCAGCTCAGTAGGGATTGTGGGGATGGAGGATTTTTGTCATTTAGGGTTGCTGTATATTTACTGTATATTTAGTGCCATTGTATATTTATTGTAATTGTATTTATTGCTTTTTTCTGTATTTCTTGGACTTTTGGCATTCTATTGTGTATTGATTTATTGTGTGTATTGGTGTGGATTGTATTGTATTTTGCTCATGTACACCGCTTTGAGTCACCCATGAGGGTCGAAAAAACAGTTTATAAATTAAATTAAACTTCGAATTTAGACTGCAATTCTTTACTTCTCTGAATGTGTTATCTGAACATATTTTTTAATGGGGGGAAGAATTGTGGTAGAATCCTAGAGAGCGCTTTTGCAGATAATATAGACTATTACATTACATCCTCAGAACAGATTTTTGTTCAATACAACTTCCAGATGGAGCAAGCAAAGAATGAGAAACTCCTGAGGAGGTAATATGAAAGATACAGTGTAGAAGCAAAACAATTACACTTATATACCCAGTGATGCACTCCAAAAATTTTTACTACCACCTCTGTGGGCGGGGCCAAATCTGTGGGCGGGGCCAAATCTGTGGGCATGGCCAATGCAATGGGCTCAAAACCTGGCTGGCAGGGCAAGTGTGTGTGTGAGTGTGGGGCTGATGGGGAAGTGGTCCCCACCTGTTAGCTCTTTTAAGATAAATTACCTCTCTTGTTCTGATTGGGGGGTAAGCTTTTTAAACTGTTTTTAATGGGTTTTTACGGGTCTGTTTTTTAAATGATTTTATGGGGTGATTTTATTTTTTATGCTTGTCGTAAGCCGCCCAGAGTCGCCCTAGGGCGAGGGGGCGGCATATAAAGTTAAATAAATAAATAAATGATGATGATACCAATGATATGGGTAATTTCAAAACACAAGTACTGTACATAAAACAGGTAGGTTCTATTTTGATTATATGTCAAAACAGAACGTCTTTGCACAGCACTTTTGAAAAAATAGTAAATAATAAAAATACAAATGACAATATAAGATAATAAAACTGTAAACCTTTAAAGTTACCCACCCCCTTCCTGAAGAAATGGATTCTACTTACTCTGCTTTGCAAAGTTTGTGCCAGGCTTGGTGGAATTTAACTGGATTCTCAGTCTCTGTACTATGTTGAAGATCTGCTGAATCTATATACTAATTGAGAAAACACATAGACACTATTTCAAACAATTACATACACAGTAAAATAGAATTCTTTTAATAGTAAGAATTTTTATTTATTAATTTATTTATTATTCAAATTTATATATTGCCGCCCCATTCGAACAAACGACTCTGGGTGGCATTAAAACAATAATATATAAAACATTGGGAAATGTGTATTTCAGTACAGGTACTACCTTATATGCCTCTGAGAATGGGCAGCCTTTTGTTTTATGCAGGGTTTTTTAAAAGCAGATAGTTGTTTGTGCTTGGGAGGCACATTTTGCTAAGTCTTTTGACCACTAACACCTCTCCAGCAAAACGCTTAATGTCACAATGTATCCGTCACCGCCGGAGGACCGGATCCAGCTGAAGCTTCTTGGGCGGTGGAAGCAGCTCCCGCTTTCCTTCCTGGGCTCCACCTGCCCAGGAAAGGATAAAGGCAGTCAGAGCGCTCCCGCCCGCACCTCCGAGCCTCATCACCGCCAGAGAAATGGGAAGATTGCCAGTGCCATCTGCACCGCCACCGCAGGTGTTCTAGGGACCAGCCCCTCCCTGGGCAGGGGGATTTTGCCGCTCCTTTCCGCAGCTCACGCCATCTTCTGTGGATGAAGAACAGCTGTGGTTGCCGCCACCACCCACTGGGCTATGTTTGTCCGGAGGATTTTTTAAAGATGCAGTGCCAATGGAATGGAGGACTCTGCCGCCTTTCCCCACAGTACATTGGACTTCCTCCCTCTGCCATTCTTGGCCTCGAGGGAGATGAGGGAGATGGGGAACATGGACTTGGCCTTTGTGAGAGCGAGGAGATCCACTGGCACGAGTGCCAGGTCTCGTAACTTCTGCCAGTGCTCTCGGGCCCCGCCTCCCCCTTTTTTGGTGGGAAGTGCTTGTGTTGTGATATATATTGTGTGTTTCTGATATGCTATTGTTGTTATTGCCATTATGTTTTTGTATTGTATGAATTTATATTTTGTATATATTGTATTTCTCAATATGTAAACCACTTTGAGTTCCCTTAGGGGAAGGAAAGCGGTATATAAATATAATAAATAAATAAATAAATAATGAGGCCAAAAGACATTTCCAATAAAAATTTCATTTCAGAAAATTACATTCTTCCCCATAACACAGAGGTTCCTCTGGTTGTGATCTACAGTAAGCATCTTTTCTTACTAATCATTCCTGCACAACTATATCCTTTTTAAATTCTCTGAGAGTAAAATAATGAGACAGAGTAACTTTTATGTTTATGGTCAAAAATGAATAAGACAATATCAAATGTTTGGTTTGTTTTTGAACAGCACTACATGAAACAAAATGTGAAGCCATCTGCTGTCCAACTTTCATTATTGCTTTGAAAATGTATTATATTGTCAATATTTCAATTTATAATGTTTGAGGTCCTCAGAATGGGAGAGATTCTTTTATATTAAAGTCTCCCCTCCCCCAGTCTCTCTCCCCCCCCCCCCCCCCAATCCTGAGACTCCCAAAAGCTTCTCCAGGTTGAAAACATACCCCTAGGGGAGCCTCAAAACCTGGATTGTGGGGGTGGGATAGGAAACTTCTAAATTAAAAAATAAAAGGCTACTGCTGATGACATCATTAGCCTTACCTGCAAAAGTTACACCAATAGGATTCTGACCAATAAATAGTTGTCAGTGTATGCAGCTCCCTTTACAGTGGGAAAATCTAGTTTAAAAATTACTGTAACTTTAAAAAAAGCTTGTACAGTGTTTTTTGCTGAATGTACCCAGTTGCCAAGTGTAGTGACTTGCACTAGAGTAGTTCCTCTGAACCAGTGGGGAATTTGGTGAGTCAACTCCTCCACAAGTTTCATTAATTTCAATGGACTTAATTGTTATTTTCTACTCTAAAGGTCTATTTGAATTAATGGAACTTACAGAAGAGTTGAATTACCAAATCACGGTGATTCAATGGGCCTTCTCTAGTGCAACTTACTATGCTAAGCAACAGCTTTTCAGCCATAAAGTCCTAATTGTACTTTTTTCCTGTGCAACATGCGCAAAAAGAAACCAAGCTGCCAAATATATAAGCCTCCTCAAAAAGAAAGGAAATCCAAATAAATAAAAAAGCGGAAAATATTAATTCTCACCATTAAATCGAGTCTGTGGTTTATTGCTAAAGCTGAATGTTCTAAAGCCTTGAAAACGGATGTGTAGCAATCACTCAGTTTTGTATATTTGCCAACCAGGGCCACAGAACATGTCTTCAACATTCTCTCATACCTGACAACAGAAGTTGTTAATCAATGTACACAAAGGAAACAAACCATTTTTCTTATTTTTGTTGACTGACAAGATTATTATAGACATGAATGGGTCTAAATATCTATTGAGGGCTATAACTCAGATTGCTAGTAGGTTTCCCTTGCTCGAAAGCCAGTTGTATCTGACTCTAGGGTTGAGTGCTCATCTGTTTCAAAGCTGAAGAGCCAGCGCTCTCTGCTTCTGCAGACTTTTCTGTGGTCATGTGGCAGGAATGACTAGATACCGGAGTGCACGGAACGCTGTTACCTTCCCACCAAAGTGGTCCCTATTTATCTATTTGTAATTTCTTGCTGTCAAACTGCTAGGTTGGCAGAAGAGAGCTTTATTATAACCAGGGCAGAGCCACTCAAATTGGTCTGCCTTTTGGAGAAAATTCTGGATACCTTTAAAAGGCAACAAAAGTTATCAATTCCTTAGTACTTTTGTTACATCTGGGGTATCATCCCTTTTCTGTATTTCAACTCCATCCTTTCTGTATTTCAGAACTTGCCTAAAGCAGAACTTTTAAAGAAAGTATTTGTAAATATCCTGCTCTCAAGTTAACTGATCAATCTATTGCTGCCTGTTCTTGGGTCATTTTGTGCTAAATAAAGAATATATTTTTACAGCTACTGGGTGTGGGGAGGATTTTCTATTATATATATTTTATTTATTATGTTCACCACCAAGAGTAACATTCAAATTAGATGAGTGGTATATAAATGGAATGAATGAATGATCTTCACCAGAATGAAACATTTTGGCCTATCGCTAAGGGCTGCAAAAAAAACCTTGCAGAAATAATGTGAGCTTGATATCTAGTTATACGATGTCAAGTTGGAACTGATTTTATAACAACCCTAATAAGACTTGCAAAATAAATGAGATATTTAAGGATTAGCTTTACCAGTTACACACAGATAAATTTGATAAGAACCCTTTGCTCATGCAGGCAACTGGTTGTGACAATGTGAAATAATGAAACAAATGAGACAACATTACCTATCTGCCATTTTCTTCCATCTCAGAAGAAGTTCACTTGGTTGGTCATCAATTGGTAAGTTCAATCTCTCTTTAAAATACTTAATAATGCCTTGTTGTTCCAACAGAATTGGTACCCGGTAGGTGGAAGAAACATCGTGAATAAATATTACCTAGGAAATATGACTTTCGATTACTGATATATGAATTAAGAAATTGACATATTTTTACATGTTATACATAAGTTGCAGTTATTAAATATAATGCAGACATAAACACAACCAACCAACTCAAAAAGAAAACATTACTGTATGCTGTATGCAAGGGTGGTCAAACTTGGTGCTCCAGCTATTCATGGACTTCAGTTCCCAGATGTGCTGATCAGGGCTTCTGGGAATTGAAGTCCAAGAACAGTTGTTGGAGCATGTAATGCTATACTTGTTACCTCACATTAAGCCTAAGCCCCACAGTATCACCAACATCTCTAGTAATTCTAAACAGACAAAACAAGGAATAACAGTACAGTCCTAACTGAAAAGATGCACTGGCTATAGCAGGCTATAATAAGGCAAAAACATCTCCTTCCGAAGAACTGATCTTCTCCTGGCTGGTCTCAAGACATCTACCGACCATATTATCTTCTGGCAGAACTCCTCTGCTAATTATAATCGGTTGTCAGAAGAGATGAAAAATGGGCAGAGAAAGTACAGGGCAAGAGGGCAGACAAGGTATTCCAGTTCCAAACTTAATCAAGCTGAGAGGTAAAAACACAGTTCCAGCACAAAGCTACACTAGAGCAAGCGTTATCCTCAACAATTTCTAACCAGTGGTGGGCTCCAAAAAAATTTGCTACCACACTGTGGGTGTGGTATGGTGGACATGGCCAGGGAGAAAGCCCTGCGTTGCACCTGAATTAGGACTACTTTATTTCAAAACTTGGATGGGCGGGACCAGCCAGAATTTCTGCTACCGGTTCTGGCGAACTAGTGCGAACCTGCTGATTCCCACCACTGTTTCTAACATTCACAGGCTGGCAGGTGTTTATTTCAAGGAATGTTCCCAAGATCAGTATTACTATTTAAGGCCACATTCTTACACACATTTACCTGCAATTAGTAAAACTGAGGTGAATCCTCATTAGGTGTAGATGAGATTAAACAGCAGAGTCCAAAATAAATACTCAAACATGACTGTTTCATTAGAGGAGGATGTTTCTCAGCATAATATTAAATCTATGTTTTCATATTCCATACCGGGAAGGGCATGGACAACATGAAGCCCCTGAGGCCCTGCAACACCTACATATACCTTTTTTGTAAAGGGCTGGAATTTGTGTCCTGTGGGGACTCGTGGGGCAATAATGTTATGTCCTAGAACTAGTCTCTTCAATGGGATACATAGAAAGAGCCTCCTCGGAGACTGTGGCATTTTAAAGCCACAATCAGGCATACCCTGGCAACAGCGACGTTGTGTTGCCAGCTAATCTTTCTCATACTAGGTCAGGCAAAAGGAACTGCAGAATGAACTCATCAAAAGGTGTCTTCATTTTGGCAGTTTCACATCTGGCCTAGACACGGAAGAAGAATCTCCCCAATCTTCCAAAGTGTTTTTAATTGACCACCAAGTTTTTTTTCCCACACATAAGATAAATACGAGGAGGAAATACTAACGGGAAGCAGATCTCTCAAAATATCGGGGTGAGTCTGCGCAACTTGTGGGCCTCCAGAGTTCATCCATCCAAGTTCTGTATTGTGGAACAATTGGAAAAAAATACCCAGGTAACCAATGACCAAACTGAAGAAGTATTTGCTGCTGCTTCTTTCATGTCTAGGCCAGACTTTAAACTGACCTAGTATGAGAAAGATTAGCCGGCACAACAAGGTTGCCATTGCCTGGGGTACGCCCAATTGTGGTTCAAAATTACCACAATCTCTGAGGAGGCAAATACCTCTTCTAAGAAAATGCTTTCATATTATCACAAAACATAGTTGTTTTCTTATTTCTACATGTGTATATCTAGGCCCACTAATCGGCAAAGCCTCAGAACAGCTTACTTCCAATTTGATTTACATAGAATTGTGCTGTACATGATCTTATAATAAACTGGTAATCCACTATTTTCCCCCCAGATACTAAAAAAGTTATTAAAACATTCTGGTAATCCCAATAGGAAAAAATTACTAAAATTACTACTTGATGATTGTGATACTTTTACACTGTGAAGCCCAAACTTTCCTTCAAATAACAATTTAAGAAATAAGTGTATGCACTGGAAATAATATTCCTGAAACCATTTTATTCCACTTGGTAGCTGTACAATCTTTAATACTAAACATTTGCTGTCTTTGTTTAAAAATGCAACACTGACCTCTGCTGGGATATAATGAACTTTTTAATAACATGCCCCTGTCATGTTTAAATTGCCACACTTCTTTGTGATTAATTTTTTAAAAGTAAAACACCACAGAGATCATTATAAAATAAAATCAGGGAATCAGTTAACCAATGAAAACAATTCATTCAGAAATTTTTTGTTCTTTAGCATTCTCTCAGCAAATCAGCTACACGTAAGCTGCCACTATCCAAAATATTCTCCCCCATGAGCTAAAATGAAGGGAAAACACCGAAAAAATAGTTACAGATGAGAATATGGTTATGATTTTTAGATAGCCCACAAACCTGTTCAGGTTCCACATGGCAAAACATAGAGATCTTTTCTTTTACAGCCATTTCTATTGGCTTAGTACTTCTGCACACTATCTGTCAAACATAGAGATCCACAGATTAGCAAACATAATGTAGAAACCGATTTACAGAACCAATATTTTCTTCCCTTTAAAAAAAACCCTGATTAAATAGATTTTAAAGTGTAATTTTTCCTTTTAAAAAAGAAGTCAGGCTCTCAATAAACAACTTGAAAGGAAACACTCATTTCTTACATTTAACCAATTATAACTTCTGCTATCCATCCACAATAACATACTCTGAAATTTGTTTTAGAACTGCTTAAGTGTCTAAGTCCGCCCTGGGAGCACCTTCCAATCTTACTGGTTCTTCATTGATCCCATTTTCCTAATTCATAAAATATTCCTAGTGCATAGGGCAGTGATGGTAAATCTTGGCACTCCAGTAAACCAATTTGAGTGGATTCACAGAGACTTGGGCTTCTGGGAATTGAACTCCAAGAACACCTGGAGTGCCAAGGTTCACCATCATGGGCATAGGGTCACCAATGCAGTGTTTGATCACCAAGACACAAATTCAAAGGCTCCAGTATAAATTTGAGTAATCTAGTACACCTACAGTATGTTTAATCAGTCATCTTTATGTTAGGGAATATTCCAAATATATTGTGCTGAAAATATTGAAATAAGTAGGGGCAAATCCTGTGCAAGAAAAAGCTTAGCGTGTTTGTAGCAGAATCTCAGGAAATTTCATACCTGCAAATCTAATGCCTTTCTCAAACAGCATTCAGTTATGATGGCAATATTTAAATGTAATCTGATTGTACCTCTTCTCCACCCTATTTCTCAAAAATCCATTAAGAAATTACGGCATAACTGCACAACATCTTTCATCTGATTTTGACAAGAACTTTCTAAACTGAAAACCACCCATAGCATGAAGAGCCAAAAATGCAGAATAAGAATCTTAAGCAAATAACCTATGTGTGCCTGTATTACTTATGCTCTTTAGTTTATGCTCCATTCTGCTTAGAAAGATACAGGTGTAGAAACCAAACAAACACAATAAGAGCTGTGCAGTTTTAGGCCAAAGAATATATACAAGTGGAATGTCAAAACATCTGGCTTTATGCAAGAGGTAGTATCACATTAGGTATCTGGCTGGAATTTTAAAACAGCTTGATCTTGGTAATGAATTCTTACACAGATTTGCATAATCTTATACAACTGCATTAAATGCTTCAGATATCTTATACATTTCCATAAGTTTATCTAATTTGTTTTTTTATAACAAATCATAGAAACAAGTATAAACTCACATTGCCCCGCATTGTCCTAATACAGTACTGACTTTCTATCCTAACATACTGCTGTAGATTTTATCAAACTCACCAAATCAGGAGACAATCCAAGTCCTCTTAACGCCCGAACACTGTTTTGGGTTGGTTTTGTCTTCTGTTCACCAGTAGCATTAGGCTGAATTTTTTTTAAAAAAAATCTCATGTCAGATATTTTTCTTCATCATCAGTTAATTCATGCCCTCTAGTTGTTTGTTGTTGTAGAATGTTTTGTTAAATTCATACCTGTCAAGTTTCGGGAAATTTCTGTCAAATAAGGGGAATTTTACGGCCAAAACAGGAAACTGGACAGCTATGCTTATCCTGTGCTGGCCTCCAGTCTAACTCCAGTCTAATTTTAATCTAACTAATATGGGATGATGGCGGGAAAGAGTGTAAAATACAGAAATTTCCCGAAACTTGACAGGTATGGTTAAATTATATCTCAGTGATTAGGGCTGTCATGTCATTGAGTGCCAATCCTTATAAAGTTATAGGGCAGTGGTGGTGAACCTATGGCACACTTAACAGAGGGGGCACTCAGAGCCCTCTCTGTGGGCATGCATGCAGTCTCGTGAAGAGTTCACCCTGACCCTCTACCCAGCAGCCCAATGGAAGCGCTTCCTCCCTCCCCCAGCACAGAATTCACCCCATCCCTCTGCCCAGCAGCCCAATGGGAGTGCTTCCTCCTTCCCCTGTCTGGGGCAAGGTGGGCAGTTCACATGTGGTGTGAGGGTGTGGCGCAGATGACAGTTTGGGCACTCTGTCTCTAAAAAGTTCACCACCACTGTTATAGGGGATAGATCCTTGGATTTCAAGTCTAAAACAGCATGCTGTGTCTATCCAGGAAAATAATCAGCATCTTGTCAATGAGCAGAAATTTGCTTCAAAGACTCACTTATGCAAGTATAAATCAGCAAAACACTCTAAGCAGCATTGTTGAGGAAACAAATTTTCTTTCCATCTACTGATTAGATTCAAGCAAACAAGAAAGTTTAGAAGTGGTGTAACAGATTATTCGGGTGACTTTACATGTTATTTATGTGTCATATGCATGCTCCATTTCTACTGTTTCCTCTGCTCATCCAAACAAAATACCCCAATAAACTTATATTTGTTTGCCCCAATTTTTGAAATACTGAGCTGAAGCATAAGAATTAAACGTTTGCTCTGTTTAAAATCATTTGTGAAAAGTAGGTTACAAATTTGATAAATAAACATATTCATGGAAACTACCAAAGCAACTGTTTCTCTGGTTCAATTACTTATTTTACAAATGTATAAGGAGGAAGTAATGTAGAGGAATCGCCTTATTAAAAGCACAACATATGCTCTCACTGAACTTCATTGCAAAGGCTGCAAACAATCTTCCATAAATATTAAAACAATTTTTCAAATTCACTAACATATCTACAAATGGGCCGTAGAATGATGGCAATATAAATATAAATAAATAAATAATTTATGGCTGAAGACATACTCCTATCAGAACCCTCTTTAGAGTTTCAGATCTTTCTTAGAAACATACAACCTTAAAAAAGGATTTCTCACTGCCAAGAGTAAAAAAGGGTTTAAAAAATAAGACAAATGTCTGAGCATATTAGTCACTGAGTTTATAAAAAACCTATGGTAGGAATAAACTGAATCTGTGAGGAAAGAGAAAAGGCTAGACCACTCTCTCCCATTCTCATTTATTTATTTTTTGCTATTCTTTCCCCCCTTCATTCACAGTCTTTAAACACACCTCTTATACAATATGAGGAGGCTTTACCTGTGGTACAAGACTGACGTGGATATTGCAAAAATTCTCCCTTTTGGCTTTAAACTGAAATTGTCGGAAGGCTTCTACAAAAGGCATTCCTTCAATATCTCCAATAGTTCCTCCCAGCTGAAAGGCAATAACAGTTGGTCAATTTGAGCAAAGTGAAGGAAAAATGAGTTCAGTTTTAGCTGGTCTTTTTTGTTTTAATTAGATAACAGGAAAGAAATGTTATTATAGAGCCATGACATAATAATAGCTTAGGTCAAGGTCTGGTAACGATCTACTGTTGTTACAACTGCGTCTTTAATATAAACCACATGCACAGCAGTAAATAATCATCGTGTGAGATTATTTCCCTGCAGTTATTCGAAAAACCTTCAGAATGATGGCATAAAATGCAGGAAGAATTCTCTGCATTCTGATTATAATAAAGTTGGTGCCTTTAACTCATATAGTAAAACCCCAACTTACATATGCTTCGAGTTACCTAAAATTTGACTTACATAATGATTTTGTGCTAAAACCATGTCCCAATTTACACGATTTCCTATGGGTTTGCTTCGAGTTACATAAAGATTCTTTTTCCTATGGGTTTGCTTCGAGTTACACAAAAATTCATTTCCCTATGGGTTTTCTTCGAGTTACGTAAAAATTCATTTCCCTATGGGTTTGCTTCGATTTACATTTAAAAAAATCATTTTTCCTATGGGTTTGCTTCGATTTACGTAAAAAAACAATTTAAGCAAAAGCCTACAGAACGGACTTTTTCATAAGTAGGGGTTTTACTGTACTTCTATGAATGAAAGATCCATACTCACTTCAATTACACATATCTGAGGTTCTCTCTTATCACAATCAACGGGAACCTTTGCTTGGTTCATTACCCATTCTTGAACGGCATCAGTAATATGCGGGACAACTGAAAGAAAAGCCCAAAGTTAATGCAATAAGAGGTCAGAAAAGTACACCTGTGGCAGACCAGCAGTGGCTTAAGAGAACAGCAGTTGAAGACACAAGCATATTCATTTCTAACATGATTCTGCAAAAGCTACAGAAGAAGCTGGAAAAAAATGAATAGACAAAGAATCAGGGATTTTTTAAAAAATGCAACATGGACTTGGTTCTAAACCATGGGTTCCCAACCTACGGCTCGTGGGCCGGACATGGCTCACGGCACCATTTCATGTGGCCCTCTGCCACCACACCTAGAAATGGAAGTGGACGCATTTACAACAGCCGTAAAACGTGCCCGTGCATGCGTAAACGCGCCCACGCCTGTCACAAATGCGGAACTGGGCACATTTACAACTGTCGTAAACGTATCCACTTCCACTTCAGGGGTGTGTAGTCAGGCCCACTCAGCTGTCCGGGGGCATGGTCAGGCCCACAGCATAAAAAGGTTGGGAACTGGGAATCCCTGTTCTATACCCTCAGAAATATTGGTAATTATTCCGATATTTTGCATAACATTAAAAACCATGTGTCTATATTACCAGATCATGACTTTATACTATTTTCACAATACTTTCAACAACTTTACAAAATATATCTGATTAGAATTTATGATAGCGCATATTTTACATTTAAAGTAAACAGAACTGAAGTAACACAAATCTATCAACAATACAACTGACCTCAGTGAGACTTCATTTTGAGTAGGCATGCACTGCAATCTTACCACCACCACCCAAAAAAACCTGTGTATATACCCGCTTAACCAGAAGTGGGGACTGTTGAACTCAATTCTGAGAAGGCATGCATGGAATTGCAATCTCACAATCAAAGATTTACCAACGAAATCAGTAGGCATATGGCTTTAACACTGAATATTGGGTTCATAAGCGTTGTATTGAATATGCAACTCTTTTGAAAACAGAGGAAGAACTTCAGTTTGTTCACAATAGGGCTGCTAGATTGTTAACTTTCTTTTCTTTCTTTCCAGGGCACTGTGTTGTCCTGGTTTTCCTCATTTCTGAAGAGCCGGACCCAGTCGGTTTGGTTGGAGAGTGAGAGGACCAGCCCTAGGCCCATCCAATATGGGGTGCCTCAGGGCTTGGTGCTCTCTCCTCTCCAATTCAACAACTACATAAAGCCACTGGGTGAGATCATCCGTTCCCACGGGGTGAAGTACCATCAGTATGCTAATGATACTCAACTGTACATCTCGGCCCGTGGTGATCCCAGCGATGCTGTCAAAGTCCTATCTAGGTGTCTGGAGGCTGTTGGGGTCTGGATGGAGGACAACAGGCTACAGCTGAATCCTGGAAAGACTGAGTTGGGGGTCCTGCGCTGTCTAGGGAACTACCACCTTTGGTTCTGGATGGGGCTGTTTTGCCCCAGATGGACTCGGTGCGCAACTTGGGGGTCCTCCTGGACTCAAGACTACTGCTCGAAGGGAAGGTGGCAGTCGTGGCCAGGAGGGCCTTTGCACAACTTCGTGTAATTCGCCAGTTGCGCCCGCTCCTGGACCGGGACTCCTTATTCATGGTCACACGTGCTCTGGTCACCTCCAGACTAGATTATTGTAATGCGCTCTACATGGGGCTGCCCTTGATGACCATTTGGAGGCTCCAGCTGGTCCAGAACGCGGCTGCTGAGGTGGTGATGGGGTGTGGACGTTATGTCCGCGCTCACCACTGCTTCGGGAGCTGCACTGGTTACAGGTTTGTCTCTGGGTGCAATTCAAGGTGCTGGCTATGACCTTTAAAGCCCTACATGGTAGTGGGCCAGGATATCTAAGAGACCGCATCGCCCTGAGAACGTCTGTCCGTCCAACCAGAGCGGACCGGAGGGGCTCCCTAATCGTTCCATCAACCAGAGGGGCTCGTCTCTCTGGCACAAGAAAAAGGGCCTTCTCCGTATTTGCACTGGCCCTTTGGAACCTCCTGTCAGCAGAACTACGAGTGCAGACAGAGTTGCTGCCCTTTAGAAAAGGTCTTAAAATCTGGCTGGCGGGGGTGGCCCTGAGGGTAATGTGGCCCCTGCCCACTGACTCCTGCGATAAGATACACCCTCTCTCTTCCTTTTTGGGGTAGTTGGGGTTTTTAATTAGGGTGGGTTTTTGTTTTTATACTTTTATTACTATGTAAGCCGCCCTGAGTCGGGCTTGCCTGAGTGGGTGGCGAATAAATTTGAAAATTAAATTAAAATTAAATTTAATTATTCGTTTCAGAAGCACCATCAGCATATAATAACATACAAAGCTAAAATTAACACATTTAAAACAAAATTTAAAGGGCTAGATCAGGGTTCCCAACCTTTTCAGGCCGTGGGCCGGTCACATGTGGTTGAGTGGGCTGGTCATGTGGTTCCTACTTCTGCTGCTTTATTGCTAACAGTTTTATTTTGATATAAACTAATAATATGCACTACACCAACATTTCCCAAACTATGTTCCATGGAACACTGGTGGACTTCAATTTCCACAAGCCTAAGTCAGTACATTGGTTGATCCGGCTTCTGGAAATTGAAGTCCAACTACCAAAGATTGGAAAACACTGCACTATGCAAAGAAACTAATGTGATTTCTATCAAGATCTTAGATGGTGGGGCAGCCATAGGTTTAAATTCCTGTTCAACAGCAAGCTAATTCAGTAGGTTTGGTTAAATCACAACCACTTGATCTATTTAACTACACAACTAGATAAGGAGAAAATCTGCATGAATTTGAACATCACAGAAATACCTTGAACTGTTTTCCCCAGGTAATCTCCATGCCTCTCTTTATTGATGACATGCTGGTAGATTTTTCCAGTAGTAATGTTGTTATCCTTGTAAAGGTTAATGTCCAAAAATCTTTCATAATTTCCCAGGTCAAGGTCAACTTCTCCACCATCATTTAATACAAAAACTTCACCTGAAGACAACAAAGTAGTATTTCTAATATTAATTTGATTCTTTAAAAACACTCTGGTTTATGAAGATTATGCTTATGTATCCATGGTTTAAAATGCCAAGGGATGGCCCCACGTTGCTGTGCAACATCTTGCCTGCATTGCCAGTGGAAAAAAGATGCCAAGCTTTACATTGCAAAGGTCAGCCTGAATGCTGAAAATACCAATAGCAGCACTCAAGATGGTCTACAACAGAGGTGGCCAACCTTGGTGCTCCAGGTGTTCTTGAACTTCAGTTCCCAGAAGCCCTGATCAGCTGGTGTGCTGACTTGGGCTTCTGGGAATTGAAGTCCAAGAATACCTGGAGCACCACGATTGGCCACCGGTGGTCGTGGTCTACAAGGTATCCTCTTGTGCTCACCATTGTCCACACTTGTCAAGAAACAGACATGACAATTGTTTTTGTCTGAGTGAGGAGTTGTTATCTGATCAAAAAGTTGTCAAAGGATTTTCTCCTGCTTGGTGATTCTATGTGAATGATATATGTGACTGGTACTATTCTCTATGTGAATGTAGACCAGCTTGACTGCTACCACTGGTGCTGTCAACATTCAGGGTTATTTGTTTTTTGTGCAATTTAAAACCACCAAATCCATAGGAAAGCAACAAGGAGAAAATTGATAGAATTAAGTGAGACATGGTATAAAGTACATATATATTTAATTTCTCAGGGAAGATTCAGAGACTGAGGGACCTCTTTTGGTGCAACAGATCCAAACTGTGGGCCTGATACGTTTTTGGATTTTTGCCCTCTAATAAAACAATAATAGACTCATTTTTCCTCTTCTTTGAAGTCAGACTTCTGACTTAGTGAAGATGGGGCCTCCATATGTACCTTTGAGGTATCTGTGAGGGGGTACAGTTTCAAATAATTCCTCAGAAATTGAAACTTCAATGAAAACCACAAAGGGAGAGGACCACTCCTTCCTAAAACTCTTGCCATTTCCCTCCCGAAACCACAGGCCTATAGCCTTAAACCATTTTGACAGTCACTTCCTGTCTGAAATACTGTATTGTACCTTTTTACACTAGTAGTCATACTACACTAAAAGCATGAAAAGGTAGTTGTTCAAAAGGGCTATATCCTAGACTTTGAACTTGGCATACTCAAACTCTAAAGATGCTTCCTATGGTAACTCAGACCTAATCCTGTCAAAGAGAGATCAAAGGAGTGCCTATTATAACTTATATTCTCAGCACAGCAAGAAACGATTCAGTCATCTCATTTCAGTTCTTCACAGCACACCATCATCCCATTCAACAGGTAGCCATACTTCTAAAGTATTAAATCATCAAGGTCTACCTTCATTGTGAAGAAAAGATTATTCTATAAAACAAGTCTGTTAACAAGGGTATCTATACCTATAAGGAAGAGGTGTGGACGGTAGCATGCCGAATGCATTTCCACTCCCCTGGAGCATATCCCGTAATACCTGGCACAGACGTACCTTTCGAAACGAGACACAACAGTGTGAGGGTCCCAAGGCCAAGAGTGGGGCCTGCACCCCACACAGTCAAACAAAATAACTGTGAATGCGCAAAGTAGTGCAAAGGGAGCTGGCTGTGCGCCAATCCATTGATCCACACGCGTTAAGAAAAAGGTGGCTCGCGCCCAGCGCGAAAAACAAACCGCTGCTGGAGAAGGTGATCACCTCAGCACACACAAAAAAGACAGCACAGCCAGTCCACTCCGAAAGGCCGATTACTAGTTCAGATGATTGGAAGTCCTGTTATTTGCTGAAGCTCCTTCAAAAAAAGGACGTACGGAGATTGCTCATTTGCATTTGCAAGACAGTCATGTTCATCAATTGCTCACTGAGTATGTTGCAGGCAGGAAGAAGGGGAACTATCTAACACAATTAAAGACTGAATGACTCACTCAGTAGAAAGATAACCTTCCCTCATCCCTTATAAAAAGAAATCAGCTCAATTGTCACATAATATATTCCATATACTGTACATAGCTATCATGGACTTAGATGATACTGTAGTACATATGAATGTATCTACATATGTATATTATGTATATAATTCAAATGTATCGATTCCACCTTTCCATTAAAGAACAGTGTTCAAGGTGACTAATAAATGTTATTAAAAACAAATTAGAATATGATAATTCACCAAGCAAAAATTAAAATTCTAAGAGATAGTTCTTCATAATCCTAAAACCAGTGAGAGTGCAAATCAATCGCAACTCTAAATGAGATGCAAATCTTGGAGCAAAATTTAAAAAATGGTCTTGTGAATCCCTCTCAAGCAGTCCTCTCCAGATGTTGATATTCGCCAAAGCCCAACAGGGAAAGACCAGGCTCTTTAGGCTCTTTAAAGATTAACCAACAGTGTGAGCTGGCCCCACAAAACAAGTGGTAACAGTCCTGGACTTTTGGTATTGGGTTGACATGATCTTTATACCATGCATCAGTCTGTAGTTTACCTACTTTCTCTGAGACCAAGTGAAGCTGTTAGGCATTGTTCAAGGGTAGCCCCAGAAAGAGCACAACACAAATGTATAAGGAGACAATCTAACTAACACAAGGATGTGGCTAAATCAGCCCATGTTCTTAGAGGTATATTCTACACATCTAGTCCCCCATACACTGAATAAAAAGGGGTAAGTAAGATGATTACAGAAATAATAATAAAAAATATTTTATTTCATGAAGAAAAAACCTATGACATCTTTTTCAATATGAGACAAGGTATCCCTCCTCCCCTTTACTTGTTTAGTTTTATTCTGTCATAATGAAAAATAGAAAGCAAATCAGCAAGAATTTATTATACTTGACAATACCTATTTCCCCAAACTGTATTTTTCTTTTGGAGGATTCTACTAAAGGTTTCCACTTCTTGCAAGGCTGATTTGTGGCTAAAATGGGGAGAGAGCCTCATTTCCACCCCATAGTTCAGCTGTCTTTGTACCCAAGTCAATTGCTAGTACCTAGGAAAATCTATATATTCTGCCATCTACCACAAATTCTGCAGCTGGACAGAGGAAGGAAATAAGGCAGAGCTCATATTTAACTTTGCCTCCAAGTAAGTACACTAGTGATTTACAGTATCTGAATTTTATAAACAACTATAATGTTAAAATATTACCGTTCAAAACATCCTGACACTGTATATGATACTGTACTAATATCTATAGAGATGTAGAGGGGATTGAGACCTCCTTCATGAATCTACAAATCAATAGGAATTATATTTTGGCAAGCTGATTTGAATACAATTTTATGCTAATATTTGGAAGCATATTTGTCTGAAGACTCACAAAGTGACAACAAAACTCCACAAGTTCACCTTTCAGGCTCAACAACAGCCCTGTTTTCCTCCTGCCCTCACACGGCTCATACACATAAGCAAGCAGCATACCAAGACAATCCATTTTTGCAGGGATCTATACATACATTCTATATTCCATACTTATGTTCTTGAGCCTAAGCAACCTGCCTTGCTAAGAGCCAGATGGAAATGTGGATGGCAAGGAACGCACAGGGTTCCCTTTTTCTGGAATAATTTATAGTAGAGCTTCTCAACTTTGGGCCCCCAGATGTTCTTGGGCTTCAATTCTCAGAGGCCCTGATCAGCAGGTTTTCTGACTTGGGCTTCTGGAAACTTAAGTCCATGAATATCTGGAGGCCAAAGGTTGAGAAACCCTGGTTTATGGCATGCCAACAGTGAGACAGTGGATAAAACAGAACTTGTTGTGCTTTATGGGGAATCCCCAATTCAGAGAAGGGTTATGTCCCTATATGTTAAAAAATTACAGAAAAGTCTTAAACAGAAATTAAGTATATTAAAAGAAAGCTTTTTGACCTATTAATATTTTCTTCACCTCTTGCAAAATGAATTACAAAATCTCAAAAACCTTATAAAGATACACACCTGTGTGAATAAAAGATTCAACCTATATTGAACATGTAATCAAATTTAAAGTAAAATTTTCATTTTTGTTCTGATTTAAAACAAACAGCTTAGCTTTTGATATTACTGTATCATATTTTAGCTCTACAGTTTCATCATGACAGTTTGATATTACAGTAAAACCCCAGGTTACAACCACCTCGGTTTAAGTTTGCTCCAGTTTACAACGGCAAATCATATGGAAATGTCATCCCGGTTTACAAATGGTTAATGTATTTGTTTTGGTTTACAATGATCAATTCAGGACCATTTTTTATTTTCCAATGCATTCCTATGGATGTTTCGGGTTACAATTTTTTTGGGTTACAACGGAGGCTGTTGGAACAGACCTCCGTCGTAACCCGGGGTTTTACTGTACTGCAATGCTTTGTACTCTCTAGTAAATGCACGGAGGAATACAAAATAAACATGAATGAATATTCAATATACACTGTCAGTTCTAGAAAAGCAGCTGTTTCCAAACTAACCCTATCTGTAATGACTCCAAACATGGATATCACAGCTACTCAACCTTTAATGCTCAACAGCTTACTATATGACCTACCTTCATTGAAAAGTGCTGTACTTGAAGATAAGATGAAAATTCCTGTTTGGGATGTCTGAAATATGATGACTTCTCTGCCCCCACCAGGAAGTTAAATATGAAAAGTTCGGTTTCACTTACCAGTGATAACTTTCATTCTTCGAGTGTATAGTTTGTAAATACACACTATTGGGTTATGCGCCTGCGCAGAACACTGATCGGAGGCTTAAAAGCTCATTGGTCAAAAGTTTTGGCGGTAAGACCGCCCACCGTACCGCCCACCCTGAGGCGCTAGTCCGCCATTTTACCTCAGTTCCATACTTAAGCATAAGCACAGGATAAAATAATTGATCTCATCCGTGTAGCTCAAGAGGGGAGGCAGGGTGGGCAGTGTGTATTCACAAACTATACACTCGAAGAACGAAAGTTATCACTGGTAAGTGAAACCGAACTTTCTCCTTCATATAGTTTGTGAATCCCCACTATTGGGAGATTAGCAAGCTCACACTTACTTGGTCGGTGGGCAGTCGGATGAGATGATCCCACGATGAGTATGCTGGTCAGGTAGAGTGGACCGTCAAGGGCGAGGCGCCCGGAACCCTCTGGCAAGGACGACACGACCAAGTCTGGCGTCCGCAGTGGCTCTGGTGTCCACTCTGTAATGTTGGACAAATGTAGAAGGTCTGGACCAGGTGGCAGCCTTACAGATGTCCTCAAACGGAGTGCCCTCCAAAAAGGCAGTGGATGTGTCATCCACCACGCCAGCTGGTCCGCCAGTTCTGGAGATGGAATCAACCGCTTGGACTGGCTCTCCGTGAGTGGGTTGAACTCGTGGAGGAGCCATGACTGCAGGGACCGGAACTTTAATTTGGCGTGAGGAATCACCGCCATCGTTGAGGCCATCAGGCCTAGTAGTCTCTGTGCCTTTTTTGCCCTGATAAAGGGCTTGTTCCTGAATTCGCTTACCCCTTGTGCAATGTCCAGTAAGCGTTTCTGGGGGGCGAAAGCCCTGGTAGCTAGCGAGTCGAGTACTGCTCCAATGTACTCGACGCGCTGAGAAGGATTCAACTTCGACTTGGCAAAGTTGATTCTGAGACCAAGACTCTCCATGAGGTGAACCGTGAACTCCGTGTCCCGAATGGACGACAAGCTGGTGGGAGAGACACTCAACCAGTCGTCGATGTACGGGAAGACCCTGATCCCCTTCTGATGGAGGAAGGCAGCCACCGGATCCATGCACTTGGTGAAGACTCTCGGCGCTGTAGCCAGACCGAACGGTAGACACCGGTACTGGTACACAGAGTTTCCCATTCTGAACCGGAGGAACCATCTGTGTTCCTCGAGGATGCCGATGTGGAAGTAAGCGTCCTTGAGGTCTATCACTGTGAACCAGTCCCCCTTGTTGATGAGAGGGAGGATGGTCTGGAGGGTCACCATCCGGAACTTCCTGGTGTGGATGCAATGTTTAGGCGGTGCAGGTCCTGAATTGGCCGAAGTCCTCCGTCTTTCTTCTGAACCACGAAGTACCTCGAGTAGAAACCGTTGTCCCAATCGGTCGGTGTTACCCGCTCGATGGCTCCCTTGGACAGAAGAGTTGATATTTCTTCTTCCAAATAGGGGGACGAGGTGGTGAAATGGTGTTTTCCTACCCGAGGCATCCGTACGAACTCGATGGCGTAACCAGCGGACAAGATCTTCAAGACCCACCGGTCGTTCGTGATGCCGGACCACACCTGGAGGAAGTTCCGGAGGGGGAGGTATGGGAGGTGGAGCGAGAGCCTTGGCCTTCGTGACTTCAAACCCGGGACTTGGATTTTGCGTCGGTTCGCTTGCCCTGTCCGTAAGGTTGGTAACGAAGCTTGTGTTGGCGCCTCTGTTTGTAGAAACTGGCCCTGGGCTGGTCGGTTGAGCCACCCTGTTGCTGGGGGTTCCCCCGATACCGTTGGGTAAAGGGCTGGAACCGTGGCTTGGTAGGTGAGCCCTAGGAACTTAGTTGTCGAATTCGTCTGTCGCAGTTCGTTAAGCACCTTATCGGTGTCTTGTCCGAACAGGCCTTGTCCATCAAATGGAAACTCTTCGATGAGCTTCTTCATGGCATCATCGAGAGGTGCCCCTGAGCCAAGCATGGCGATGGAGCAAGATGGCAGAGGACATGTCCTTGGCTGCTTAATCATTAATGTGCCTGTTTCTGTTGCTCTGCCAGAAAGTCTCCTTCCGCAGCCAGAGAGTCGAATCCTTTCTGGATGTCGGCAGGCAGTTTTGCAGCAAGGGTCTTCACTTGCTCCCAGAGGTGGGACTGATAGTCAAAATGGAAGGAAGCATGGTGATGTGGACCGGACAAATCGCCTTTTTGTCCAGTTTGACGGTCATTTTGTCCTCGCCCTCCAGCGGCGGTTGGTCCACCTTCAGATTCAGAGCGGTACCCAAACGAGTGAGCATCGCCGTGAGGGAACGTTGATCTTCACCACACGGTGGGTCAACCACGCCGATAGCCTGGTCCGGCGTCTTGTCGGCATCGACGTCTCCCTCGTCCTCCTCTGAAGACGCGCTGGAATCATCAGAGGACAAGGGAGGAATCCTGGAATCCACGTCGGGATCGCGCCAGTACGGCCTGGGCGGGTCGACGGGCTGGGATCTCACCGCATCGACGTCTGGACCACACCAAGACAATATGGGTGGGCCAACGGAGCGAACGCTCGACCCTCGAGAGGGTGGCGGAGCGGCAGCAGGGCCAACATCCCTGGGGCTTGCGGTGGTCGGTACCGGTGCCGCAGAGGCCACAGAGATGGTGGCCTTAAACTGTTGGGCGAACGACTTCGCCATGGCCTCAAACATTCCCTTGAAAAAGTCCAACTCGGTCGCATCCACCGCAGACGGCTGGGACGGAACAGTGGCAGGCGAAACAGTGGCCGGTATGATCGGAGACGAAACGGTGACCGGAATGGTGGTTGGCAGTTCGGCTATCGTTGGAGTCCTAGGCCTTGGAGAGACAGATGCCTGCCTAGTGGGGTACGGCCCCTCTCTCGAGGCGGAGAAGCGACCACCTACAGTGGGCGAGCTGGAGCCCCAGCCCTGCGTCCTTTAGCAGGCGATCCCGAAGAAGACCGTCCGCCCCACACTGAGGATCCGGGTGAAGGACATCTCGCGACCGAAAAGGGAGGCAAGAGCCCTGGAGAAACAGGAGGGCGAGGCGTAGGTGGGAGTGAGCGTCTTTCCTCCGACCTATGCTTCTTTTTCTTTTCCCCATTTTTTCCTTTTTTCTTCTTTCTGATGGAGAGGGTCGAAGAAGATGGTAGAGGCAGAGGCCGAATAGGCTGAGAGGCACCAGCAGACATGGATGCAGCCGCGGCCGGAGCCAAGGCGAGCTCCATAAGGTGCGCTTTTAACCGGTTGCTCCGGTTCTGAACTGCAAGCCGTGTAAAGTTCTTGCAGTGTACACAGGATTGGCTCTGGTGCGATTCTCCTCAGACAGAAAAGACAGAGGCTATGCCTGTCGGAGGCAGGGAACTTCTTCAAGCAAGAAGAACACTGCTTGAAAGCTGCAGCCATGAAAAAAAATTCCTGGCGGAAGGTTCGAGAAGGCGAACACCCCGAAGGGCAGGCCAGCTGCCACCCCCTTGAGGGGGGAAACAGTGACCAGAGCAAAGTCGTTAACTGAGTCCACCAGAAAGAAGAAACAACACCGGGGTGGCAATCCTGCCCAAAGGACAAGATTGCTGGGAAAATTGTAAAGTTCGTCGAAGACTTTTCCTCAGAAAAGACGAAAAAAATTGAGGAAGCTCTCAACGATCGTCCTGCTGATGAGGCGGAAAGAAGAGAACCGAGGTAAAATGGCAGACTAGCGCCTCAGGGTGGGCGGTCTTACTGCCAAAACTTTTGACCAATGAGCTTTTAAGCCTCCGATCAGTGTTCTGCGCAGGCGCATAACCCAATAGTGGGGATTCACAAACTATACGAAGGAGAACTAACTCTGCAATTCTTGTTATGCTTTCTCAAGATTAAGTCCGGAGTACATAGAAAGAGCCTCCTAGAAGATTGTAGTATTCTTGAACCACTTTTGGGTGTACCCTGGTAATGGCAACCTTGTATTGCTGGCTAATTTTTCTCACACTAAGACATGTGAAAGGAACTGCTGAATGAATTCACCAAATGGTGCCTTCATTTTGGCAGTTTCACATCTGGCTTAGACACGGAAGATTAAGCCCTACTTAGTTTAGTGAGAGTTACTCAGAGGTAAGTGTATACAGGTTTCAAATCCTAATTATTCTTAGATGGCAATCTTATACCTCCACATCTGGGAATAAAACCACATTATACTCAATCAAACTTATCTCTAAGCAATAATGCAAATTAATGCATCAAAAATAAATCTGAGTGATATTAGTGGAATTTATGCTTATACAAATATACATTAATATAACATTGTAATATATAATCAGGCACTTAAAAATTTCACCATGCCAAAAAAAACCCCAAAAAACTGTGCAGTACTCTATTTCACACACACAAACCAGAACAAGGCTACATTTGTATAGAAAAGAAGTTTGTATCACTCCTACCATGCTCATAAGGAGAGAAAGTTCCAGCATCTATGTTAATATATGGATCTATTTTGATAGCTGTAACTCTTAGGCCGCATGATTTCAAGATTGTACCTATGCTGCTTGCAATAATTCCTTTGCCAATGCCTGAGATGACACCACCAGTTACCAGGATGTACTTCATAGGATAAATTGACGTATGCTGAAATCTCAAGCTGGAATTCTGAAAATGAATAAGTTAATTTATTAAAATGTACATATATACTATGAGCTTTCTTGCAAAAATAAAAGGTTGGATTCATTTTTGAAACACAAGAAAAACACTTTTTAATAGAATAGTATATGGCTCAAGTGGCTAGGACGCTGACTGGGAGGCAGAAGGTCAGCAGTTCAATTCCCGAGTACTGCAGGACGGAATGAGCTCCCATCTTTGTCCCAGCTCCTGCCAAGCTAGCAGTTTGAAAGCAAGAAATTGCAAGTAGATAAATAGGGACTTCGGTGGGAAGGTAACAGCGTTCCATGCACTCTGGTGTCTAGTCATGCCTGCCACATGACCACGGAAACATCTGCAGAAGCAGATAGCGCTGGCTCTTCGGCTTTGAAACAGAGATGAGCACTGAACCCTAGAGTCAGATACGACTGGCTTTTGAGCAAGGGAAACCTTTACCTTTACCTATATGTAACTCATATCTTCATAAAGTTCTTCACTTCTGCTGGACATACCAACAGATAGTAATACAACTAGATTTTTTTAAAAAGTTAAATAAATTCCTAAAAGATAACAGGAAAAACAAAGAAAGAACATCAAGCCATGGGGAAAAATACCCAGGAATTATTTATTCATTTACTCCTTGTCCCTCAAAAGGGAAGGCTGCTTACAAGATTTAAAAAAATGCAGATTTAAAAAAATAAGCTCAAGAAGTGCAATTAAATGAACAAGAACATAAAAATGCAAATGAATTAAAACAGTTTAAAATATACTGGTTTAAAATTTAAAACATTTTAAAAAGTACAGCACAAGTCAATTAAAATCCCTCTACTGTACTTAAAACAGACAGCTAGATGCACCTCGTAAATGCCCACATTTGACTTAATATAATGTATATATTATAAATGAACCTTCAAACCAATATTTTAAAGGTATACAAATAAGGATTACCTTGTTTTTCCAGTCAATGAACTTGGATCCACAAACGCTAACATTAAAATAAAAAAGTCAAACCACAAATGCCAGAATAAGGTTTTCTCTTTCCACGCAGCAGTAGTTTCCTGCACTTTCATTTCTTGCTACTATGCATTCTGATCAGTTTCCAGTTGAACACCATTGCATGCTGGGTATGATGCAGAATTGGGATGAAATCCTAATAATGTGTTTTTCTACATTTTGGAAACATCAGCTAACCACAAAAAGTGGGGATTATGTATCTGTCTATATACTGTTGAATTGCACATTTTAAAAAGTCTTTATTTTTGTTCATGCTGGGTAGAGCACAATGGAAGTAAAATTAAAAAAAAAATGCTAGTGATAAACATTTCCTTCTTCTACTATATTGAAAAGAGCTGTTGTTGTCACATGTTGTCAAGTTGCCTCCAATTTATGGTGAAACTAAGAAACAAAGATCTCCAAAACAGCCTATCCTCAAAGGCCCTGCCAGCGCTCCAAAACATTAGAGTTGTGGCTTCTCTTCGAGCCGTGGTTCCCAACGTGGGACATGTGCCCCACCTGGGGGGGGGGGCAATTTGATTTTTCAGGGGGGCAATTTGAGAGTTAGACCAAGTTAATGGCCTTTTAGGCTTCCTCCATGAGAATAGCGGTTTATTTTTTGAATACAGATGAAACTCGGAAAATTAGAATATCGTGCAAACGTTTATTCATTTCACTTAAAACGTGAAACAAATATATGAGATAGAGTCACTACATGCAAAGCGAGAGATGCCATGCCTTAATTCGTTATAATTGGGATGATCATGGCATACAGCGTACATGAGATTATATGATTATGGGGTGCATAAGATGGGGGAGTTGGGGTTTTCATAAGCTGTAAGCCATAAGCATCAATATTATAACAAAGTAAGGCTTGAACTATCTCTCTTTGCATGTAATGAGTCTATCTCATATATTTGTTTCACCTTTTAAGTTGCATTACTGGACTGAATGAACATTTGCACGATATTCTAATTTTCCGAGTTTCACCTGTAATCAGAATCATATGTCACAGTGGGGGCATTAGGATTTTAGAGATGCTTAGGTGGGGCATGGTCAAATAAAAGGTTGGGAACCACTGTCTTAAGAGTAAATCCACCTGGCGTTTAGTCTTCCTCCTTCCCTGCTGAATTCCACCACCACCACCCGCGCATAATCGTCTTTTCCAGAGAATCCTGCCATCCCATGATGTGCCCAAAGTAGGACATCCTCAGTTTGGTTATTTGTGCCCCCCTCAAGTCAGTTCAGGCTTGATTTGCTCTAAGATCCAATCATCTCACACGCACACGCACACACACACACACACAGCCGGCCGTAAGCTTGCTTCACTATCGAGCTTTCGCACTCATACATCGGGACACACACACACACACACACACACACACAGCTTTCGCACGGGACACACACACACACACAGCTTTCGCACTCGTACATCGGGGGACACACACACACAGCTTTCGCACGGGACACACACACACACACACAGAGCTTTCGCACTCGTACATCGGGACACACACACACACACACACACACACAGAGCTTTCGCACTCGTACATCGGGACACACACACACACACACACACACACACACACACACACACACACACACACACACACACACACACACGGCCGTAAGCTTGCTTCACTATCCAGCCTACGCACCCGTACATCGTGATCCACGTTGTGGATGATCTTGGATTTCGCTCTCCAGTGGCACATCCTTCTATGTTATAAAATACAGGTGCAAACAGCACTCGGAAATGCCATAATTACTCGAAAAGGAAGCATGGAAAGCGACAGCCAACCCCCCACCCCAAATCAGAGCCTGTTACCCCAAATACCCGCCACGGTCTGGCCAAAGTGATCGGGGATTCAAAGCACAACATCAGCGGGAAAGAGACTTCCATGCGCCATGGTGCGCCACTTGCACCAGGGGAGGGGAGGAGTGAGAGAACAGCAAAGGGATTAGGGAAGCAAAGCACGGCCCTGCGACGGTCCCCAAGTGCGCAACGAGGCCAAAGGCAGCAGCTTACCTCGAGTCGCCCACAGCTTCACAGTTCACACACACAACTGGCGCCACAGGGTCGCGACTCCCCCTTGCAAAGCGTCTCTCCCCCACCCCCCCTTCCGTGGGTCACCTTGGAAGACGGCCTGACCCTTCCCGACAGGTTGGCCGCTAGGCGGGATCTGAGCCTGAGCTCCAGCCTCCAGGCGAGGGAAAAATACGGCGGCCAGAAGTTGTGGTGCTGCTTGACTAGAAGGTCCCAGACCCGTGATGGCGAACCTTGGCACTCCAGATGTTCTTGGACTTCAATTCCCAGAAGCCCAAGCCCCCGTGAATCTACACGAATGGGTTTGCTGCAATTCATCTGGCCCGCGCCGCCCTCGTCGCTCCCATACGGGCGTGTTTTACTTCCGCTTCCAGGAGCGATGAGGACAGCGCGGCGTGGGCAGGATGAATTGCAGCAAACCCATTCGTGTGGATTCACGTGGGCTTGAGCTTCTGGGAATTGAAGTCCTTGGAGTGCCAAGGTTCACCATCACGGTCCCAGACCAATTGTGGGGCGTTTGTTTGTATGTCAGCACAAGCGCAGAAACTCTCCTCTTTCAGAGCTTGGGGAAGTTACTGGTTTGGATGACAACTCCTCCCAACCTGCATGAGCTATGCTGGGCTGCTGGCCTTTGTCCGGGAAAAGTAACTTTTCCAAGCGGTGCCTTGTTGTTGGTTTTATGCCCCTGGCTAAATGTGGGAGGGTTCTTGTATAAGGATGGTAGTCACGCAGGCTTAATGAAGGTTTCTCCTTCTTTCGTGCCCAGGTCAAACTTTGGAAGCCAAAATTAAATCTTCATCGGTGCATGTTTGTAGTAGTGATCGGCAGACCAATAAATGAGCCGGATTCTGTATCTCTCCACATTCAAACAGTGTGTTGTTGTCTGCCAGCAGCCCCCACGTGAGCATGTTGGTCTTGCATTTAGGGAGTCCAACCGTCAGCCTATTCAAGTGTCAGATTTGCTCACTTGTAGTTGGTGAAAGGGACTTAATCCTGAGCCCCCGAGTTGCAGAGCGGGGGAAACATGGTATCCAGAAAATTTAAGAAATAGAAGTCACTTGATGCTGTGTTTCTGCCACATACAGGCCTGCAAGACCTGCTGCCCAAAATCTAACGGCTACTTCTGCCATTTGGATACAGCCTAGAGATATCCGGCAGATGCAACCCGGATATGAGAGTACTGTATTATCATCCAATTAATTCTATGTAATAACTAATCATATTACAATGCTGTACTTAATTTTAATGCATTTATAATTTTGCACAGCATTGTATGATCTTTGCTTTGGCCACAACCTTTTCAGTATTCCTATTTCAAAGGTAACAGTAAAGGTCACCCTTGCTCGAAAGCCAGTCATAGCCAAGTCTAGGGTTCAGTGCTCATTTCTGTTTATTAGCCAAAGAGCCAGCGCTGTATGCATCTCCTATTTTACAATTACACAATTACTCCTATTTTACAATTACACAAAAGTGGATGGGATAACTAAAAGCAGAGGACTGTTAATTGCAAGATTCTAGTCCAGGATTTCTCAACCTTGGGCCCCCAGGTATTCTTGGACCTCAATTCCCAGAAGCCCTGATCAGGTGTGTGACATGGGCTTCTGGGAATTGAAGTCCAAGAATACCTGGGGCCCAAGGTTGAGAAAATTTGTCTAATATTGTCTGTTACTCTACACTGCTTCAACACCCAAAGGGGTAAAAGAGGAAGCAAAGAAGAAGACCATACATAAACCTCTCATTAACTCAATTGTAGTATCTGTAGTAAAGTTAAACCCATCATGGACTTGTTTTTCTTCTTCGTATAAAATGGACTTGTTGGGCTTGCTCACTTTGGGATTAGTGCTCATTAGCAAGCTCAGAAGAGAAAATATCTTCAACTATCCTGCCAACCAAGCAGTTCGAAAGCAAGAAATTGCAAGTGGATAAATAGGGACCACTTCGGTGAGAAAGGTAACAGCGTTATGTGTGCCCCGGTGTCTAGTCATGCCCACCACATGACCACGGGAATGTCTGCAGAAGCAGGCAGCGCTGGCTCTTCGGCTTTGAAACAGAGATGAGCACTGAACCCTAGAGTCGGATACGACTGACTTTCGAGCAAGGGAAACCTTTACCTTTACCTATCTTTATCTATTAATCTACAATAGACTAGTATAGGAGAGCCTTCTCGGTGTCTGCCCTGGCCCTTTGGAACCTCCTGCCATCTGAGTTGCGCCTCCAGACAGAACTCCTCCCCTTCAGAAGAGCATTAAAAACGTGGCTATGCCAGCGGGTGTGGGGCATGAAACGTACGAGCGTGTTTTACTTCCGCTTCCAGGAGTGACGAGGGTGGCGTGGCGTGGGCCAGATGAATCGCAGCAAACCCATTCGTGTGGATTCACAGGGGGGCTTGGGCTTCTGGCAATTGAAGTCCAAGAACATCTGGAGTGCCAAGGTTCGCCATCACGGTGCTATACTGTATTTTTAACGTGAGCTTTTTCATGGATCAAGTCCACACATCATCAGACTGTGATGAAGTGGACTTGATCCACGAAAGCTCACATTTAAAATATAGCAGTTAGTCTTTAAAGTGCTGCAGTGTTTTTCTTTTCTGATTCTCCACATTCATACAGTGTGTTGTTGTCTGCCAGCAGCCCCCGCTTGAGCATGTTGGTCTTGCATTCAGGGACTCCAACCCACAGCCTATTCAACGTATGGCTTCATTGTGGCAGTCCAAAGTTTGACCTGGACACGAAAGAATTTGATTCCGACTCTTTGCAACTCCATGGACCACCGTCCTCCAGGCCCCCCTGTCCTCCACCATCCTCCCCAGCCCGCCCAGCCCCCTGCCTACTGCGTCTACAACACCATCTAGCTACCTCATCCTCTGCCACCCTCTTCTTCCTTTGCCCTCCACCTTTCCCAGCATCAAGGCTTTCTCAAGTGAATCCTCTCTTCTCATTTGATGTCCAAAGTACTTTAGCTTCATGAGCAGTCCGGGACTGCAGTGGCTCAAGTTGCAAAGACGCTGACTGGGAAGCAGAAGGTCAGCAGTTCGATTCCCGAGTACTGCAGGACGGAAATGAGCTCCAGTCTTCGTCCCAGCTCCTGCCAACTTAGCAGTTTGAAAGCAAGAAATTGCAAGTAGATAAATAGGGACTTCGGTGGGAAGGTAACAGCGTTCCGTGCGCTCCGGGGTCTAGTCATGCCTGCCACATGACCACGGAAATGTCTGCAGAAGCAGACAACGCTGGCTCTTCGGCTTAGAAACAGATGAGCACTGTACCCTAGAGTCGGATACGACTGGCTTTCGAGCAAGGGAAACCTTTACCTTTACTTTAATGAGCAGTCCGGGTTGATTTCGTCTAAGATTGACCTATTTGTTCTCCTCGCTGTCCAGGGGACAACTAGAAATAGTGTTTATCAACATTTTGGCTTTGGGACTTCAATTCCCAGAAGCCTAAGTCAGTCCATCGGCTGATCAGTGCTTTGGGAAATTGACTTAGGCTTCTGGGAATTGAAGTCCAAAAGCCAAAGGTTGAGAAACACTAACCGAAGATCCCTCATTGGGGGGTTGGACTATTACCGTGAAGTTGGTACAGCAGGGAGGATAAGGAGCGCTCTTCCGCATGGGGGCGCACGAGGGGCGCCCAAAAGCCGCCGTTGCGCCTCGCTGACGTCACTCCCAACCTTCCTTTCCCAGTCAGAGAAAAAAGAGAAGCGCAGAGCGTCGCCTCTTCTTAGTGACGCAACCCGGAAGTGACGGGTCCTCCCGTTTGTTTCCGGAAATAAACAAAACTACTCTCTCGTGCAGGGAGGGGAGGGCTGCCTGGTTGATCTCGAGCAGAGAGAGCCTGTGTTGCCGCGAGGATGCTGCGGGGCTTGGGAGGCTGGCTTGGGATGGCCCGGGCGGCCGACGCAGAGAAGCCCCCGCCGCTGGCCGAAGGGGGAAGCGGAGCTGGTGCGGAGGGAGAAGGGCTGCCAGGGGAGGAGGAGGCCCACTCAGAGCCAAGCCAGGACCAGCAGGGGGACTCCGACTCCGACCCGCTCCTCGGCCAGGCCAAGGGCCTTAGCAGTGAGTGCCTCTCCCTGAGCTCCTCCTCCTCCTCCTCACCGAGTCCTTCCCACAATTAACCCTGCATTCTTCTTGTTGCTAAAGCCACCGGGGAAATGTCTAGTCATGCCTGCCACATGACCATGGAGACGTCTGCAGAAGCAGACAGCGCTGGCTCTTCGGCTTTGAAACAGAGATGAGCACTGCACCCTAGAGTCGGATGCGACTGGCTTTCGAGCAAGGGAAACCGTATCCAACTCTAGGGGCAGTGGTTCACAACGCGGGGCCCACGCCCCACAGGGAGACTTCCGTTCCCAGAAGCCTAAGTCAGGACATGGGCTGATCAAGTGCTTTGGGGGATTGACTTGGGCTTCTGGGAGTTGAAGTCTAAAGAAACCAAAGGCTGGGAAACACTGCTTGCTCTCTGTTAAGAGTATGGTGCTCATCTCCGTTTACAGCCAACGAGCTGGAAGCCACCTGGGTCTGCAGACATTTCTGTGGTCATGTGGCAGGCATGACAAGACACCAGAGTGCACGGAATGCTGCTTACCTTCCCACCAAAGTGGTCCAGATTTATCTACTTGCAATTGCTTGCTTTCAAACTGCTAGGTTGGCAGGAGCTGGGACGGAGACGGAAGCTCACTCCCATCGTGCAGCACTTGGGTCTCAAACTGCTGAGCTGCTGACCTTCCAGTCATCAAGTTCAGTGTCTTAAACCACTAAGCCACCACAGTCCCTCTGTCGTAAAATTAAATAGGTCTTAATCCAACAGAATCTTAGCAGAACAATCCTCACTACTGCAGTTATGATGGTTTACAACTGGTTGCACAAACATGTCCACAAAACATGCAAGTAACTATAGTGCATGGAATGCTGTTACCTTTCCCACCGAAGCGGTACCTATTTATCTACTTGGAATTTCTTGCTTTTGAACTGCTAGCTTGGCAGGAGCTGGGACAGACAACGGGAGCTCACTCCGTCAGTCAGCACTTGCCAACCTTTCCAGTCATTATGCTCAGCGTCTTAACCACTAAGCCACCACATCCCCTAACAATTCTTAATTCTCCTTTAAGTCGTTGCTGCAGTAATAGTAAAGGCTCAATGGATCTTCATTCCTGACTCTTATATAAAGCCTCTTTTTTAAAAAAAAAAAGCCTTCTGTCTTTCCAAAACTTCGATTGTCTTTTGCTTTTAATTGTGATTAATTCCCAATCAATGTGAACTTCTGTACTTTCAAGCTAGCAGGCTGCGGTGGTTTAGTAGTTAAGATGCAGAGCTTGATGGTCAGCAGGTCAGTTTGAGATCCATGTGCTGCGAGATGGAACTGCCAACCTAGCAGTTCAAAAGTAATAAATTACAAGTAGGTAAATAGGTACCACTTCAGTGGGAAGGTAACACTTTTCTGTGCACTCCACTCTCTAGTCATGACCGCCAGATGTCCATGGAAACGTCTGCAGAGAGACAGCACTGGCTTTTTGGCTGTAAGCAGAAATAAGCACCACCTCCTAGAGTCAGATACGACTGGCTTTCAACCAGTGGAGACCTTGACCTTTACATGCAAGCTTTCAGAAATGTGCCCAACGAGACAGGTGCAATCTTAGGCTATAAAGCCTATGTACACTAATTATCTCATGAAATTTTTACCGACATAGGTGCAAATAGGTAATGAGTTACAGCCCATAGAGCAATCATAGATATCTGTGTTTTAGAAGTGAGATCCCAAGTGGAATTCTGGACAACTTGTTCATTACCATTGTTCCCTTTAAAATCTACTTCTCCAGTTTATTTCAGTTATGTTAGCTAAACTCTTGAAATGTAATTGCACTGCTGTTTGTTTAAAGCAAATTCCTAACTTATAACTGATACCATGTTTTCCATATACTGTATATTAAAATGTCACTTGATCAGAGTTAGTTGGGTGGTATCTGTGGCTTTGCTGGGCTGGATTTTTTTTTAAAAAAAATCTGAATTATATTTTGCTGAATACTTTTTCTAGAAAAGAGGTAACATGATTAAGTCTTCAATCAGAAGTTATTTATTCCTTTACAATAGTGGTTCCCAACATGGAGCTCAGGCTGGAAGGTCAGCAGGAGGTGGGGACTCCAAAAAACAAAAGTTGGGAAACACTGCTGTACAATTCTTAATCATGATATCTCAAACTATTTTGTAGTAAACTTTGCAAAATTTAAAGAGGGAAAGGTTTCAAGTAGCCTTTATCCTCTTGTGTATTACTTGAACTATTACAAAATAGTTCAAGACCTGTGTCTTGAACTACAGTACTTGGGGTTTTCCTAAATTGCAATAGCTTGGCCTGAGCGCCACTGAATCCAGCCCTGTTGATTTCATATTGCTAGGATAGAAAGGACTTTAGATATAAATATGGTCATGGGTGGCAAACCATAATGTATTTTGCTATAATTCTTCTTCCGTGTCTAGGCCAGATGTGAAACTGCCAAAATGAAAGCATTATTTGGTGAGTTCATTCAGCAGTTCCTTTTGCCTGACCTAAAGGTAAAGGTTTCCCTTGCTCGAAAGCCAGTCGTATCCGACTCTAGGGTGCAGTGCTCATCTCTGTTTCTAAGCCGAAGAGCCAGCGCTGTCTGCTTCTGCAGACATTTCCGTGGTCATGTGGCAGGCATGACTAGACACCGGAGCACACGGAACGCTGTTACCTTCCCACCGAAGTGGTCCCTATTTATCTACTTGCAATTTCTTGCTTTCGAACTGCTAGGTTGGCAGGAGCTGGGATGAAGACGGGAGCTCATTTCCGTCCTGCAGTACTCGGGAATCGAACTGCTGACCTTCCGCTTCCCAGTCAGCGTCTTAGCGACTTGAGCCACTGCAGTACCTGACCTAGTGTGAGAAAGATTAGCCAGCAACACAAGGTGGCCATTACCAGCGTACGATTGTGGTTCAAAAATATCACAATTTTTTGAGGAGGCTCTTTCTGTGTACCCCATTTTGCTATAATGAACTAGGTTAACACTTGAGCCTCTAATCTAGATCATGTTATATCTTTATGAGATTTCAACATCCATCTCTTGGGACACTATTATCCCATACTACATGGTTGTGAATGCCACCTTTTTTATCCTTCCTTCCAAGATTGTTTCCAAATTAGTTTCATGCTGTAGTGATATTCAACATCAAGAACAATGAGAGCATTAATAATTTAACTTTGTAGTGCACTTCTTTTCACTTTAGAGTCCTTAGATATGAGTGGGGGTGAAAGTGTTTCCAACATCATATTTGTAACTCTTAAAATAAAATTATAGTCTTAATCATTTAATTACAGTCTGTTCTATGATGGCCTAATTGGAGCCAGTCTTATGATTCTTTCCATTTCAGAAACTTCAATGCTGTATCAGTAAAATCATATTGCTAACAATAGTTAGTTACTGTACTTGGTTTTCTCTGCTATTGTCTTCTGTTGCTGCTTGAACAGTTCTTTCAGGATGCATAAAAATAACACTACTGTCATACCAGTGTGGTATAATGGATGCACTGATGGAAACCTGGGTTCAGATCACAAGTCTGCCTAGACATTCACTGGGGGTGTGGAACCACTGATTTTAAAAAAAAAAACACTCCTTAACTATCTCACTTACCTTGGGAGCCACATTTGGGTTGGTATAAATGCATTCCAACTTGATGCCACATAACAATATATAAAAAGGGGTTTCAGTAATTTTTGTACCACCCATTGGTACTAAATTCAGTAATATAAAACTCATATTTGAAGATGTGTATAACACAACACACAGTAAGAAAACTTTAACGAGTCTCAACTTATCCATGCCTATATACAATCTTAATCTTATACTAGGGTGCATTATCTTAAAATCCTAGATTGGTCATTCTTCTTAACTTTGAGCCTGAGAAGAATAACACATTTTTACACACTGCCTTAAGAAAATGGCCAAATGATTATTTCCAATTGAATACTACTACTAAATTATCCTCTTTTTGTTCCCATTTGAAAGTAAGTACTGTATTACTGAATATGCTAGCAGCCAGGTTCACAACAACACAGCCACCATAGCCAGAATTTTCCTACTATAAAGTTTGTCAGCTAAAATCAACGCATCCTGCTTTCAACTGACCTGTGGGGTTATGTTTTCAGTGATGTAGATAAAATGTTGGCCAGTGTTATAGGTGGAAGAGCTTTTATCCCTTATACTTTTGATATGAGTTTGTAGAACAGCTGCAAATCAGTGTAGGCTGTGCTTAGTCGTTGTGTAAAGAAATGGGGAGCATGAAATTAAAGAATATCTCAAAGCCTCAAATTTCCATATCATACTGGTAACTCATTAATTAGCCTAATTTCTAAATCCATAAATACATACAATGAACTGAAATGGTATCTTATTTCCAAAAGGTTATATCTTCAGTTTTGCCACTACAGCCACAAAAAAGATATCTGAATCAGTTGCTGAAACGGCACATACTATAAAGAAGTCTGTAGAAGAAGGAAAAATAGAAAACATAATTGACAAGGTACTGTTTTCTGTTTGTCAGTTTACTATGGAGATATAAATTTACTCGCCTTCTCTGTTTCAAATCATAATTAGGTCTCCTGGCACCATGAGATCAACACTGTTGAGTGTTACAACCTCGCTAGGTTTAAATGTATAACAATTGGATAAATGAGATAATTGATTTTGAGAGATTCACAATACCAACTCTTAGGCAAATTACTGAAATACTATTAATAAATCTGGCAGGCTGAGGATATTATGCTAAAGGCCAAACAAGCAATTTCAGCTTAACAATTACATTTTCAAAAATTAAATTTAATTACATTTTCAAAAAATTTGAGTTTTTTACTTCCATATATCATATTCAAATTATGTAATACCAGAAAGGTGTAGATTTTCCTTGCTTTTAAATTTATTTTATTTAATTTATTTATCAGAGTAAACAAAACAAAAAAGACAAAAAATGCTGCGGCACCTTAAAAACTAACTCCTGTATTTTAATGTTAGCTTCCGTGGACCAAGTCCACTTCATCAGACATAAAAGTGGATTTTCATGGTATACATTGGATATAGAGGCCCAGAGTAGCTGTGCAAATTTGGTTGGTTCAGGAGACGGACATGTAAATCAACGAGTTATTTACAACCAGTAATAACATGCAATCAGTTTGTCAGGTGAATCTCTGATGCAAAACAGTTTGAGTGGTTAGGTTTACAAAATAAACATTCTGACATGCATCTGACATTATACATCTCCTAGTGAGTTGGTTGATTGATTTAATTTGTTTGTTTCTATTCTGTTTAATAACACCTTCCTTTTTTATAGACAATTATAGGAGATTTCCAGAAGGAACAGAAAAAATTTGTTGAGCAGCAACACACAAAGAAATCAGGTATTCGAGTATGGTCACATCCTTTAGACATATCAAAACAGAATAGACATAGTTTTTTACAGCTATTATGTAAACTTTTGCCAGAATATAAATTCAGTAAAATCCTTTGATTTTTCATATTTGCTCATTAGGATTCTAATCCAATGTTTACTGTAATCTGATATTCTGTTAACATTCAGATGCCTTACATGAGTAAAACTGGGCATATTATTGTCTTTAATTAAATAGGTCATTTGTTTCTGAACATTTTAGCCTATGTTTCTGTTCTGTTTTTAATCATATCCTTTGGAATTTTAGTGGTTTTAAATGTGGAGCTGCCATTTTAATGTAGACTTCTATTTCTAAAGACTGTCAGGTTATTCCACATGTTATATGTAGGATTTTTAATTAGGTTTACTTCATAGACTTCATGTGTAGGATTTTTCTAAAATACTGTAGTGGTTTAGCTACAGTAGGGGTTTTCTGTGAACAGGCAGGTAGTTAATTTCTCTCTTCCTTACAGTCACCCTTACCACCTACAGAATGTCTCCCAATTCTTGACAGCAAATTTTCAGAAAGGACAAGGGACAACAGGAAGAAAGAAAATGATATAGAAAATCATTGCCTTATCCTTTCCAGAGGATAAAACTCCACTAAGGGATCTAGCCCTGCTAGTTTAAATTATAGTTTAAATTAACATGTTTGAGTATTAATCTGCCATAATATTTCTGAACAGTTGTGAATTATTGATTTCTGATGCAAATGTCACCAAAAGCAAACAATTAAAAAATGAAACGTCTTATTATTTGCGTCACTTTTGGCAGATTTTGGCTAGGGCTTTTCTTAGTAAAAAAAAGGCCAGTTCAGGTTGTCTCATTACTGAATGCCTTATTTTAAAAACACTTCTATTTTGCTTGTAGAAGCAGCTGTGCCTCCATGGGTCGACAGTAATGATGAAGAAACAATTCAACAACAAATATTGGCCTTATCAGCAGTAAGTGATCTCCTCCCCCCTCCCCAAAATCCATTTATTTTTCTCAAAAACATTGTTTTAAGTACAGTGGTACCTTGCTTAAAGAGCATAATGCGTTCCACAGGATTGCTCTTTAAGCGAGTTGCTCTTTAAACGAAACACTCTGAAAAAGCGTCGTCACTGCCATAAAATGACCTATTGTGACGAACCCCGATTTAGTTGTTAAGCAATTTTTTTGATTTGTTTTAGTCGTTAAGTGAGGCAACCATTCAGAGGAAATTCTGCTCTTTAAGCGAGTTAGTCTCTAAGCAAGGCGCTCTTTATGCGAGGTTTTACTGTAGTAGTTACATGAAACAATGTGTCAACCAATAAAGTTGCTTTTAAACATATTAATACACAATTTTTGTCATGGAAGATTTTTTATGTGTGTATGATAGTTGCTTGTTGATATAATTTCCTTTTCAAAGCAACACAGTAAGGTGCACTTTGAGAGAGATGATCAGATAACCCTTTTCACCAACTGATAGAACTGAATAAAAAGTAATTTCTGTTTTTGCAAAGGACAGAAGAAACTTCCTTCGTGACCCACCTGCAGGAGTTCAGTTTAATTTTGACTTTGATCAAATGTATCCTGTAGCAATGGTAATGCTCCAAGAAGACCAACTGCTAAATAGAATGAGATTTGATCTTGTCCCAAAGCTGTGAGTGATCTATCTGTATTTTCCACTATCCTACTTAACTGTTTTTATAGTCACTTGGCTCTGAGTAAAAATTATGGATGCTTAATTGTTACAGTATTAATGATCATCCTTTGCTAACATTGTTAGTTCCTGTGTGTACATAAAAAGTTGACATAATCATTAACTCACAGGTTGCTATCCAAAATGTTGAAGGTACAACCTAAATTTGAATATCAGAAACAGTTGTAGTAAATTTGTCATTTTTATCCTGCATATGAAGACAATAGGTTCTTGATCCTGAGGTGATTATAGTTTATTGTAAACTTAGAGTTCTCAACTTTTTAAAGCCAGGGGCCAAGTCACACTCCCTCAAACAGCTTCGGGGGGGGGGGGGGGCGGACAGCCATTTTGCCCTTCCACATGGCACTTCATGGTGTGGTGTAGGCAGTGGGGCCACATGAAATGGTGTTGCAGGTTGAGAATCCCTGATTTAGAGCAACCATGTATATTCCAATTCCGCAGATACCTGAAATTATGGAAAGCAGCAAGCCTTATATTATAGTCGTCATAGTTGAGTCATACAAACGGGGGCGGGGAGAGTGCTGCTGCAAATGCCTTTCTCGATCTTTTAGGTCTGCTAAGGAATTGATTCCCCTGTAAATAATCTGTTCCTTCTCAACATTACATTGTAGAAAGTAGCCTCTAGTGGCCTACTATATCACTCAAAAAATTGGACCATGGGTAACTAAAACTGCAGATATTGAATGTGTGGATATGGGGTGGGGGCAACCTGTATTTATATGATTTATATACTGCTACTTTAGTACAACCACTGCACTGGAGGTTTGCACAAGTTTAAAACTGGAAAAAAATAAACTCAATACTCCACAAAAACAAAACAAACACATTATATACGTGGTTATCAGCCGTAGCAAGTAGATTCTGAGAAACATTTTTAATCATAGGAATAAATTAATGTATTGGAGCCATACATTTCTAATATAAAGATAGTCAGTCCCCTATTGGAATAAAACTCTGCCAGATTTAAGGTTTACATCCTATGTTGTGAGATGCATTTACCCAAACCAAATATTTATTGTCTCCAGTGTAAAAGAAGAAGTCTTCTGGAGGAATTACTTTTACCGTGTTTCCCTGATTAAACAGTCTGCACAACTCACAGCGTTGGCAGCACAACAGCAAGCAGTAAGAAGGGAGAAGAATGGCAGTGAAGAGGAGGGACAGTTAGCAGGTAGGGATTTGTCTGGAACACACATTTCACAATGGGATGGCAACACTTTCCTTACCTGGCAAAAAGACACCTAGATCAGTGGTGTCAAGATCTTGCTTTTTAGTCCTCATTTGCAGGCTTTACAGGCCTTGCTAGGCCAAAACAGGTCAAGCAGACTCAGCTCCTCCCTTTCCCTATCTCTGCACACAGCACTCTGACCCTTTCTTCAACTACTTGGGAGGGGGAATTAGTAGTTTACTTTCGTTGGTTTTTCTTATCAGTGATCATCTTTGATTGGATTCTCTTATCTACACCAAACCCCTAAAGGAGGAGAAAAGTGCATCTCTATTCCTATTTAAGGAGCTGCACAGAGCCTATTCTTTGGGCTCCCCAGCTTGAGACTAAATAGTTTCGCTGACACGTTGCCGCGATCTCTGAGAAGAGATAAAACATCTATGGAGCAAGCCTTGCCCGATGCTCTGCCAAAGGGAAAATCTAACTAACTGTTTCTTTCTGCATTCTGTCTTTGTTCTTTTTTGGATACTTTGCTTAATAAATTGCAACTAAAGGATTTATTGAGTGGATGTCAAGTTAATCAGGCTAACCCAGGTTTTTCCTAAGCTCTCTGCTTTGTATGCTACCGCATAAAAGATCGCATACAGTAATAACTCATACAAAGTCCGCTTCATACAACATCGAACTCATACAACGTCACCTAATTTCTTGAAAAAGTTGCCTCATACAAAGTTGCTGTGACTTTGTATGAGGCATTGGGGTTTTCCCCAAGTTGCATTGTGCCTGGGCAGTATAAAATGCAGGACATGTGCGTGCATTGCTCTTGTGGGTTTTGCACGAGGTGAAGAGTTTAGAAGTGGTTTTGAGCACGACTTTGGATTTTTTTGAATTTTTTGTCAGAATTTTTAGAAGCATTCCTGGGATTTTTGCAGCATTCTTCAGGTTCTTGGACAATCAAGATTGTTTGACATGTTTTTGTAATCTATTTAGCCTTTAGACAATGATTTCTTAAAGTTCTGTCAGTTTCCTGTCTGTTTCTTTGACCTTGCCCTGAAGTCTGTGCTGTTACAGTACAATGTATCTCTATGGAAACGACGTTGTACAAGGCATGGCGGCAAGAATTTGGACGTTGTATGAGGCATCGCAGCTAGGATTTTGTATGCCTCATACAAAGTCCAAACTTGTGGAACCAAGTTTGGACGTTGTATGAGGTATCACTGTACTCTCAGAGTTAAAAGGAGTGGAATCCGCTCAGGAGGCTAGGGTTCTGGTTTGTGGAGGTGACAGGAGAGACTGAAGTCGGGAGTATGCGTGTTAAAGGAGCTTTGGAGCAGTCCACTGATCGCTACACACCTCCCTCTCCTACGTCCTAGCCTAGCTGTCAGTGCGATAAGTGCTTCCCAACGTGGGGCCCAGGCCCCACAGGGAGGCTTCAATTCCCAGAAGCCTAAGCCAGTACATTGGCTGATGAGTGCTTTGAGGAATTGAAGTCCAAAAACTAAAGGTTGGGGAACATTGTTCTAGATCAGTGATGGCAAACCTTTTAGAGACTGAGTGCCCAAATAGAGGGGTGGGATTCTGTGCTGGGGGGAGAGAGAAAGTACTCCCATTGGGCTGCTGGGCAGAGTGGCAGGATGAACTCTGTGCTGGGGCAACAGCGCATGTGCTTACAGAGAGGGCTCTGAGTGCCCCCTCTGGTACATGTGCCATAGGTTTGCCGCCATTTTCTAGATGTTCCTTTTGATAGTGCTAGCATATGTCTGGCTACAATAAAATAAACATTAGTAAGTTAAATGAAGCTAAATCCCAGTTAAGATTATAAAGGAGGACATAGCCGAGGAACTCAACCTCCCCTACATCACTTGGAGGGCCCTGAATAGGCCCTCAGGTTGGAGTCCCTGAATGCAAGACCAGCATGCTCAAGTGGGGGCTGCTGGCGGACAACAACACGCTATGTGAATGTGGAAATACAGAATCCAGTTCATTTACTGGTCTGCTGATTACTGCCAGAAACATGCACCAATGAGGACTTAAGTTTGGCCAACGAAAGAAGAAGGATTGTATCCTAAGGGATTGGGAAATTTTGTTCCATGGGCCTAGTTGCAACTTCAGCCATTTTAAAAAAAGGTTCCCCACCCCAAAAATAGCTCTATCATACTTTCTTGGAAGTCTGGGGAGCAATTTTACTAGGTTTTACCCAGTGTTTAGACCTGGAGGTAGGTGGGTTTCAAACCCAGGAAACTGTGAGCTCAACTCAGTGCTTTAAAGCCTTAGAGATGAAAGCCTGGCAATATTGCACTTTATGCCCATTACGGGTTGCAAAGGGACCTTTTGAAGCTAAACAAAATTTCTAACAAAAATATTTGGTGGTCAGGTGGATCTCCAGAATCCAAAGGTGTAAAAGTACACTCTCTGAAAATTACGTATGATTGTTTTAAATTTTGATGGCTGCAAGCTTCAGAAATCTAAACTTTTAATCATTTTAGAGCAAGCAAATAAGTTCTAGAATTGTACAACAGAAATTGATTCTCTCCGCCACATACTGAAGCTGCATCTTTTAGTAAAGTGTATCTATTTATTAGAGAAAAATAATTCTCAAATAAAACTAAAATTAAATTTTTATCAATATAGCAAAAGTTCTCCAGAAACAAAACGCACCATTCAGTTGCAGAAAATTTTACTACCATGTTTGAACATGGTACAGTAATACCTCGGATAACACTAAAACTTGGTTCCACAAGTCTTAGCGTTATCCAATTTTTAGCATTATCCAATGCATGCAAGGGAACGGGCCATGTACTTGGCTGCTTCCCTTTATGAAGGGCCAGAGGGTGAGTGCAGAGATACCCTCTGGCCCTCCGGGAAGGGATGCGGCCACGCGCTTGGCCAGTTCCCTTCCCAGAGGGCCGGAGTGTGTCCCACTCCAAGGAAACCAGCACTCAGACACTCAGAGTGCCAGTTTCCTTGGGTGGAGACCGTGCGCGCGCGTGCCCTCACGCCAAGGAAACCGACGCTTGGAACGCCGGAGAGCCAAGCCCCAAAGTCGGACACCAGTCCTGCCGACTTTGGGGTTTGGTTCAATCCGCCTGACTCTTTGGAAAGGGCAGCGGGGATTCCACTCATGGAATCCCTGCTGCCCTTTCCAAAGAGTCAGGCGGATCAACCCCGTTCCCTTTCCTCTTCGGAAAGGGAAACGGGCTCTTTTTTTAACATGTAATCAATGTATCGCACAACATTAAAAACCAGATAATGCTAAGACTTGTAGAACCAAGTTTTAGCGTTATTTGAGGTATTACTGTACTTGATTAAGCTAAATCTATATATTCTCACATTCTATTCTTAGGATTCCACAAGCTTGTCTTCAAAAGGTTTGCTGTCCTTTCTATAATATGATCTACTGTTAATTTTGAAGGGTGTAAATCTGTTGTCTGTACATATGTGTTTTTGAGTACAGTATTTTACTTAGTACTGGGAAATGACTAAATTGACCTGAGACATAAGAATGAGCCAAGCTCAGCCTTTTCCTTTGGATAGAGTTGAAAAGCAATTGATGCTTTTAACCTTTTGTGTGAAAGAAAGCCATATAAAGTTTCTGATTTTGGTTTTGAATAAACTACAGCTTCCTGTTGTGAACAGATAGGAAAAGCTTTGTTTGTTTGTTTATTTATTTATTTTTACGATCCACAGCTAGTTAGGCAACAACCAGGATATCAAACCATTTTCAACCAGACTTGATTTCCTAATCTGTACAAAGAGCCATTTCTCCTTTTCATATACAGTAAAACCCACTTACGAACGACTCAAGTTATGAAAAACTCGAGTTACGAAATGGTTTTTCCATAAACCAGGGTCCCGGTTTACGAAAAACCCTGGGTTATGAAATTTTTTAAAATGGCGTGGCTGCCATTTTGGTATGTAAAAATCACATTTTCAGTGCCAAAATGGCACCACCGCCATTTTCTATGGGGATGCCTCGAGTTACGGAAAAACTCGAGTTGCGAATGAGGACAGGGAATGGAGCTTCTTTGTAAGTCGGGGTTTTATTGTATACAGTAAATGAGATTTTTGGTTTGTTTGTTTTTAAAACAAGAACAAGAAATGCTCATTCTCAAAATACAAAGCAGGTGGGGGGAGCAATCAAAGCTTGTTGTACCTTGTTTAAGGGACAATTAACTTTTTAAATTGAGGTTTGATGTCTGAATCACCGTATAGTTTTTCACAAGAAATAATTAGATAGTTCTGTATCCCTTGAATGACAATGTCTTCAGAATTCTTCAACTCATCTTTTTTCCCCCCACTAGAAGATGTGAGGCCAAAAACACCACCAGTTGCAATCAAGTCTCAAATAAAATCTCAAGAGGTAAGGTTATTGTGCGCTTAGAAGTAATACGTAATCATCTTTGGGGTTTGTTAATTCAAAGTAATTTCTAAATAATTATGTTGTAATTACATCCTCTACCACAAATGTAGCAGACCAGGGTGACAACCTCAAGAGGGTTTGGAGATCAGATTTTTACCCCCAGTGTTCACCACAGGCTGCCCTTGGTCCAGAAATTGGTGTTATTAGCCATTTAAAATCGCAGAATGTCAGGATCTTCAATTTTTCAATTCAATTTTTAATTTATACCCCACCCTACTCAGCGATCATCCGACTCAGGGCGGCATTACAACATCGATACAAATACAATATAACAGTACAGAAAATAAATCCAATACAATAATAATCAATACAAATCACATAATACATAATATCAACAAGAAAATAAATCCAATACAATAATAAATCCAATACAATAGTCAGTACAAATCACATAATCTTGCTCTGTCAGGCCTTCTTTTAGAAACTTAGCTAGGCCTTGGCAGGCTTCTCAGCTACACAGTTCTTTTTCCTTATTTCTCAGACATTCCTTTGGGAGGAGGGAGGAGTGGCCAGAGCTGGGAAAGTTCCAACACAGCTGCACTGGCCACCTGCAAGATAAGGAATGTCCCCCAATTCTTAAAGGAGGGGAAAGATTTTCCCATGACAGCTACCCAGCTGCACAGACACCTGCAAGATAAGGGGAAAGTCCCTGAATTCCAAAGGTGGGGAGAAGAGTGCCCACTGTTCTATAAAAAGGGCACTCTTCCACCCTCAAATCGGTCCTCTGGCCCGGGGCAACCCTGCTGTGCCAGCTGGACTAAATGGATACCTGGAATGTGCCCACCTGAGGCTATTTCTAAGGGAGTCTAACTACCGTATTTTCCGGCGTATAAGACAACTTTTTAACCCTGAAAAATCTGTGCCAAAGTTGGGGGTCGTCTTATACGCCAGGTACTCTGGAGCCAGGGGCCACCCGGTGGGGAAAGCCATTCGTCGCCGCTGCGCGAGGCCTCCGGAGCAAGGGGCCGCCAGGATACCACCACCCCCAGCCTTGCGGCGGAGGTGGTGAATGGCTTTCCCCGCCGGTCAGCTGCTGCTCCTCCTCCTCCTCCTCACCCCCGGCTGGGGATGGTGGTGCGGAGGAGAAGGAGCATCAGCTGACTGGCGGGGAAAATCAGCTGCCGCCGCGAGGCCTCTGGAGCAAGGGGCCGCCCGGATACCACCACCCTCAGCCTCGCGGCTGCGGCTGGCTCCCCCCCCCCCCGCAGGTCAGCTGCTGCTCCTCCTCCTCACCCCCCAACCCCGGCTGGGGTGGTGGTATCCACGAGCCACGCCTCCCCGCCCCCTTCACCGGTGGGGAAGGTAAAAGGAGCCCTGTCGGGCTCAGAGACGCCGCGAGCTGCGCCTCCCCGCCCCTTTCACCGGAGGGGAAGGTAAAAGGAGCTGGTGAAGGGGGCGGGGAGGTGCGGCTCGCGGTGTCTCCGAGCCCAACGGGGCTCCTTTTACCGTCCCCGCCGGTGAAGGGGGCGGGGAGGTGCGGGTCGCAGCGGCTCCAAACCCGACAGGGCTCCTTTTACCTTTCCCGCCGGTGAAGGGGGCGGGGATGCCGCGAGCTGCACCTCCCTACCCCCTTCACCGGCGGGGAAGGTAAAAGGAGCCCCGTCAGGCTCGGAGATGCCGCGAGCCGCACCTTCCTTTTACCTTCCCCGCCGGTGAAGGGGGCGGAGAGGTGCGGCTCGCGGTGGCTCCGAGCCCGACAGGGCTCCTTTTACCTTTCCCGCCAGTGAAGGGGGCGAAGAGGTGCAGCTCGCAGTGGCTCCGAGCCCGACAGGGCTCCTTTTACCTTCCCCGCCGGTGAAGGGGGAGGGGATGACGCGAGCACATGTAACCAGCATGTTGGGGACAAAACTTAGTGGTTAAGGCGCTGAACTTGGAGACTGGAAGGTTGGGTTTCAATACCCAAAGGCATAAAAGGAGCCTCATTCGGGCATCCCCTGAGTGGAGTTTCGCCAGCAAAAATCTTTTCAACCCAGAGTAACCGAAGACGCCGCCGTTGGAAGAGGGGTAGTCATACGGCGAGTATATTGCAAACTCTACATTTTAACTAGAAAAGTTGGGGGTCGTCTTATATGCCCAGTCGCCTTATACGCCGGAAAATACGGTATTTCTTTGTACTCTGTTCTGTTCTTTTTCAGATGCTATGCTATGCTTGATGAAATGCTTATTTGAAAATAAAGCTCTTTGTGGGTTTTACCATCTACTGGGTTGATGTCAGTTAATCAAGCATTGTCCACGTACTTTGCTCTCTACTTTCCAACGCTACCAAAAATCTAAGTAGCCGCATGCTCCCTGTAAGCGACATGTGGAGATCATCAGGCTGACCGGGGGTTCCGGACGAGAGGTGACAAGAGGCTGTTGAGGGAGTGTGCGGAAAAAGGAAAAATGGAACAGCCGATTGATCGCACCCAGCCTCTCGAACCCACAGCATATGGTCATGCCTATGACACAGAGTACCCTGATAGACATTTCTAGTTTTGGTAGTTCTTTTCATTTTTAATTGAGAGAATTGTGGAACTGTCATTCCTGGAGGCCTCCAGAGTGGAAAGAAGCAATTCTGGGCCCTCTCAAATTCATTTTTTATATTTCTATTTTGTATTTTACCTTGTTGCCCACTTCTGTAGTATTCATATTTAGTTGAAACAAGATTTAGAGTAGAAGTCCAGAGATACAAATACTGATCACTCTTTCAGTCAGTTATTTGCTTAAAGTAATTTATTTTAGTCAAGCAACTATGGTATACAGTATTCTTCTTTTCCCCATAACTAGATCACAGCACACTTGTTCCCTTAACTTTGGAAATCTAGGACTATAACAAATGGAACTGCATTATTTAATGCTAAATGTATAAGGCGGTGGCTAATTTCCCAACATGACCTTTTCTTTCCTTACCAGTTTTAAAGATGCCAAACTGTTTAGGTAAAGGTAATCCTTGCTCGAAAGCCAGTCATATCCAACTCTAGGGTTCGGTGCTCGTTTATGTTTATAGCCAAAAAGCCAGCATTGTCTGTGTCTGCAGACATTTCTGTGGATGTGTGGCGGGCATGCCTAGACATGGAACACTGTTTACCTTCCTACCAAAGTGGTACCTATTTATCTACTTGCAATCTCTTGCTTTCCAGCTGCTAGGTTTGCAGGAGCTGGGACAGAGACGGTAGCTCACTCCATCATGCAGCACTCTGGTCTCGGACTGCTGACCTGCCAGCTTTCAAGTTGTCAAGTTCAGCATGTTAACCACTAACCCACCGCCAACTGTTTAATACATCCCTAAAAAGCCACACTTTTTTAGTCCACATAGAAATTTTGAACATGTAACGTTACTCTTTACACCATTCCCCACATACAAGTAACAGCAGACCTACGAAGATTAACACATGGATGTTTTAATTTTATATTCCTTCCTTTCTCCTTTAAAACATTTTTAAGGAGGATGAAGAGATTTCAACTAGTCCAGGTGTATCAGAATTTGTGAGTGATGCTTTTGATGCATGCAACCTGAATCAGGAAGATTTGAGGAAAGAAATTGAACAATTAGTACTTGACAAGAAAAAGGAAGCAACTACAGTAGAAGGTAAAAATAAATATTTTCTATATTCCATTAACAGTAGTCATGGATATGCTAGATTTGTGAATATTTTGTAAAACTCTACTTTTGATTTTATGTAATCATCTACATTATATTTCAGTACAGTATTGTCTTTGCTTTGAAGCAATAACTGAAGAGTGTTCTATTATTAACTTTTATTATGCATGTGAAATGTGGTCTTAATTGCTAGCTCAAACATTACTTCTAAAGAAATGATACAAATATTTCAACTAGCCATTAATTTCAGAACTGCTTTTTAATGCAACTGAACTACAACTATGAAGTTTTTATGCCTCCATGGGAACAGCTGTAGTCCTTTCTTGATTACTTTTTCAAAGGGACAATACTTTTATGTGAATTTAACACAGTTTGGTGCAGCAAGGGCGATACCCCGCATAATGAAAAAAATCATTCATTATGCGGGGTTTTTGGTAACCGGGGTATACCCGGTCAATGGAAACCCCGGATAACGAACATCTTTTGTTCGCTAACCGGGGCATCTCCCATTAGATTCGCATAACGAAAAAACCGCATAGCGAAGCAACATGCAGAATGGAGTTTTTTCGTTATGTGGGGTTCTACTGTATTTAAAGGAGGTGTTGGGATTTCCCTTGCCGAATTGGAAGTCCATCTCATTCTTCTACATGTGTAGACCAGGCCATATTTTCATAACAAAAATACTGCTGTGTATCTTGAATGGAAGACTTTTAATGTCAACAAGCAATGTTATTGATTCTGTAAATATGAGTATGTTTTCTTCATATTTAGAAGAAACTGCAGACTGGGAAAAAGAGCTACAACAAGAACTCCAAGAATATGAAGTAGTTACAGAATCAGAAAAAAGAGACGAAAACTGGGACAAAGAAATAGAGGAAATGCTACAGGGAGAAAATTAACAATTTCCCATACATATTTCCTCAAAACTGACATGAACTTGTTTTTATAATTTCTTCTGGGACTTTCTTCCTCAGGCACAAAATTATAAGGTTCCAGGTAACATGTAATCAAGTGTAAAAACTGTTCTCTGAAAATACTCTCTATAGTCCACTGGGTTGTAAGGCAGGTTTTGACATTTGGGATTTTGTAATAGCTACAATCTTCATTAATATCCTTGATGATTAAGAGAATTATAAACATGGGTTTCAGTGCTGTGCTATTTTATGAACCAACTAAAACATCAACACAACTGTTTTAATCCCTGTGATTTATCTACAAATAACTGAAAATGTATTTGAATGTTAGCTTTTTTAAAAATACTGTTTAAAAATAGTGTTGGATTTCAGGACACAGTTGCTGCTATCCAATAGTAAATCACAACTCGAGTAGCTCCACTGAATTGGTTGGTATTTGGTGATTCAATAGGCCTACTCTAGTTGCAACTTACTACTGGATTTCAGCAACTATGTGCCATATGGTGTCTTAGAAAGTATTTAAACTTAGTTTTACATTTCAGGTTGATTTGTTTTCTTAAATTGCCTTGGCACCTGAATGTCAGAAGCATGAAAGTCTTTTCATTGAAATATACTATATATATATATATATGCTGTATTTCTTTCATATTAATTCAGTGCTTCTAAAGTATGAAAAGTAATAATGACGGCATAATTGCAATTTACAAATATACTGTATCAAAATTACAACTTGGGTAGAGAGGGTCATGCAAACCACACTGCCCAAACTGTTCTGTTGTGGGTAAGTTCCAGGTCAAATGTGATGATGGGTGGGAAATATTCCTGCTCAGTACCCTTTCCAACACTCCAGTAATTCTGCCCTATATGTGTACCAGCCAATTATTGAAAATCCACAAGATTAAGCACTTTGACTCTTGTGCCAACCCCACAAAGTAGGAATGCCAAAATATCCAAAGCATGGACAAACTAACTAGACCAAGTTGAATTTAGTACCTGTAACCCTCTTCCTCTCATACACTTTAAAATGTTATATTTTATTAAAATATTTAAGTTCCATGTAGTTTCAAAGAGTTACAGAAACAATCAAAAAATTGTGGTGCAAATAAACATTCAGTGAGCCTTTAAGGCAAACATTTCAGAACAGTTCCCACACAAAAAAAACCTTGCCTAATCTAATGGTCACATACAAGCAGAACTTCAGCATAGTTCCAGAGAATATGCAGAGTATAAGTCTGAGCAATGAAGCAGCAAGTAAACACAGCAATTTCCTGAGCGATACTATGCTAAACCAAGTAACTTCCCTCTTCATTTTTATATCCATCATTACACTTTTTAGAGTTGCCACCCCTTTTTATCATAGCCAAGTAACAACAACTCACCACATCTGCATAAAATGCATTTTAGTAAGGTTAAAAATACATTAAAATAGATTTTTAACCTCTAAAGCGGCTGCTTTGCCACATGATTTGCCTTATAAAATGGCAGTATTTGTTTAACCGACCCCTTGTTCCCTTCTCCCAAAATGCTATTGGTACAGTGCAGTATAATCGCTGTGATCCCCCAGAAAGTATTTTGTTGCCTTCCCAATTCGGAACCTGTATTCTAGATGTAGAACCCACCAGTTGCCTACAGAGTTTGAAGTAGAATATGAGCATAATTGCACCTGTTTCCTCAGCATAAGAATGTCTCTAATACTGAAAGGATTGTATATGCTTCATGACTAGTAAACATTGTCTTGTGTTATGTTACATGCTGTGATTTCAGAACCAACTTATGAGGGCTTTCAAGTTAAGTGAGATATTTAAGAAATGTTTTTCCAGTTCCTCTTCCCCAGTGAGCTTCCATGGCTGAATGGGGATTTGAACCCAAGGCCTCCTGAGTCTATTACTCTGTTCACTACACTACGTTGGGTTTCGATCCTAATATCATAAAACAGAAATCTCTTTAATCAATTTTTTCCATACTATACACAATGTTACATCCCCCCCAGCTTAAAACTTAAGGAACTAGGTATGTCCAACCTTGTACAGTGGAACCCCGGATAACGACAAAACTTGGTTCCACAAGTGGTGGTGTTGACCAGTTTTTGTCGTTATGCAGTTCCTTTGGTTGATGCACCGGATAACGACAAAAAAGTGCCGTTATCCAGTGCATCAATACCAAATGCCCCGCATAATGACATTTTTGGGCGTTTTTGTGTCCTTATGGGGGGCATCATGTGGGGCATAACGACACGTTATGCGGATTTGTCCTTATCCGGTGCTGTCGTTATCCGGAGTTCCACTGTATATACATTGGTCAAATCAGAGCTGGTTTTGATGGACCAAGAAAGAGGAACTGTGAATAGCGCAAGGAAAATGTTAAACCCAAAAGTTGATTGCATTTTTAAAAGGCAAGTTTCAAATTGGATGCCATTAGAAGAACTGGAAATAAAGCTGCCAATATCACACTGTCCCAAGTACAAATCAATAAAGGAACAACAGTTGAAATGCTATGTACAGTTCTGGTCACCATACCAAACAGAAGTGTATTGTAAAGCTGGGGAAAACCCAGAAAAAAGCAACCAAAACTGCCAACAACACAGACATTTTGTAGTAGGAATGATTACAACATTTGGCACTCTACAAGATGCATTTCAGATACAGTAAGTGGCATATACATTAATCAAAGACACGGATTTGTTTTAACTTTGCCATTCAGCTTTTTCATGCTCATAGCCACAGTTGGGAGATCCTTGTGAGATTCTTTGCTGAAGGTGAATGGTGGGGGCTCGGGGTGGGGGCGGACACCAGTCTACCCTGCTAACAATCCGAGGGGGCATGATCCGGCCCCCAGCTTTAAAAGGTTAAGAAATCCTGCCCTAGAGCAAACATTAAAGATTGCAAGTGGAAAGCTTCAAAACCACCCAAATTTAATCTGGTTTTGATAAGAGAATTGCCATATTACCTACTGTTTAGCTTCAAACCAACACAGCAGCTACAGGCTTCAAATTCGCCAAACACAAGAAGTACCGTAGCTTTCACTCTGCCTAGTCTAGACATCAGATTCTACACCTCCCCAGGCACAATCTGATACTAGTGCACCTCAATCTGACTCTTAAGTCTATAGCAGGAGTTCTCAACCTTTCTAAGTCAGGGGACGGGTCACACTCCCTCAGAAAGCTTCAGGGCCCGGACATCCATTTTGCCTTTCCTCCACCACATAGCGCTCCCTGGTGGTGTGGAGGCAGTGTGTGGGGCAACATGAAATGGCACCGCAGGCCGCATCTGGCTGAGAATCCCTGGTCTATAGCCACTATTTTGGGACTTCATTTTAAATAGAGACAATGGCTATAACCTCTCAGCCAGGATGATTTTTGGATTTTGCTGATACTTCCCTCTATTTATTTACAGTATTTATTTAATCATCATTTTTCTGCTCATCAAGGCTCCCAAAAAAATCTAGAATAGATAAAAAAACATCCTATATTCTGCAACATCAATTCTGAAGGACCTAAAAGTTCACCTTTTAAATACTTTGCAGCCCAATAAAGGTATTGCCCAAATGTAATTTAGGAAGCTTGTTTATGAAAGGTAAAAAAGCTGTAACTCATTACACAGGTGGGACTCTTGTTGAGCTTTCAAATATCTGAAGAGATCAACAGTCTACAAAGGCTTACCACACTGGTCCTTAAGGTATCATTAGGCTCATTCCTGTTTTTGCTGCAACAATTAGACAGCTATCCTCGACGCTCCTAATGTTCTTCAAATTAAGTGTGCACATTCAAGTCGACTGAACTACCACATCCAGAATTTATCAGGCGGCCTAGAAAATCTGCATATATCTGGTAGGAATGCTTTTTGCAGAAAAGCTGTATAGAAATGCTTTACTATCAGAGCAGTTAGTTGCAACCATGCAGGGTTTTCCTGTAGTATGTTAGGTTGGTGAACAGTACAATGTTTTTCCCTCTAGCCAAGGGGAAACAGATGGGCATCTATCCTAAACTCATAGGACTGATGAGGATCTGGGCCATTCTGACTTATAAAGGTTTGGTTTCAGCACAATTGCCTGGCAGCCCTTTTGTCCTGAAAAACAGTATAATTTAGATTAACAATTCAGTCATGTTACAGACAGTGCTATGAAGGCTTCTGCACACCGATTTTATATTTTGGAAAGATCATGTGTATACACTACATGAGCCAAATCGCCACTATAAAACTTAACGAGTTTTGGGATCATTTGCTAGAGATACATAGTAAAGGTAAAGGTTTCCCTTGCTCGAAAGCCAGTTGTATCCGACTCTAGGGTTCAATGCTCATATCTGTTTCAAAGCCAAAGAGCCAGCGCTGTCTGCTTCTGCTGACATTTCCATGGTCACGTGGCAGGCATTACTAGACACCGGAGCGCACAGAACACTGTTTACCTTCCCAACAATGTGGTCCCTATTTATCTACTTGCAATTTCTTGCTTTCAAGCTGCTAGGTTGGCAGGAGCTGGGGCAAAGACGGGAGCTCATTCCGTCCTGCAGTACTTGGGAATCAAACTGCTGACCTCCCGCCTTCCAGTCAGCATCTTAGCCACTTGAGATACATAAAACAAGCCTAATAATAACATTACTCAGTTCTATCCGTATGGCGTTATGAACTTAAATATTTTTTCTTGTGTTCTTTTTGTTGTTCCACGGTGCTCTTTGCTATGCGTTTCCCCCCCGTTATTCGGTTCCCTATAGGAGATGCCCCGCATAACGGAAAAATGTTCGTTAACCAGGGTTCCCATTAAGCAGGTATAACTTGGTTACCAAACCCCCTGCATAACGGGGGGAAATTCGTTATGCGATTTATCGCCATTGCATAACGAACACTTCGTTGTGCGAACTTTTTGCTATACGATGCATTCATTATGCGAGGTACCACTGTATATCCATTGATATAGTCCCATCAATGCTTCTAGTATTGGTAATGACCTCATTTTCTCATTCTATGTACTAACAATAAGCCCAACTTATTAAATATTTTGCCCTCATTTTTAAATGCAAAAGCCTAGCAAAAATGTATTGTAAGCACAAATGAGGACTATTGATCATATTCTTCATAGTAGATGAGAAATAAGAACACAATATTACGTGAATAAATGTTCTGCGTTGCAAGGTGTAGGCCTGTTTCCTAAGAAAGGGGAAATAACTTGGCAGTGTGGTGTTGAAAAATGGAACTTTTTAAGTCAAGTTGCAACTTAGTCATGGAAGCATAATAACCCTGTCATACCTGTCAACCTTCCTGGATTGGCCGGGCTTTCCCGTTTTTCGGTGCCGATTTGCGCCAGATTTGCGCCATTTCCCGCCCGGAGCTGCCAAAACCCCGGAATTTGGCAGCGGGGGGGGGGGGGGGGGAGAGGTACTGTGCATCCCTTCTGTGCAAGTCACTTCTACGCATGCGTAGAAGGCTTTTACACTTGCGTAGAACCCTTCTACGCATGCAAACGGTTCTACGCAAGCGTAAAAGGGTTCTACGCAAGCGTAAAAGCCTACGCATGCGTAGAAGGCGACTTGCGCAGAACCGTTCTGCGCAGGTCCCGGATTGTCCGGAGCCGCGGTTGACAGGTATGAACCCTGTAGGACTATCAGAAAGCAAAAACAAGCAAAAACGCTGCGGCACTTGAAAGACTAACTGCTATATTTTTAACCTAAGCTTTTGTGGGTCAAGTTCACTTCATCAGATCATATGATGTGCTGTTTTTGTTTTTGTTTGGCTTTCTGATATGCCTGAAACACCGGCTAAGGCGGTTATTATTGTTACTGTTTTTGTTGTTATAATTTTATCTGGTTGAGTTAATCTTTAAGGTGCCACAGCATTTATTTATTTATTTTGTCTTTTTTTGCTGCTTTGTTAACTCTCTGATTAACTAGATTGGTTATTCTGAAAGATATCAGCATGCTTTGGTTTCGGGCTTTTCCCCACCTTTATTTTTGGTTTGTTTACTAACATTTGGTAGAAGAATGAGCTAGCCAAGGCAGAATTATCCCCCACCCCTCTCCCGCTTAAGGGGAAGGGAAGCAGAGACAATTGTGGGTTACAACACATCCCTCTCCAAAGAGACTCACCGCAACTGGGAGCGCTGCGCATTTGTACGAGCGCGCCTTAAGAGCAAGGGAGCATCTTGGCCGAAACATTCGCGGTTTCGCGCCGCCGCCACGTGCCAGAAGGTCAAGCCACCCGCTGCGAACTACATTTCCCGCGACAGAGCGGACGCAGTAGAAGAGGAAAAGTGAAACTACAGCTCGTGACCTCTCCAGTCAGCTTTGCGCGTGGCATGCCGGGAGTTGTAGTCCCCGAGGTGGGATGGAAATAACAGCGGTTTTGCGCTTGCAAAGCTCAGCTTTCCTCTAGTCTGGGTGGGCACTGGGACTGTGAGTGCTTAAGAAGTTGAACTTGACGACTGGAACGTCGGCAGGTCAGCAGTTCGAGACCCGAGTACTGCAGGACGGAACGAGCTCCCGTCTTTGTCCCAGCTCCTGCCAACCTAGCAGTTCGAAAGCAAGAAATTGCAAGTAGATGAACAGGGACCACTTTCGTTGGGAAGGTAAACAGCGTTCCGTGCGCTCCTGTGTCTCTAGTCATGCATGCCACATGACCACGGAAACGTCTGCAGAAGCAGACAGCGCTGGCTCTTCGGTTTTGAAACAGATGAGCACTGAAATCTAGGGTCAGATACGACTGGCTTTCGAGCAAGGGGAACCTTTACCTTTACATCTTTCCCAACTCCTGCCAACCTAGCAGTTCGAAAGCAAGAAACTGCAAGTAGATAACTAGGTATCACTTTAAACAGCGTTCTCTGCACTCGGGTGTCTAATCATCATGCCTGCCACAAGACCACGGAGACGCATACAGCGCTGGCTATTTGGCTGTAAACAGAGATGAGCACAGAACCCTAGAGTCGGATACGACTGGCTTTCGAGCAAGCGAGACCTTTACCTAGTCTGTCCAGGCTATCCTGCTATGGTCATAGAGTAGACCCTACTGCCAGCGCTGATAGTCAGGCGGCGGTTAACTAACCTGACCACCCTGAGGACTGACGGCCTTAGGTGTCAAAGTCCACAGGGAAGGATGATGGCCCAGAAGTGGATTAAATCCCACTTGGATCCATCTTGATGGAGGGCAGCAGCTTCATCCATCCTGGCCTGGGGCCGATGTGGACTTTGCGTACCAAAAGGGCTCATGACCAGAAATTGACTCGCGAAACTGGATCGCTGCGATGCGGAAGGCAAGATGAAGGTAAGGAAAAGGTTTCCCTTGCTCGAAAGCTAGTCGTATCCGACTCTAGGATTCAGTGCTCATCTCTGTTTCAAAGCCGAAGAGCCAGCACTGTCTACTTCTGCAGACATTTCCGTGGTCATGTGGCAGGCATGACTAGACACACCGGAGCGCACGGAACGCTGTTTACCTTCCCACCGAAGTGGTCCCTATTTATCTACTTGCAATGTCTTGCCTTTCGAACTGCTAGGTTGGCAGGAGGAGCTGGGACGAAGACGGGAGCTCATTCCGTCCTGCAGTACTCGGGAATCGAATAGCTGACCTCCCGCCTCCCAGTCAGCGTCTTAGCCACTTGAGCCACTGCATTAAATTCTCGGGACAATCTTCATGGCTGATCGCCCATATTCGGATTCGGATTCGGATACGGCAGAAGACGAAGTCTTACAGGACGGAGGAAACCACTCCGGCCGTGTCACGTGACGCCGGGCATGCTTGCCGCCTGGCGATTGGCTGAGGCGAGAACGTGACGCGAGAGACTTGGTGCAGGCCGGCTTGCTTGTTTGGATGCTGGCGTCACACTATGGCGGCGCGCAGAGGTGAGGTCGCGTGTGTCGGAGGAGGCAGGTGTTCCGCGGAGCCCCGGCGGACTCCAGAGGAAGAGGCGGCGGCGGCGGCGCTGCTGGCAGGTGGCCCTGAGGTAACAGTGCGCGGTTTCTTTCACCTTGACCGATTCTATACCACCCCATAGTGCCTAGTGCACCCTCTAAGGCCGTGATGGCGAACCTTGGCACTCCAGATGTCCTTGGACTTCAATTCCCAGAAGCCCCAGTCCCTGTGAATCCACATGAATGGGTTTGCTGCGATTCGTCCGGCCCGCGCTGCCCTCGTCGCCCCCGGAAGCGGAAGTAAAACGCACCCTGAGTTAACCTGAAGCATAGGACAGTGTTTCTAATGCGGGTTACAGTGTTTACTGCAGCCTGTGTTCGTCCAAAGTACTTAAGCAAGTGTTGCATTCGGTCTGTCTTTCTCTATAGCCGTGACGGCGAACCTTGGCACTCCAGATGTTCTTGGACTTCAATTCCCAGAAGCCCCAGGCCCCGTGAATCCGTATGAATGAGTTTACTGTGATTCATCCGGCCCGCGCTGCCCTCATCTCTTCTGGAAACGGAAGTAAAACGTGCCCGTACGGTTAAGACTCTTCCGGGTTAACTTCCTCCGTATGAGTGTGTTTTACTTCTGGGAGCGACGAGGGCAGCACAGGTCGAAGCAGTACACCCATTTGTGTGGTTTCACGGGCTGGGGCTTCTGGGAATTGAAGCCCAAGAACATCTGGAGTGCCAAGGTTCGCCACTATGACTCTAGGGTCTAGGTCAGGGTTTCTCAACCTGTGGCCTACGGGCCAGATGCGGCCCATGTCACCATTTCATGTCCCCCCCCCCTGCCTCCACCACACCTGGAAATGCCATGTGGTGGAAGAAGGGCAAAATGGCCGTCCTGCCCCCGAAGCTGTCTAAAGGTGTGTGACCCGGCCCCTGGCTGTAAAAGGTTGAGATCTGGTCTAGGCGGTTCACAAGGTGATTAGCATTTTACCCCCAACATGCTGGGTTCTCATTTTACCAAACTCAAAAGGAAGGCAGAGTCAACCTTACGTTCCATCAGGATTCAACTCATATTTTGGCTGCAATTTAACGACTGCGCTTCCCGGGCTCCTAAAATTCTCCACCGCAGATGGGACTCAAACCCACAACCCCTGGTTTAGGAGGCCAGTGGGGCTGTTGCACGATATGTTTTTGAGGGCCAAGTAACCCGAGTTTAACTGGCACAAAATATCCCCTTTTAAAGCCAGGGGCCAGGTCACGCTTCCTCAGAAAGCTTCGGGGCCAGATGGCCATTTTGCCTTTCTTCCACCCCATGGCACTTACTGGTGTGGTGGAGGCGGTGGGGGGCTGCATGAAATGGTGCTGTGGGTCGCATTTCACCCACAGGCCGCAGTTTGAGAATCCCTGCCTCTCATACATAAAATAATTATATCAGAGAGGAAACAAAACAAAATGACAAAAAACATTGTGACACCATCAAAACTGATTTATTTTGATGTTCACTTTTGTGGATCAAGTCCATTTCATCAGACAAAGTTGATAATCGAATATGATGCACCACAACAAGTTGTTATATGCTGCAATTTTGCCTGCGTCACTCACACCATTGTAATTAGATGCTAACTCATTGGCATATGTGTAATGCCACAATGTTTTATTTTGCCTCCATCCTTTGAGCGTGATGCACCAGATTGCAAGAGAAGCTTGTTTTGCAGCCATTTGCAATTCAACAGGGCCAAACCTCAGAGCAAGTTTGAATAACAGCCATTATTGCCAGTTGTTAAATGCCACAATGTTACTTTTCTGTTAGGCTGGCCAACCATTTTTGTACCACTGTACCTGATGTCCATAAATTGATGTCATAAAGTCTCACTCTAATGTCTGATGAAGTGGACTTGACCCACAAAAGCTAACATCAACATGCAGCAGTTAGTCTTTAAGATGCCACATTTTTGTCGTGTGTGTGTGTGCGTGCGTGCGTGTGTGTGCGTGCGTGCGCGCGCGCACTTTGATAATCCACTTTGATAATCTTGCACAGGCTAACACAGCTACCATCTTATAAAATTATTAGACTCAGTGGCCCTGAAGTGGGTTTTGACCCATGAAAATTTAGGCAGAATCAAGTGTGTTAGTATTTAATTTGGTGCAAAGTATTCAAATTTCTTTCCTCTTTATTTCAGCACCCTGCTGAGATAGACGGAAAAACAACTACTGTACAGTGAGTGGTACCTCATACAATGATTTTAATCCGTTCCATGGGACTCGTTGTTGTATGAAACAATAGCTATATGGTGCATGCATCGTATAGCAATTTTCCCTATGGGATGCATTGTACAATGTTTTTTTTTTGTTTTTTTGCTAAGTGGTTTTTCCCATTGAAAAATTGTTGTACCATTTTTTCCATAGGGAAAATTGTTATGCGGGACGCCATTCCCCCCCCCCCCCCCCCGCCGCCAAAAAAAACCACCCCCTAATTATTATGCGATTTCGTTGCTATAAGGGGCGATTGTTGTATGAGGTTCCACTGTATTTCTTGGGGGGGGGGGGGGGTAGAATTAAACAGCAGAGAGGCCTGAAATTCTTGGGGTGGAAATCATTTACAGGTTTTTTAATACATATATTTAAGGGAGAAAGTACTTAATTCTATCAGTTGTATACGCACATGTGTATATACTGTACAGCTGGTGCTAGCCATTTAGGGCCATTCTGCATGTCTGACACCCAAGTTAGCCCTCCCCATCAAGCTGCCCCCACCCTTGAATTGGAAAGGCTAATGGGGTTGGCTTCTTTGGTTCTTCTTACTCAAGAGTTTCTAGCCAGTCATCATCTTAATGTTGCATCCAGGGAGAGAATTACTGTATAGCTGCTGAGATGATTCCTCACCCATACTTTGAAGTTAAATAACTTTGAAGTGGAATAAAGGATAAATAACTTACCATGCTCACTAAAGAACAGTGGGTCATTACCAGAATGAGCAAAACCTTGGTAGTACATAAATTAATATCAGTTGCATGCTTTGGCATAAAAAAACAAAACAAAAAAAATGTTGAGACCAGGTAGCAGATAATCACATAAATAGCATTTACTTGCAATGAGATATATAAAATGTGTGGAAAGAAATAAACTTCACCCTCTTCTTCAGATTTTTTTGTTTTATTTTAAAATAAATCTATCCCACAAAGTAATGGCTCAAGATAGCTTGCTAACTTTTTAAAAAGGCAAATTAAGCAATGATTGTATTGAATAAGATTAAACTGTAAGCCTGTAATAGCAGGAGTTTCAGGTACAGTACAGTAGAACCTCGGATAAAGTCCAAACTCCATTCTACAAGTTTGGACTTTATCCGCTTTTGGACTTTATCCGAATCAAATGGGTGATGCATTGGATAACGTCCAAAAATGGACTTTATCCGAGGTTCCTATACCAAATACGTCGGATAACATCCATTTTTTAAAGCGGTTTTGTACTTTATGCGATGCATCACGTGTGCATAAAAACCGTGACTTTATCCAAAACGGACTTTATCTGAGTCGAACTTTATCCGAGGTACCACTGTACTATAAAAAGATGAATTAAATACCATTAGTGAGTCCCTTTGACAGAGTGGTAAAGCCAAAGCTCTGCTTGAGATTTGAGTTTGATCCTGACGGGCTTAAGGGCAAGACTTCCAAGATCAATAAAATAGCCAGGTTGTTGAGAGCAAAATACTAATTTCTTTGTGACTCACCTAAAGCAGGGGTTGTCAATCTTTTTTCAGTTGGGGGCCAAGTCACGCTCCCTGAGGAAGTTGAAGGGGCCGGACTGGTGATTCCCCCCATCGTATACAGCTGTCGTAAACATGTTTGTGACAGCCGTGGACTCATTTATGGCTGTCGTAAATGCGTTTACGACAACTGTAAATGAGTCCGCTGTCGATGGCGCCTGCAGCTGGAGTAATGGCAGGGGCCGGATTATTTGAGTTGTCCTAGGACAAGAGGGCGGGATATAAATTCAAATAAATAAATAAATAAATAATTTGGCACCATGGGCCGTAGGTTGCCTATCGCTGAGCTAAAGCATTGTGGGGTGGTATATGTGTAATTGCTATTGTTAAAAGGAAAATTTAGATGCCTAAAACTCTTAATAGGATTTGGTAAAGAGTTTGAAAAGTTGGAAGTCCAAAGAAGGTGTTACCAGAGACATGTTACAGTATCTGTGGTATCGATCCATTTTAATCCCCTAAATGGGGCCTCCATTAATCTCAAATACGAAGGTTCCTATGAAAACCGGATATCCTGTTACTAGATGTTTCACATGTTAAAGGTCATAATAGTGTTTAAATTTGTTCCCAGGAGCAATGAAAGACAATACATTTCTTTAAGAACTGACAGGCTTTTTTTCCCTGTCAAACCAATCCACAAATATAACTTTCTATATTCCTAAAACAATCTTCACTGAGTGGTGAGCAATGGAGTCTATTAATTGAACTTAGATGTGACCAGAGCATGGAATGACTAGCCAAAACATGTTTTTCCAGAGAGTGCTACAGTTTATAATTGCTTTAAAAATGCATGTAAATGTCACGATGCATTTTCAAAGTACTTCTTTGTCATTATTCACTGAAGGGTAAAATTCAACATTATGTGAAATGCAACTCCCAACTAATGGTAGGCATATGTCACTTCTTGTTATAGTTCCTGTACTTTCTAGAAGAAAAGGTAAACTTTACCTTTATATTCATAGTTCAAATATTGGGAGGATTTTCAAAATAATCCTTTGTTGTGCTAGTTATACAGCAAAACCTTGTATAGAATAAAGTTGTATATCTAGCTAAAATATTTGAAGGAATGGACCATATTGGTCTGTTGCAACAAAAACTTCAAAGAGTTTCTTGGCAACTTTATTTGAAACCAACTTTTATGAACATGTACTTTTTACATCTGAATAAGTGGACTATAAGGGGCATTCTGTCACGTTTTTGGACTTCAATTCCTGGGAAACTCCAAGAATCTAAACTAAATATTACATAGTTTTTGGGAATTGCCCTCTTTAGGGCCTAATGGGCAAGAACTCCCATCAAGCACAATGGCAGCTCGACGTACCCCCTTTTTTAACATCAGGAAATGAAGGCTGGGTTGTGATGAACATGAACAACTTGAATGGTCTTCCTTCTCTGGGAAGGGGAGTGAAACCAATAGGTGTACAGATTTGGGTTTATGGGATACGATTGCTAGAAGTCTTGGGAAATTCCAGGAAATACAGTTCAAAAACATGAAAAAGTAAACCTCTACAGCAGGGATTCTCAACCTACGCCCGGCCCATGGGTTGGATGTGGCCCATAGCACCATTTTGTGTGTACTCCCACCACCTTCAGGAAATGCCATGTGGTGGAGGAAGGACAAAATGGCTGTCCAGCCCCCAAAGCTGTCTGAGGGAGCATGACCCGGTCCCCGGTTTAAAAAGGATAGAAGCATAGCTGTCAAGTATCCCATATTGGCCGGGGAAAACCCCTTATTTTACCCTCTTCCCTGCCATCATCCCATATTAATTAGACTGCAATGCCCTACTGCCACCATTGGAGGGCAGCAAAGGATAAGCATAGCTGTCAAGTATCCCGTATTTGCTGGGAAATTTCCCTTATTTCCATATCCAAAACTTGACAGGTATGATGAGAAGTCCTGCTCTACAGGCTGTATCCACACACAAAAACTGATAACTAATAAAACTTGGTAAGCCTAAAGATTCTTATTTTAGCTGTAATGTTTCTGCAATCTCCTAACCCATACCTACTCCAGCATGTTCAAAATGCATTTCCCAAATGAACAATTAATAACTCTGAACAGGTATTAGTGCTAGGTTCCCATATTTCAAAGGTGGTAAGATTTTCCAATATTATAAAAAACGAGATTACTGCTGATCTCACAATGTAACACATTAATCCCCTATCTTGTTAATATACATCAACCAATTTGACAATGGAAAGTAGTTAATAACATGTCCCAGTTAATATTTTCATAAAATCCCACTTGACAGTATTTCCACCCTGGATTGAAATATTTTTTCTATCAGTATTTTCAGCAAGATGGACTAAAAGCTGCTCATGCTTAAAATTATAATACACCTAATTTCCATACTGATGCATTGTTTCCCAAACTATGTTCTGCGGAATACTAGTAGACTTCAATTCCTAGAAGCCCAAGTCAGTACATTGGCTGATCAGTGCTTTAGAGAATTGACTTCTGGGAATTAAACCCAAACACCAAAGACTGGGAAACGCTGCTGTATTGTATTCTCATGTTTATATTTAGAAAAAGGTATGCCCAGTATTTCATAGGCCTTCCCCGACTTCAGTACTGTATCTTATTCAATTCTTCTGATTGTACGTGATGGGTATCTCATCATATCACTTTCCACAGCTAAGTCTCTTTGTGCATGGTAATACTGAACTGGCTGCTAGCTACTATATTGTCTAGTATTTCCATAGTTGATCCATCTTTCATTTTTAAGAATTTATACATATCTAAATAAAACACCTTTTAGGTGCTGTGTTTTAAATTGGCAATTGGCCTTTAACAGCTATTTGCATGAATTAATTTGTTTGAAACAAACATTTGGTTCTGAATTCTCTAACCGGACATGTTGTTATGTAAAGCCTCTAGCGTAAGCAACCCCTTTTTCAAGAATGGAGTGAAATTTAAGCACTTCCACAATCCCTCTTTAATGCATGATTCTAAAGGATCCAAATAACTTATCCTATACTATTCAAATTTGTTCTTTATTTCCATACCTGTCAAACGCGGCTCCGACGAATCCGGGACCTGCGCAGATCGTTTCTGCGCAAGTCACGTTCTACGCATGCTTAGAAGGTTACACTGCTTGCGTAGCCTCCTATGCAAGCGGCGTAGCCTTCTACACATGCGTAGAATGGGGCTACGCAAGCGTAAAACCCTTCTACGCATGCGTAGAAGGCTACGCCGCTTGCGTAGAAGGCGACTTGCGCAGAAGGGCTGTGCAGTACCTCCTCGCCCCCGCTGCCAAATTCTGAGTTTTTGGCAGCGCGGGGCGGGAAATGGCGCAAATTGGCACCGAAAATTCGGAAATCCCGGCCAATCCGGGAAGGTTGACAGGTATGTATTTCTCTGTGGTACAATATGACTATATAATAGTTCAGCCTTTAATAATGAGAGCAGTCAACAAGTCCAGAAAAGCTTATTAGTAGTTGAAGATTATAAAATGTTATTAAGTGAAGTAAATCAGTGAAATGCAATTGAAATGCTGTGCATCCATTTGCATAGCCAGGTTTCTGTTGATGATCCTTGGGCTAACCCCATCTTACACCACATCTAGAGTATGGGGTCTAATCCTGGGCACTGCATTTTAAGATGCAAACAAACTAGAGCCAGGTACATAGGAGGCCAATAAGGATGATCAGAGGACTGGAAACCAAGCCCTATAAGAAAGGACTGGGCATGTTTAGCTTTGAGAAAAGGAGGCTGAAAGGGGATATATATGACAACTCTTCAAATACCTAAAAGCAGGATCTATGCTCCTTCACCTGAGAGTGTAGGATGCATAATAACACGATGAAACTACAGGAAGCCAGATATAAGCTGAATATTAGGAAAAACCTCTTTACAGTTAAGAGCAGTACGATAGTGGAACCAACTTCCCATTAGATCTGCTTTCATTTGGACTCCTGCACTGAGCAGGAGGTCGGACCCGAAGGCCTAACCAACTCAGTTATTCTATTATCAATAACACAAATAATGGAGTTTAAAATGAGCCACAATGTTCATTTTTAATCTGGAGGAAGTATGGGAAAGGATAGATCCTTCAAATGGAAAAATATCATGACTGAACTGTGACATGGCTGCAAAACAGGTCAACCCTGTTTTAGGCTGCATTAACAGTATAGTCTCCAAAACCCATGAGGTATTAGTCCCCTTCTATGCAGCACTTGTTAGACCACATATGTGTCCAACGCTGGGCACCACACTTTAAGATGCAAATAAATTAGAGCATGTACAGAGAAGGGCAACATGGATTATCATGGGACTGGAAAACCAATGAGGAAAGACTGACGGAACTGGGCATGTTTAGCCTTGAGAAAAGGAGATTGAGAGGTGATAACACTTCAAATACCTAAAAGATAATCGTAAAGAGGAAGGGCAGGATCTGTTCTCCCATCATCTCAGAGTGCAAGAAGCGTAATAACAGGCTGAAACTACAGGGAGTCAGATATAGGCTGTATATTAGGAAAAGCTTCTTAACAGTTAGAGCAGCATAACAGTGGGACCAACTATTCGGAGAGGTGGCGAGTGCTCCAACACTGGAAGCATTCAAGAGAGAATTGGACAACCCTCATGTCATATCTGCTTTGCTTTGGATTCCTGCAGCCCCTTCCAAATCCATTATTCTATGGTTCTAAGTAGTGGGACTTCAGTGGCTCAAGTGGCTAAGATGCTGACTGGAACGTGGGAGGTCAGCAGTTTGATTCCCAAGTACTGCAGGATGGAATGAGCTCCCGTCTTTGTCCCAGCTCCTGCCAACCTAGCAGTTTGAAAGCAAGAGATTGCAAGTAGATAAATAGGGACCACTTTGGTGGGAAGGTAAACAGCGTTCCGTGCGCTCCGGTGTCTAGTCACGGCTGCCACATGACCATGGAAACGTCTGCAGAAGCGGACAGCACTGGCTCTTCAGCTTTGAAACCAAGATGAGCACTGAATCCTAGAGTCGGATACGACTGGCTTTTGAGCAAGGGAGACCTATATACCTATAAGTAGTAAAGAAACAGGGGCAGGAAGTGAGATCTAGCAAAAACCCTAGCCTGGGACTCCTTGAAAACACAGTCTTCATCTTCTAGGCGGGACCCTGAGCAACAGCCATCTTGTTGTGCCGGCTAATCTTTCTCACACTGGGTCAGGCAAAAGGAACTATGGAATGAATTCACCCAACGGTGGCTTTGCTTGAGCAGTTTTATCTCTGGTCTTGACACTGAAGAAGGGGGGCTGTGTACAAAGCCTAGCTTGCACCTGCTTCATTCAGGTATAGGGGCAGCTGAAAGCAGCAGGCGAGATAACCCACTCCAGTGTAGAGAGTGACATTGACTTAGCCAGTGGTGTTTCTTAGCTCGATTCAAGGCCGGGCATCAGTTCTTTGCCTCCCAGACCCTCCGGCCGTATCTGCTTAGGTTAAAGGTTGCCCTTGCTCGAAAGCCTGTCGTCTCCGACTCTAGGGTTCAGTGCTCATCTGTTTATAGTCAAAGAGCCAGCGCTGTCTGTGTTTGTAGACGTTTCCATGGACATGTGGCAGGCATGACTTAAGACACCAAAGTGCACGGGGCCCTGTTTACCTTCCCGTCGGAGCAGTCCTTATTTAAAGGTAAAGGTTCTTGCTCGAAAGCCAGGCGTATCTGACTCTAGGGTTCAGTGCTCATCTCTGTTTCAAAGCCGAAGAGTCAGCGCTGTCTGATTCTGCAGACGTTTCCGTGGTCACGTGGCAGGCGTGACTAGACACCGGAGCGCACGGAGCAGTGTTACCTTCCCACCGAAGTGGTCCCTATTTATCTACTTGCAACGTCTTGCTTTCGAACTGCTAGGTTGGCAGGAGCTGGGACAAAGACGGGCGCTCATTTCCGTCCTGCAGTACTCGGGAATCGAACTTCTGCCCTTCCGCCTCCCAGTCAGCGTCTTAGCCACTGCAGTCCCTGCTCAGCACCTGGGAGAGAGCTCACTCTCCCATACAGCACTGGGGGGGGGGGGGGGGGGGGTCTCGAACTCCCGACCTTCCAGTCGTCAAGTTCAGCGTCTTGACCACTTCCTTCGTTTCTCTTTGGTCGCCTGGCGCCTTCAAATCCCCGCTGCGCTCTCCTCTCCCGTGTTCTCGGGGGGGGGGCGGAGTTGTTGGGCGGATATGACGCAAGAATGGGAGGCTGCGCATGAGTGCAGGTAATCCCCTTGAGGGGGCGGAGCTTCAGTCCCTGCCCGGAAGTCCCTCCTCCTCCCGGCGCCGTTCTAGTTCGCTGCCTTCGCTCAGTCAAGGAGCTTCCGGCTTCGCAGAGTCTCTCTCGGGGTTTGGTGCAGGAGAAGGAGGCTGGTGGCGGCGGCGGCTCAGGTAGCCCGAGTGGCGCTCGCCCTATCTTTCCGTCCGTCCGTCCTTCCTCCTCACCCCCATCTTGTGCTCGCTCTCTCTCTCTCGGTTATTCCGGGGCTTCTCCCGGCTAAGCGGACGGGGTTGGTGGTCTCTGGGCGGTGGCGCAGCTTTCGTGCTTCCCGCACCGTGGAGGAGACAAGTGTGTGTGTGTGAGAGAGAGAGGGTGGGGGGTGCCCCGCTGCTGTTGCTGCCCGCTCCACACACGCACACCACCAAGTGAGCTGAGCGAGGCTTATGGAGAGCGTCGTAGGAAAGGGCATCGTTGCCAATTGGCATTCGGTCGGTCTCCGGCGTCTTCCCCGTGCATGTGTCAAGTGCAAAGTGTGCGGGGTTTTGCCAGCAGCTCGCTCGCTCTCTTTTACACACAGTGTCATGTGCAACGTGTGGGGTTTTGCCAGCATCTATCTATCTATCCCTCTCACACTGTTATGTAAAAGATGTGGGGTTTTGTCAGCATCTCTCTCTCACACACGCACACAATCATGTGCAAAGTGTGGGGTTTTGCCAGTCTCATATACACACACAGTCACGTGCAAAGTGTGTGGAATTTTGCCAGCATTCATTCTCTCTCTCTCTCTCTCTCTCTCTCTCTCTCTCTCTCTCTCTCACACACACACACACACACACACACACACACACACACACACACACACACACACAGAGAGAGAGAGAGTCATGTGCAAAGTGTGGTTTTTCCCCAGTCTCACAATCATGTGCAAAGTGTGGGGTTTTGCAAGCCTCTCTCTCTCACTCTCTCTCACTCACTCACACACACACACACACACACACACACAGAGTCATGTGCAAAGTGTGGGGTTTTGCCAGTCTCACACACACAGTCGTGCAAGTGTGGGGTTTTGCCAGTCTCTCATACACACAGTCAGGTGCAAAGTGTGGAGTTTTGCCAGCATTCTCTCTCTCTCTCTCTCTCTCTCTCTCTCTCTCTCTCTCTCTCTCTCTCACACACACACACACACACACACACACACACACAGAGTCATGTGCAAAGTGTGGTTTTTACCCAGTCTCACACACAGTCATGTGCAAAGTGTGTGGGGTTTTGCCAGCATTCTCTCTCTCTCTCTCTCTCTCTCACACACACACACACACACACAGAGTCATGTGCAAAGTGTGGGGTTTTGCCAGTCACACACACAGTCGTGCAAAGTGTGGGGTTTTGCCAGTCTTTCTCTCATACACACACAGTCACGTGCAAAGTGTGGGGTTTTGCCAGCATATCTCTCTCACTCACCCACACAAAGTGTGTGGGGTTTTGCCAGCATTATTCTTTACCAAAGTTCCCTTAAATAATATTTAACCAAGTCAAAGCAGAAATTTCCTTCCTAAGTGTTGTGGTTATTTCCCCAATCTTTTTTTCCCTACTTTTAGCCTATGTGGCTTAAAATGGAAGAATCGCCAATCTGTGAGTTTGGAACTGGCGGCCAGGAGGAGCTGAGGAACAGCCAATGCTCTGAGCTGGAAGTGGTGCTGCAACATCCAGGAGCAAATTGCGGTAGCATGGAAAATGCAGGTGCCTTAGAGGAGGTGGAGGATTACATTGCCAGGAACAGAAAGCTGTTAGGACGCACATACTCTGCTCAAGAACTGCGAGAGGAGACTCCAGGGAGGGAAGAGCCCCGTACTGACCCTCCTGATGGCCAACAAGATCTGGAAAGTGAAAAGAATAAAGAGAAAACCTTAGGTATGTTATTACAGTGAACTGAAGTAAAAAATAATTTGCTTTCTGTCATTGAAAATAACTAACTTAAGAACTAAGACTTTTTAATCTTTGATTCTGGTTATTTAGTGCAGAAAAGCCAACTTCTCAAATATGTTTTGGGAAGTAATGTAATATTCTTGTAACTACATCATGTTTTACTTGCTGTTTTCATATTTTACCTGTCTGTACCTATAGTTATTATTTTAGACAGTCATTGGATTTTTTTAAATGAAAAGAATTCTACTGCATCAAGCATTGTTACACTGCATTTTTCTGCAGTTGCATTCTAGTGTGTTTATGTGGCCTTGTATTGTAACAAACCTTTTCTTTTTGCCTAATCTATCTTTAAAGCATAACAAAGAACTTTCTCAGACTCTTTACTGTGCAGGGGTACACTTTAGAACACAGAATGTTCTGGCAGTACTTTCTAAATACTTCTCTTATTGGTCTGTAGGAAAAGAAGTACTTTTATTGATGCAAGCTTTAAACACTCTTGCTACTCCTGAAGAAAAATTGGCAGCACTCTGCAAGAAATATGCTGATCTGGTAATATGTACCACATTTAAAGTTATTTTTATTCTTTTGTGATGTGAGTTACCCTGTGACTATAAATATGTATTTTATTAGCTACATTATTTTAACAACCATATAAGTAGAGAAAGTATTGTGAAGCATTTATTCTGAATTATTTTTGAGTACAAATAGCTTGGTAAATGATCCTTGGTTGACCAGTTCATGTAACTTAGGGAAATGATGATAGTATGATTACCCATTTACTTTTATGTAGGAATGTGGCTAGTTAAGAGATTGGAGAAGATGTCTCTGTGCTTGCTATTTACTGTTCATCTATATAGTGAATGATTGGCAGCAATAAAGATTTGAAAAACCTCCTGTTAATTTTTAGTGGGGCAACTGAAGGAAGCAGGATTTGTGGGCTCAGAATTCTTTACATCGAAACTAACACCGTGAATTTTGTATGGAAGCTAATTCAAACTTTCAGGTGGCTTAACTCATTCACCATTGTAATTTCCATTAGTTGTTGGACTCATAGACATTAAAGTATTTCTGTGAGCAGGAGTAAAATAAGTATTGTGATTTTACAGGCATATAGTACAGGTGAAACTCGGAAAATTAGAATATCATGCAAATGTTCATTCAGTTCAGTAATGCAACTTAAAAGGTGAAACAAATATCTGAGATAGACTCATTACATGCAAAGCGAGATAGTTCAAGCCTTACTTTGTTATAATATTGATGCTTATGGCTTACAGTTAATGAAAACCCCAATCTCATGTACCCCATAATCATCACATAATCTCATGTACGCTGTATGCCATGATCTTCACAATTATAACGAATTAAGGCATGACATCTCTCGCTTTGCATGTAGTGACTCTATCTCATATATTTGTTTCACCTTTTAAGTGAAATGAATGGACATTTGCACAATATTCTAATTTTCTGAGTTTCACCTGTATATTGGCTTAGCAAGTAGTGTAAAGACATTTGATCTCTGCCTAATCCAGCCTTTGAGTACCCAAGAAATAGTTGATTGGGATAACAATGAAATATGAAACATGTCCTTAGAGTGGTTCTCTCCAGTTGGCAGTTTTCTTTGATTTTATCTGGGATGGGGGAAAATGCTAAAAGTAGTAATAAAAGAAAAGTTAACTATTATCTTCAGTAGTCTTCATTCCTGTTCTCATTTGGTCTGTTTGAAATATGTGTACTCAATGGCATAAACAGAGAAGAAATTCAGTTCGCTGTTATTTTGGCAAAGAACAAATTTTTCCTATCATTGCTTATTTCTCTTACTTAGTTAGAGGAGAGCCGGAACGTACAAAGACAGATGAAGATGCTGCAGAAGAAACAGGCACAGGTTGTTAAGGAGAAGGTCCACCTGCAGAGTGAACATAGCAAAGCTATTCTTGCACGTAGTAAACTGGAATCTCTTTGTCGTGAGCTTCAACGCCACAATAAAACTTTAAAGGTAAGCTTTTGATGATGGTGCATGATGCACATATTAGTGCAGTATGTCTTTTTAAAAATAAGCTGGCTACATAAAAGATATTCTCAATTTAGATCTAACAGCAAAGCAGAAAACAGGCATTTGTGAATTAATGGAAATACAGACTGTGCAGCACTGAGTTAGTTTATCACTTGATTACACGTGATAGCAGAAATGCTTCTCTTTTGCAAGTTAATTAGTGACTATACAGTTCCATGAAAATCTCTCAATGAACTTCCTTTGTTTTCTGCTTAGCTGTTAGATCAAAACTGTTTTAGTTTGAAATCAAGAAGAATCCTGAAGGTGGATTCCATTCAACTTTTTATTTCTGTTCAAACTTCACTTAATGCTGTGTATAGTTCCAGATGAAATATTGCTGTGTATTTATTTTATCAAAGTTACAGGAGACTGAAAATGTAGAGGCAGAGAGGAAGAGGATAGATCTTTGGTGAGTTTGTATTTGGAAAATGCTGCTGGCATTAAAGAAAGTGAACTGAGTGACCCAGAGAACTTGTATTTTTGGTCAGGAAGCTTCAGGTGGAGAATGAAGGAGGTGTTGAGAATCAGCACAACTATCGTTCTGACCAGATTTCCAGTCATTTCCACAAGCTTCCTCCCATTGTAGGAAATTATAAAATGTAATCCTGCTGTTTTATTAATAATTAGTTAGTTTGGGAGCCTCATCTGGAGATTGGCTTGGAACAATAATTATAAATCTTTAATGTTTACATTTTTATTAATAATAATTATATTTAATAAAACTTCAGTATTTTATGGTAATTTGCTTGTGTAAATTGCCTGTTGCCTCATGAATATTTTTTGTGCTGCCAAATGCAGTATTATTTAGTTAACTTACTCTAGGTTGGCGATGTACAGAATAAATGTGCTTCTTGGTTATCTACCAAGAACGGGCACTGACTCTGGCAAAACATGACCCCTCTTAATCCCCCAAATAAAGCCAGTGTGGGGCTTTAATCACAAATAGGATTTATTTTCAAAGAAGCCTATTTATAAGCAGCATTCTTTACCAACCTTCAATCCCACAATCACCCCTACTGTAGGTTAAGAAGTGGTTATTGTGCCATAATAAGTAGAACAGAAGCTACTAAAAAGCTTCTGTGATTGGCTTAGTGAATAGCTCAGTCTGCATTCATGGATCTAGCAAGTGAATTGTAGCAAAGATTTTTAATACATTGCAGTTTCATGATTATACATTTACTTATTGATGGCTGGAAGCTAGTAGAAAAGCAGATCAGTGAAAGTGTATTTATTACTCTCTTTGGGTAAAAGGAAGAGAATATGCAGCAAGCGCGTGAAGAAGAGGAGAGACGTAAAGAAGCCACTGCACATTTCCAGATCACATTAAATGAAATTCAGGCTCAGTTGGAGCAGCATGGCATACACAATGCAAAGCTCCGTCAAGAAAACATTGAATTGGGAGAGAAGCTGAAGAAACTCGTTGAACAGTATACATTGAGAGAAGAAGTAAGTAAACTTTTTATTCTTCATTATTTTACTTTTATGTAGAAAAACATTCATAGTTCCATTGATAAACCTTTGCTTATGCAGCAGCAGCATCCTCTCTCTGTGGCCACTGAAACAAGTTTGTGGGTTTCAGGGAAGAGCTACAGGGTGGGGCATGTTCCTTTCACCAATACAGAACTTGGATACAGCCTTTTTAAAATGTATCCTTTAGATTCCATCTTTTAAAAATAGAGGTTTAATTCATTGAAATTAATGGAATTTAATTTTTGAAAGTAACTCACTTGATGGCTAACTATCTTGTTAAGTATATTTTTAAATTTGAAGGTAGTTCAGGAACTCTTGGCCATAGAATATATGCTTCCAAAATAATTAAGAGTGATGTATTTACATAAAGGGAAGAAGAAGCCGTTCAGAGATTGGAGATAACAGAGTGACTGTAGGGCATTAAGAAAAAGATTCTGCTTATTACCAATTTAGAAATAAATGTTTGTTATCTAGAAGCATTAAGAACCTTCAGATTCTCATAACAATCCTGCAAAGTTGTTTAGGCTGGCGAGAGTTCGGCACTGTAAATCAAGGGTTAGAAATTTCCTTGCCCTAAACACTCGCAGTAGCTATAGGTCAGGGGTTCTCAACCTATGGCACCAAATAATCCGGCCCCACCCTCACTCCAGACGTCATTGGAATTGGCTGTGGACTCATTTACGACAGCTGTAAATGGCAGGGGAACAACCAGTGTGGCCCCCTCAACTGTTTGAGGGAGCATGACCTATCCCCCGACTTGAAAAGGTTGAGAACCCCTGCTACAGGTTGTCACATTTGTTTTATACCTTATTTATAGGTTGTCTTGGAGAACTTTCAGAAACATTATTGGCAAGCACCTTTCACAAAATATATACCTTTTTGTTGTTGTTCAGTCGCACAGTCAATTCCGACCCTTTGCGACCCCATGGACCATTTTCCTCCAGGCACCTCTGTCCTCCACCATTCTCCTCAGCCTGCCAAGCTCTGTGCCCATTGTGTCCACAATACCATCTAGCCATCTCATCTTTGGACACCCCCTTCTTCTCTTGCCCTCCACCTTTCCCAGCATCAAGGCCTTCTCAAGTGAGTCCTCCCTTCTCATTTGATGTCCAAAGTACTTTAGCTTCATCTTCACTATTTGTCCCTCCAATGAACAGTCAGGGTTGATTTCTTCTAATATTGACCTATTTGTTCTCTTTGCTGTCCAGGGGACTCTCAGGACTCTCCTCCAACACCACATTTCAAAGGCATCTATTCTTCTGCGCTCAGCTTTCCTAATGGTCCGGCTCTCACATCCATACATTGCCACCGGGAATACCATTGCCTTGACTATGCAGACTTTTGATTTCAAGGTGATGTCTCTGCTTTTCACTATGTTTCCCAGGTTTCACATAGCTTGTCTCCCAAGAATCAGTCGTCTTTTTATTTCATGGCTACACTCGCCATCTGCAGTGATCTTAGATCCTAGAAAAGTAAAATCTGTCACTGCTTCTCCTTCTTCCCCATCTATTTTCCAGGGACTGATCGGACCTGTTGCCATTATCTTGGTTTTCTTGATATTAAGTCTCAAGCCAGCTTTTGCACTCTCCTCCTTCAATCCAATCAAGAGGTTCTTTAGGTCTTCCTCACTTTCTGCCATTAGGGTGGTATCGTCTGCATATCTCAGATTGTTGATGTTTCTCCCAGCAATTTTGATCCCATATTGTGATTCCTCCATCCCTGCATTGTGCATTATGTGCTCTTTGTATAAGTTGAATAAGCAGGGTGACAAAATGCAGCCTTGTCTTACTCCTTTTCCTATTCCAAACCATTCTGTCATTCCGTGTTCTGTCCTAACTGTTGCTTCTTGGTTTGTGTACAGATTTCTCAGGAGGCATATGAGGTGTTCTAGTATTCCCATCTCTTTAATTACTTGCCACATTTTGTTGTGGTCCACACAGTCAAAAGCCTTGGTGTAGTCAATAAAACAAAAGTATACTTGTTTCTGGTATTCCTTTGTTTTCTCCATGATCCAACATATGTTGGCAATGTGATCTCTAGTCCCCCTGCCCCTTCTGAAACCGGCCTGCACCTCTGGTAGTTCTCTTTCCACATGTTGTTGAAGTCTATCCTGTATTATCTTGAGCATCACCTTGCTGGCATGTGGGATGAGCGTAATTGTTCGGTAATTTGAGCATTCTTTGGCATTGCCTTTTTTGGGGATTTGAATGTACACTGATCTTTTCCAATCCTGTGGCCACTGTTTTGTTTCCCAAATTTGCTGGCATATTGAATGCAGTAGTTTGATTCCATCATCTTTTAGGGCTTTGAAAAATTCAACTGGGATGCCATCATTTCCACTAGCTTTATTGTTTGCAGTGCTTTTTAGGGCCTTTCTGACCTCACTCTCCAGAATGTCTGGTTCAAGTTCAAATTTCTCATTATTGTTATTATCAGGAGTGTTGAGGTCCTCTTTGTAGAGTTCCTCTGTGTACTCTTGCCATCTTTTCTTAATCTCTTCTGCATTAGCTAACTCCTTTCCCTCTTTGTCCCTTATCATGGTCTTTTTGCTTTAAATGTTCCTTTGATTTCCCCAATTTTTTTTAAAAGATCTCTAGTCCTGCCTCTTTTGTTGTTTTCCTCCATTTCTTTGCACTGTTCGTTCAGGTAGTTTTCCTTATCTCTCCTTGCTTTTTGTTTGAAATTCTGTATTCAGGTATTTTTGCTTTCTCCTTGGACTAATAATACTTCGAAAAGAGTTTCTAGTCTTGGAAGCAAAGCACATGCACCCAATGCATCATGTTCTCACCAAAAAGGCTACTTTTGCCTGTATGGCAGATTCATGAATGGGGTCGGGCCTGGTAAATCTGTAGGATTGGCTTAGTCATGTCTTTGGGCTGTAGCACTTCAAGCTGTCTGCCTCTGCTTTAAGTATTATCACTTATGCTTATGTTACCAACTAGGTTTCAGTTTTATCCTAATGACGGTCTCACTTCTGAACTTTTCCTGTGATAGTGTCATCGTTTAAGAACATTTAACACATTGTTTTGGGGTTGTTGTTGTTGTTATATATTGTATTTTAAATTTAATTTTTCTATTTGTTATATTTCCATGTTATTGGAAACTGCCCAGAATTGGAACACCTCCCAGATAGGCAGTAAAGAAATGCATGCATTAATTAATTAATTCAATCAATCATGTGTTACATTGTTTCTGATTCATAGTGATCCTATGAGTTAGTGAACTCCAAAAGATCCTATTGCTCACAGCCTTTTTCAGGTCTTCCTAACTTAAGACCATGGCTTCTCTGAGCGATTCAATCCATCTCATATGTGATTTTCTATTTACTGTTGCCTTTACCTTTTCCAGGATTATTAGTTTTTCCAGAGTGTCTTATCTTCTCATGATGTAACCAAGGTAAAGGTTGCCCTTGCTCGAAAGCCAGTCGTATCCAACTCTAGGTTTCAGTGCTCGTCTCTGTTTACAGCCAAATATCCAGTGCTGTCTTTGTTTGCAGACGTTTCCTTAGACATGTGGCAGGCATGCCTAGACACCGGAGAGCACAGAATGCTGTTTACCTTCCTACCGAAGTGGTCCCTATTTATCTACTTCCAATTTCTTGCTTTTGAACTGCTAGGTTGGCAGGAGCTGGGCCAGAGACGGGAGCTCACTACGTTGTGCAGTACTCGAGTCTCAAACTGCTTAGCTGCTGACCTTCCAGTCAACAATTTCAACGTCTTAATTACTTGAACCACCACTGTCCCTCAGTAACCAAAGTATAGTGGTTTTAATTCTGCCATTTCTGCTTCTAGGAAAGCTTGATATGACCCGGTACCCACTTTGTTGTTTTTATAGTGGTCACTGGTATCCATAAATCTTCCAACACTATATTTCAGACAAATCAGTTCTTTTGCTCTTGATTTTCTTCACTGTCCAGCTTGTATATGTCTTGCAATTTCTTAATGCTCCCCAAATACATTAATTGCTTTCTTAACCTGAACATCACATTTAGATTTGCAATTAGAAGTTAAGAAAAATGTGGTTTTCTTTCTGGAGACTAGGGTATATCTTTCCCATTTTACAATTGTGATTTTTTTTTTAGTGGTGACTAACAAGTATTTATTTTTCAAAAGTTATAATCTCAGTAAATAATACTTTTCAAACTTCAGGCTGCTACCAAAAAAACTACTGAGAAGACATTTGCATTACAGCAGCCTCCTCAGGTCTCTCTGTTCTGCTGAGATATGCAAAGCAATAATATGCAATGTCAGAAAGTCTGTATTATAGTTTCTACTTTGCTTTGCTTTTTAAAATATTTCCATGTTCAAGTTCTCTTTGCTTATATTAAGAACTCCTCTTCTTTACACTTTTTACAATATAGCCTCTTATTTTCCTTTCCTGTAGCTGCTCTTCAGCTATTAGGAAAACTTTTTTAAATAAGTATTTTAGTTTTCCTCTCCTTTGGTTGTGCTGGTGTGGAAGAGCATCCTGTTTTTTCTATCAAGCGAGGTATATGTCTTTTAAACAGTTCCTCAGACCTGCGCCATTTGAGGACTCAGCCACAATAGTCTTGTATTATCTTGTAGACTTTTAAGTCCTGTTTGTGCAGGGATGGCAGTGATTCAGTATAGCATTCGTTGTTTAGCAATGAACCTCTGTGTATGTACACTTAGCATTAAGCACTCTCTATCACATGGCTTACTCCCTATTATGTCCAGAGCATAAACTTCTTAGCTGTCCCATCAAAAAGCAGAACTAGCAACATCCGCTTCTGCAATAGGCAGGGATGCATAAATAAAAACTTTGATGTCTTTTCAGGATTGCTGCCTAAGTATATTTTGTTAATAATAAATGGTATTTTCACAATAGAATTCATTTCAATGTGTATTGAAATAAATCAGATTTGCTTTCCTAGTATGTAGAACCCATAGCTTAATAGACAATCCAAAGTAAAAGTGGCCTGTGAAATATGTCCTCAATTTGAGCAGCTTGTGTGCTAGGTATTTGTTTTTATTAACATGTAATGCTTTTCTCTAGCATATGGACAAAGTCTTCAAGCACAAAGAACTGCAACAGCAGTTGGTTGATGCCAAGCTTCAGCAAACAACACAGCTTATAAAAGAAGCTGAAGAAAAGCATGAGAGAGAGAGAGAGTTTGTAAGTATCTCCCATTTAGTGAAAAATATCTAGAGAAGTTTCACTCTATTTGTGAATGGCTTTTTGTGTGTAAGGCTTTTTACTATTGGAGCTAATTGTAGATCATTCTATCTGAACGTTTCTGGATAGAGTTTAATATAGTTGAAAATATTTTCCAGATCTTATAATTCTCTATAAGATATTATTATGCACCAAAAGCTTCTTTATATTTTAGCCCTTAGGTTGTGCATAGGCCATAGGAAAATGCAACAGAGTAAATTTTTAATAATTAGTTATTTAGCATAAATCATGTTTGCATTTTTATGTCTAGCCTCTTAGCAACTGCTAGTTTAAACTTAGTAATAGCCATACAATGTCGACTGCAACTCGTATCCGAGAATGCATTTTTTTTCCTGAAGCAGGAAAAATGTCATTGCCATGAATTTGTGACCCAGCCATGAAGTTACCCACGCACTATGATCACAGAGCCATCTCCTGCAGCACACATGAAATGAGGCATGCAGGGTTTAACACTGGGACTGCAATGGACTGCCGCAGCCTTGAGGATATGGACAAGGTGTGCCTTCACAGCCAGTCCATCTGGCATGGCCTCTTCCGCCTCCATGATCATTGGGAATCAGAATTCCTCCTCCGCTCATTTTGCCATTGGGCCCAATGTGATGGTTTGCAGTGGCATTTCCTCCACTGAGGAGACCATCACCCCACCTGAAGGGGCTCATCTGCCCGTAGCCATTGGCCCCTTTAAGGAGTCCAGTTAGTTAACTGCCACCTGACACTCGGCCTTGAGTCACTGGCTGTACGGTCTTCTCCATTACCATAGCGGGATGTCCGGCCATACAATACACACCTTATAAAGCATGTGCAGTGCTGATAAACTTACAAGGGAAAGTAGAAATACTTCTGTGATCTTTACGTACGCTCATGAAATGGCTCCAATGGAAACACCAATATTTAGAACTGTGTTCCTTCTCAACATTAAATTGTATATAGTGACCTCTGATAATGTGCCTTGGAAATATGTATATTACATATTTCAGGGATTTTTTAAGACTGAATAAATGAATCCACAGGTCACACATCTGCAGATGTGGTGAGATGACCTGCATAATGTAACCCCTGTACATTAATAAATGGTAGTTTTAAATTTTGACTATTTGTTTGATTGGAGGCGGCTTATTTGAATTTTTCTCAATAAATATTTCGGTTAAAATTTGTATAGACTGCAGGTACTGTATTGTGGTATTGTAGAAACAACAAAGTGCTTTCTTCCTCTTCAGCTGCTAAAAGAGGCTACTGAGTCGCGACACAAATGTGAACAAATGAAACAACAAGAAGCTCAGTTAAAACAGCAGGTAAACCAACTTTAACGTTTACTACATTCAGAGGTTTAATAAATCAGCTATTGAATTGGTTGGGTATATTACTTTACATGTTTTAAGATGATTTTGGAAAATTATATAATTGAAACAAGTGGGACAGCCTACTCATACTCCCGTGTACAGGAGGGAGAGGAAGAGAATTTAAACAATTGAATCATCTGCATAATAATTAAGACAGAACTGCTGAACTCTGAAACTGGTTGAAAATATTACTTCTCTTACAGCACTGAATTTTAGCAGTCTAGTTTTATGTTGCAATCACTCTCTATGGCTGAAGGTTGTGGAGGTGAATAAAAGGTTGTGGAGGTTATTTGTTCAACTCCAGAACTGTGGAATACAGTAGAAGGCCAGAGGGCATAGTCTCACTCCTTGTGATGTATGAAGAGGTCTTGGGATCTGTTTCCTCCAATCTTTACTTCTTTTAGGAGCAATTTGATCAGTATTTCATGCCCCTTGGATTAAAAAGGACAACCTCAGGCATCCTCATTGGTAGGTTTTTCTCCCCTCTTTTCAGATTTTACAGGTAATTAGTTTTCTGTATGCTGTAGAGTCCATTGAAGTGTGCGGAGACAATATGTATGAAACTGATCAAATACATTTGACAGTCTGTTAATCAAAAGTCTACCAATTTGCTATTCAGTATTGGACGAAGTTGGGGCTTTTCATGGCCCAACAAGCATCTACAGCAGCATTATATATTTAATATCAATTTCCAACACATTTTGATTATGTTAGCTATATATGATACTTCGAGCATATTGACAGTGCTTTTTTCACAAGGTGATTAGTAGGCCATAATACATATGCTTATTAAATTAGTGAATGGATATTCACCTGACTTTTTTTTGCCATGATGAACAAGTTACCATAATGAGATTTCCTTGCCATGTGATAATCCCAATCATAAGAAGGCTACTGCTTTCTGTTTTGCTGGTGGTGGTCCAAACAATGGTCTCCCCCAGTGGTTACCCCCCCCCCCCCCCAAGCTGGGGGTTGCCCATGGTGACTTGACCAGCAGAAAAGTCCCACCTCCCAGCAAGTTGATCTTGTACACTGGTGTCCTTGGCTTTCACTTCAAAATGGCGTACTTCTCTTTATATGGCCCTGTATCTCCTGGCCCTTTTTCAATACACCATTAGTATTGCCTTTTGTCTCCTTCACTGTGACAGTCATTAAAGCAATACTCCTTTACCTGTGTCGTCTTCTGCCAAATTTAAAAGTGAAATACAACTGATATGAAATAACAAAACAGAGATGCCTAGCTAAGGTAGTTTCAGCATACTTCAAAGCAGAAGGCTGTCTTTTGGTACAGTTAAGGAATTCTTCATGATCCAGGATAGTTCCAGGCCTCTTTTGGTATTGCCAATAGCTCTACAGACAGTAGATAGCCTAAGTAGTGCTAGCAAGACTTTTTTTAAAATAACGCACGCTCCCAATTTGTTGAGAATAATTTTTGATGCACAGTATTAAAGTACACGTTTCAGCACACATTGGGTTGTTTTTTCTGTTGGATAGTTTACATTACAGCTGATACTTTGAATGATTATATCATTCAATTTGTGTTTTCTGAAGCTGTAAGCATAACATTCATGAGCAATATCACAATCAGTTTGGAAGTAGAAACTGGCAGCAACACTCCTGTCTATTATAGTGCTGCTAAAAACTGAAGTCAGACTAAAATAAGGTGTGCAAAATATGCATGTCACATCTCTGAAGGTTTTACTCAGAAAATCCCCTTATGCCCTCAGTGAATGTGAGAGACCATTTTATTATGTTGAGGATCCTCATTTCCACCAGTTTTGTGCATATAAAAATATTGGCCCTTGGAAGGTTCAAAGGTGCTTTTCAATTTAAAAATTTAAAACCAGTTTTTTGAATTAAGAAAAACTTACTGTAGCGAACTTCTCTGATAATAATATGCAAAGGAGCCTCTTGTGAGGAATGGCTGCCCAAAATAATTAGAAGGCTCGAATTATAGTGGGAGGGATTGTATTCCTTAAGTAAGAGTCATATATTTTGCTCCATTGGCTCTGCGATAATATTTTTAGCTTGGAAGATTTTGAAGGGACTTGAACACCTGGTAATTAATTTACAAATTGAAGTGAATTAACCTACAAATGTACAAGTTCTACTAAAATCAGAAAACGTCTGATATTTACATGTGTTTTGTTCGAAATTGCAAATAGATAAATAGGTACCACTTCAGTGGGAAGGTAAACACTGTTCCGTGCACTCCGGTGTCTAGGCATGCCTGCCACATGTCAACGGAAATGTCTGCAGATGCAGACACTGCTGGCTGTTTGATTATAGGCAGAGGTGAGCACCGAACCCTTGAATCGGATACGACTGGCTTTTGAGCAAGAGTGACCTTTACCTTTCAATTATGTAGCATGTGTCAGTTTAACTTGCATTGGATTTTCCAGGTTTTTGTCCTTTGAAGACATTCTAAATGCCCGCTGACATAGAGCATTGCAATAGTCCTTGTGGAAGCAAAATTTGAAACCACCTATTTTGCTCTTTACACCACAGTGAAATTCCAGTTTGTGACTTACTGTATTGTGTGGCTAACCCCTAAATGTTGTTTCCTTCAGCTTTCGCTATATATGGATAAGTTTGAGGAATTCCAGACAACCATGGCAAAGAGTAATGAGCTTTTTACAACTTTCAGACAAGAAATGGAAAAGGTATTTGATTTACAAGTTTTTAAAAGACATACTCATTTACAGAGGGGAGTTAGTAAAAAAAATGTCAGACAAAAATTCTCAAGCTATAATCTCATGTACACTTATTTATTATTTCATTTATTTAAATTTATATCCCGCCCAATCAGGAGAACCCGACTCAGGGCGGCATACAACAGTTAAAATGTATAAAAACAGATTTTAAAATCCCAAATCGCCCACTCACTTCCCCACCCTACTACCCCCACCGCAATTAAAAGAATAAAAAGAAATAAAAGGGAATGGGGGGGGGGGGATACAACAACACAAAGGGAGGGATATTAACTAAGTATTAACCAACAACACAAAGGGAGGGATATTAACTAAGTACTAACGGGATGAGCCAACAGGCTGGAGCCGTATTCCCACACCTGCCCTGCCAGACAGGTTTTCAAACTTTTCCTGAAGGGCAGCAGTTCTGTCTGTAGCCTCAATTCTGTTGGCAGGAGGTTCCAGAGGGCTGGTGCGGACACAGAGAAGGCCTTTCTTCGTGTGCCAGAGAGGCGGGCCCCTCTAGCTGAAGGCACAACTAGGGAGCCCCTCCGGTCTGCTCTGGTTGGATGGGCAGACACACTCGGGATGATGCAGTCTCTCAGGTATCCTGGCCCACTGCCATATAGGGCTTTAAAGGTCAAAACCAGCACATTGAATTGCACCCGGAGGCAAACTGGTAGCCAGTGCAGCTCCGGGAGTAGTGGGGCGGCACGGGCATAACGTCCACATCCCATCACCACCCGTGCAGCTGCTTTCTGAACCAGCTGTAGCCTCCGAATGGTCATCAAGGGCAGCCCCATGTAAAGTGCATTACAGTAATCTAGTCGAGGTGACCAGAGCATGAGTGACCATGAGTAAGGAGTCCCGGTCCAGGAGTGGGCGCAACTGGTGAATTACTCTTTGAGTAAAAGCCCTCCTGGCCACGGCAGCCACCTGCTCTTCTAGCAGCAGACGCGAGTCCAGGAGGACCCCCAAGTTGCACACTGGGTCTGTCTGGGGCAAGACTGCCCCATCCAAGACTAGAGGTGGTAGCTCACTGGATAACCCCGGACCCCCAACCCAAAGCCACTCGGTCTTGCCAGGGTTCAGCTGAAGCCCATTGTTCCCCATCCAGACTCCAACGGCCTCCAAGCATCCAGACAGGACTTTGACCGCATCACTGCGATCACCATGGGCCGAGATGTACAACTGAGTGTCATCCGCGTACTGATGGTACCACACCCCGTGGGAATGGATGATCTCACCCAGCAGCTTCATGTAGATGTTACAAAGGAGGGGAGAGAGCATCGAGCCCTGCGGCACCCCATATTTAAGGGGCCTAGGGCTGGATCTCTCACTCTCCAACCACACTGACTGGGTACGGCCCTCCAGAAAAGAGGAAAACCAGGACAACACAGTGCCCTGGATCCCCAATCCTTTGAGCCGTTCCAGAAGGATACTGTGTTCGACGGTATCGAAGGCCACTGAGAGGTCAAGGAGAGCAAGGATGGTCAGATGACCACCATTCCGCTCCCGCCAGATATCATCAGTGTGACCAATGCCATCTCCGTACCATGTCCAGGCCTGAATCCTGATTGAAAGGAGTACTTCAATTGCCTCCAAGTAATACCCCTTGGTCTTAATGGGATATCTTTCTATGCAGAACTGTGTAAATATGCTAAATATTGAGTATTTGTCATTGAGCCTGATTTTCATTGGGAAACATGATTGTGCACTTTCAAAATCTGATAGATAAAATTAAAACTCTTTTCTGTAGAGTCCAATTTTAAAACTATAATAATTTTGTGTCAGAAATTATTTTGGGTTGAAAGGATTTTTGCTGGAGAAACTTTGCTCAGGGGAGGCTCCTTTCATGTCCCCAAAAGCTGGGACAGAGACGGCTGCTCAAACTGTCATGCATTACCGGAGTCTTGAACTGTTTACTTGCTGGCCTTCCAACTAATAAGGTGAGCTTCTTAACCACTCACTGAGCCTCCGCAGCCCTCTACAATTTTAAAATGAAGGGTCTGAGTGGCTTGAGAATCGAAGTGGCAATTAGAATTTTAGGGTAAGAAATATTTTCTGGCAGATGTCTTAGGTTTTTTTACATAATGATTAATTTTAATTTCAGATGACCAAGAAAATTAAAAAACTTGAAAAGGAAATAATAGTTTGGCGTACAAAGTGGGAAAACAACAACAAGGCTCTTTTGCAGATGGCCGAAGAAGTGAGTATTTCTTAAATTTCTCTTTCCTAGCCATGCAAAAAGGTATTCAACATAGATCACAACAATAAAAAAACTGCAAGGTATTTTTTCCTATTTCTTCCAAATTTAGAACTACAGTGGTACCTCGCTTAAAGAGCATAATGCATTCCATGGGATTTCTCTTTAAGCAAGTTTGCTCTTTAAGCGAAACACCATTGTAAGTGACCAATTGTGACTTCTGGTGGTGATGGGTGGTGGATTTAGTTGTTAAGTGAGTTTTGGGTTGGTTTTAGTTGTTAAGCAAGGCAACCATTCAGAGAAAATTCTGCTCTTTAAGCAAGTTAGTCTCTAAGCGAAGCACTTTTTATGCAAGGTTTTACTGTACTTTTATGTATGCCGCCTAATATAAAAGTGTCAGAATGTATGCTTCCTACATCAGGATATTAATGGGAAAGTTGGAGCTCAGTCTTACAAGGGAGATAGCAGGGCAGAGGGATTTGCGTCATCTTGTTTGCTGACTAATTGAGAAATGCTAAATGGGATTATAAGAGGGAAACTAGAAAGACATGTGGGTGCAGGCATTTAATTTACCATCCAGATGTTTTTCTGCCAGATCATGAGCAATCTTTTGTTTACTACAGAAAACAGTTAAGGACAAAGAATACAAAGGCTTTCAAATAAAACTGGAGCGTTTGGAAAAGCTGTGCAGGGCTCTTCAAACAGAAAGAAATGAGCTGAATGAGAAAGTTGAAGTCCTTAAGGAACAGGTTTCTGTCAGAGAAGCAGATGTCGATCTAGCTGTACATGTGCTACAGTCATGCACACTCAACTCTCATGGAAAACTGGGCATTTCTACCAATGGAGCGCAAGAAGGAATCCAACCAGATGCTGAACCAAGGATGGTGCATGAAGGCTCTGAACAAACTGTCTGCCTCAGTTCCATTCCGGCCACAGACATTGTTGACTAAAGCATAAAACACTGTATTGAGAGATATATTTTGTGTATAACTTTAACTGGTGGTGGTAACTATTAGTTTTGTGGTGAAAGTTTTCTTACTTTTTCTACCATATCTGTATTTTCTTAGAACAGAACAGAATTTGCCTGGTACAGGAAGCTGCATAGCAGCTGTTGAATAGCTTATCTATAAAATTTCCACAACTGTGTTGCACATTTGCCTCATTTTTTAAAAAACAACCTATCAAAGGATGCATGAAAATTCCTTTTTTCCCCCTGACCCTGTAACACTCACATGACCATATTGTTTAAATCTCATGTACAGATCCGACATCATGACAGGAATATATGGGACCAGACTTACACAGTCTTGTTGTTTTTAAGGAAAAATACATGTTTGTGTTAATTGAATTAAAGCTTAGTATTGAATCATACTTACCAAGTGCTACAGCAAACTATAATTGGGCATTTGATGACCAGTAAAAACTCATGACCCATTCCTTGGATTCATGTTTGTGTGGACCAAGCTGGTGAAAAAAAATCTTACAGGGTTTAGTATTGCTGTAGTTTATTTGCAGCTTCAATTTGCAACTGGAAAACAGGGTGTACAACTCATATTTCTCAGGATTGTCCTGCACACTCAGTTTACACTTCTAGACAACCACTAACTAACATTCAGATGCATTTTGAGTGCACTACTGCTGCTTCAAGAGAATAAAATCTTTTTTAAGAAAATGAACTGTAACACAAAGTCTACCTTTGTATACTTGCAGTTTATATGTTACTAAATGCAGTGAGACTTGAGTTGGTTGGTTACTAAAGTATATTTTGTTTTCTTTCATTATTTCCTGACTAGAGTTGATACCTCCATCAGTATGAAAAAATGGAATCCTCACTGAATATGGACATAATGAATAGTAGAACTTGTTTTGGCCCGTTTGTCACAGAACAGATAATTTGACAGGGCTCATGTTTTCAGGAAAACAGATGTACACTTGCTGAATACACCGTTAACAGTCTTAAATAAATTATCTTAATTCATGAGGGTGGAGGAAGAATACACTAATCTTTTCCGGCCAATTACTGCTTTTAAATAAAATATTTTGTTAGTGAAACATGTCTGTAAATTAAAAGTGCCTTCTGGCATCTTTATGTTACCTGATAACTTTGGCTTTTATGTTAATGTACAAGAGGCAAGGCTCCATCTTACTTCTGTTGCATTGTTGAACTTGTGAAAGTAGGTCCACTTGGTAAAATCCAGATCCCCTTTCCACCCATAATCTCATTTTTTAAAAATACATTTTAAAAAAATATGTAAATTGGAGCAAATAGCGTTTATTGTTTTGCCATAGCAGATAAAAGAGTTACAAGGATTACCAGTTGCTATTAACTTTGCCTGTCAATATTGGCTTTCTAGCTGTTCTTTTGAGAAAATAGGAATATCCACATTTCTGGTAACTAATCCCATCTTGATTGTTCAGTGATTGCTGATTTGAGCACATACTTCTAGGTTTTCTCCTTCCTTACTTACACTCTCCAGTAATTCGGTTTCAGATTGCTTGAACATTCAGGCTCTGCTGACATGACTATCATGTGAAATAGAGTTCATGGAAGGAGATAATGACTGAAAGAAATGTGTAGGATATTACACCACAGAAATCAAATTAATACCCATAATCTGATCTGGAAACTGGGCAGTTCTGTTCCTCACAGTTGTGTTTGCAGTCTGTTTGATATACATTCCAAGTCCCATAAAATAAGCATACCTGATGTACAGGGAGAGAGGAAAGGGCAGGCTTTGCCAAGCATAGCCATTTGGTAGTGTAATAAAGATGGAGGAAGATATAGTCTAAATATGGCCAGTATTTTCTGGCATACAAATGGAAGCAAAAAAACAAACTTTCAACCTGAAAAGTGCAACAAAGGGAACCTGAAGGAGCTTGAAGCAGAATGTAAGTTTGAACATCAACTACTAAGCTGGAATTTATTTTTCTGAACTCAGTTGCCTTTCTCCACTATAGACAATTGGCACGATGCTTCCTCTGTCAGCAGGCAAGTGTAGGCTTTTGGCTTCTGTTGCAATTAAAAACAGCTTTTAATCAACAGTAGTTGGAAACATCAGTGTAAGTATTGATTGCTGATACTGAAAAACAAATACTGTAATGGAATTTGAATGGTGATTGTGGCTATTTTAAAAAGGAACCAAAGTTACACACACAACTCTCTCCATCTCATGTCTTGAAGCTGCATGGCATTCCATACCTTGACCAGTGGGAATGCTAGTGTCGAAGTCCCACTCTTATCTGTCACCTATTGGGGAATGGCAGTGTCATTCTCCAGGTGATTTGTTTTGTGTGCCTCTTACACAATGCACGCTTACCACAGGTAGTTGCTTTATTGTATGTAATCATGTAGTTTATAAAATTATGCTTGTTGCTATATCTTTATATCCCTTGCAATGAATGCATCAGATGAGTTTAGTATAGACGGAATGCACTATTCTCCCTGTTGCATAACTAAGGGCATTTAAAGGCTTTACAGTTTTAAAGCTAATCTCACTGGTACCACCCACTTAACAACTTTTCATTTGAACCTCTCATAGGTTTTATCAATTTTAGGGCTGTATCCTACCAATCTGTTGCCCTCTTTCCAATTTATGTTACAGTTCAATTCTCAGGTGTTGCAGAAAAATCTACCTCTTCCGACTGTAGATGGAAATAACTGAAAAGTGATACAGAAGTTTAGTTGCTTTATTTTTACAAACCCATAACTGCTTTCATGGAAAAAGTCCTGAATAAATAGGCTTTTTTTTTTGTTTTGCTTTTCAGAAACATTTTGTAGAGATTTTTTCACGGATGTGAATCTGGAGTTTTATCTACTCAGTTCTGTATAGATTAAGTAAATCTGTGTGCTTAATGTATTAGACTCTTGTGTCTTTTATTTTTATGAGCTCCCAGATAAACTTTGCTGTTCTGATCATCGGACTTACCCTTAGGTGTTCATGCTCATCACTCTACTGTAGCATTAAGTGAATATGGGAACTGCTTAAAGATGTAGTTACATATTTATGCAGATGTTTAGGTTCAGGAGAAACCAGAAGTGTACTTGAGTGTCTAAAAGTAAAAATGCAACAAGAATGTTTCATTATGGAGTAAGAAATGCTGTGGTTTGCATAGTGATATTTTTTCTGAACCCAGTGCTTCTGCCTGCTTATTATTTAATGCTGGTGATAAATAAGGTCGTTCAGCCTGTCTGCATTTGAGTCTTCTAAACTGAAAGGTAATACTGTGGGGTCTGCAATGCTTGAATATGCTGCTCAGCAGATTCGGTAGTCTGAGTATTGCTTATAGGGGTGTTCCATCATGATATGGCCCATGAAAATGTTGGCCAAGAAGATTAGCGGAAAATGTAACATCTTGTGCCACCGTAAATACTTGGTTTCTGAGTAGAGTTGTGGACCAAACCCTCCCACTCTACAGGTACTCAGGCAGGTTTTAATGCAAGAAAACGGAAATGGAAACATAGATGTCGCCGCCTCTTTGTAAACTATTACAACAAAAATGAAACTTCATTTAAAAAAATACTTTAGCATTATTCTTATCGCTTCTGTTTGTTGTGTGGCGAACCCGATCAAAAGTGGCTGTAAGAGTGTGTTCCATTTGGTTGCTCTCACGTAGAGAGTATAAACTGATACTGGAGTCTCAGTGGGTTTTTCAATGTTCACAATTAAACTTAGGGAAATGTGATTCTCAAAAGTGGGCAGAGTTGAATTTCTTGAAAAGTTTGCAGTTAGCTGTATACAAGATTGTCAGTTTATCGGGGTGGTGTTGGTTAAGTTTGTTAAAACAGCAAATGGAAAGGATTGTTCTGTGGGTTAGTGCACACATGTGCACTGACTTTTGATAGGGAAGGATTTGGAAATACCGGTAAATATTGAAATATGATTAAGAGATTAACAGTGCAGAAATTAGTAAATCTGCTTAAATCATAGCATTAGCATACTTGTTCAAATCACTACCATGGTTTAGTGGTTTAGATGCTGAACTTGACAACTGGAAGGTCAGCAGTTCAGTACCCGAGTGCTGTATGACAGAGTGAGCTTCTGTCTCTGTCCCAGCTCTTGCCAACCTAGCAGTTCAAAAGCAAGAAATTGCAAGTAGATAAATAGGTACAATTTCAGTGGGAAGGTAAACAGTGTTCCATGCACTCCTGTGTCTAGGCATGCCTACCACATGTCCACAGAAGCAGATGCAAACAGCGCTGGTTCTTTGGCTATAAACAGATGAGCACTGAACCCTAGAGTCAGATACGACTGGCTTTCGAGCAAGAGCGACCTTTACCTCAAATCACAAACATATTTAGACAGTAAGTTGTATTGTGTCTACAGTGTATAACCATGGTTAAAACTAACTAGGGTATTTCTCTTAGATCTGTAGGTTGGCAATGTTGTCTGGTGTGGACCATTAAACAATAAGTCAGGAAAGTGTAATACCATTATGATTGCCATTTTCTAATCCACAGGCTTCCCAAAATCAATGTTTTCCACAAAGGATACTTTATTAGTAATGCTGTAAACATTAGTAGAACTTAGAATAAAACAATCACTGGAAGGGTTTCTCTCCCCCTCTCTTTTTTTTGCGGGGGGGGGGGGGGGACTACTATATAATAGAGATGCACCAGTTAATTCAGATAAGTTACCTTTGGCCTAAAATGCATCAAACACTAAAGTCCACTTCTGGGATTCAGCAAGTTTTGATACCAGTGTTTCAAGTGCAATGCAGATTCTTCAAGAGAACATACACAGAGCATGCATTTTGTGTATGGTTAAAATTTATCACATACTGCATACTCCTATTTTAAGTAATTTAATTTAATTTCTCATATTTCTATAGCCGCCCCACTCACAAGGACTCTGGGTGGCTTACAATACAAACTCCAACAGATAAAACCCCATTAAGAACAAGTAACCCCATTAAAACCCCTTTATGTAACAAAACATTAATATTCTTGAGTATTAAAATGCACTTGAATTGTCTAAATGACAATAGAATATGTAACAGAATTCTTTACTTGGACTTCTAGGCTTTGCTTTCAAAATGGATCAAAGATGAGGGCACCTAAGTCAGCTACAGTGTGGCAAGGGTAAGGGTGTTCTCACAAGTAATCTTAATATATTATTTTAATCTAGCAAGCCATCATATGGAAATGAATAATTGCAACACAAAGGTTAAAAAAAATACCACCGGGTTTAAAATTTCATATACAGGAGAAATGCAAAAAGGATGTAAACTTATTTTGTGAAAATAGACTTAGTTTTGCTTTTTCTGTTCTTATGTAGATGCTGTGCATGTTCTTATCTGCTAAGATCCTTTCTTACAGACATGGAGAGCAGTGTGTGGGACTTTTACAAGGTTCTGAAGCAAAACCAAAACAGTTTATTCAGGGATTTTTTACCCAGCTCCAGATTGACAGGTTGTTGGGTTTTTTTTTGTACCTACGTGGTTAAGACGCTGAAATGATGACTGGAAAATTGGCAGGTCAGCAGTTCGAGACCCTAGTGCTGCACAATGGAGTGAGCGCCTGTCTCTGTTCCAACTCCTGCCAACCTATCAGTTCGAAAGCAAGAAAGTGCAAGTAGATAAATAGGGACCACTTTGGTGGGAAGATAAACAGCATTCCACGCACTTCGGTGTTGAGGCACGCCTGCCACATGTCCACGGAAGCATCTGCAGATGCAGACAGCACTGGATTTTTGGCTATAAACAGAGATGAACACTGAACCCTAGAGTCGGATACAACTGGCTTTCAAACAAGGGTGACCTTTACCTTTAACAATTCAGAGCTGAATGTGGCTTTTTCCTAGGTGTCATTATGGATCGCCAATGAGAGGTGTATTGGATAAAGTGTTGGGCTAGAACTCAGGAGAACTGAGTTCGAATCCCTTGACCATTGGAGTCACTATCGTCTCACGTCTCACATCACTTTGACATTCCTCTCAGAATTGCCATTCAGTAAACGCCCACCCTTGTGAGAGTTTGCAGGCCACACTGCCTGGATTGATCTTTTTCCCAGTTCCCCTACATAGTGCTCATACAAGTGATACCTCATACAATGTCCAAACTTGGTTCCACAAGTTTGGCCTTTATACGGATTTGGACTTTGTATGAGGCATGCAAAATCCTAGCCACGATGCCTCATACAACGTCCAAATCCTTGCCGCGATGCCTCGTACAACGTCGTTTCCATAGAGAGACATTGTACTGTAACGACACAGACTTCAGGGCAAAGTCAAGGACAGGCAGGAAACTGACAGAACTTTAAGAAATCATTGTCTAAAAGCTAAATACATTACAAAAACATGTCAAACAACCCTGATTGTCCAAGAATCTGAAGAATGCTGCAAAAATCCCAGGAATGCTTCTAAAAATTCTGACGAAAAAATTCAAAAAAATTTCAAAATTGCGCTCAAAACCACTCCTAAACACTCTTCGCTCTGTGCAAAAACCACAAGAGCAATGCATACATGTGTCCTGCCTTTTATACTGCCCAGGCACAATGCAACCTGTGGAAAATCCCAATGCCTCATACAAAGTCGCAGCGACTTTATATGAGGCAACTTTTTTCAAGGAATTAGGCGATGTTGTATGAATTTGATGTTGTACGAAGCGGACTTTGTATGAGGTATTGCTGTAGTTTGAAAATAAGTAGGGCCCAGTTCTGAAAGATCCCTGTTTAGACAGCCACCTGATCAAATTAGTGGGCATATATTTATTTATTTATTTATTTATTTATTTATTTATTTATTTATTTATTTATTTCCCCTCACTCTGTAATGTATCAAACAATCACCATTGCCATCTAGTGGCAGTTTCAAAATCGGAGTCTTGATCTGTCTGTAGACTAGAGAAACCAGGACACAATTATTTAAGGTCTCTTATTAGTGTCTGATGTCTGGATAAAGCTCATCAGATATCATCTGTTTTGTTAATTTACTGAGCCAAAAATGCTTTCTCTTAATGCATAAATTAAAAAAATATGTTCAGAAAACTGACAGAAAGTTGCCAAATAGATGGCATAAATGTCGCCCTGGCCGTTGACTGGCTGACAACAAACAGTGAGGTATACAAGCCGAGTTTCAAGGAGAAAAGTTATTATTTTGAACTCTGACTCCCAGAATCCCCCAACCAGCAAAATTACTTTTATTTCAAAAAAATTGTTTTGCTTGTGTTCCCAACAGACGGTAGCCTAATTTAAGCAACCAAATTGTGCCTACATATCATGGTGTCTAATGCATAATTCATCAGTCCTTCTACCTCTGAATTGGTGCCAGATGTTTCTCTCACATTTGGAGTTGGGAAGAAGAATATGAAAGATCCTCCTCTCCATTGATATGTAGCTGTTGGTCTGAAAAGTCGCTTTCCAAAATGACTCAAAGAAAGGATGCCTTAGCCTTGCTACTTTCAGTCACAACAAGCGACTGCAAAGCAACAGGAAAGTGTTACACCCAGAGCAACACGACATGGGTTCACATTGCTCGTCTAATTTAATCATCTGGATCACACCCAAGCTCTATCTGGTACACCTATATTGGCCAAACAGCTGTTGAGGCGAAATCAAGGAAATGTAGCACCCTTCTTATATCACCAGCGAATGGTGTTGAAAGACACATAGACTGGAATCATATTGAGGTTTGGATAAGGTTTCTGTAAATTAACTGCTGTGAAGACGAGGTACTACTGCCTGCCTTGTGATATGCCCTACTGTGCAACTGAGATGAGTCCCAGCACTCTGCATAGACTCCAGGAGGGTCCCAGCCACTGCCTCTAATCCGGCAGGTAATATGGAGTCATCAAGACTAGTAGCCATTGGTAGTCTTGTTCTACATGAATTTGTCAAATCCATCTATTGTTGGTGCAATAGTGTACCCCCACTCCATCCTTTGCATCATTTACTCATTATAGCAGAAGTGGGCAAATTGACTCCTCCAGATGTCATTATACTGCATCACCCAGCAGCCAAGGGTGAAACATGAGCATGGCCACTGTTTTGTCAGTGAGTGCTGGCAGCTAATTAACAGTGGTAGAGAGGAAAAGACTCCATCTTGCCTTCCTACCCATGGAACTTGCTCCTTCCCACTGGGAACCATTTTGGCTGCTGCTGAACCATCCAGGGTGCAGCATAATCAGCTGTTTCTCTCCCGCACCCCAAACCTCAACTTTTCTGGATGGTTGAGCATTAAAGATGGCAGAAACTGCTGTTCACCCCTTTGAGCCACCACTTCTGGAAACACAGGCATCACCCTTTTCATGTGTGATGAAGTGAATGGGAACACAGACCTTGAGTGACATCATTTCAGAGCATACACAGAGTGCATCTCCGAATAACAGGACAGCAACAAAGTAGATCTCTTTCCTAAGAAGTAAACTAAGTTTGTAAGTGTGGCTCCAATAATACTTTTTATACATTAAAATCCACATTTAGACCCTTTTACACTTTCATCCAGACATGTTTTATCCTTTTTTTTGAACATTCAGGAAAACAATTGAAGTTCTCTCCCTCCCCCCTGTCAACTCAGCTAGAATCATTTTCTAATTAGCACTCAACCAATCTGTCTATCTGTATAGAGAGAGAATCCTGGCTATGGTCCTGTCTTGCTCTCAAGTTGGCTCCCATACTCCTCTATGCCTCCATTTCTTGATTGAGATTTGGGAAGCCAAACACTTTGGTGGCAGTGGCTTGGAAGGGAAAACACTCAACACTTTAAAAATGTAGAAGTGGTGGTAGATTACTTTATTCTGGTCTGAGTGGATTATAAATGCATAACATTTCTCTCCTTTGTTTATCTGTAGTATTTTTAGGATTGCCAGAGTCCACTAAACATTTTTCATGCCCTGCATTAATTTGAAGCACTGGCCATCCAGAGAAAGGAACAGAACAAGCACGAAGGAATGTTCTTATTCTTGTACACTGTTTATTTATTCAGCTCATGTATAATATTGAAAAACCTTTCAAATAAACCCCAAACACACTTTGCACAAGGGTTATGAATACGGCACATACATCAAGATACCTTCATGACTGCTGCTATCTGTTGTGTTTGTAGCAAGATAATCCTAGAAACGATGGACAGATTTACACCTAATGATAAAATGCGGAAACACTATTTCCATTATACGTTCATGCACCGGGGAACCCACTGTAATTTGAGGAAGAAAAATTGGTGCTTTCATCACTATCACTTGCAATGTTGTCACACAGAAAACACTGTAGACTTTTCAGTGGGAGTATATGTCTCATTATAAATGGTTGATTCCAGTCTTCTTATGAAATTCAGAGATGAGAATAGCATGGAAGTAATTAAATAATTTTAAGAATGCTTATGTATGGCTGTTTTACTTGTTACGCTGTAGATGGACCAAAGTAAAATTCTGCAAAATCTATTCTTTGACGTTTTAACTGCTTGCAAAATAAGAGATAATGGAGATTATATATTGTATTTAGGTTTCATGGATGTTCACAAATCATTCTGAGCGGGAATACAATTTAATTCACATTCTTTGCATTATGTTCCCTCTTCACCGCACAGAGCCAGAGATAGAAGACCCAGAAGAATTGTATGACAACTTTCAACAATTTTTGTTTAGGTTTAAGATAATCTCTTTAATTATTTGTTCTGAGTGCTGCAAGAACTGGGAGAGTTAACAACAACCAACTAATGTGTAACATGCCTTGTAATTTGTGTAGAGTGTCTGGGTAGATTGAAATTATTGGGAACAGATTTCTGTGTATTGCCATTCCTGATGTCTGATTTGCCTAGAGGCGGTTAGGGTCTGGATGGGGGACAACGGACTACAGCTAAATCCCGGCAAGGCTGAGTGGCTGTGGGTGAGGGGATCCTGTCCTCATAAGGAGTTATCACCGTGGGTTTGGGATGGGGCACCGTTGCCCCAATCCGACCCGGTGTGCAAGATGGGGGTCCTCCTGGACTCATGGCTTCTGCTCAGGAGCAGGTTACAGCCATGGCCAGGAGGGCCTTCGGGCAAGTGTGTGTTATTAATCAATTGCGCCCACTCCTGGACCGGGAGGCCCTGCTCATGGTCACCCATGCCCTGGTCACCTCCCATTTGGACTATTGTAATGCGCTCTACGTGGGGCTGCCCTTGATGACCATCCAGAGGCTGCAGTTGGTCCAGAATGCAGCAGCCCGTGCGGTAGTGGGGTGTAGTCATTTTGCCTGTGCCTCGCCACTGCTGTGGGAGCTGCACTGACTGTCTATATGTCTCTGGGTGCAATTCAAGGTGCTGGTTGTCACCTTTAAAGCCCTTCATGGTAACAGACCAGGATACCTCAGAGACCATATCATCCCTAGGACATCTACCTGTCCCACAAGAGCAAACCGAGAGGGCACCCTTCAGGTGCCATCTGTTGGGGAGGCTCGCCTCTCCAGCACAAGGAAAAGGGCCTTCTCGGTCGTAGCCACCACACTATGGAACCTCCTCCCAGTAGAACTACGCCTCCAGGCCCAGTTGCTACCATTTAGGAAAGAACTGAAGACATGGTTGACAAAATGGGTCTGGGGTCTGAGATTGTCAACAAGCTCCCCTTTTTAGCTTGTCTGAGGTTTTCCCCCTCCTGTAATTAATTTTTAAAAGGTTTTTAAGATTTTATATTTGTTTTTAGATAATAGATGTCACAGCGGGGGTGGGTGGGTAATATTGTTATGTTTTTATGGGTTTTTTAAATTGTTTTACATTACTTGTATATTGGTCTTAGTGTACACCGCCCAGAGTCCTTTGGATAGGGCGGTATATAAATCTATTAAATTAAATTAAATTAAATGTATGTTCATTAACTTTTTGTGCAGAGATTGCCCTGTTTGTCCTAGGTAGAGTGCAGAGATGGCATAAATCATATTAGCAGAAGAACAAGTAAAATTGCCCTTAATGTCATTTCAATCTACCTGGACACTCTGCACAAGACTAGAAAGTTGCCATTCTGGAACAGAAAAATTAGAAGACAAGGATCCAGAGAGAGACAGCAGAAATAAAATATATACATATGCTAGACACCCATCTCAAAGGTTTGAATATTAGTCAAGGCTTCCAGGGACATTATCAGATTTGATATGCTACAACTAACAGGTTGTTATATACTGCAATTTCTCACACCACCAAATCAGAGTAGGATGGTCAGTGACTCTTGTGACGGAATGAGGTATACCCTGCACTTTATTCTCGTTCAATATGGCGATTTCAGATCAGGGGGAGAGAGAAAGTATGTAAACATATTTGCCTCATGAGTTGCCTTGCCTCATGGTTTAGAAGAAATGAAAGCTAATGTGTGATTGACATGTCATATTGTAAGATCATTGGTTGGAATCCCTAAGGGGGAGGGCCAAAGGTGGACCCTATGGGAGGAGATATAACCCAGAGACGCACACACACAAGCCGACAGAGAGACACTCTCTGGAGTGCTGAGCTTTTAAAGCTGCCAAAATGTAGAGGTTTGAAAAAGGAGGGGGGTGTGGGCTATCCCTTGAACATGCAGCTTGCTTTATTTCTGTTTGAAATGCTTTCTAAGCTTTTGATGGACTGTATCCTGTATCTTGCTATGCTTTCAATATATTTTTAAAATGCCTGAAGGACTGGAGTGGTTATTTGGCTCGACACTATCTTATCTTCACGTATCTGATGCCTGGGTTGTCCAGCCAGGGGGCTGCAACTCAGAAGAACAATAGGGACTACTCGAGGGTAAGGCACCGTATTGTTACAACTCTTATCTCAGGACACCTCACAGAACAAAGGAGGGACTTGGTGTTCTGCCTGGGTCACTCACACCATTGTATACTTTTACACAGTATGGTCAACAGATGCTAGGTCTGAAAGGTAAACTCATTAGCAAATGTGCAATGCCACAATGTTTGTTTTACATCCATCTACTAACAAATTACAACTGAACAGAAACAAACTTCACAGCAAATCAACCCCAATCAGGGATCTTCTCTTATTACCAGTTATAAAAAGCCAGTATACTGATTTGTATACTTATCTGTTATACCAGTGATGGTGAACCTTGGCACTCCAGCTATTCTTGAACTTCAATTCCCAGAAGCACTGATCAGCAGGAGTGCTGACTTGGGCTTCTGGTAATTGAAGTCCAAGAACACCTGGAGTGCCAAGGTTGGCCATCACTGTATTATTATACTAACTAACCCTTGTGTGCCTATGTACCTGATGTGTATAAATTGATGCCATGAAGTCTCACTCTGATGTCCGATGAAGTGGGCTTGATCCAGGAAAGCTAACATTAAAATACAGCAGTTAGTCTTTAAGATTCCACAATGTTTTTGTCTTTTTGTTTTATTGACTGAGGCTAAGAAGCCTCTTAAAATATCCTGACTCAGCAATATAGGAAATGGCCAAATGAAAGCAGAATTTTCAAAGCAAGTGGGAACTGAATATGAAAAAAGATTCTTTTAGGGACTTGAATTTGGATGTGTGAAAATGATTTATAAAATCTGTAAATTAGAGGCAGATATATTATTTGCCTGCTTCAGCTGGTGGCAGTCGAACCTTTGAGACTGTTATGCTCTTTCGTCACAAGGGACTGACCACAGAGCCAGTCAACCCTTACAGCTATTTTGCAGCTTGGGAAAAAAATAGAAAAGTACATGACTAAATGCTTAAAAACAGTTAACCGCAAGACATGGCTGTCGCAGAATGTTATGTTCAAATAGAGGAAATAAGAAGGTAATTGCTTAAGGTCAATTCTAGTGAATAGTAGATGACACTAACCAAGACAATGGATAGGAACAATGGGAAGGGGGAAACATGGATGTGTTGTACCAGTGTAAGGTGTTTGTGCACAGGTATAAAGGTTGGCTGAAAATATTCATTTGTGACTCCAATCTTCTGGGCATGCATGAACCTTGGTTGAAAAATCTTCCTTTCGCCTCCAAGAAACTCCTGACTGCTTTTTTCCTTTGTCTTCCAAAGGACTGGCCCTTTTGGAGAGTTTTGGGGTGCACCTCTCTCAACACCCGAAAGGGGGATAAAAGAGGAAGCAAAGAAGACATGCAGCCACCCAAACCACCTTCCTGTGGTTTTTTGATGCCCCCGCTTAATGTCCAAGGGACTGCGGTGGCTCAGTGGTTAAGAAGCTCGCCTTGTTAGCTGGAAGGTCGGAAAGTCAGCAGTTCAAGACCCGCGAACTGCGTAAAGGAATGAGTGCCCATTTCTGTCCCTGCTCCTGCCAACCTAGCAGTTTGAAAGCAAGAAATTGCAAGTAGGTAGACAGGGACCACTTCGGTGGGGAAAGATCTTGGGGACATGAAAGGAGCCTCATTTGAGCATCCCCTGCGCGGAGTTCCTCCAGCAAAAATCCTTTCAACCCAGAAAGCACCTTTGTGTGCTTCTAAAAAAAAAAAACCCACCACCTTTCTGTGGTTTTTTGCTCTTAGCTTAATGTCCCTTAGCAGTGTTGTGCAGGAGAAATGCAAAGATTAGAACAGAACACATGGGGGGTGCCCTGAGTGAGAGAAGTCAACTCTGCACATGCTCAGAGGCAGCATCCTGGGGATATTATTGCCTTATTCCAGGCTTAAGTTCGAGAGTGAGTGTTCCTCTAGCTCAGGGGTGCCCAAACTATGGCCCACGGGCACGCTCCAACTCCTAACACCAATTCATCTGGCCCACGCCACTCCCAGAAGCGGAAGTAAAACACACCCGTACAGGCACGTTTTTACTTCCGCTTCCAGGAGCGATGAGGGCGGTGCAGGCTGGATGAATCGTCATCAGGGGCCGGATCTGGCCTGTGGGCCATAGTTTGGGCACCCCTGGTTTAAGCAGAGAAGATGGCAGCTTAAAAACCCTGTTGCAGAACAGATTGCATGGTGTGTTTTCTTTCTTCTTGGAGGACCCACGACCACGTGACCAGCACATGCGGCCCGAAAATGTCGAACCTTGGCACTCCAGCTGTTCTGAAACTTCAATTCCCAGAAGCCCTGACCAGCAGGAGTGCTGACTTGGGCTTCTGGGAATTGAAGTCTAAGAACACGTGGAGCGCCATGGTTCGCCATCACCGCAAGTCTAGCTCCGTGATGGTGAACCTTGACACTCCAGATGTTCATTTCCCAGAAGCCCAAGCCCTGGTGAATCCACACAAATGGGTTTACTGCAATTGATCCGGCCCGCGCCACCCTCGTCGCTCCCAGAAGCTGAAGTAAAACGCGCCCGTATGGTTAAGACTCTTCTGGGTAAACTCTTCCTCCATACGGGCACGTTTTACTTCCGCTTCCGGGAGTGATGAGGGCCGGATGAACCGCAGTAAACCCATTCGTGTGGATTCACCGGGCCTTGGGCTTCTGTGGGAAATGGACATCTGGAGTGCCAAGGTTCGCCATCCTGGGTATAGCAACCTTGAGCTTCTTTCCCCCATTATGTGCTGTTTTTAGAGTAATTCTTGCACTTTGTATTATTGTATACTTTGTTATCTTTTGTATTATTATTTTTTGGTATTTTGTATATGCTAGATTAATTTTACTTATGGTTTGCATTGTTTATTGATTTTTGTACTGAATTTTACTTTTGTACTGTTAAAGGTATTTACTTATTTTTGTTAAAGTATATTGTATAATTTATGTATTATTGTTTACTGCATATCATGTTTGTATATTGTTATTTATTTTTGTCGGAAGCCGCCTTGAGGCACACTTGTGCGAGTAAAGCGGGGTACAAATCTAATTAATAATAATAATAATTGAGGATTCCGAGCCCAAGGAGGTTCCCTCTGGAGGCAGAGAAGGCCGCGGCCGCCTCCCCGCTAATCCTCAGACGCGGGGAAAGCTTTGGCGACACAATCCACCTCTCTCCGGGTTTTTGCCTTTCCTTCCCCCTTTTTTTTTTTGCAGCAGCAACTGAGGAAAGGCCCAAAAAAGATAAAAACGGTCCCCTCGCTCCTTTCCTGGTTTTTTTATTTATTTCTTAATCGCCTCAGAAAAGCGGGAAGGCTGAGAGGAAGAGGAAGCGGGGAAGGACGAGGCAGGCGAGGGAGCTCAAGTACTCCTCGCTTTCTCTTCGTCCGTCATAGAGGGACTGAGACATAGACACGCAGGGGGCGCACTGCAGAGGCAGAGGCAGAGCCGCCGCCGCTCCACCTTGGAGTAGGAGTAGGAGGAGGAGGTGGGCGAGCAGCGAGAGCTGGACTGTAAGCCCTGCTCTCTCCTCCCGCCTCTTCGCGCCAATGGAGCCGCTGCCGTCTTCAGCAGCAGCCGCCCTGCAGCCAGCCGCAGCGGCGGCGCTTTTCCTGGCGCCCAGCGAGCAGCCGGGCTACGCCGAGCTTTTCGCGCTTTGCGGTGGCGGCAGCCCCGCCGCCGCGCCCGAGGCGGGAACGGGACCTGCCGTCGCCGTCGCCGCCGCCGCCAAAGTGGCGGAATTGTTCCGGGCGTCGCAGCTCCCAGCCGAAGCCCTGCACCAGGTAAGCGGAGAAGGCAGCGACCTCAGCGACGCGTGACCCCCATGGTAAACGGAGGGCTTCTGGGCATGTGCAGAGTGCTTTCACCCCACCCACCCCTGGCATCGTGATAATCACCATGGCTTTCTGATAGGCGAGAGCTTTCTGGGTCTAACAACAACAACAAAAAGTTTTAACCCTGACACTTAAAAAAAAGGCATGCAAAAAAAATATTACTACTTCGTCTTCTGCCGTATCCGAATCCGAATATGGGCGATCCTCATGGCGACCTAGCAGTTCGAAAGCAAGAAATTACAAGTAGATAAATAAGGACCACTTGGGTGGGAAGGTAACGACTGGAACGTCGGCAGGTCAGCAGTTCGAGAGCCGAGTACTGCAGGACGGAATGAGCTCCCGGCGGCCGTCTTTGTCCCAGCTCCTGCCAACCTAGCCTTTCGAAAGCAAGAAATTGCAAGTAGATAAATAAGGACCACTTGGGTGGGAAAGGTAACAGCGTTCCGTGCGCTCCGGTGTCTAGTCATGCCTGCCACATGACCACGGAAATGGTCTGCAGCAGCAGACAGCGCTGGCTCTTTGGCTTTGGAACAGAGATGAGCACTGCACCCTAGAGTCGGATATGACTGGCTTATGAGCAAGGGAAACCTTTGCATTTACCATGTCCTGAGAATGTAATGCAGTGGTTTTTCATTTGCCTTCCGCATCGCAGCATGACCCCCGTGCCACTGATCCAGCGCCTCCAGTCACTTTCTGGTCCTGAGCCCTTTTTGGCACGCAAAGTCCACATCGGCCCCAGGCCTGGATGGATGAAGCTGCTGCCCTCCATCAAGATGGATCCAAGTGGGATTTAATCTACTTGGGGACCATCACCCTTCCCTGTGGACTTTGCCAAGGCTGCTAGTCCTCAGGGTGGTCGAGTCGCTGGTTAGTGTTGAGTCACTCTGGCAGTAGGGTCTACGCCAGGGATTCTCATCCTGCGGCCCATGGGCCGGATGCGGATTGATGTTGCAGAATGTAGGATGTTTTTATCTATTCTAGGGTTTTTTTAGGAGCCTTGATGAGCAGAAAATGATGATTAAATAAATGCTGTAAATAAATAAGAGGGAAGAATCAGCAAAATCCAAAAATCATCCTGGCCGAGAGGTTATAGCCATGGTTATAGCCATATTTAAAACAAAGTCCCAAAATAATGGCTAATGACCAGGGATTCTCAGCCTGTGGGCCAGATGAGGCCCACGGCACCATTTCGTGTGCCCCCCACCTCCACCACACCAGGAAGTGCCATGTGGTGGAGGAAATGCAAAATGGCCATCCGGCCCCCAAAGGTGGCACCCAAAGGTGTCTAAAGAGCATGGCCCGGCTCCTGGCTTAAAAAGGTTGAGAACTCCAGGTCTTCTCTATTACCATAGCAGGATAATCTGGCCAGACTGGCACAAAACTAAAACTAATTAATATATTTCCATAATAGACCTTCTTCAGGTTCAGATGTTGGTTTGGTGTAAGTTCCTCATGCCATATGGAAAGCACTTCGCTTGAGATTTTACCATCTCTCTCCTGTACACACCTTTTTACCCCAAATACGGGTTGAGGAAGCAGCAAAGGATCGAAGGATTTGTTTACTCTAAAATTGTAGCTGCTCTCCTCTACCCATGCCTTTCGTTACATTGGCTTTCTTGCCACCCTGTGAATAAAGGCAAATGAGAGTTTAAGACTTGTTCCCTATCCATTTGAGGGTAAAAAAAAAGAGAGACCTTTTCTGCATAGAGTTGTAGAAATATTTTTGAGTGCTGCGAGTGTGTAAAAGTGTATGCCTGCAGTGGCTCAAGCGGCTAAGACGCTGACTGGGAAGCGGAAGGTCAGCAGTTCGATTCCTGAGTACTGCAGGACATCTTCATCCCAGCTCCTGCCAATTTAGCAGTTCAAAAGCAAGAAATTGTAAGCAGATAAATAGGGACCATTTCGGTGGGAAGGTAACAGCGTTCCGTGCGCTCTGGTGTCTAGTCATGCCTGCCACATGACCACGGAAACGTCTGCAGAAGCAGACAGCGCTGGCTCTTTGGCTTAGAAACAGAGATGAGCACTGAACCCAAGAATCGGATACGACTGGCTTTCAAGCAAGGGAAACTTTTACCTTTACTGAAACTCCTATAAGCAGAATTGTTTGTTTCTTTTTAACAATTTATATCTCACCTAGTTTCTTTGAAAGGAAATGTTAGGTGGCGGAAACATCCACAACAGTGACATTTAAAACAGTTTTAGAAACCCCCAGTTATACATGATAGCAATGAGATCAGTTTTTTAAAAAATAAATTTTTATTAAATTTTTCAAACATATACAAAAATACAAAGCAATACATCATAAAAAGACATATAATACACAAAAATAACTAACATACCAGATAATTGATCTAAGACATTTTTATATCTTTATATTTCAAATGCATTGAAACCTCCCTTAAAGGAAAAAATAATGATTATTTAATTGTGATTTAGTAGTTAACTTCTAACTTTATTCAGGAACTCTTCCTGAGATTCTTTATTAATACCACTAAATCCATTTCTCATTAAGCATGAGATCCATTTGTAAGAACAGCTTCAGACTTAAAAAAAAAAAACAATAGGTGGAAGTGGAGATAACTTTTACAAATAGCGGTGTTAGTCTGTGTTTCAAACATACCAGAGAATAAACAAAACAAAAACATTGAAGCACTTGAAGGATAACTGCTGTGTTTTAATATTAGCTTTCATGGATCAAGTCCACTTCGTCAATTCCACTTCATCAGGCCAGGTCTGATGAAGTGGACTTGATCCATGAAAGCTAACATTAAAACACAGCAGTTAGTCTTTAAAGAGGTAAATTGACTTTCTTTGTCCCATGATAATAGGACTGCAGTGGCTCAAGTGGCTAAGACGCTGACTGAGAGGCGGAAGGCCAGCAGTTCAATTCCCGAGTAGCGCAGGACGGAATGAGCTCCCGTCTTTGTCCCAGCTCCTGCCAACAGCAGTTCAAAAGCAAGACATTGCACGTAGATAAATAGGGACCACTTTGGTGGAAAGGTAAACAGCGTTCCATGCGCTCCGGTGTCAAGCCATGCCTGCCACATGACCACGGAAACGTCTGCAGAAGCAGGCAGCGCTGGCTCTTCGGCTTTGAAGCAGAGATGAGCACTGGACCCTAGAGTCGGATACGACTAGCTTTCGAGCAAGGGAAACCTTTACCTTGAATAGGGAGCCAGATTCTGAGTTTGGCTGAGAAGTTGCCCCGCTGGAGACCACAACACTTGTGCAACTGCTCCATTTGTGTCTTTTGTGAACAATATGCGTTTAACATTCACAAATTTAAAATTCACATACTGTACTTTTAAAACTCATATAGTTTTTAATCAAGTAATAGCTTACTAAATGCACTGTAGTCACTAATTTCTTCTCATCAGGAACTGGATTATAATGGAAGGCTGCTTTCGCTTTGTGCTGTCTCCTCTTACTTCCTCTGTTTCCCCTGAAGTCCACAAGGAGAGGCAAAAACAAATAAAATTGTTGCAGCTGTACAGACACACACTGGGTTTTTTTTTTAAATTGTTTGCAATAGGCCCGCTCTCCTGCCAGCTGCAAAAGTCCTGTAATTGTCTTTCTTTTTTTTGGCAACAAAGCATATACTTCCCTCTCAAACTCGGCTCATGAACCCAAACATCAACTCTTTGTTTAAAATAACCATAGCAAGCAAAAGAGGTTGTTTTATCTCCAGTTGGAGAAATAATAGAGATATATTGTTAAAAATGTATTGATTTACAGGGGTTCTCAAGGTTTCCGTGCCGTGGACCGGACTACTCACCCTCCGACAGCTGAGCAGGCTGGACACGTCGTCCCCCCTGCCGTAGACGCTGCTACAAACTGCAGCAGCCACATTTGTGCATGCACGGGTGCATTTACGGCTGTCATAAATGTGCTCGCTTCCGCTTCTGGGGTCATTGCTGTGGGCCGGATGGAATGGCATCACAGGGACCGGGGCCGACCCATAGGCTGTAAGTTGTGAACCCCTGATTTATACTTATAATATCACTATCATTTTGGGTTACACAGAAAGAGCCTCCTTGAAGATTGTGATGTTTTTGAACCACAATTCGGCATCTCCTGGTAACGGCAACCTTGTGTTGCTGGTTAATCTTTTTCACACTGGGCCAGGCAGAAGGAGCTGCAGAATGAACTCACCAAAAGGTAAAGGTTTCCCTTGCTCGAAAGCCAGTCGTATCTGACTCTAGGGTTCAGTGCTCATCTCTGTTTCAAAGCCGAAGAGCCAGCGCTGTCTGCTTCTGCAGACGTTTCCGTGGTTATGTGGCAGGCATGACTAGACATGGGAGCGCACGGAGCGCTGCTACCTTCCCACTGAAGTGGTTCCTATTTATCTACTTGCAATTTCTTGCTTACGTACTGCTAGGCTGGCAGGAGCTGGGAGACAAAGACGGGAGCTCATTCCGTCCTGCAGTACTCGGGAATTGAACTGCTGACCTCCTGCCTCCCAGTCAGCGTCTTAGCCACTTGAGCCACTGCAGTCATCCCGAACTCACCAAAAGGTGCCTTCATTTTGGCAGTTTTATATCTGGCCTAACACGGAAGAAGAAGTATTGTTTTTGGACGGATTCAAGATCGACAGCCTTTGTGGTATGAATAGAATATAATCCATTGAGTTGCATGGTAGAGTTTAAGAGAGTCAAAGTTGTTGTGTTGATCCTGGAAGCTATCAGTACAGTGGAAAGTTGCGCACCTGCTTTGACTTCAAAATAACCAGAGCTATCAGAGCAGAGAAAGGAATGTGACTGGGCAGCATTTGATCGCCCCCATTCCTTATTGCCTGCCCATCTCACAGAACCAGGAGGGTGAGTTCTCATGAAAGTTGGCACCCACAAGAGGTTGCTCTCCTGATAGGCGTTCCTAGTAAAGGTTTCAGTTTCCCTTGCTCGAAAGACAGTCGTATCTGACTCTAGGGTTCAGTGCTCATCTCTGTTCCAAAGCCGAAGAGCCAGCGCTGTCTGCTTCTGCAGATGTTTCCGTGGTCATGTGGCAGGCATGACTAGACACCAGAGCACACAGAACACTGTTACCTTCCCACCAAAGTGGTCCCTATTTATCTACTTGCAATGTCTTGCTTTTGAACTGCTAGGTTGGCAGGAGCTGGGACAAAGACAGGAGCTCATTCCGTCCTGCAGTACTCAGAAATCGAACTGCTGACCTCCTACCTTCCAGTCAGCGTCTTGGGGGGGAGGGGGTCTTCCATCTGAATTACGGGGAGGCCGGGGGTGTTGGGTCAAAGATTATGTAATCCATTTGGAGCTGTTGTGGTTTCGAAACATGGCACATTTTAGGTTTAAAAATGGTCTGGGAATTTTGATCCGATTTGAGATTATTGAATTGCTTGTGCAGTCTATTTCTATTTCACCAATAGTGAAAAGCTTTAAAAACTATAGTTTCAATACAAAAGCTCTAGAGTATGTAATTTTAAAGGGAGGGGGGTTCAAAGCAAAAAAGTACAGTTGGATTACATGGGAGGGTTTCAATTTTTCCTAAAAAATGGATCACATAATTGTTGAATGGCCCCTTAGCCACTTGAGCCACTGCAATCCCTGAAGGTGTCCCTACTGATTTCTTTTGGATGGATGTGTTGCCAAGCAAGTTTAGGATTGCAGCCTGGCAGCACAGTGTACATAAAATCCAGTTTATGGGTCTTATAGTTCTTATTCCTCTGTGTTCCCAGCAGCTGGCTAATGTGCTCTCACTCTGCAGATCCAGACATGGTCATATGTTCTCTGCCCTAATTTTTGGCTGTGGATTAAGGCCAAAGGGTCTCTCTCGACAGTAAAGCCTGGCTCAATTATACTTCTAAAGCAGAGCTGTGTAGGTAGCAGCTGCAGCTGCCCTGGCAAATTGATTGCATATCAACAATTATTTATTTGTGCATTTTCTCCCTCAGTTTTGTTTTAAAAGCAGGGGGAACCACAAAGGTTTAGTCCACAGTCAGGATTAATCCATAATAAACTAGCATTTTTTGCCCGGCAAGCCGGGCAGGTTTATTTTTATATGTTGGTGGTCCCCCTTCTCTCCCCCTCTTTTTCGCGTGCACTTTCCCCTTCTTTGTCTCTTTTACCCCCTTCTTTCTCTTTCTTTCCCTCCCACTTTCTGTCTTCCTCCTCCTCCTCTCTCTTCCCCCCCTCTCTCACACGCTTTCCCTGTCTCTCTCTTCCCCCTCTTCCCCCAGTCTCTATCTCTCTCTTCTACCCTTCCTCTCTTCCCTTCTCTCTCCTCCCTTCCTTTATTCTCTCCCCCCCCCCCCGCGGGGAAGGTGCCTGGAGCGCTCTTTCCGAGGCCAGCGCCGGCATTTATCACCGGAGCCGTGGGGAGATAAGGTGTCCCCCCTCCTTCCTGCAACCCCGCTGAAGCCACGGTGAGGCCGGCGCAGGCCTCACTTGCCGGGATCGCAGGAATGGCTTCCCTCCAGGAGACGAAGTGTCTTCTGGAGGGAAGTGGTTGTGGCGCTTCGGCGGTTTTTTTAACCGCAGGCGCCGGCTTTCCCAGCGTTCTCCATGCTCGCGCCCTTCAGCCTGATTGGCTGAGGGATGGCGCGGCGCAGAGGACGCTGGGCCTTGTAGTTTTTTATCTGGTTTGTGGGGCGGTTGCCCCACTCTCAGCTGGCAGACCCTTGCGTCAATGCTCGCAGGGTCTTAAGGTAAGTGTGGCCGGCTCGGTACGGGATGGTTGGGCCGGGTGTGGACGTGCATGCCGGACACGTACCACGCAGGGCCCTTCTTATAGGTTAAGATGATAATGTAGACATCTATACTTCATTATTCTTCCAAGCACTTGTTGCACATTAGAGGACATTTTAAGTATTTTCAATGTCTTTTTTTAATGTTATTTTTGTATTTCTGTTTTTACAATCAGACACTGAATAACCTTGGAAGCATGATTCTAATAAGCCAGAAAGAAGCTAAAAAGATGATTAGGAGCCAGCTAATTGGGCTCTGATGGTTAAGGGTCAAAAGTTCAGGTTACCCTGGATGTGGAACTGATTCCTCCTTTAAATATTTGTGAGGAGACAGTTTGGTCTCAGAAATCCTGAGATAATGTTTATAGAAAGTTCTAGAACAGAACACAACTCTTGTCTATTATTAGGTAAGGGAAAACACATGGAATACTGTATATTGCATGCTAATTCCCTGAACATATGTGACAAAATATCCCTTTTTTGGAGGTCTCTCACTCTTACTTTCTTTAAAACAAACCTGGTTTTTCAGTCTGTTGCTTTGACCCTTGCCTTGCCAACCAAAAAATGGGAAAATACGGGATGGGGCTGATCTAAATTACCGTACATTACCGTACGGGGTTCTGCACATGCGCAGACTGGGCAGAGTTATGTGCGGAGTCTGGGGCGGAGATTTTCCATGAATATTTATGAGGAAAGACCCAGAAGTAATCTTTTTTTTTCCTCCCAGGAAAGACCCGGAAGTAACCTTTTTTTTTTTTTAAATTTTGTCCCAGGACGGAACCGGAAGTGATATTTATTTTTTTCTTTCCAAAATTACTGCAAAAAACTACCGTACATCTGCGTATGGTAACCGTACATCGTATGGAGGGCCAAATCTTGCTACCTATGCATGTACAATGTTTCATTTTATGAAGCTTCTGCTGGAAAGTTTGTACCATGCATGCTAATTTCTTATAACAAATTGGCTGTTTCTCCCTCTTGAAAGGCCTTTTTTTTAGTACAGTATCAGCATTTCAGGCACTGTAGCCTGGATTTTTAAAACAGCAGGTGAGGCCAACTGTTCTCTTTCAAGATTAGCAAGATTGGTCTTTTTTAAAATTTATTTTAAATCTAGGGAAGTGGTTCCCAATGTGAGGCCCACATCCCACAGGGTAACTTCAATTCCCAGTCCAGAAGCCTAAGCCAGTATATTGGCTGAGTAGTGCATTGAGGAATTGACTAAGGCTTCTGGGTATTGAACATACCTGTCAACCGCGGCTCCGGAAAATACGGGACCTGCGCAGAACGGTTCTGCGCAGATCGCCTTCTACGCATGCGTAGAAGGCTTTTACGCTTGTGTAGAACCCTTCTACACTTGCGTAGAACCCTTCTACGCATGCGTAGAAGGCTTCTATGATCCCCTTCTGTGCAGATCACCTTCTCGCATGCGTAGAAGGGTTCTATGCAAGCATAAAAACCTTCTACGCATGCGTAGAAGGCGATCTGCGCAGAAGGGATGCGCAGTACCTCTTTCCCCCCCCCCCGCCAATTCCGGGGTTTTGACAGCTGCGGGCGGGAAATGGCGCAAATCGGCGCCGAAAATCGGGAAATCCCGGGCAATCAGGGAAGGTTGACAGGTATGGTATTGAAGTTCAAAAACCAAAGGTTGAGAAACACAGATTCTTCTAGGCCGGATAATTTGGGGTTATCTGTTTCTTAATGGGAGAGTTAAAACAATTTTACTTTTAACAGATCATAACTTGAAAACCTTTTGTCCATACATCCCCAGTTTTGGGCCAGAGTAGGAGCAGATCATCTGCTACACCTGTCCCAAATTTGGTGGTGATCTGAAGCCTGGTTTCAAAGTTGAGATTTTTTTTTGTCTGCCCCCACTTTTAGAATTGCTTTCTAGGATGTTTATTTGCTCTGCTACACTATCACTATTTTAAACAGGTGCTGACATATGCTATCTCTTTCTGCATGCTATCTATCAAAGAATGCTGTGATGTGGAAAACTTTGCAATCTCTGCTGTAGTTAGGCTAAAATGGTTCTTGTTGTTTGCTATTGTAGGGAGAAATACAATGCCGATTACAGGAGTCAAATGAGCAATGGAGATTAGTGTCATTCCAGTTTAAGATTTACCGCAGAATGGCCCTGAAGGCCGCAGCAGTTCAGAAAGCATCAAAACAGAAATTAAACTGGGGAAAATAATATATTTTGTGTTTAGAAGAGTGGTATGAATAGGAAACTAGTCAAAAGCATGGGGAAATAAATGCTTTTTCGATTTCTGAGCAGTGTGTCTGTAAAATGTATGTTTATTAAGAATTGATAAGCTCATTGGTCTCTTAGATCTCTATGCAGGATATTATAGTCTTCTAAATTTTGTTCATATTCTTTCTTTTTCAAACTTAAGCAACACATTTTATATTTTAAATACTCTAGCAGAAATCAGGTAAATATAAAAGTTTATTCTCTTCTGGACTGTTGTATGTTATTTTTATGCCTCTTTTTGTCCCCCAAAATAAATATCATCGTTCATTATTTCTTCCATAGATAATATTTCGCTTTAAAAACGGAAATGCGAAATGACAGTTTTGTGTGATAACTCATTGCCACAGGCAGGGGAAAAACATCCATTTTAGGAGGTAGCAGCCAGATGGTATGAAATAGATAGCTTATTTATTTTGAAATAAAGTTGCTAGTTCAAATAGTTACTGATAAAATAATTTATTATTAGCCTCTAGCATTGAAATGTTGTTTTGCTTGAAAGAGTGAGAATGAGAAGTACAGGTACCTTAGTTACATTCCTTTGCTACCCTACCTACCCTGCCATAATACATACCTGTCAAGTTTTGGATATGGAAATAAGGGAAATTTCCCAGCAAATACGGGATACTTGACAGCTATGCTTATCCTTTGCTGCCCTCCAATGGTGGCAGTAGGGCATTGCAGTCTAATTAATACGGGGTGATGGCAGGGAAGAGGATAAAATAAGGGGTTTCCCCGGCCAATACGGGATACTTGACAGCTATGTATAATAGGCAGTTTAAAATGTGTGACTTCTCTGAAAGTAATACTGTACTCTATGTGTGTCTTATTTAGGTGGACAATATATTATTGTTGTTGTTTTTGTTGTATGCCGCCCACTCGACAATGTGACCCATGTTTCAGCTTTATATTTACTGCTATCCTTTACTCTGCCACCTGCTGAGTGAAAATGATGAAGTTAAGGGACATTCATTCTAATTTTACATAGGTCTAGTCACTTTCTTATTAGAAACAAAGAAATATATGAAAGTATTATTTTCTACTGCAAGAAAAATAAAATTGTGAGTACAGTTGGTAGTTGTGCTTTTCTCCTAATCTTGTCACTCTCACTGGGGACTAGAAAGGCCATTGGATGTTGAAGTAGAGGGTGATCCTGAAGATGTCTATTTGGAAAGGAAAAAAAATGGAAAGCTATCTATGCCTGCTAATTGTGTACAGAAATAAAGCAAAGCAAAGCAATCACGCTTATATATTGCCCCATAATGCTTAGTGCACTCTCTGGGCAGTTCACAATTTAGTATTTTGCCCTCAACATGCTATGCTGGGTACTCATTTTACCGATCTCGGAAGGATGGAAGGCTGACTCAACTTTGATCTCTGGACAGGATCAAACTAGCAACCTTTTGGTTGCAGTATAGCAGTTTAACCACTGTTTTTCTAAAAGAAGGAAAGGATAAACACGACAACTGCCATTTTAAAATACCAGTGCCCTTTTAAAAACAATAAAGACTAAAACTGTGCTTCATTTAGAATATGTTCAAAGATGATACCGTTCAGAGTGGATGAAATGTAATTTTGTGTGTGTGTCGCTGCATGACCATAAGTCAATTCAAAAACCTGACACAACTGTGTTTAGGACTGTTTCTGTCTTTCACACATGCATGCCTACTCTAGGAGAGATGCTCAAAGTGACTTTAATTAACATTGTAATTTTCCCCTCAAGATTGTTAAAAGATCATTTAATCCAAGCCAATATGAAAAAAAATATACATTTGAAAGTTGTCTTATTTATATGTACACCACATATTTGTTATGATTTGTGGTGTTAATTTGCACCTGACATATAGCAACTGCAATAGGATTTCCGGGGTATGTGAGATATTTAAGCAGTGGTTATACCAAGACACTTCCCTACCCAATGAGTTTCTGTGGCTGAGCAAACATTTGAACCAAGATGCATCATTAGACTACACAACACTGGTTCCCATAGCCCATACACATTTTTAGAATTTGGTTAATTCCACTCAACAGTGAGTTAATATAATGAAATTAGAATTGCATAATTCTGTAATTGAGTGATTTTAGCTTGAGGAGATCTACACCTTAGAGCAAAAGTAGAGTCGTAATTGGTGTAGTAATTTTGTTCTCTTATTACATGTAAAGGTTTATCTTCAGACTTAATCTGAAATGTTTGCTTCAACAAAAGGGAAGATTATATTTTAAATGGGTGACAGGTGTAATTGGATCAGTCAGTGAATATTTCCAGGAAAGTGGAGCTGCAAACTTTGTAAAGCTGTGGAACCGGTCTGTGACTGTCATCAACTTGATAGCATCATCCGGCTTATGTTCATTAAAGCTTATTGAAATGCTGATACTTAATGTATTAATTGCTTGTCAACAGGTGGTCACTGTGGCTTTTGTGACATTTATTTATTATAGCTAGTTACATGTGATTTAATGTTGGGACTGCAAAGAAGCAGTGCACCTGCTATTACCATATTGTGATCAAGGAATGCATCTTTCCAAGGACACACAGATCTTACAAAAGATGTTTTATATACACAGTGTTCTGAGGCATCTGCCATGGCAAGACTGGGTGTAATTGAACCAAAATGACTAACTAAAAAATATCCCATGAATATAAAGCAGTACTAAAAATGAAAATTATCTCTTTAATTCTAGATTGCTAATTGTTATTAATTTATCTTTAAAAATTGATTTCTGTTGTTTGACAATGATTTTTCTTATTACCAGCATTGTAGAATAGTGCCCAAGATATGGCATGTTGTATAAATAATATTGGTTGGAGATGCTTATTCCATTGTTCAAACCATAATTACTTAAAGGGGGGACACACACACCAAATGCACAGTTACAGGGTAGAGGACACTTTGCTCTGTAATACTACGTGTGAGGATCTTGAAATTGTAGCTCACAAGCTTAGTGTGAGTCAGCAATGCAACATGGCTACAAAAAGCCAGTGCTGTTTTAGGTTGTACAGTATTAACAAAAGTACAGTATAGTTTCCAAAACCCGTAAGGTACCAGTCCCCCTCTATTTGGCAACAGTTCGACCATATCTAGAATACGGTGTCCAGTTCTCTTTAAAAAAAGATGTCAACAAACTAGAACAAGTTCAGAGGAGAGCAATAAGGATAATGAGAGGATTGGGAACCAAATACTGTATTTTCTGGCGTATAAGACTACTTTTTAACCCCGAAAAATCTGTGCCAAAGTCGGGGGTCGTCTTATAGGACAGGTACTTAACTGCAGCTTGTTTCCCCTTGCTTCATATGTCTGGCGCATATGGTGGGGGGTGCCGCGGCCGAGTCCCTGCTCTGTGCGGGGAGTATGAAGCAAGTGGAAGGAAGCTGCACACATCTTCCTGTACCTCAAGGAGGAGAACATGAGCGTGGATTGGCTCTCCACCAGAACCTGCCCATTCGACTCGGAGGGCTGCGCGTCTTCGGGTTGAGTGTGGGTTAATTTTTATTTGGTGTGCATTGGAAGAGAGGTAGTCTTACACGGCAAGTATATCCCAAACTATATTTTAACTGGAAAAGTTGGGGGTCGTCTTATACGCCCAGTCGTCTTATACGCCGGAAAATACGGTACTTCAAGGAAAGACTGAAGGAATTGGGCATATGTAGCCTTGAGTAAAGGTGACAGAGGGGGATATGATAGCAGTTTTTAAATACTTGAAAGATAGTCATAAAGAGGATGGGCAGAGTTTGTTCTTGATTATCTCAGAGTATAGGGCACATTATAATGGGCTGAAACTACAGGATGCCAGATATAGGCTGAATATGGGGGTATTGTATAATGTTAGAGCAGTATGACAATAGAACCAATTACCTCAAGAGGTGGTGAGCACTCCAGTGCTGGAGGCATTCAAGGGAAAATTGGACAACTATCTATAGCAGGCTTCCTCAACCTTGGCCTTCCAGCTGTTCTTCAACTTCAATTCCCAGAAGCCCTGATCAACAGGAGTGCTGACTTGGGCTTCTGGGAATTGAAGTCCAAGAACAGCTGGTGGGCCAAGGTTGAGGAAGCCTGATGTATAGACTCCTGCATTGAGCAGAAATTAGACTTGATGGCATCATAGTCCCTTTCTAACTCAGTCATTCTATGATTCTATGAATATAAGCCATCAACTGTTTAGTATGCAATACATCTGAACCATAGATCATCATGAGTACTGTATTTTACACACACACACACACACACACACACACACACACACACACACACACACACACACACACACACACACACACCAATCTCAGTCTCCAGTTCTGGCACCTTTAGGAATGAGTTAGGTAGCTGTGTTGGAAAGATCAGGATCTTTCTTAAAAAAGACCTTAGGAGAGATATGGTGGTACCTATGGTTGGACAGTATTGAATCAGACTAGATTTTAACTTAGATCAGTCACTGGCTTGCCATTCGATAAGGTAGATATGACCCTACTTCCTGTCTTGAGGTAGAAACATTCTTATATCTCAGATAACAGTTCCATTGTTTTCTTCTTCTCTCTGCTTAATTGATCATTTTTTCACTGCCAGTCTTTGCTTTATGTGTTATACTTAATTAGGATACTAAGTCAAATTATTGTGAACAGATGTTGAAAAGTATGTCAAAGGAAGCTACTGGTAGCACTAGTGTGACTTCTGGTAGGTAAGTGAAGTTGAACTTTGTACTTTATGCTAAGTGATATTTGTTTCTTGAGTTTTTCATTGTTTTCATTTCAGATTTTATATCAATGTTATTTGCCAATGGGTAAATATAGTTTTTATTTATAATTACATGCATTTGTATTAATTTCTGAAAAAAGAAGATTTATTTGATTTTTAAAATAAATTTTTATTGTCTGTTACACTGGTATAATGTGTAATTTTGGAGGTGATTAATCTAAGAGTCTAAGTTAAGAAATCATCATGGATATTATATGTTGCATACTGAGTGGGTGGCTCAGCATGGAACTGATAATTTCTGTGGCGATTTCTCAACGGGGCATTTTGTCCCCAAAAGTTAAACCATTTGTGTTACGCCAGTATAGCTAGGTAAAAGGATTTGGACCATTATACTTTGTCAATATGACAAAAAAAGAGAATACTAAATAGGGAAAAGTCAATAGAAGATGACTAACCATATTACATAAGTATGCCATTGTAAAATCACTTCTCTTTGCACTTACAGTGTTTATCCTCTTTATGAGAATATCAGCAAGTTTCCCCAACAGAACTTTCATACAGTGGTACCTCATATAACGATTTTAATCCGTTCCATGGGGCTCATTGTTGTACGAAACAATTGCTGTACGATACATGCATCATATAGCGATTTTCCGTATGGGATGCATTGTACAATGATTTTTTTTGCTAAATGGTTTTTCCCATTGAAAAATTGTTGTATGATTTTTTCCCATAGGGAAAATTGTTATGTGAGATGCCATTCCCCCAAAAAACCTAATTGTTATGTAATTTCGTTGCTATATGGGGCGATAGTTGTATTAGGTTCCACTGTATTTGTATTTGACAACATAATCCTTAATGTATGCTGGCTGGATGAGGATAGGATACTGATGTTCCTTTAAGGCAGCTACTATGACCCAAATATAGGCTTCATCAAGAATCACTATTGTCTAGCCCAGGGGTTCCCAACCTTTTTTGGGCCATGCTCCACCCAAGCATCTCTAAAATCGCGATGCCCCACCCTGTGACATATAATTCTTATCCTTCAAAAAAGTGAACTCTTATTTATGTGGAGGAAGCCTAAAAGACCATCCACTGTTAATAACTTATCCTCAAATTGCCCCACCTTAAAAATCAAGCAGCCCCCCTGTGGACTATGTGTTCCACATTGGGAACCACTGGTCTAGCCCCACAGATAGTGAAGCAAGAACAATGCTGCCCCAAAGATTAAAAGTGACTGGTGACGTATTGGAGAAGTGCAACATAGTCAAAATCCTGTCTGCACCAATAGACTGGTTCACCTAAAACTGTTACAAAGGATAGGTTTCCGACGGGTCTACAGCTCTTCAAGAGGATTTAGGCCAGTGTATCACAACCAAAGAATAATGGCCATGTGTATTCTTGGACTTAATAGATCAGCATTGTTTTCTGAATTGAACTATATTGAACACCTTATCTCTTATCACTGATTCCTGAAGGGTCTTAGATGTGACTTCTAAAACAAGCCTGTGCTTTAACTGTTTCTAATGTTCTCCATTGTTAAATAACATGATTCAGTTCTTGATGTATTTTTGAGATTGTATAAAGCCAGTTGGTGTTCTTTTGGGGGGGAATTTTGGGACTGTGTAATCCTGGGAATAATAGAATTTTAGAACTGGGGGGATCTCAAGGCACATCAAACTCAAACTCTTGCCAAAGCAGGAACTTTACAGCTAAAGCATTCCTGATGGAAAGGCAAGTCCAGTTTCTTTGTAAAAATTTCCCATGAAGGAGAGTCCATCACTGCATGAGATAATCCGTTGAGTGGCATTTTATTGCACAGAAATTATTTTTAATGTTTAGTTGAAAATGTTTCTTTTACTTTGAAGCCATTGGTTCAGTGTTTCCCAACCTTTGCTTTTTGGACTTCAGTTTCCCAGAAGCCTAAGTCAAATCCCCAAAGCACTAATCAGCCAATATACAGTAATACCTCATACAAAGTCCGCTTCATACAACATCGAATTCATACAACATCGCCTAATTCCTTGAAAAAAGTTGCCTCATACAAAGTCGTGCGACTTTGTATGAGGCATTGGGGTTTTTCCAGGTTGCATTGTGCCTGGGCAGTATAAAAGGCAGGACACATGCGTGCATTGCTCTTGTGGGTTTTGCACGAGACAAAAAGCGTGTAGGAGTGTTTTTGAGCGCGATTTTGGATTTGTTTTGAATTTTTCCATCAGAATTTTTAGAAGCATTCCTGGGATTTTTGCAGCATTCTTCAGGTTCTTGGACAATCAGGGTTGTTTGACATGTTTTTGTAATATATTTAGCCTTCAGACAATGATTTCTTAAAGTTCTGTCAGTTTCCTATCTGTTTCCTTGATTTTGGCCTGAAGTCTGTGCTGTTACAGTACAATATATCTCTATGGAAACAATGTTGTACAAGGCATCGCGGCAAGGATTTGGACGTTGTATGAGGCATCGCGGCAAGGATTTGGACGTTGTATGAGACATCGCAGCTAGGATTTTTCATGCCTCATACAAAGTCCAAATCCGTATAGAGTCCAAACTTGTGGAACCAAGTTTGGACGTTGTATGAGGTATCACTGTACTGGCTTAGGCTTCTGGGAATTGAAGTCCCACTGTGGGGTGTGTGCCCCATGTTGTGCAAGTGGGATGTACAAGTGGGATGACAGCTTTGGATACTAGCCATTGTTCCAGGCACTAGCCAATGTGTGATTGGCCTTTTTCATATCTTTTTGGAAACTTGACAGAAGTGTTTCTTTTGAAGTTAGATGGCAAGAGCAAATATTAAATGTCTTTTAGGACATGGTAGGTGTTCATTCCTGTGTCAGGTCTGTCACATTTATCATGATTTTTACATTATATAAAAGGAGTGAGCGTATCTTCAAAAAAGCCCCCCGCCCAACACCAAGGTTCAAGTCCTTGCACTTTTAAATAAAGAATGTTGTTCTTGAGTTCCTTGGTTTTAGCCCATTCAAGTTTTAACTTGCAATATGTCACAGACATCCAACAAAACAATCGAGCATCTGGTAAGTGTTTCCAGATTTGTTTTTCTTTCAAATCAAGGAGAGAAGCATAGCTGTTTCAAGCAAGTTTCTCTCCTGTTGTCACATGCTGCTTGCCCCCTAGACCCAACTCTGGCTGCAGTCCAGAAAAAATACTCCAGACATTATTATGAACTTTAAAAGGAAAATGCATTGGGTTGCTGTCTTGTGTAATAGAGTTGAGTATTACGAAGTTTCCTTCATACTTGAAAGAGTGATGGCCCCTGGCCATTCTTTGAAAATGAAACAAGTGGTTGGGAAAAAAACACCACCAACAAAACCTTATCACTTAGAAAGAAATTTCTGTTTTCTGGGCCTGTCAAAATAAACCATAGCTGTGAAAATGACTTTTGCATGTTATGGCTAAAGGAACTATATAAAAGGAAAAAAAAGTTGTTCTGTTATATTCCATGTTTCATTTTATAAAGCTTGGCTCTTGAGAGTTTAGTGATTTAGAGCTGGCAAGCATTGAAAATATTTCTCCATATTTCCTGCCTTCATTTTTGCATCATATTATAGATTTGGGCCCAAATGGAATATAAATTGCTCACTGGCCTAAATCTGAGACTAATCCTTTTCATAGCTTTTGTAGAAAATCAATTTCCTCTGAGTAGTGTCAAAGTTTTTGAGGTCAGTTTGGTTTGGAAATGTTCCCAATGCACCTTTGCAGCAATATAAGTTCTTTCTGGTGTGTAAATTCATTCTTGTACAAGTTCTTATGTCCTACTAGCAAAGGTTGCCCGGCGTTGCCGGGCTGTTTTAAATGGTGTTTGAAAGTTGTTGTTGTTGTTGTTGTTAATGTTTGTAAAGAAGAGGTTAGTGTATAATTGTAATTTTAAAATTTTTTATTCATACAAATTTTTTGATGGCCTGTTATAAACTGTGATGAGTTTTCTTTGGTGTTTTGGTTTTATGGATGAAAAAAGAATAAAGGATGATATACTTTTTCGAAAAACTCTTGGGGCCTTTTGTGTGGGGCTATTGTGTCTTTTTGACTTTTTTATTATTGTGGGCAGCAAGTGGTGCTGGTAGGGGTTATTTTGTATTTTGACTGTTTTTTCTCTCGTGGCCTCTGGGTGGAGCTTCTTGCAGTAAGTAGTCTCTTTCTTTATTCATTTCTTTTCCAGTCGTTGTGGTGTGAGGTCGTGTGGTGGTGAGTTAGCTGTTTTTCTTTATTTGGGGTGGTGGTGGTGGTTGGATTTTGTGATGTTTGGCTGGGTGCTGGGTGTGTTTGGAAATGTTTGTTGTTGTTTACTTTTTTGGTGTTATTTTTGTTTGTTTTTGTGTATTTTTGAATGTTTTTGATTGTTTGTTTTTGTGTTTTTTTGTGTCCTACGGGGGGGATCCCCTCTTTGCCATCTCTCCTGGCTCTAGAAGGCTTGGTGGGACAGGCTCCTTTTGTCCCCGCAAACCTTCCAGAGTCATGGGACCCAGGAGAGGGGATCGAATCCATGCCACCTTCTGATATTAAAAGGGAAATCTCAATTGTGGATTCCCCTTTAAAATCAGTGTGGGGGGGGTTGTGATCCCCCTCTCCGCTGGCTTCCTTGGGTTTGGGAGGGTTGGGTTGAGAAAAGGGGTTTGTCTCCCCAACCGTTCAGCACCCAGGAGAACCATTGGAGAGGGGGATTCCCCCCCAACCTCCGTTTTTAAAGAGAAGTAACCGCTTGGTTTCTTCTCTTTAATATGGGGCGTGTGGGGGGGGGAAGGGAATCCCCTCTCTGCCGGGTCCCCTTGGGGTCAGGAGGGTTGGGGAGGGTTTGGTCCCCCCAATCCTCTCAACCCCAGGGGAGCCAGTAGAGAGGGGGAGCACAACACCCCCCCCTTATCCAGTGATATTAAAGGGGAAACTCCGATTAGGAGCTTCAGGCGCCGATGGGGAGGGGGGCTTTGGTTCCCGCGGTTTGGTGGACTTGCTCTCCCGGTGTTTTTGTTTTTGCTTTATTTTTTGGGCCCCAGCTTCCTCAGCGTTCTGCGCGCTCATGGCGCGCAGGACGCTGGGGCTTGTAGTTATGGGTTGGTGCTTTGTGTTTGTGCTGCGTTTTTTTAAAATGCTTTTCTTTTGATTGGCTGTGGCGCGTTTCCGAACGCTGCGCCGTGCGAGAGCCTCTCAGCCTGATTGGCTCTGGCGCGGCGCAAGGAATGTTGGGAAGTGAAGTTGTTTCCCTTTCTTCGCGTTTGTGGGGCTGTTGCCCCACTGCCGGTTTTCTCAATCCTTCATTGACCTGCGGACCCAGATCGGCCGTGTGCACGAAGGGTGAGTGCAGGCAAGTAGGGCGATGCATAGCAACCTATAGCCAGTTCCAACGGTTAACCCTTGGATTTATAGGTTAAGATATGAGAAGTTATTTTTTCTTTGTGTTTTTCTTTGAATATATTAGGAATAAATATGTTTTCTCAGTGTTATTCTGCAGAAGTCTGTGTCCTTCCCCACACCATAACAGTGTACTATCTCTTTTGAAGCCAATGTTTAATGTGTAAAATGTGGTGTTCCGCAAGTGGCCCCACCATAAAATTAAAACTATGAAGTGTCAGAGTAGAAGATACTCTGCTAGTGAATAAATGATTATGTTTATAAGACCAGGACCTTCCGTTGAAAATATTACCAGATTTGATTCTTAATACGGTGATTTTGATCAGAACGAGGCAAAGAGTCTTTAGGAGTGGTTGTGAGCGCGATTTTGGATTTTTTTGAATCCAAAGGCTGGACATTCCACCTTTGAAGGCAAACATTACTTTTTACGCCATATCAATTCCCCAGGGCCGGGTCCTCTCTGTCTGTTTGCATGGTTGTTTGGGAGTTGGCACATATAAACAAGACAGCAACTTTGCCACATTAACTGCTACCACCATTCCGTTTGGAAGTGGATAAGCCATCTTCCCAATACAGTAATACCTCAAAGTCTGCTTCATGCAACATCGAATTCATACAACATCGCCTAATTTCTTGAAAAAAGTTACCTCATAAAAAGTCGGTCGACTTTGTATGAGGCATTCAGTTTTTCCCAGGTTGCATTGTGCCTGGGTAGTATAAAAGACAGGACACATGCGTGCATTGCTCTTGTGGGTTTTTGCACAAGGCAAAAAGTGTTTAGGAGTGGTTTTGAGCGTGATTTTCGATTTTTTTGGATTTTTCATCAGAATTTTTAGAAGCATTCCTGGGATTTTTGCAGCATTCTTCAGGTTCTTGGACAATCAGGGTTGTTTGACATGTTTTTGTAATGTATTTAGCCTTTAGACAATGTTTTCTTAAAGTTCTGTCAGTTTCCTGTCTGTTTCCTTGACTTTGCCCTGAAAGTCTGTGCTATTACAGTACAATGTATTTCTATGGAAACGACGTTGTATGAGGCATCGCAGCAAGGATTTGGACGTTGTATGAGGCATCGCAGCTAGGATTTTGCATGCCTCATACAAATCCGTATAAAGTCCAAACTTGTGGAACCAAGTTTGGACATTGTATGAGGTATCACTGTATTTCAGGTCTTTAAATCCAGCCAGCCTAATGTGCTCATAATGCTCATTAGAGGACCCTGTTTGTATGATATGCAAATTTATATATTATGTTAACTAATATGTTTTTTCCTTTGCAATAAATTGTTGCATGGTTTTTCCTGTCCTATAATTAGACTTGGAATAATTCATACAATGGGTACTGATTTGAAGGAGTGTTTATAATGTCACGATTAGAGTGCTGGTCATGTGGCAGGAAGATGCAAGTTCAAACCCCTGTTTAGAGTATGGCTACACCATCAGTGATGTTGGGATCTGCTCCACTTATAAATCAAGTGAAATCAACTCATTTTTTGCTGCCTGCTTGTTGCAAAGGCTGAATCAATTCCCTCCATGGTTATTTTTTTCCATAGTGGATTTTTTTTCAGGGAAACAAAGAGACTCTGTGGAGCTCTTCCACTTTTTCCTTTCTGGAAGGAATCGGAACTCTCTTTTTCTGTGAGGATGAAAGGAGAGGTCAGGATACAGCCGCCTCTCCTCCCACCTGGCCATAGGGGAGCTGTGCAGGAAAGATTGACATTGCTATTCAGGGTGCCAGGGACTTTTCTCCTAGAAATCCTCCTCCCAATCAAACAGCTTCAGCCTCATCCATTACGAAGTTGCAGTTGCTTGTCCTAAGCACAAGATACATGGCTGCTGCCGCACCACCACCACCGATACCAGTCCAGCTCTGCAAAGCCACTCAGACCTCACAAAGGTACAGCTGCTAGTCTGGCTCCATGGAGGCCTTTCCTCTCTGGGACACTTCTTTTGCTTCTTACAGCTCTGTTCCACTCTGTGTGCAGAAAAGGGAGATTTCTCTGTTCTTGTTAAACAGTAGGAGGGGTTGGAGACTCTCACCCAAGGCCATACCCGTCAAGCACGGCTCCTGGAAATATGGGAACTGCTCCGGCCCAGGTGCGCATGCGCCGCAACAACTCATCTGCGCATGCACAGAGCCCCTCTGCACTTGCCCAGAACCCCTCTGCGCACGTGCAGAGCCCATTTATGATGAGCGTGCGTGCACAGTAACCCCTTCCCCTGCCGTTCAAATACGGGTGGTGGGAAAGGGGAGGAATGAGCAGAGAAATATGGGAAATCCCGGCCGATCCGGGATACTTGACAGGTATGCCCAAGGCTGCCTGGAGTGTAGACATATAACTCTCAAAGCAACTTAGAGGCCCAATGTGAGCAACTATTATAGTATGAAACATAATTGAGGCTGCACATTAAACCATAGCAGAGCTGAATTGCTCCCATTCAGCCGTTTCAATTTGTGACCCTTTGTCACAAAGCTTATATGGTACCCTATCCTTGGGTCAGTCTGTCCTTCTCATACAAACCTTATTTTCAGAATAAGATAGGGAGAGAAAGAAAGATCATCTGTAGCAACCATGTTATGTTCCTGATGCGTATGAATAAAAAATAGTGTTTCACCATGCGCATTGCGCTTCTGGTAGTATTCGTGTGAGATGGTTGTTATTTTTTTGCCATCGGTTTTTACTGACATTAAAGAACAACCCTCCCCTACAAATCCATGAAAATACCATGGGAAGCCCCCATGAGTGTCTCACTGTCTTTTAATTTGATGCAGGAGAAAGTGAGAGCAAGCTATTGCAATCGTGGGGAAGGGGGAGGGCAAGGTATCGTTGCCTTCAAAGACTCGAGAATGAATGTTTTATTATAACAAAAAAAAACTTAGCTTTACTTTTCTTTGATATGTTTGACTTCACATGCATACTGAGCAAGTGCCAATATAAACAAGTCATCTGATTCCAAAATTCAAGCCCCATTATCTGTGTTTTTGTTTCACTGCTATGGTATATTGGAAATGAGATTAATGGCAGATCTTGACAACATTAAAAATAATAATAAACTTCATTATCCAGAATACCACAGCCAGAACAATCATTGACCATGTTGGCTGAGAGATTTGGGGACTAGCAATCCAAGAACGTTTCTTTGACTAATTTTCATTCCTCCGTCATCTTAACCTAGTCTGGCTCTATGTAAGATATATTCTGCATACAGTTTGAAAAGAAAAGGGGATAAAATGAACCTTTCTCTGATATCTTTGCCAATAGGATACCATTCTGTCTCTGTATTCTGTCCAAACATTAGGTTCTTGTTCACAATATATATTACATGCTGGGACAATCAAGTGTTGAGGCACACCCATTTCTTTCAGAATAGCCCATAGTTTCTCGTGATCCACACAGTCAAAAGCTATTCTCTAATCCATAAAGCACAGCTAATCTTGTTTATTTATTTTATTCAATTTATATACTGCCCATCTGGATGACCTACCCACTTTGGGTGGTGTACAACATCAAATAAGACATAAGAATACAATATTTAAAATGTACAAATATAAACACTGTATATAAACAACAGTCATAATTAGTGATTAGGCCAAAAACATTCGAGAGGTGACGTACACAGAAACCAAAACAAAGAAATGAATTTTAAAAATTAGATGGCATTGGGGATGTCCTAAAAAGCCTCCCTAAAGAGCAATTTTAAAGTTGTTTCTTAAGTATCCCCAAGGGTGGTGCCTGGCACAGCTTCAGGTGGCAAAGAATTCTAAAGAGTCGGAGCCACCACCGAGAAGGCCTTTTGAAATTCTGTGGTGTAGCCAAATATCTAGATTTTAGAGGGTATATGACCTTGGGTTTCTCTTGTCAGCAATGTAAGATGTACAGATGACACCGTCTTACTGGCAAAAAGCAGCAATGAGTTCATTCATTCATTCATTCATTTATTCGATTTATACCCCGCCCTACTCGACCAGGGCCGACTCAGGGTGGCTGAAAAAGTTGAAAAAGAGTTTAAAGCAAAGGGAAATAAGTGCCAAAGCAGGACTGCCCTTGAACATCCAAGAAGACAAAAATGACTACTGAAGAGCTACAAAACTTTATCATTGATAGTGAAGAAACTGAAATGGCAAAATTATTTGAATATCTTGTTTCAATGGTCAATCCAAATGAAGATTACAACCAAGAAACCAGAAAAAAGATTTGTGATTCAGAATGGCAGCAATGAAGGAATTAGAAAATATCATCAAGTGTAGGGATGTGACGTTGGAGACTAAGATCATCCACACTCTTGTACGGTATTCCCATTCACTATGTATGGGTGTGAAAGCTGGACGGTAAAGATAGCTAGTAAAGGTAAAGGTTTCCCTTGCTTGAAAGCCAGTCGTATCCGACTCTAGGATCCAGTGCTCATCTCTGTTTCAAAGCTGAAGAGCCAGCGCTGTCTGCTTCTGCAGACGTTTTCATGGTCATATGGCAGGCATGACTAGACACCGGGGCGCACGGAACACTGTTTACCTTCCCACCGAAGTGGTCCCTATTTTTCTACTTTAAATTTCTTGCTTTCGAACTGCTAGGTTGGCAGGAACTGGTACAAAGACGGAAGCTCATTCTGTCCTGCAGTACTCGGGAATCGAACTGGTGACCTTCCGCCTCCCAGTCAGCATCGTATGGGCCTGAGAACCCAGATTCTCACCTGTAGAGTTTGCTAGGTACATCTTTTAGATTATTGTGTATAACATACCCTGTTACGTACGGCTGAATTGGACAGACTTTAGACTCCCAGGATAGACTTTGTTTTTGCTCGAATGTTTGAGTTCTATCAGCTACCGTGTTTCCCCGAATATAAGACACTGTCTTATATTTTTTAAAACTCCAAAATTAGCACAAGGTCTTATTTTTAGGGGATGTCATTTTTCCATGAAGAAGAATACCAGTCTCGATCGCGCTTCCCCACTCACAACCAAGGGACGCTTCCAGGGGAAACTTCTCTTGGTTGTGAGCGGGGAGGCAATCGAGACTCTGATGTGGCAGGCTTTCTTATGGGCCACGCCGGCCGCCTTACAGCCAGGAGGTAAGGAGGTCTTATTTTTGGATGGGGCCTTATATTTCAAAGGCAGGGGAAAAAAGGGTTGGTGTCCTATTATGGGAGGAGGTCCTATATGCGGGGAAACGGTAGAACTAGGCGCAAAATCATGGCTCAAGAAGGCATAAATAGGATGGGAAACCTGTTGGTGATAGTGTAAAGTTTGTGACATTTGTCACAGCTAATGGTCCCTAAATGACAAGTTACTTGCTCACAGACCCAGCCGCTGTCGGGTGGCAGGGTTCAGCAAAAAGACTGATAAAATTGTTGTTCTAAAAGATTATTCTAAAAACTTCATTATGACAATACTCTTGGCCATTCCGAAAAATCATCTATGTAGAATTAACTGGCTCCAAAAACTATAGTTTAAAATAAATAAGATAAAAGGACAAGGATATGAGAGCAGAGGAAAACTCAGCCTCACCTCTCCGTGCTGGAACCGGAAGTCCAGACGATGCAGTTCTGCTTTCAAGAACACAGGCAGGGTTACGCAGGGCCCTGCGTTCGCTTGCTAAGTATTGCTCTCAAAACCAACTTGTGGTTAATTAGTCGAAAACGAAAATAATGGCTTTTGCCAGAAAGCCCAAAATACATCGATGGCATTTAAACCACCAGGTACTAGAGCAGGTCCTTCATTACAGCTACTTAGGAGTGATATTTTAGGCTAATGGGTGCAGGAAGTTACATACAATGTATTTAGCTTCTAAAGCAAAAAAAAAGTGCGGCCGATATACAAAACTTCCTTCGGAGGAAAGGTGGGCATAATGTAGTTTCGGCCCTTAGACTTTTTTCAGCAAAGTCGCTTGCCCAAATGTTGTATGGATCCCCTCTGTATTTTGACTCAAACATAAATCCGCTTGAGGTCACGCAATCAAAGTTTCTTAGGACAATTTTACAGTCCCCTTGCAGTATTTCCAACACGGCTTTGAGATTAGAAACTGGAATGTATACAGTGCGAGCGAGACTGTTAGTAAATGTGGCTAATTATTGGATAAGAATTCTGTTTGCCCCATCTGGCTTACTCAAACTAGTGATGTCCGACCCTTGGATGCCACCATGGATTAGCTCTCTTGAAAGGACACTAACCACTTATGGCATTTCAAAACCTTATGTTCTTTCCTTAGGATCTATTCATGCTAGAGAGCTAATAAAACAAAGAATTCTCGATATACATCGCCAAAATGATTTAAGTAAACTAGTTTCCCCATTGTTTGATAGATCAACTTTCAATGTTGCTAAGCCCTTCGCATACTTGTCTTTAATAAGAAATCCCGTTCATAGACGTTCCTTCACACTTATTCGGTATAACATGCTTCCCTCCTCCTACAGGGAGGATTTCTTTAAGAAAGGCCTAGCACTCGAGCGTTTATGCCCATGTCAGCTAAATACGATAGAAACCTCTGAGCATATTCTGCTAGAGTGTCCCCTATATAATAAACCCAGGAGAGACCTTTTTAGTGTTTTCCCGAACTTGAAGTCTAACAATAAAGTCAGGACACTGAATATTCTTCTATCGGGTGAAGGGCAAGATACGACGATAGCGGTCGCTAGATTTGCATGGTATGTAACTTGTATTCGTAAAGGCAAGATAAAATCAAAGGAATAAGGAAAATGCTTCCAGATTACAACTTGACTGTCATAGAATATGTCTGCAGGACATAGAAATAACAACCCTTGAAATTCTGGTTGTATGTTGCTATTGTATATATAATCTGGTGTTCATGATTTTGTGATAGTTTTATTAGGTTGCCTCACTTGTCTCAAGCAGCTTGATTTTGTGATATTGTAACACTGGCCTTGGGCTGTAATAAAGAATTTGTTTGTTTGACAAGTTACCAGGAGATGCTCATCTCAGTTGTGTGCCATCTCACAGAAATAACTGCACATCCAACCATACCTGTCAACCATCCCGATTTAGCCGGGATTACCCCGTAATTTGACACTGATTGTCCTCATAACCCGCCCCGCGCTGCCAAAACCCCGTAATTTGGCAGCGGGGGAAAACGCTTTCCACGCATGCGCGGAAGTGCTACGCCGCTTGCGCAGCCCTTCCACGTATGCGTGGAAGCGCTATGCTGCTTGCGTAGGGGCTGCGCAAGCGGCATAGTGCTTCCACGCATGCGTGGAAAGCGACCTGCGCAGGTCCCATTTTTTTCTGGAGCCGCGGGTTGACAGGTATGCATCCAACATGTGGATTTCCACAGCCTAGTTTAGCCTTGGCATATTTCATCCTAGCCCATGTGATTATGTAAGTAGTAATCAAATTAATGATACTTTTGCACATAACCTTTCTTAAGTACTGTTGTGTTCTGTAAAGCTGTGCCTTTAACAATGTACCTAGCCATGTGGTAACAATGTAACCTTTCGGTGTGCAACATTATAACCTTCAGCTGTATCACTGTAACCCCTATAAGAGGACGCGAGCTAGTGACCACTAGATGGCAATAGCGAGCGTCCAGCTCTCATGGCTCAGATTCACCCTGGATCAGCAGCGCGGGAAGATTCCCGCCACCTCGACACCTGGACAAGAAGGGCGTGGCCTTCTATGATGTCACGCAGGCAGCAACCAATAGACTGTCAACGAGCCACATTCAAATGTATATCCAGCTGTATATATTGAGCTACCCATCCGCCATTACCACATGTTCCTCCGGATCATCATGCAATAAACCTGAGTTAAGCCAACCCTTCGGCTGTTTCATTGTCTTCGGTCCCATCCACTAAATTGGCGACGAAGGTGGGATATGGCTGCCCACGGGACCAAGACATGCGCCGGTTTCGAGATCAGGAAACCGGGAGACTGGGAGATCTTCGAAATGGACTTCCAGGGAGCACTGGTCGAAGCCGAAGTCACGGATGAGGCAAAGAAAAGGGCCATCTTCACCAGGATGCTTGGACAAGAAACCAAAAGGACCTTGGTGGACCTGATTGCTCCGAAGAGGGTGAGCGACTTCAAGGCCAGAGAGCTCCTACAGATGCTGCGCGAGTATTTCCGGCCCTCAACGGCGATGTTTCCCGCTCGGAGCGCGTTCTGGAGGCGAGTCCAGGCGCCCGGGGAGACGGTCGCCGCCTTCGTGGCGGCCCTGCGACTGGCTGCCGGCCTGTGTAAATGGGAGAACGCTGAAATCACCCTCAGGGACTGCGTGCTATGCGGCCTGAACGACGCCGAGACTCAGCGCACGCTAATGAACCAAGAGCCACCCCCCACGTTGCAGGAGGTCCTGAAAGCGGCACAGGCCGCGGAGGCCACAAAGGCTGGGGTGCAAGAGCTCCAGGACTGGCGGCCGAAGACGAGCAAGGCAGAGACATCGGTGCACGCAGCCCGGCGAACTTCGAAATCGTCCGCAGAGAGCAGCGACGACGAGGACGTCCGGAGGGTCCGGAAAGAGGGCCGGTGGTGCGACGGCTGTGGAGCGGCCCACGACCGCGCCAAATGCCCGTTCAGAAAGGCCAAGTGTCACAACTGCGGCCGCCGCGGGCACATCGCCAAAGTATGCAGAAAGAGGCGCGAGGCCCGGAGGAGCTCGGCAGACCGTTCGACGGGACAAGACTGCCCGACGAGACCCAAAGACGGCGCCCAGGCCACGAGAAAGCGGGACGGCGTGGGCCGCATCTCCGACGGCAGCGAGGACGACGCCCTAGTATTCAGCGTGTCCGCGGGACACCCCCGTTACTTTGTTGAGGTACTAGTGCAAGGGGTTCCCATTAGGATGGAAATTGACTCGGGTTCCTCATATTCAATTATTTCCCAGAGGGAGTTTTTGAGAATTGCCCCCCACACGCGACCCAAGCTCAAAGCGTTGAGGTCCACGCTACGGGACGTGCAAGGGAACAGTATTCCAGTGTTGGGGGTTGGAGAATTTCAGGTCAAATTTAAGAAGCACGCCGCGGCCCTCTCCCTAGTCGTGCTTAAAGGGGGGGATTGCAGTCTCCTCGGAACTCAATGGTTTCAGCCCCTGGGTTTGTTTATTGGGGGGTGCACGCCGTTGGGACTGACCCGGTGCAGGAGGTGTGCGATGCGCACCCCGAAGTTTTCAAAAAAGGACTGGGGAGATTCAAGGGGCCCCCAGTGACATTCGACCTAGACCCGGAGGTCCGTCCAATACGACTCAAACCGCGCCGGGTGCCGTTTGCACTCAAGGACAAAATAGAGGCGGAACTGGACAAATTGGTGGGCCAGGGGATCCTTGTTCCTGTTGATTCTGCGGAGTGGGAAACTCCAATTGTAACAGCACTAAAGGCCAATGGGGAGGTCCGCATATGCGTTGATTACAAGTGCACCATCAATAAGGCGATCCGCCCTAATGCGTATCCGGTGCCGGTAGTCAGCCATCTGCTTGCCAGGTTGCACGGGGGAAAGTGTTTCGCTAAGCTCGACTTGGCACAGGCCTACCAGCAGCTTTCGGTGTCCCCTGCCGCAGCTGCTGCACAGACCATAGTCACTCATAAGGGGGCGTTCCAGGTGACCCGCCTTCAATTCGGCGTAAATTCGGCGCCTGGAATTTTCCAGTCACTTGTGGAACGCCTCCTGAAGGGGCTAGAGGGGGTGTTGCCTTATTTTGATGACGTGTTGATAACGGGGGGAAGTCGGGCTGAATTGGCCAAGAGACTGGGAAAGGTTCTGGCAATATTCGAAAAGGCGGGGTTGAGACTGCGAAAAGACAAATGCGTCTTCTTCGCGACCGAGGTTGAGTTCCTAGGGTTTCGTGTGACTCCTGAGGGGATAAAACCATCCAAATCTAAGGTGGCCGCCATTAAGAAGGCCCCTCGCCCCACCTCCAAGGCCGAGCTGCAGTCGTTCCTAGGGCTGCTTAACTTTTACCACTCCTTCCTCCCCCGGAAGGCAGCAGTGGCTGAACCGCTACACAAACTGCTTAAAAAGGACGAGGCATGGAAGTGGGGCGACGACCAAGAGAGGGCATTTAGTGAACTGAAACATCTCCTGGCGTCTGATGCCATACTGACCCATTTCAACCCCAAACGCCCGGTGGTCCTGATCTGTGATGCATCCCCGGTGGGGGTGGGGGCGGTGTTGTGCCACGTGCTAGAAAACGGAAGGGAGGCCCCGATAGCATTCTACTCCAGGTCCCTGTCCCAAGCGGAGAGAAATTACGCACAGACAGATAGGGAAGCGCTAGCGATAATTGCGGGGACGAAAAAATTTCACGATTTTCTGTATGGCCGCCCTTTCACCATCGTGACTGACCACAAACCCCTGCTAGGGATTTTTACCGCAGATAAGCCCACGCCACAGATCCTGTCCCCGAGGATGCTTAGGTGGGCCATTTTCCTCAATGCGTATCAGCACGCGTTGGTGTACAGACCCGGGAGGGAAATTAGCCATGCGGACGCCCTGTCGAGATCCCCCCTCCCCCAGGATAGCAGCCACGTGGGCGGGGAGGAACCAGACCACCAGGTACTGATGATAGAGGTCCTAGACTCACCCCCAATATTGCCCGCCGACATCGCCAAAGCGACCGGCAAAGACAATACCTTGGCGAAGGTTTGCTCATGGGTGCAGAAAGGGTGTCCTGCGTCTTCCCCGGCAGCGGAATTCGACCCATTCTTCCGGAAAAAACTAGAGTTGTCCCTAGAGAGGGGGTGCCTTCTGTGGGGCCAGTGGGTAGTGATCCCCATGTCCCTACGACCGCGGGTGCTCAAACTGCTGCACGTCAGCCACCCCGGAATTGTGCGCTCCAAAGCACTGGCCCGTAGTTATTTTTGGTGGCCCCAGCTAGACGCTGACATCGAGCACATGGTCGGCACTTGTGAGAGTTGCCAATGCTCCAGACCAGAGGAGGCCCGTCTTCCCCACAGGGAGTGGGACGCAGCTAAGGGGCCGTGGTCCCGGATACACGCAGATTTCGCGGGCCCGTTCCGAGGAACTCTGTTTCTCCTTGTTGTGGATGCTTTCTCCAAGTGGTTGGAAGTCATCCCAGTCACGAGCACCTCCTCGGCCACGACAATTAAGCATTTGCGGAGAATTTTTTCCACGTTCGGCATACCCGACACCCTAATTAGCGATAACGCTAGTTGTTTCACGTCCGCTGAATTCAGGGCATTCACGGAGATTAACGCCATCCGGCACATCACCTCCGCCCCTTTCCATCCGGCCACCAATGGCCAAGTAGAGCGCCTCGTCCGCACCACGAAGGACGCGCTGCGGCGCATGGGCCCCGGGGATCTCAACCTACAAGTGTGTCAGTTTCTGCTAGGTTACAGGGTGACCCCGTTGGCGTCAGGATACTCCCCCGCAGAGCTCTTAATGCGCAGGAAACTGACCACCATCCTCACTAGGCTGGACCCCACGAGAGTAGAAGACAAGGGAAGGAACATCGGGCTAGAGGCCACAAAGAGTTTCAGCGTAGGCGCCCCTGTGCATTGCAGGAACTACGCCAGCGCGGGCCCAGCCTGGGTACTGGGCGTTGTTGTGGAGCAAACCGGCCCCGTGTCGTACCGCGTGGAGACCAGCACAGGCTTACTGTGGAGGCGGCATGCGGACCAGCTCCGGCGCAGGGTCCCTGATGAGCAGGGCGCAGACCAAAAGGAACAAAACTCAATGTTAGGGTTCTCCCCCACCCGTTCAGCCCAAGGGGGAGGAGAGGGGGGCCGCGAGTCCCCACCAAGGGGGGAGGAAGGGGAGTCTGTTCTCATAGATATCCTGCGGGATCTTTCGGAGGAGGAGGAACCCGACCCCATACATATCTCGCGGGATTCCCCCACAAATACGGATACCCCAACTGAGTTAGGATTTGATTTTCAGAGCTGGGGGAGTTTTTCGGAGTGGTCCCCCACCCGTCCAAGCGAGAAGAGGGGTTTTTCGTTAGCCCCGAGCGCCCCCGGTCTGCCCACAATGGAGTTTTTCCCTTCCCCTAAAGCCGCCAAACCACGGCAAGCAGCTAACAAGTCTCCCTCTCCCGTTTCAGGACAAGGGACCAGGGAACAAAGAAGCGGTAGCGCCCCCGGGGCAGGTCAGCCCACATCACGGCCCAAACGCACTTGCAATAAGCCATCTTGGCTGAGAGACTTCGTCTCATCCTAGGGGGGAGGGATGTTGTGTTCTGTAAAGCTGTGCCTTTAACAATGTACCTAGCCATGTGGTAACAATGTAACCTTTCGGTGTGCAACATTATAACCTTCAGCTGTATCACTGTAACCCCTATAAGAGGACGCGAGCTAGTGACCACTAGATGGCAATAGCGAGCGTCCAGCTCTCATGGCTCAGATTCACCCTGGATCAGCAGCGCGGGAAGATTCCCGCCACCTCGACACCTGGACAAGAAGGGCGTGACCTTCTATGACGTCACGCAGGCAGCAACCAATAGACTGTCAACGAGCCACATTCAAATGTATATCCAGCTGTATATATTGAGCTACCCATCCGCCATTACCACATGTTCCTCCGGATCATCATGCAATAAACCTGAGTTAAGCCAACCCTTCGGCTGTTTCATTGTCTTCGGTCCCATACACTAAAAGTACAGCAGTGTATTCTTGTTTCAATTACAGAAGTAAGTTACTTCACATCTGTATTTGCCCTAACAAATACAGATTTCAACCTATGTGTACTTGAATCTGGAGAAAGGGAATCTGGATGAAGAGAGGGAATGTGTATCTTCTGTGTTAAATAGGAAAGTATAGGGGGGAAATTAAATGTTATAAAGTGATAGAATGTTAGCTGTTGCCTATGAGTCGGGTTTCCCTGAGTGGGTGGCATAAAAATCTAAGAATATATAAATAAATAAATAAAAAAGTTTAATGTAGCAATCTTGCAGCACACAAAATATACACCAGATATTTGCACCAGTAGTTTATGTACAGTAATGAGAATAACACTGATGCCAGTTCTTTTTTGGTAGTGTATGTCTTGCACTCTCAGCATTTTGCCTTTTTTGCCTTGTAAGCTCTAAGCATTTTAATGATGGCATCTCTGTCCCTTTGCCTTTTCAAAATTTCAGATTACGGAATTGTGTGGTGCAAAGCGTGTTGGCTATTTTGGTCGTCCCCAGTTTTATGCTGCTCTGAAGCTAATAGCTGCTGCACAATCTGGTCTCCCAGTACGAATAGAGAACATTCAGAATGGTAATTTGCTAGATTAAATTGTTTTAATTTGTAGAAATGTATGTATTTTGTGTGGTGTTCATTTATCTGAAAGATTTATAAATCACCTTTTAGAGATAAGCTTCTGAAACGGTAAAATTCTAATAAATATTACAGATACAAAATCTCTAGCTCTTCAAAAGTCCTAATGTTCAATAAATAGTTAAAGCGAAAACTGTTTTTTTTTAAAGGCAGCAAACCTCCAACAGTAAGAATTGGAAAGTCAAGTTGTGTTTTTTTTTCATACACCCTTAGCCTTGTTTGTTGTCTACTTTCTTTTATAGAAGCATTTTCGAAGAATAGCCTTCAAATGTTTTTGCCAAAAATATAATTTTGAGGAGCAGTACTAAGCCCTTTATCCACACTTTCAAATATTATCTGAATATGGTTATTGAGGGGCTGCGGTGGCTCAGTGGTTAAGAAACTTGCCTTGTTAGCTGGGAGTCCGGCAAGTTGGCAGTTTGAGACCTGGGTACTGCATGATGGAGTGAGCTCCCGTCTCTGTTCTAGCTCCTGCCAGCCTAGCAGTTTGAAAGCAAGAAATTGCAAGTAGATAAATAGGGACCATTTTGGTGGGAAAAGATCTTGGGGACATGAAAGGAACCTCATTTGGGCATCCCCTGAGCAGAGTTTCTCCAACAAAAATCCTTTCAACCCAGAATAATTTATGATGCGAAATTATCATCCTGTTATCTGATCTAATGGACTCTGAATGTTTAGTTGTTAATTTGGTCTTTTAGTATAACAGTTGTTGGGAGGGTTGCTTGTTAGTCAAGCTGAAAGCTTCTAGATCGGGGTACCCAAACTATGGCCCATGGGCTGGATCTGGCCCACGGGCCATAGTTTGGGCACCCCTAGTTTAAGCATAGAAAATTGTAGCCTAAAATCTATTACATCTTGTTGCAAAACAGATTGCAAGCCTCTTTTTACTTCTGCTTCCAGTGGGAGGAACCACGTGAATGGCCCGTGACCTGAAAAGTTTGGGGTTTGAACACCCCTGTTCTAGATTGAAAGCTAGACTATAAGTATAAATAAATAAGAAAGAAACTGATCTTTGCTAGAGCATCTAGTATGACCCTCCTTACTAAAGTATATACTGTGCATGTTCAGACTTCAGTATCTCTTGATCTTCTGTATATAGTTTGGAGGTTTTTAGAGTTTTAGAGGTTTAGATTTTTTTAGAGTTTTAGAGCTTTTAGGGGTTAAATGTGTATATGTGGGGTGGGAGTATGTTGATAATTTTGTATAGTTGTATTTGTTTAGGTTTTGTTGGGTTGTCCCCCCCCCCCCCCCCCAATTTCGTTGTTCTGTGCAGGACAATGACAATAAAGATCTATCTATCTATCTATCTATCTATCTATCTATCTATCTATCTATCTATCTATCTATCTATCTATCTATCTATCTATCTATCTATCTATCTACCTACCTACCTACCTACCTTCCTACCTACCTACCTTCCTACTTACCTACCTACCTACCTACCTACCTATCTATCTATCTATCTATCTATCTATCTATCCATCTATCTATCTATCCATCTATCTATCTATCTATCTAGAAGAGACATTTGTCAGAAAATTCTAGAGAGCAAATGCCAGCCACAGTAGCCAGTGCTGGCCAATATAGTTCAATGGTCTGATTTCATACAGGGAAGTATATTATGTCCCTGTGTACAGTACAATATTTTCCTAATAATCTGGACTCGGGTAATCAGCCTGAAATGTTAAAATTCATCATTTAGAAGGTTACCCCATTGAAATGTCATTACACAGCAAGGAATCATTTGGCCGTCATGTGAAGGGAGATGGATGGATCACCATGCAGCCCTACCTGGTGCAGCCAGAACCTGGTGCAGCATGGGCTTCCAGGCTACTTAAAGAGTTCTAAATTGGAGGTGCTGGGATGAATGGATGGATAGATAGATATCCATAGTGTGTAGGCATGTGTATGTGTGAGAAAGAGAGTGAGTATGTTGGATAATATTTCTGATTTCTACTAAAACCAGTATTACTTTGATTTCTTTTCACATTGTTTGAAGCCTTAAATCCTCTTTTTCTATGATGATAGGGGGGGACCTGTTTTAATACACTATGGTTTCATCAGATTTTCTGATTTCTTTCTGTTATTTAAGAATTGCCTTTGCCTCGATTTATGGCACTGAAAAGTGATAGTGAAATAAGGTACAATCATCATCCAGCAGATGCCCATGGAGCAAAATTTCAGAATCCACAAGCAGCTCTTGAAATAAATTGCTTCAGAAGATTGGGTGAAGGAGAAAAACAGGTAAAACATCTTTACAGCTTTTAAAATTTGCCACACAGAAAGGCATTAGGTTTCAATTTGCTTACTTGTTCTGACAAAAAAAATTAAAGAAACAAATTATTTTATGGAATATCAGTACTAATCAGCTTATGCTACATATTTTCCTCTAAGCCTAGTGTATCTGTTTACCTAATGGTGTAAAAGCCCACTTGGAGTGCAGTGGGCTGTAAATGGCTATTTCTGTGAAGCAGATCTTCTCAGAATTTGATTTTTACCCACAGAAGTGTAACCCTTTACTTTTTGAAGCTAGTGTTCATTGTAGAACTGCTTGTGACCTCTTCTGGAAGGAGAGATCACCTACCTGGTGCAGCCAGAACTTGCTCTGGATGTCTGGATGTTTCTTGGCATGGGCTTCCAGGCTACTTAGAGAGTTCTAAATTGGACTGCAGTGGCTCAAGTGGCTGCTGACTGGGAGACAGAAGGTCAGCAGTTCGATCCCCGAGTACTGCAGGACGGAATGAGCTCCCGTCTTTGTCCCAGCTCCTGTCAACCTAGCAGTTTGAAAGCAAGAAATTGTAAGTATATAAATAGGGACCACTTTGGTGGGAAGTTAACAGCGTTCCGTGTGCTCTGGTGTCTAGTCGTGCCTGCCATATGACCATGGAAACATCTGCAGAAGCAGACAGCACTGGCTCTTCGACTTTGAAACAGAAATGAACACTGAACCCTAGAGTCGGATACGACTGGCTTTTGAGCAAGGGAAACCTTTACCTTTACCCTTAAATTGGAGGTGCTGTGAAACAAAGCCCTTTCATGTTAACAAACAAGGCAGCCTCATAGTTTGTTTTAATGTGCTTCTAAATAGATTAATATGGGGATCCATTGATGTGAATAGCTTGCCATGTTGAGCACTGTCCACATATCTTTGTGCTCCCTTGATCTATCAATTAGGCCTGCATGAAGATGGACAGTAGTGAATTTCAAACCAATCTGAAACAGTCTTTCAAAAATCTAGATCTTGAACTTTTCAATCTGAAGTGTAAACACAAACTTTTCTATTTGGCAGGTCAAAAACAATAAGTGAAACAGGGCAGCAGTGATAAAATACTGTGAAATACTAAACAATTCTGCCATTCCAAATATAATTCTTGCGCTATTGTGAGTCAGCCTTAATCACATATCGTATATTAGAATAATTACTAGAATCAATTGTCAGATAATGTCAAATACTGTGAATAGCAAATGTTAGCAAAATGTTCTGTGCCCATATTTAAATAGAATTTGTATCAATAGATTTTTTTGGGTGTTACTTTTGGAGTTCGGTTTAAATAAAATTGCTGTGGTTGTGATTCAGCTGATTTCTATAGCTCTGTTAACATCTTTGTTGTTTTTCTCTTGAAGCAAGAAGCAAAGTCTCCTCACGTATCTCCTGTTGGTTCACCCCCTGCTTCTCCATCCAGCTACCAGAGAATTCCTTTGAGTTATGGATATGGTTTATTAAGAAGTGGGCTTGAACAGCCACATGGAGGTATGATGAGTTCTGTTTTAGGGTAATCTAATCATGAAAGCCATTATCCTGTTATCCTCGGTGCTACCATCTTTGGTTCTGGATGGGGCTGTTTTGCCCCAGACAGACCCGGCACGAACTTGGGGGTCCTCCTGGATTCGCGCCTGCTGCTTGAAGTGCAGGTGGTGGCCGTGGCCAGGAGGGCTTTTGCATAACTTCGGGTTGTCCACCAGTTGCGCCCGCTCCTGGATCGGGACTCCTTGCTCATGGTCACTCATGCTCTGGTCACCTCCAGACTAGATTACTGTAATGTGCTCTACATGGGGCTGCCCTTGATGACCATTCTGAGGTTGCAGCTGGTCCAAAATGTGGCAGCTCGGGTGGTGATGGGGCGTGGGCGTTATGCCCGCACCTCGTCACTGCTTTGGGAGCTGCATTGGTTCCCAGTTTCACTCCGGGCGTAATTCAGGGAGCTGGTTTTGACCTTTAAAGCCCTACGTGGTACTGGGCCAGGATACCTAAGAGACCGCATCATCTCAAGAACGTCTGTCTGCCTGACCAGAGCGGACCGGAGGGGCTCTCTGATTGTACCATCAGCTAGAGGGGCTTGTCTCTCTAGCACAAGGAGGAGGGCCTTCTCTGTGTCCGCACCGGCCCTTTGGAACCTCCTGCCAAGAGTTGCGGCTCCAGATGAAGTTGCTGCCCTTCAGAAAAGAACTTAAAACCTGGCTGGCAGGTCAAGTATGGGGTGCTGGTGGGAGGGTGACCACCTTGAGTTGGCTTATATAGATCAGATTGCCTCCTGCCTTCGGTTCCAGCACCCTTTTTTATTGGGGGTGGGGGGTTAGTTTTAATTATTTTATCTGCTGTTTTATCCTGTGTTCGTTAGCCGCCTTGAGTCGGCCTTGGCTGATTGGGCAGAGTAGAAATTGAACAAATAAATTAAATAATAAAATTAGGGAATTTCCAGTCTTAATAATAATAATTTCATGTCAGAAATTATTCTGGCTTGAAAGGATTTTTTTTACAGAAAAACTCTGCTCAGGGAACACCCTAATGAGGCTCCTTTCATGTCCCCAAGAGCTGGGACAGAGATGGGTGCTGAATCCATCATGCAGTACCTGAGTCTCGAACTGCTGCCTTGCCAGCCTTTCAGCTAACAAGGCGAGCTTCATAACCACTGAGCCACCACAGCTCTGTATTAATTACATCCTTTAAAAGGAAAAAAGAAAGATATTTTGCTTTTCCCTTGGCCTTGATTTCCTTTATCTTCCTGATAGCTTCTTTAAGTTGGTACAAGTGGCTCTTTATTAGGATCTGTAATACATGTTGTTGTAATCTGAAATTGAAGCACTGCCCTTTATCCAAATAGTAGATTGGCCATTTCTTTGAATGCTCCTGTGCTGATTGTTAGATGAGCCTTTGTGTGTGAATATTTCACAAAGGGTCTCTTCATATTTTTTTAGATGAAGTAGTACAGGTGAAACTCGGAAAATTAGAATATCGTGCAAATGTTCATTGATTTCACTTAAAAGGTTAAACAAATATATGAGATAGACTCACTACTTGCAAAGCGAGAGATGCCATGCCTTAATTTGTTATAATTGTGATGATGCACAGTGTACATGAGATTATGTGATGATTATGTGGTACATGAGTAGAGATGTGAAGGCCCCGGAAAAACCCGAAAAAATTTGGGGGGAAACACGGTTTTCCCCTGGGGTTTTCTGAAGCCTTTTTTGTTTTTTTTTCTAAAAAATTGGAAAAATTGAAAAAAGAAAAATATATTATGGAATGTTTTATTTTAACATGATGAATAAAATATTTTAAGATAAGGCTGTGTTCAAATATTTTATAAATCATTTCTAAAAACATATGTATGGTATCAGATTATTTTCAATTTTTCCAAAAATTTTCATTCCTCCCCGAAAAAAACCCAGGTTTTTTTCCGAGCTTCAAAATTTCCGGAAATTTTACATCTCTATACATGAGATTGGGGGGTTGGAGTTTTCATAAACCGTAAGCCATAAGCATCAATATTATAACAAAGTAAGGCTTGAACTATCTCGCTTTGTATGCAAAGAGTCTATCTCATATATTTGTTTCACCTTTTAAGTTGCATTACTGAACTGAATGAACATTTGCACGATATTCGAATTTTTCGAGTTTCACCTGTATTCCTTGCTCTCTTCTTTCATTGTTAGTTTGGGCACAAAAAGAATTTTTCATTTTTATAAATGAAAATGTACCCATTTCATACCTATCAACCGCGGCTCCGGAAAATATGGGACCTGCGCAAACAGTTCTGCGCAGGTCGCCTTCTACGCATGTGTAGAACAGGGCTATGCAAGCATAAAACCCTTCTACACATGTGTAGAAGGCGACCTGCGCAGAAGGGCTGCGCAGTACCTCCTTTCCCCTGCTGCCAAATTCTGGGGTTTCGGCAGCGCGGGGCGGGAAATGGCGCAAATTGGCACCAAAAACCATGAAATCCCGGGCAATCCAGGAAGGTTGACAGGTATGACCCATTTAGTCAGTTCTTTGCTTCCATTTTTTTGGGTTACTCTTTTAAAAAAGCTCACTGTGGCAGTGGGAAGTGCTAAACCAATGTGAAAGCAAAATGTAATCTGTGTGTATAATTCACTTCCTCCTTCAACTCCAGCCATGGATTGAAGATTTGTTTTACATAGACAGAAAACTGCTGCGGTTAAAAAAAAAGAGTGGATACAAGAGAATTGTTAAGGTTCTTGTGAATTTTTTCTCATTCTAGTCTGAACTAGCCAGTTTCCTAAAATATATTTCTGATAGCAACTTTCTGTTTGGTATTTAGAAAATGTTTTTTGTAGATCAGGATTTGATCCAGAGTGGCACAGAAATACTTTGGGGTAGAGCAGTGTTCCAAAATCTTGCCTTCCCAGCTAACTCGAAGCTTCCTCTCTGCTTCTCCTGTCTCCTGTCTTTCAAATGGAAGGCACAAGTTTGTGTTTTTAAAGGGATTGGTTTCAGCTGGTTGTTTTTAATAACATACTAGCAGAGGTTGCCCGGTATTGCCGGGCTGTTTTAAATTGTGTTGGAAAGTTTTTGTTGTTATTAATGTTTGTAAAGAAGAGGTTAGTCTATAATTGAAATTTTTATTTATACAAAAAAAAATTGGTGGTCTGTTATAAACTGTGATGAGTTTTGTTTGGTGTTTTGGTTTTGTGGATGAAAAAAAGAATAAAGGATGATATACTTTTTCCAAAAAAATTATTTAACCCAATATTTTTAGTATGTATTTTTTAAAATTGTTGTACCGTAGGTAATAATTTAAAAAATGTGAAAGTACATGTTTTTCACAATAAATGTTTTTAAACTGTGTATTGATGTTTTGTGTTTTATTTGAGTAAAAATTCAGCACAGGATTTTTGAATAGCTTTTATTTTATTTTATTGACATCTGTTTTTGATTTGTGTAAAATTGTGATTTTGTGTTATTTGTTTTTACTTGTTTTTACTCTTGGGGCCTTTTGTGTGGGGCTGTTGTGTCTTTTTGAATTTTTTTTACTATTGTGGGCAGCAAGTAGTGCTGGTAGGGGTTATCTTGTATTTTGACTGTTTTTTCTCTCGTGGCCTCTGGGCGGAGCTTCTTCCAGTAAGTAGTCTCTTTCTTTATTCATTTCTTTTCCAGTCGTTGTGGTGTGAGGTCGTATGGTGATGAGTTGGCTGTTTTTCTTTATTTGGGGTGGTGGTTGGATTTTGTGGTGTTTGACTGGGTGCTGGGTGTGTTTGGAAATGTTTGTTGTTGTTTACTTTGTATTGTTTTTTGGTGTTATTTTTGTTTGTTTTTGTGTATTTTTGAATGTTTTTGATTGTTTTTGTGTTTTTTGGTGTCCTACGGGGGGATCCCCTCTCTGCCGTCTCCCCTGGCTCTGGAAGGCTGGGGGGGACAGACCCCTTTTGTCCCCCCAAACCTTCCAGACTCATGGGACCCAGGAGAGGGGATCGAATCTAGGCCACCTTCTGATATTAAAAGGGAAATCTCAATTGTGGTTTCCCCTTTAATATCAGTGGGGGGGATTGTGATCCCCCTCTCCGCTGGCTTCCTTGGGTTTGGGAGGGTTGGGTAGACAAAAGGGGTCTGTCTCCCCAACCCTTCCGGACCCAAGAGAGCCATCGGAGAGGGGATCCCCCCCAACTCCATTTTAAAAGAGAAGTAATCGCTTGGTTTCTTCTCTTTAATATGGGGCGTGTGTGTGGAGGGGAATCCCCTCTCTGCCAGGTCCCCTTGGGTCAGGAGGGTTGGGGAGACAGACTCCTTTTGTCCCCCCAAACCTTCCAGACTCATGGGACCCAGGAGAGGGGATCGAATCCAGGCTACCCAGTGATATTAAAAGGGAAATCTCAATTTGGTTTCCCCTTTAATATCAGTGGGTGTGTGTGTGATCCCCCTCTCCGCTGGCTTCCTTGGGTTTGGGAGGTTTGGGTGGAGAAAAGGGGTTTGTCTCCCCAACCCTTCAGGACCCAGGAGAGCCATCGGAGAGGGGGATTCCCCCCCCAACTCCATTTTTAAAGAGAAGTAACCGCTTGGTTACTTCTCTTTAATATGGGGCGTGTGTGTGTGTGGGGAGGGGAATCCCCTCTCTGCCAGGTCCCCTGGGGTCAGGAGGGTTGGGGAGACAGACTCCTTTGGTCCCCCAACCCTCCCGACCCCAGGGGAGCCAGTAGAGAGGGGTAGCACAACAACCCCCCCCCCCCCAGTGATATTAAAGGGGAAACTCTGATTAGGAGCTTCAGGCGCCGTTGGGGAGGGGGGCTTTGGTTACCACGGCTTGGCGGACTTGCTCTCCCAGTGTTTTTGTTTTTGTTTGTTTTAATTTTTGCGTGCTGGCTTCCTCAGCGGTCTGCGCACTCATAGCGTGCAGGACACTGGGGCTTGTAGTTATGAGTTTGTGCTTTGTGTTTGTGCTGCATTTTTTAAAATGGTTTTCTTTTGATTGTCTGCGGCACGTTTCCGAACGTTCCTTGCGCCGTGCCGTGCATGAGCCTCTCAGCCTGATTGGTTCTGGCATGGCACGGCGCAAGGAATGTTGGGAAATGAAGTTGTTTCCCTTTTTTCGCGTTTGTGGGGCTGTTGCCCCACTGCCTGTTTACTCAATCCTTTGTTGACCTGCAGACCCAGATCGGCTGTGTGCACGAAGGGTGAGTGCAGGCAAGTAGGGCGAGGCATAGCAACCTATAGCAAGTTCCAGCGGTTAACCCTTGGTTTTATAGGTTAAGAAGGAAAGATCTTCTGAGGCAAAGTTTAGCTGATGCTTGATGGACTTGAAGGTTTTTCCTTGGACTCTCATGGCAAGACCATCAGGACAAATAAATCGCTTGAGATATGAGGACATTAGTGCATCATTTACATAAATGTTAAAAAGTAATGGTACAAGGATATTTACTGTGGGAGACCATTCCTTTGATTTCCCCAGTGACTGTGCCACCATTGAATTTCAGCAAAGCATCTTCAGTTTGAATGGTGGCTATTTCTGTTAGTTCATGATCTTTAATAAGGAAGTAGACCTTTATGAGCAGCAATTCATAGTTAGGTGTCATATGCCACAGTAAGGTCAACAAATGCTATTCCAGTTTCAAAATCATCTTGTGTATGTTTGGTTAGATTTACAATTTGAGCCTTACAGCTCTTGCCAAGTCTAAAGTCAAGAGGTTTGTTTAGCAAAGAGGCTAGACGATTTACTATCATATGTTCAAATACCTTGTATAATTGGCATAATAGAGAGATTGGTCTGTAGCTTTTGGGACCCTATTGTTCTTTGCCTGGTTTCACTACAGCAATTACTTTCACCTTCTGGTGTAGTTTTGGGATTACAATCTGAAATAATGGGGCCAAACGGTGTAACTGAAAGGAAGGAGCAAAAACCGTTTGTAAAAGTTATTTCTTTACTGATTCACACACTGTAAATGTTCAACGTCCATATAGATATAAATTGTAAAAATAAAATTCCTTATATTCAGGTATTCAAATTCACAAAAAAACGCACAAACTGTAACATTCAGAAGAAAAGGCTCAGTTGCTAAAACTAAATTCGTTCAGTTACCAAAAGTAAATTCATGAATGTCCAAAATGTTCAGCTTTGTTAATACATTTGTAGAAATAATATTTTCCGAAGCTATCCGGTATATTAGCTTTTCAGACTGACTGTCTTTTATCAAGGAATCTACAAATAATTAGAGATAATTAGAACGTGTAATCAGACTTTTTAACATAACATGACATGCAAAGATGCTAACAAAATGCAGGTATTGTTTACATTAATTAATATTAATTAAAGTGCTATATATTTTACATATTGTAATTACAACATGTTTAAATGCACATGGGGTAAAAGTTGCCAACTCACAAATACAGAAAATATCACTTATACCGAAAATAATCTTATATTATAGAAAAAGTAGCTAAATGTTAATAAAGGCTTACCATTTCTTAAGTTAAAATATACCCTGCGTCCATCGCCACACTACGTACTCTGTTTATGTGCGTTGGGACGTCAATTGGGTCTACGATCTCAAGGATTTATATAGAAGAAGTATTTTATCAGGTGTTAAATGAAAAACACCTGCTAAAGAATGGCTAGAAGAACTGTCAGTACTTACAGACCTATATAATGTATAATGGTGATGTACCTACAGAAAGGAGGAGAGTTCAATTTCTGAGTTGAGTCCTTGTAGAGCTAAGGTGTTAAAAAATGAATGTAAAAGGCTTCGCGCTGCAAAAGTATATACTCAAAAAGTATATACACAATATACGCAAAAGACTTTTTGTACCCCAAGACTGAGTTACATCTTTGTCTTTGGTGGGGAGGGAATGTAGAGACATCATTCCTCTCAATTTGTGCTTGTCTTCCCTATCTGGATTGGTGCAACAGGGAAGGTTGCTGGTGCTCACTATGATGTCTCCTTGCCTTCTCTGTTTGTTCTTTGTGCATGTATGTGTATCGAAGAGTGAGTGCGGGATGTGAAATTGTTTTTCTGAGAATCTTTATGGTAACTTGAATAAGCACTTTTGGTCATCTTTTCAAAAGTGTTTATATGACTCCTTGACATTTTCAAATGTTGGGCAATTCTCCCCTGCTTGTTAAATGCTGGTATATTTTACTTGGCAGATACTGAATTTAGTTATTTATAATCAAAGTCCTTTAGTGCCTTCTTTCTTGCCTGCCTCCTGTTATGTCTTTTAAAACAGTACTGGCTTTCTGCAGTAGGACATGGGGGTGCATATTTTAACATTTATCCTGTTATGTAAGAGATAGACATTTGTCCATTTATATAACCGGTTTACAGCATGAGTGGTATGAAACAGTATGCAACTTTAGCTTTATTGAATTTAGGGATGGGCTGTGGTAATGAAGTTACTTTTGATGAGGGGAAAGGGTATAGTTTGGCTATATTTTTAAAATGTTTAATATAAGACTACTTATTGCCATATGTATAATTTTTCAAATGTCCCTGTTTATTTTCTTTTAATTTTTATAGGTGCCTATGAAACTAGGCTTTTAATTCACCAACAAGATGGACCAGCATCAGGGAACTATGTATCCAAATCAATACCAGCACATTCCTGTCTTGTTCGGGTAATGAACTGTACTTGGTGGTGTCTGCCATATTTGAGTGGTACAGCACATGCTTTTCATGAAGAAGGTGACAGGTTCAATCCCTGGTACATCCAAATTCTGAATGGCTATATCTGAAATGCTAGACAGCTTTGATTAACTTGTGTTCACAGAGCTGGACTGGATGTACCAGTAGGTCTGGCTGAGTATAAGGCAACTTTCAAATGGCATGCAGAAATGATTCAAAGAAAGAGCTCACAAATTGCCTAAAATAATTATTGGCAATTAGTATACATAACCTCAATAATGCACAATGGAATTTTTCAAGGAGCCAAAAGCAGATCTGCTAAAATAGTAGTATTTATTGGAAATGTCAGCAGGCAACTGGGCCATACCTGTCAACCGTGGCTCCGAACAATCCGGGACCTGCGCACAACGATTCTGCGCAAGTCGCCTTCTACGCATGCGTAAAAGGGTTCTACACAAGCGTAAAAGCCTTCTAAGCAACCGTAAAAGCCTTCTATGCATGTGTAGAAGGCGACTTGCACTGAAGGAATGCGCAGTTCCTCCCCCCCCCCCCCCCCCCCCCCCGCTGCCAATTCCGGGGTTTTGGCAGCTGCGGGTGGGAAATGGCGCAAATCGGTGCCAAAAATCGGGAAATCCCGGCCAATCCGGGAAGGTTGACAGGTATGAACTGGGCTATATAATTAGTCTTGACATAAATCGAACAGCTTCTGTTGTAATTTCTTTTTTCTTTGGGAAGGTAATTATGTTCTAGTTCTAGATTAATATCTGGGAGAAAGCAGAGGTGAAACTTGGGCATCACTGAAGTGGAAAGCATGGCTATTGTATGGGCTACTTTGCTGTCTTGATTTTGTTTATTTTGTGAAGTTTCTTTCTTTTTTACTAATGAAATGCAGCATGAACAGATAAATAGATAAACAACAGATAAATAGGTAGTATTTCATTTTACTGTGTTTACAGATAGACCCGGGATTTAATGAGGAATCTAATAACAACTGGTTCATCTGAAAGCTTTAGTATTCAGGGGCTGGGTGCAAGGTGAAGTAATGTTAGTAAATGATGCTTCTCCGTCTGACCTGACTGCATGGCTTGACCTGCACCCTTCTTTTTATTTTTGTGAACAAACTCCGCCAGGCAGTCCACGTGTCCCTGCTGAGCTTAGAACAGGTCTCTCTGCCACTGCTTTTCAGAAACCTCAAGACAGCTTATTCTTTAACACTGGAGTGACTTGCAGTCTGCATTTAGCAAGCTTGCTTAGATACTACAGTCCTTGAGAATTCTGGCTTGTCATATATGAAGCACCATGCTGTTTTATACTGGCTGATTTCTGGCAGTTGTTTCATCTTAACTCCAACACCAGCAAAAAAACAGTGCTTTGGCTTTTATTTTTATCCCAGCATACCAGAAAAACAATCTAAAATCAAAGTACAGTATAGAATCTTTCTTTTTTGTTTATGAAACAAGCCAAAGGACCAGCTCCTGCCTGGCTTGACTTTCAGAGCATCAGTTTATAGGTCCATGGTTTATGTAGCTACTTTCTTTGCACCCAGGACTGATTGGGCACTGCTGCTTGTAAAAGATGGGCTAGGATTTTGAAGTACTTGGCAACCTCATTTTCACATGAAATTCCTTTGGTTTTATTGTTTTATTATTAAAGCAATTTTAAATTTGGATTTTAGTTTGAAAGTTTGTCTAAATGATGCAGCTATGAATTCGTTTGTTTGTTTGTTTGTTCATTTATACATATAAATGCTTGACTTTCCGGCCTTTAAATAGCAATACTGTATACAATAGTACAACAAATAAGGGAATGTGAATACCATTATCTCTCCATAACAGCACATTCTATTACACATAATATAAACAACAGTCACTTGGGGCATTTTGGAGATGCATGTTGATAATAATGGTGTTGATGAAGATAAGATTTTTAAACTTCTTGTTCTTCAGCACAGGAGTAGAATTCCACCTTACTGGCTAAAGTACTTTACTGAAAAGTCCCCCTGTTGTTAAATACCTGTGGCACACCATTTTTATTCTCTCTGTGTATATTTTTCCATATATATATATATATATTTCCAATAAATGTCTTTGTTCACAAACCTGCAGAAGAGAGAGAGAGAGAGAGAGAGAGAGAGAGAGAGATCTTCTGCAGGTTTGTGAACAAAGACATTTATTGTAGGAGCAGCAGTACTTTTATAAACTTCAAGTCTCTCCCCAATCATTTATTTCAAAAAGAACTACAGCGTAGGAGCAGAGCAAGTCGTAAGCTTTGAAACTTCAGAAGTTCCAGCCTTTTTCTCTTTCTTTCTGAATGATACTTTGCCCTTTTTTTTTTGAAGTCTCTTTCAGTAGAGAGAGAACCACAGGACAGCACTAGTAATTACCCAGATGACCCCTGGAGGATAACGGCAGAACAACGAGAATACTACATCAACCAGTTCAAGTCACTTCAACCTGACCTGAATGCTTTCATTTCAGGTAAGGTTCATTGTATACACAGGGAAGGAGGCTGCAGATGGAAAGACCTTGATACATAGAGCAAAATTCATCTCAGCAAAGTGAAAGGCTTTTAGGGTGTTATTTTTTGTTTACTTTGGTCTTTAAAGGAGTATGCATTATTGCATCTGCGGTACCCAGTTTGGTGTAGTGAACTAAGTGGTGGACTGGGACTCTAGAGACCAGGATTTGAATTCCCGCTTGGCCATGGAAACTCACAGCGGAGGGGCGAAAGTGGTAAAACCACTTCTTAAACAAGGAGTTTTTAATCTTTTAAAACCGGGGGCCAGGTCACGCTCCCTCAGACAGCTTCAGGGGCCAGACGGCCTTTCTGCCCTTCCTCTACCACATGGCACTTCCTGGTGTGGTGGTGGGCCACATGAAATGGTGCCACAGGCCACATCTGGCCCACAGGCTGCAGGTTGGGAATCCTTGTCTTAAATCATTTAACTTGAAAGCACTTTTTGGGTTGCTATAAGTTAGTTTCAAGTTGATGGCACATAACTTACTAATCTATACCTATAAATCTGAGCGTTAACCGTTATGATTTGACAAAGGATCCTGCACCCGGCCATGCTATCCCGTACCGAGCATTCGTGCACTCACCTGAACTGGGTACAGAGGTCACTGGGGGGTTGAGAAATGCGCCAGTGGGGCAGGAGACCCACAAATGCAAACAAAATGAAAATACTTCACTTCCCAACGTTCCTTGCGCTGCGCCACAACCAATCAGGCTGAGAGGCTCAAGCAAAAAGAACGTTGGGAAATGCGACGCGGCCAATCAAAATCGAGCCGCAGAAAAACAACCGCCGCACAAACGGAAACCACAAACGCAAAACTACAAGCCCCAGCGTCCTGCGCGCCATAAGCGCACAGAACGCTGAGAAAGCTGGTGGGCGAAAAATAAAAATACAAAACGCAAGTCCGCCGCAGGTGGATGCAGCGCCTCACAGTCACGCAAAATAAAAAGCCAAAAAATGCACAGCGAGACATCCGCCGGCCTTCTTTCCTGGAGAAATGGGAAGAAGAGGGATTCCCTTTCCTCCATGCTACCCCGCCGAAGACACGGCGAGATCACCACCGGCCTCAAGAAACGTTGAGCCAGGGTGGAAAAAACACCAAAAACATGGGGGGGGGGGAATCAAGGGGGGGAAAGGTACTGACGCATTCCCCCCCCCCTTGGAAGCGAACTAATTCCCTGTGAAGCAAAGGCACCGAACGAGGCTCCGGTCGTTGCCTTTACTTCCCGAGGAAGTGTTTCGCTTTCGGGGGGGGGGAATGCACCACTACCTCCCCACCTTGAAATCAAACCAATTCCCCGGCAAGCAAAGGCAGCGAACGGGCCTCCGGTCATTGCCTTTACTTCCCGAGGAAGTCTTTCGCTTTGGGGGGGGGATGCACCACTACCTCCCCCCCTTCCCCCCTTTGAAAGCAAACCAATTCACTGGCAAGCAAACGCAGTGAACGGGACTCCGGTCGTTGTCTTCACCTCCCAGAGCTCCTTACCCGGGCGCAACACACACCTACTGGGCTGGACATTTCAAACCTGCCCAGTGTGTGTGCGCGCGCGCAAACCAAAACAACCCCGAAACAACAACGTCACCAAAAAGAAAACAACAAAAACAAACACTAAAACTATTACAAAATAATAAAACAAAAAAATCAATAATTTAAAAAATTAATAAACAAAAATAAATAAACCACAAAATACACAAACAAAATCTAAACCACAAACAAAACACCTAACTACAACATGAAAAACACAAACAAACAACAACAAAATAAAACAAATTAAACAACCAGAAATAAACAAACCAATTTAACCAAACTAAAAATAAACCAACACACAAAAGACCAAACAGAAACCCCTCCCAGCCCACCAACACAACACCAAAACAAAGAAAAACCCCAGAATAAAGAAAACCAGACAACTTACCAGCGTGTCCTCCCTCCATGACGTCCGGAACAGAAATGAAGAACCAAAGACGACTTACTGGAAGAAGCACCACCCAGAGGACAGAAGAAAAAAAACACCTGAAATGAAACCAAAACCCCTAGCAGCCCCACCTGCAGGGCACAATAGTAAAAACAACTCAAAAACACTCAACAGAATAAAAACAAGTCAAAAACATAACACAAAATCACAATTTTACACAAATCACAAATATATCTCAAAAAAATAACATAAAAAGATTTCTAAAATTCTGTGTTTAGTTTTAACTCAAATAAAAACCCAAAACATCTAAACACAGTTTAAAAACATTTAATGTAAAAAAACATGTGCTTTCACTTTTTTAAAATTATTACCTACGATACAACCATTAAAAAAGGTCACATACTAAAATATTATTTGCTTAAATAGAAAATTTAGAAAAAATTATATAATCCTTTGTTCTTTTTTTAATCCACAAAAAACAACAACAACAAACTGATCACAGTTTATAACAGCCCGGCATCGTAACAAACATTAACGTGTATGTTAAAGCAAATATTCAAAAACACATTAGAAAAATTTCAAAATACAAGTTGTTATTACTGTAAAGTATCACAACAATACAATCTATTTAACAAATGAAAACATAAAGGCATTGTGCATAAATAATTTTTTTAAAAAGAACAATTGCAGACTAAGCTCTTCTTTACCAACATTAAGAAAAAAAAACTTCCAACACAATTTAAAACAGCCCGGCACCGCCTGGGCAATCTCTGCTAGTATTGTTCTATTATATATAATGTAAAAAAGTGGGCAATTATTTTTAAAAAAGATAAAATATTAAATCTTCTTAACCTATAAATCCAAGGGTTAACCGTTGGAACTGGCTATAGGTTGCTATGCCTCGCCCTACTTGCCTGCACTCACCCTTCCTGCACACGGCCGATCTGGGTCCGCAGGTCAACAAAGGATTGAGAAAACCGGCAGTGGGGCAACAGCCCCACAAACGCGAAGAAAGGGAAACAACTTCACTTCCCAACATTCCTTGCGCCGCGCCAGAGCCAATCAGGCTGAGAGGCTCTCGCACGGCGCAGCGTTCGGAAACGCGCCGCAGCCAATCAAAAGAAAAGCATTTTTAAAAAAGGCAGCACAAACACAAAGCACCAACCCATAACTACAAGCCCCAGCGTCCTGCGCGCCATGAGCGCGCAGAACACTGAGGAAGCCGGCACCCAAAAAAACCAAAAACAAAGGGAGAGCAAGTCCGCCAAGCCGCAGGAACCAAAGCCCCCCTCCCCATCGGCGCCTGAAGCTCCTAATCGGAGTTTCCCCTTTAATATCACTGGGTAGGGGCGGGGGTGTTGTGCTCCCCCTCTCTACTGGCTCCCCTGGGGTTGAGAGGGTGGGGGGGACAAAAGGAGTCTGTCTCCCTCACGCTCCTGACCCCAGGGGACCCGGCAGAGAGGGGATTTCCCCCCCACACACACACACGCCCCATATTAAAGAGAAGAAACCAAGTGGTTACTTCTCTTTAAAAACGGAGTTGGGGGGGGGGAATTCCCCTCTACTGGCTCCCCTGGGGTTGAGAGGGTGGGGGGGACAAAAGGAGTCTGTCTCCCCCACCCTCCTCACCCCAGGGGACCCGGCAGAGAGGGGATTCCCTCCCCCCCCCCACACACACGCCCCATATTAAAGAGAAGAAACCAAGTGGTTACTTCTCTTTAAAAACGGAGTTGGGGTGGGGAATCCCCCTCTCTACTGGCTCCCCTGGGGTTGAGAGGGTGGGGGGGACAAAAGGAGTCTGTCTCCCCCACCCTCCTCACCCCAGGGGACCCGGCAGAGAGGGGATTCCCTCTCCCCACACACACACACACGCCCCATATTAAAGAGAAGAAACCAAGTGGTTAACTTCTCTTTAAAAACGGAGTTGGGGGGGAAATCCCCCTCTCTACTGGCTCCCCTGGGGTTGAGAGGGTGGGGGGGACAAAAGGAGTCTGTCTGAGAGGGGATCCCCCCAGGACACCAAAAAACACAAAAACAAACAATCAAAAACATTCAAAAATACACAAAAACAAACAAAAATAACACCAAAAAAGTAAACAACAACAAACATTTCCAAACACACCCAGCACGCAGCCAAACACCACAAAATCCAACCACCACCACCACCACCCCAAATAAAGAAAAACAGCTAACTCACCACCACACGACCTCATACCACAACGACTGGAAAAGAAATGAAGAAAGAAAGAGACTACTTACTGGAAGAAGCTCCACCCAGAGGCCACGAGAGAAAACACAGTCAAAATACAAGATAACCCCTACCAGCAGCACTTGCTGCCCACAATAAAAAAAATAATCAAAAAGACACAATAGCCCCACACAAAAGGCCCCAAGAGTTTTTCGAAAAAGTATATCATCCTTTGTTCTTTTTTTCATCCACAAAACCAAAACACCAAACAAAACTCATCACAGTTTATAACAGGCCATCAAATTTTTTTTGTATAAATAAAAATTTAAAAAATTTCAAATATAGATTAACCTCTTCTTTACAAACATTAACAACAACAAAAACTTTCCAACACCATTTAAAACAGCCCGGCAACGCCGGGCAACCTTTGCTAGTGTTAACTAAAACTTAATCGGGACTGTGGTGCTTTAGTGATTAAGACACTGAACTTGATGACTGGAAGGTCGGCAGGTCAGCAGTCTCGAGACCCAAGTGCTGCGCGATGGAGTGAGCTCCCGTCATCTGTCGCAGCTCCCGCCAACCTAGCAGTTCGAAAGCAAAAAATTGCAAGTAGTTAAATAGGGACCACTTCGGTGGAACGGTAACAACATTCTGTGAGCTTCAGTGTCTAGTCATGCATGCCACATGACCATGTAAATGTCTACAGACTCAGACAGCACTGGCTCTTTGATCTGTCAATGGAGAATAGCACTGCACCCTAGAGTCAGACATGACTGGCTTTCAAGCAAGGGAGACCTTTTACTATAACTTAATGGGTGTAATTGAAATGTAAATGTTTTTAGATTCCGTCGTGTTCAACTGTCAAGATGTATGCATGACATTGTCCTATAAGGGGTGGAAAACATACTGATTTATATAAACATGACTTTCTTAACTGTGTTGTAATAGAATTAAAAATAAGCTATTAGAGAGGAGCCAAGTCATATAAACAAACCTCTTCTAGGGATGCATAAATTTAAAGCCAGAATGATTGTTGTTCCAAAGACTTTCCAGCATCTCTAGGCTGGGAGAGGTTTGGATGTAACACTTCTTCAGCAGGTCTGTTCTGTCAGCAAAACTGATTTTTAGCCATCTTTCTTTGTTTCTTCCTCTCCATTCCCTTTTCTGCCCAGAGGGACCAAACGTGATTTACAAATTATTTTTAAAAACTGCATATATCAAAACAATTACAAATATGGTAATCTACATTATTAAACCAATTACAGATATCAAAAGATAGTAAATAATATCCCTTTCAAACAACTTTAACACATTTTAAAAGATTTTATATATACTGTATATATAAAACCTTAAAATCTCTTTCTATCAGTTCACATATTAAAAGCCTCCCTAAAAAGAAAACTGTTTGCCTGCTGGGCAGACGGACAGAAAGGATTTAGCCAGTCATGGCTAATTAGAGTTAGATACTAGAAAGGTAAGGGGCAAGTTCAAGTTTCATGTTGCCAGTCCAACAAGCCATTGTTCATTGGAATACAAACAGAGTAATTTCCCATTTTTCCTTCCCTATATTCATTTTAGCCATAAAACCACAGCAGACTTTATGGTCAACTTTTTATCCATCCAACTTAGTGTGATAGTTGAACAAAGAATTGTGCACTTAACTTCAATATATTTTCTTTAAGCACGTCACTGCATTTCCTTAACACCCAAGCCCCAGAAGGTCTCAAGTGCAAGTAATGCCTTTTATGGCACTCTGCCTCCCATGTAGTTGTTGTTGTGGTGGTGGTGTGCCATCAACTTGGAACCAACTTACAGCAACCCTAAAAGGAGTTTCAAGGTACTGTAAGTGAAAAATTTAAGGAGTGGTTATGCCAGTTCTCAGTGGTGGGATTCAGCAGGTTTGTCCCCATTTGCCAGAACCGGTAGCAGAAATTCCAGCTGGCCCCACCCATCCAAGTTTTGAAATAAAGTACAGTAGTCCTAATTCGGGTGCAACACAGGGCTTTCCCCCTGGCCAAACCTTCCATACTATGCCCATGGTGTAGGTAGTATAAAAAATTGAATCCCACCATTGCCAGTTCTACTCTCTCAGTGAGTTTCTATGGCTGAGTGGACATCCAAATCTAGGCCTCCTGAGTCCTAGTTCATCACTCTACCCACTACATCACACTGGACATCATGCCTCCCATACAGGATTAAAATTAGGCCTAAAAGAGGCAGTCTTAGATGACAGATCTCTGTACAAAACAGTTGCCAGCTGATGATTCAGTAATTTATATCATTTGTGAATGTCAGCCACAACAATTTTATTTTGACACACTTGTTCAATTTTTTTAAATGCAGAAACCATACTATTACGGTAAGTAGAATAGATTTTATGATATTTTTATGGTTCAAGGTTGTTTCAGTAATCACTGCTGATTTATGCAATCATTTAACTAGTTTCCCTCAGACATTTTTTCCACTCGGATCTTAGAGTTGTCTTGAAACACAAAGAGCATTGCTCTCAATTTTTTTTAATCATTTAATTCATTCTAAACAGTTGCTTATTGTTTGTAAACAAATAAAACAAACAAAAGGAATGCATTATTTCACTGTTTGATTATCCATTACTTTTAACAGGTTCTGTGGCTAAGAATTTCTTCACAAAATCTAAACTGCCTATTCCAGAGCTTTCACATATCTGGTAAGAACTGTTTTGTAATTAAGAATTGTGTATGCTGTACTGTAACTGAAAAGTTCTTCATATTTCAAAAAAGTATAGCTAAAGAAATCATAATAATTGCTCTCATAAAAACTACTTTGAGGTCCGAGCACAGCAGGGTGTATGTTGATCTTTCTTTTATGCTAATTAGCTTTATAGATATATGTCCTTAATTTTAACCTTGTATCTCAGTAGGACTAGGGAAATTTGAATAGCAATGTATATTGAAAGTGTTTCTGAAGAATATTTTAAAGAGCCTGATTAACACAACAATCTAATAGATAGTTTTGTGAAGTGGATTCAGATAAACATACATTTGGAATATTTAAAGATAACATCAGACACTTCAGTTCTTCCTGTGCTTATCAAATGAAACCTAATTAGTACCTAACTTTTTAAATAAAACAGCAATATGATCTATTAGCTTTACTAATGAGACCTGACTCTGATTTTTTTTAAAAGAAAAGGTTATTTCAGCGTCATTACAAAGAAACCTGTTCAAGTTAAATTTTATTTAAATGCTATTGTATTTTAAAATTTCTAGCAGAAGTCATTGCCTGTTTATATAAGTAGATAACAATAAGAATAAGAATAAAAAAAACTTGATAGTACTGTACTTTGAGGTCTAGCAAATTTTTATCAGATATATGGTATTATGGACTGTAGCACCATCTCACTGTATGGAAAGCTGCCTTAATTGGCAAATATTTTATTCACGTGCTTGGATGTTAGGAGATTATGGGAAAGTTGGAATGCAAAAAGATAAAATAAAATGACATAGATGCTAAGAAAAATATTTTAAATATGAAAGTGAGGGAGGAAATCTATACTTTAAAAAATAGGTTTCCCACAGATTAGATGAGTATCAAACAAAGGCTTTGCTGCAACAGTGCTCTGACATGTGAATGAATGATTTTTTTTCATCATAATAAAACGTTTTGGCCCATTTCTATGGGCTGATTCTTAAAACACCCTGCAGAAATAATTTGAGCTTGATATCTAGTTGAAGAGCCCTGGTGGCGCAGTGGTTAAACTACTGTACTGCAGCCGAAAGGTTGTGTGTTCAATCCTGACCTGAGATCAAGGTTGACTTCCATCCTTCCAAGGTTGTAAAATGAGTACACAGCACATTGGGGGCAAAAATGCGAATTAACTTGTGAACTGCCCAGAGAGTGCACTCAACACTATGAGGCAGTATGTAAGGCTAATTGCTATTGCTATATGACCATGATGGTGAACCTTGGCACTCCAGATGTTCTTGGACTTCAATTCCCAGAAGCCCAAGCACCCTGTGAATCCGAACGAATGGGTTTACTGCGATTCTTCCGGCCCACACTGCCCTTGTCTCTCCCAGAAGTGGAAGAAAAACACGCCCATACAGTAAACCAATTCGTGTGGATTCACAGGGTGCTTGGGCTTCTGGGAATTGAAGTCCGAGAACAACTGGAGTGCCAAGGTTCGCCATCATGGCTATATGATATCAAAGTGGGGCATGCGTCAGTAACAACTGTCTTATTCATAGGGAGCTTAGTGACATAGACTGTGATGGAGCATTGACACTAGCAGAATTTTGCACTGCTTTTCACCTTGTTGTTGCTCGGAAGAATGGCTATCTTTTACCAGACGCCTTACCAGAGACTCTGCTACCAGACTGTCTACAAGCAGGTGAAACTGTCGTATTTGCAATTCAAAATTTAGCTTTGATTGGTTACAACAGCATTTTCAGCAAAGTCTGTTTTTAACTGCAATTTATGGAAATTTGCTCTGAAATGATGCTTTTTTTAAAAAAAAATGTATCTAAGAAATGGGGCTGATAAAAATAATTTTAGTAGAGAAATATCAGCTTGACTAATAAATCTTTCATATGTCATGAAAAATAATTCAGAATGTTATCTGGTGACCCATTATGCATGTAGATGCTAAGCATCTGTGAAGCTGTCCGTGTTACACACATTTTATCCTTTCAATACTTCTGTAGATTTCTCCCCATATCGTCTTTATTGTCCTGCTTTGCACGGAATGTGCTTTTTAAATGTGTTGAGAGCAAGGGCAAATAAGAAAACGTTCAGTCACATTTCATGCTGGATTTCCCCTTGAAGTCACAAGTATTGAATTTATCATAGCCCTCAGTTCTCCTTTATAAATACCCAAGACTGCAAATATATGTAAATTCTGTTTGGGGAAGGGTATACTCTGCTACAGATTTTTAGAGCATTTCTTCAACCTTTCCCACACTTAAGATGCCAGTACTTCATCCTACTGTGCACACAACATAAGGCTGAAACTAGTGTTAACAGAGTCTGCTTGTGACCCAAAAAAGTAGTCATGGGAATTTTTAACACACCTACTGGCTGATGGTGTTCTTTTGTTCTGATATATAGCCTGATTGGCTTCAGTGCAGGATCTTCTTGTGTTTATCCCAGTACCAGCTAATGTGTGCTGATCCATGTGCTTTGTGTTGCGAGTCACTTGATGACATTTCTGCTATGTTTCTGCTGGTCAGTCTTGACCCCACCATGCTGTACTACTGCTCCTGATTAGTTTTTCTTAAGATATCAGTCATTCCTGTGTTGCTCTTTAAAAAAAAAAAAAAGTCAGTTTTGCACCATAGTTTGAGGATGGTGGGCTGGTAAAACAAAGAGGGAAGGAAGAATGAAGAAGGCAGAGAAAGGATCAGTTGTTCCTTCGGTCTGCTTTTTTGTATGTGTTATCTTTTTTGTGCAGTAACTCAAAAGTGAAAAACTAGAGATAAAAGTTTTTTTTTAAAAAAAAAATAGAAAGTATGGCTGGTGGGCTGATAAAACAAGGATGGAGGTGAAGAGAGCAAAATAGGCAGGGAATGGGCAGAAAAGATACTGAATGTTCCTACCTTCTGCTTTTTAAAATATATACAGTGATATCTCATACAACGTCCAAACTTGGTTCCACAAGTTGGACAGCACAGACTTCAGGGCAAAGTCAAGGAAACAGACAGGAAACTGACAGAACTTTAAGAAAACATTGTCTAAAGGCTAAATACATTACAAAAACATGTCAAACATCCCTGATTGTCCAAGAACCTGAAGAATGCTGCAAAAATCCCAGGAATGCTTCTAAAAATTCTGATGAAAAATTAAAAAAAAAATCCAAAATCACGCTCAAAACCACTCCTAAACACTCTTTGCCTTGTGCAAAAACCCACAAGAGCAATGCACGCATGTCTTTTATACTGCCCAGGCACAATGCAATCTGGGAAAAACTGAATGCCTCATACAAAGTCGAGCGACTTTTTATGAGGTAACCTTTTTCAAGAAATTAGGCGATGTTGTATGAATTCGATGTTGCATGAAGCAAACTTTGAGGTATTACTGTATGGGGAAGATGGCTTATCCACTTCCAAGCGGAATGGTGGTAGCAGTTAATGTGGCAAAGCTGCTGTCTTGTTTATATGTGCCAACTCCCAAACAACCACACAAACAGACAGAGAGGACCTGGCCCTGGGGAATTGATATGGCGTAAAAAGTAATGTTTGCCTTCAAAGGTGGAATGTCCAGCCTATGAAGTTTCCCAGGCCGCTAAAAGCGAAAGAAAACCTCCCTTCTGGGATTCACAGTAGCAATCCCTTATCTCATTCCAGATGTAGATGTTTCATTGCCTTGATTGAGAGAATGACAAGGGCTCTCGCCTATGTGGAGAAAGACCCTCTCTGAAGCTAAAATCTCCTGGCTTTTTACACTATTTCTTACCTCCTCACACCTTCCTTTAGAATGTTAAAGATGCAAGATGTTTTGACTATTGTCATGTTGATCTAAATTCTCAGGTGTTTGTTTATCACAGTGTACTCATACCCGGGATTCCCCTTTGATTGGCATCCCTATTCTTAATCACGTGCTAATGTGTGGAGTGTGCTGGTATGTTAATGACGTAAATGTTTTCTCTTTCTGAGAGTTAGCCTTTCTCAACCTTAAGAGAGAATATCAAACTATAGTGTAACTTAAATGAATATAAAATAATTCAAAGAATAGTTACCGTATTTATTCGTGTATAACGCGCAAAATTTTATACCAAAAAAAGAAATCAAAGTTTGGGTGCGCGTTATACACGAGGACTGGGTGCGCGTTATAAACGAGCCTCTTTTACTCACCCGCACGCACCCGCCGGGACGAGAAGGGAACCCTCCGGGGGAGGCGCTACCGCCAGCCACCCGAGCTCCCGGGCCGCGCGACTCAAGAGCCGGCGCCGGGTAGGCACGGAGCACGCCACGGCCCTCCTCCCCGGGCGGCGGCAGGCGCCCAGGTCCCGCTGCCGCCACTCACCCGCACGCACCCGCCGGAACGGTAAGGGGGAGGCGCTAACGCCAGCCACCCGCGCTCCCGCGCCGCGCGACTCAAGAGACTTACACCAGTTTACGTTGTCAATAAATGTTTTTTTCATGGAAAATTAGGGGTGCGCGTTATACACGAGTGCGCGTTATACTCGAATAAATACGGTATGACCCCTATGGATTTTCACAACATATACCTTCTTCATATGGGGGCAGCAATACAGGAGCGATCTGAGAGATGGGAAGATCTGTGCCTTTAAAAACGTCATGTATAAATGATCACCATATAGTCCCAATCTTATGTCTGAGGAAGTGGACTTGATCCACAAAAGCTCACATTTAAATAAAGAAGATAGTTTTTGAAGTGCCACAACATTTTTGTCTTTTTTTGTCCTTTTTTTTTTGTTTCATTTCTTGCCCTTATAAACATTTTTAACAGTACAGTGCCATCAATATCTCAGCCATCATGGCTATTGGCCGTGTTTACTACTGGCCATGTTGGCTGGTATATTCCAGGAACAGAGCTTTAAAAAGTAATTTGCACATCTCTGGGCAGACTGAGGTGGACTTTGACTAAATGGTCTTAATGTCTGTTATCTATTTATACCAAGTATCCAGGGGTACACATAAAAAGCCTCCCCAAAGATTGTGGTATTTTTTGAACCAAAATCAGGCCTACCCTGATAACGGCAACCTTATGTTGCCGGCTAATCTTTCTCACACTAGGTCAGGCAAAGGGAACTGCAGAATGAACTCACCAAAAGTTGCCTTCATTTTGGCAGTTTAATGTCTGACCTAGACGAAGAAGAAGAAGACCAAGTATCCAGGCAACTTTGCATATTTTTGTCCTAAGGAAAGCATGCTTTTCTCTTCTAAGGATACGTCAAATACCTTATCACTTTGAGAACTGCATAGTATATCCAATACTCCAAAATTAGAACTAGCCAGTAATACCCTGGCATACATTGTACCTTGGTGTTATAGCCCATACTAACTTTTCCTCTTCTCACAAATTAACACTCTTTAAAAAGAAAATATACTTTTGTATAGCCATACTCTTGAAGTCTGAAACCCCCCAAAAACAGGCATTGTATAAAGTAGTTGTCACAGCATGTCAAGGCAGAAATTTAATAAAACTTTACAATTTACAGAAAACACTGCATATGATTAATAAAAGCCTGGTGTATTTCTCCATTTTTTCAATCTAGCTGCTCTTCAGCCAAAAAGCGATTGTGTGCTGAATTCCTATTCAGAATTATTATTAAGCCAACAAACAAGGGACTTCAGTAGGACTGAGGTAAGAAAAACTCATCCTCTTAGGTTGCCAATATTAGATTAGTATTTTGTGTACTCCTGTTGTCATTGCATCACTCAAAATGTATCAGTTGTGGCTTACCTTTATAGTTGTACACAGGTCTTTGCATTCTATAGGTGGGTAATTTAATGATTGGACAGAAACAGCTCACACTTTACAAGTAACTTCAACTGATTGCTCTCTACCTCTTTATTTTGTCTCCAGTTCATTTTATAATGTAGCCTTTACATGGACCTGGAAAAGAAATGTGTTGTGTGTGCATTTTCCTTTAAAAATACATTTTACATTTCTTAATAGCAATAGCAATTGCACTCATATTATATCCCATAGCATTTAAGAGCTCTCTGGGTAGCTAGCACCTTAAGATGGACAGCTGAACAGAAAGCACCTTGCCTTGGAAATCCATGCATTTTCAAAATTTGTAAGTCTGTCTCAGGCTATGTGTACGTTTGAAAAACAAACATGGCTGATACTACATCTATTTGGACAATGTGTAAAGATAAGTGTTTGTCATTAGAAAAATGTATATACCAAGAAAATAATAATGTGCAGGGCTGGATGAATCAAAAATTGGAATTAAAATTGCTGGGAGAAACATCAACAACTTGAGATACGCAGATGATACTACTCTAATGGCAGAAAGTGAAAAAGACCTAAAGAAGCTCTTGCTTAGGTTGAAAGAAGAAAGTGCAAAAGCTGGCTTGAGACTCAACATCAAGAAAACCAAGGTAGGGGCAACAGGTCCGATCAGTCCTTGGAAAATAGATGGGGAAGAAGTAGAACCAGTGACAGATTTTAATTTCTTAGGATCAAAGATCACTGCAGATGGTGATTGCAGCCATGAAATAAAAAGGTGACTGATTCTTGGCAGACAAGCTATGAGAAACCTGGGGAACATAGTGAAAAGTAGAGACATCACATTGCAAACAAAAGTCTGCATAGTCAAGGCAATGTTATTTCCGGTAGTAATGCATGGTTGTGAGGGCTGGACCACAAGGAAAGCTGAGCGCAGAAGAATAGACACCTTTGAGATGTGGTGCTGGAGGAGAATTTTGAGAGTACCCTGGATAGCAAAGAGAACAAATAGGTTGATCTTAAAAGAAATAAACCCCGACTGCTCCTTGGAAGGTCAAATATTGAAGATGAAGTTAAAGTACTTTGGACATCAAATGAGCAGAGAGGATTCACTTGAGAAAGCCTTGATGCTGGGAAGGTTGAGGGCAAAAGAAGAAGGGGGCAGCAGAAAATGAGATGGCTAGATGGCATTGTTGACACAATGGGCACAAAGCTGGGTGGGATGAGGAGGATGGTGGAGGATGGGGTGCCTGGCGTGTGGTGGTCCATGGGATCGCAAAGGTTCGGAATTGACTGTGCAACTGAACAACAACAAAAACCAAGAAAATGCATGCAAAATATGTACAATTTGTATATTTCTGTGATCATGTGGCAAGCATAACTAGATGCCAGTGCACACAAAACACTGTTACCTTTCCCACTGAAGCGATCCCTACTTCTCTACTTGCATTTTCTTGCTTTCAAACTGCTACGTTGGCTATTTGCATATTTACAGTCTACTTTTCCAATATTCAGCAGTATCCAATAAATAATGATAATTTGTTTCAAACAAATCCTCAATATCACACGGTTCAGGCAAGGTGCCACAGATTAGCAGATGTTCAAAGTCTAGTCCCTCGCCACATTCACAACCATCAATGTAGCCCCACCTCTTTAGGTTTGTTTTGCATCCTGCCATCCCAGTCCTCACCCTATTCATCATCTCCCATGTCCCATATTGGAGATGGTAACCTGCTGCCAGCTTTTCCTTTGTCACCTCTGGATGATATTATTTTCCTCATTTCAGTTTGGCAGCCTCAACTGAAGAATGGACAAAAGAAAGCTGTTTAAAATGGCCACAATGCATTTAGAGCAGTGCTCCCCAACCTTGGGCTTTGGGACTTCAATGCCCAGAAGCCTAAGTCAATTCCCCAAGGTACTGATCAGCCAAAATACTGACTATTTCTTTGATCTCTAGGAGTCAGTATAATCTCAAAGCAAGTCCGTTTGTATAATCTGAGAGTTTGTCCTTGATGGCATTCTCCTTCAAACAATCAGCTTCTGTCAGCCAGTAACTTTTCAAACAGCTTGACTTGACTTGTATGCTTGTCTTTCTCTCTTTTTCTCTTTATTAATCTTTATAACTCTTTACTCTTGTCTCTCTAAGGAGACGTCACTTGAAGAGATGCTGGATAAAGCTCCCCTGCAACAAGATACAGTTAACGATGACAACCAAGGTACAATAGCAAAATGTTGTCTCTTAATTAATTAGGTTTCAGATGGTAATATACTTTATATGATTCCTGTTGGCTAAAGAAAATCCATACTGTCTGAGCTAATTATACAGGGATATCACTACTGAATAAAGAGGTTAATATATAATCTTTTTAGCAAGTACAGGATTGAAGAATCAAACTGATGGGAAATATAAGGGCTATATGTGTAGTTTGCATTATGACAAAGAATCACATTTGTTTTCTTAATAAGGTAACATTTCAAGTTGTCTTAGCGTTAAGATCTAGACTCTAGGTGAAGTAGTACAAAAGTAGTAGTAAACATCTCAATTCTAGGTTAATTCTCACAGAAGCATATTACTGAGAATCATGATTGATGATTTCTCCACAGTAAATGCCTTTCACAAGCTACTTTTCATCACATGTTGGTTTCTTCTGAGTCTGGTGTAAGAGGAGACAGTAAGGAATCCAGCTTCCTTTTCTGTACTTCTCCACATATATCCCACACAATATGTCAAAATACATGCCAATATAGAGTTTCCCTCAAAACCGTTTCCTTTTACACTTTCAAAGGGTTGGGCACATCCTCCAGATGTTTTGGCCTACAGATCAGATTAGCCCCACCTAGTTAAGGGTACGAAGTTAGGGAGTTGCAGGCCAAAATGTCTGCTCTTCAGAACTGAAAAAATATATATATCAAAGTATTAAGTTGCTTTTATTATGAAGTCTTCTGTCATTATTCAACTTAAAAATGCATCTTGGGAAACTAGTAAACCTAGAATGGGAATTTTCTTGCCCGTGTGAGAAGAGATGAAGCCCATTCATGTGGTAAAATAGACATGTTGAGAAATTGGTTTTTGTGGATCTTTGCACAGTTCAGGCTATGATGAGCTGATTCAGGGTATAAAGTTCACGAACAAAAGATATAGTATTACTGTCTAGTTCAGGGGTGCCCAAACCTTTTGGGCCATGGGCCAGTCACATGGTCACGTGGTTCCTCCCACTGGCAGCAGAAGTAAAACATGCCCATACATGCGCAAAATGCTGCCAAAATGTTGCAGAGTTTTGCCCATGCATGGGCATGTTTTACTTCTTCATTGGGGAGCGGCGTAGGCAGCATGGGCTGGATTGTTGGCCTTAGTTTGGGCATCCCTGGTCTAGCTAACCAGTACACACATCAGTTGGAACTTCCCAGTGTGTTACAAAGATGAATATGGGCACAATCAGTAGTGCTGCAGGTTCTGGGTCTCAAGATGCCTGTCAAAAGGGGAAAGCAGTGGTAAATCCCAGCATCAGAACTGGATATCTAAGTCCACAGGAGCTGATGTTTCAGCTGCAGAACCTTCTTTTTAAAAACCATTTTGATTGTCATTTACATCAAATAGAGTACAGTAATTTAGTTTCTAGCAAAATCTAATTACTATTGCTTTTTTTTGTTCATGCTTCAGTCATGCAATGCTAGATGGATAATCCATAGGTGCTGAGAATGAACAGAACTCTAATCACATACATCCTGAATCCTGTTTGAATAGTTTATATCAGGGGTTCTCAACCTATGGCCCACAGGCCGGATCCAGCCCATGGCACCATTTCATGTGGTGACCACCCCTCTAAGAGCAAACAAAATGGCTACCCCTTTGAAGCTTTTGGGACAAAATAGCCACCCCCATTGTGCAGTCAGGGCAAAATGGCCACCCAGCCCTTAAAGCTGACTGAGAGAGCATGACCTGGCCCCCGGCTTGAAAAGGTTGAAAAACCCTGGTTTATATGTATGTTGATTCAAGTGTGGTTATAGTTCTTTATGTCTCAGCATTTCAGGTTTTGGTATTCTGCTTTTGGATAATTTGAAATGTAATACTGTCTTTATAAGAAAACTTCTAAACACGCTTCCTGATACTAATATATAGCCTGTTATAAAAGCCTATAAGTAATAATAAAAATGAGTAATATTTTAAAGGATTGTGAATGCAATTATAGCTTTTTGTTCTCAACTGAATAACTAATATCAAAGTGGCATTCTGCTGTTTCTTTTTTATTTTAATCAAGGACTAAAAATCAGCACTTCTGCCCAAGCAGTACCAAAAGAATTTAAAATATCTCAGCACTTGGCTATCAAAACAGGTATGAAAATAATTCTCATGTGGAAACGTATGTAGTTCTTTCATTGACCTTCATCTATTCACAATGCCTGTATGATTTCTCAGACATAAATAAGTTTGGTTTTCACAATTCAAGTATATTTTCTCATGACTTACATTAACTACAAAGTCCCCCAATACACTGTTGTTCAGTTGCTTCATCTTTACTATTTGACCTTCTAAGGAGCAGTCAGGGTTGATTTCTCCTCACTGTCCAGGGTACTCTTTAAACTCTCCTCCACATCTCAAAGGCATCTATTTTTCTGCGCTTAGCTTTCCTTAAGGTCCAGCTCTCACAACACTACATTACCACTGGGAATACTGTTGCTTTAACTATGCAAATTTTTGTTTGCAAGGTGATGTTTCTACTTTTAACTATGTTCCTCGGGTTTCTCATCGCTTGTCTCCCAAGAATCAGTCACCTTTTTATTTCATGGCTGCAATCCCCATCTGCTGTGATCTTTGATCCTAAGAAAGTAAAATCTGTCACTACTTCTACTTCTTACAACTGAGTATCTTTTCTCATTTCTCTCACTTCAACTATTAATGGTTAAGAGCCCTGGTGGTGCAGTGGTTAAACTGCTCTACTGCAGCCAGAATGCTGTGAGTTCAATACTGTCCAGGATTCAAAGACTCAGCCTTCCATCTTTCCGATGTTAGTAAATTAAGAAGAGGCGGGGGGGGGGGGGGGGAGACAGATTGGAAGCAAAAACTGCTGGATGGCCTCAGGCCTTTGTGTCGTGTGGTCAATAAAAGATAAATAGAATTCACCTGTTTTATAAGCAGAGCAAATCTGCTTTTGATGGTGTAGTCAGTCACTTAGTGAAATTATATCATTGAGAATATGTTTCTGGTTCTGACAAAGTTGTTTCCTACATAAGAGGATTGACTTTAATAACATCCTGTCTTTCTCCCATAAAAAGTGTGATAAGTTGATAGCATATAATAGCCTTACTTTCATCATTTTTTCCTTTCAAAGATCAGGCTTGATCTGCTCTAGGACCCACTTGTTTGTCTTCCTGGCAATCCAGGTTATCCACAAACTCTCCTCTAGCCCCATACTCATCAATTTTTTTCTGTCACCTTTTTTTTACTGTCCAGTTTTTTTAATTGGTCATTTCAAGATACCAGATTGCTGAAATACCTATGAATATACAGTATGTGACTTGGTAATTCATAAACCTGGTATATTAACCAGTGATGCACTCCAAAAAAATTTACTACCACCTCTGTGGGCAGGGCCAAATCTGTGGGTGAGGGTAAATCTGTGGGCATGGCCAACGCAATGGGCTATGGAGGTGGACGTGGCTGGCCAGGTGTGTGGGGCCTAGGGGGATTTCCACTACCGGTTCTCCCGAACAGGACAGGACCTGCTTCAGTGCATCACTGATTTTAACACATTCACCAAATAAATAGAGCCATTTTTACAGTCTGATTCTTTTTATTTTATGTAACTCAGGATTGGACTACTAATTGGTCATGAACCAGATATGGCAGCTGTTTCCAGTTCTGTGGGCGACCTTAAGCAGCTTTTGAGATCCCCTGCCAATTCTTTTGTTGGCAGCAGAATCTGCTGTGTCTGGTCATTATCCACTCTGTATGGCTGTTTTCACAAAGCAAAGAATAAAACAGGAAGTTGTTCACTCCTCAAAAGTGAAATAAGATTTTTTTTTCCTTTAAAGTGGAATATCTTTCAGCAAGCTTTTGAGCTTTTGTTCACCTGAAAATAAATACTCAGTAGCACTGTTTATAGATAGTAAATGGTTACAGTGATTTATTTTCATGTATCAGTGAAAGTTCTGATTTCCTTAACATGCTTTTAACAAATGATCTTTTCTTACAGTTTTTCAGGAATCAAACAAACTCAAAGCAAGACCAAGGTCCAGGTAACTAAGACCACAAACAGAACACTTCATTTATACCTGTGTTTCATCTGTTTTGGCTTTCTATCCCCTGCATGCTGGTTTTTTCCAACAATTCCTTCAGAAGCAACGGTAGTTTACTTTTATGACCTCAGTCATTTGGATGCAAAATTAGCCTTCTTTAACATCATCCACAAGTTTTACCACCATTTTATTTCAGAGGGGAAAGTCATCAGTATACTTAATGGAATCTCATTTGCTGTGGATCACTAGCCAAGCCGATAGTTTTTCAGAAAGGGGAAACAAAGAGAATCTCAAAAAATAACTAGTGTGCCTATGTGCCTAACAGCATATTAGATGAAAACCAATTGCATGTGTTGGGAGAATAAATAGAACATACAAAGTAAGATTATGCCAATGCCTGCTAGAAGCTGTTAAGCAGAAAGCACACCTGAATTGTAAGTAGCAGCAGTGGGAAGCAAATGGGAAGGAAAGGATATAAATGAGGCAGATTATTTTTGGTATGTCCAAAAAGGATGTAAATTGAATTAATTCAATAGAAGGTCATACTCCACAATAACTAAATAAATCTTCTAGAATTTTTGTGCTAATATTTCACATCTTATTAAAAATGGAAACACAATTCTAGACACTGATTGTTTATTATTAGTTTAGAACTATATGTGGTGTTTTGTGAGAGTACTAGCATTTCTCTAAATACAATTTTGGCCACCAAATTCCCTAGGAAAGCTATTTGATGTGGGGAACTTTGTTGAGGGCAGGATGGATTTTAACTCCTTCATTTGTACAACACTCCTTGAATCCAAACCATTATATGGAACATACAGATAATACCATCTGTAAGTAAAAGCTATTTACAAACATTATTATTTTACATTTTCATTGGATTTTAGCCCATAGCATAGAAATGAGACAACGAGGGTTGTGCTGCTTGATGACCTTGTAAGAGAGGCCAACCAGGGCAAAACATCACCACCCCCTAGAGTCGGAGACAACTGGCTTTAGAGCAAGGGCAACCTTTACTCTTTACTAGCATTTTTGGCACCCTCCCAAATATTCTCAAGAATTTAAAATTTGTAAAAATATTTTGGTCACTAGGGAGTTAGGGATTTTTTACACCTCCTTTTTGTAAAGAATATTTTTGGATATAGTTGTAGGAGCAGATGCATGTGTTCTGGACAATAAATATTTGAGATTCCTGGAGATTGCCCATCCCTGCCAAGATTCACCTGGATACTTTGTTCATTACTCATAATTAGCTGCAGCAATTTCTGCAAACTGATAGGATTCTGCTCATTTAATTTAATATAATTCAAAGCAAAGTTAGCAAAAATCTCTCAAGAGTGTTCAGATTTAGTTGCTATATTCTCCATGTTGGGGGTATGTATGCATAGCATTTGAAAATAGTGTTTGGGCATGTGTAACTGTCCTTATATCAAAATATAAAGGTGGATTGTGTTTTCCTATTAGAAGAAGTGTAGGGTTTTTAGTCTACACTTCTGTAACTAAACGTTCAGCAATGGCTGCTGGTTTTGTAATTTTTCCCTTCACCAGCAGGAAGTTTCTTAGTTTGTTTTCCTTTTTAGGTTCAGTTGGTTTTTTGTTTGTTGCTTTGCCTAATCTGTCATTCAAAACTTTTGTTGTTACTCATTTGAATAAAGAATGTAACAGAAACAGATCGTTTTATACAAGAAACAATTTTACAGTTGTATCTGCAGAAAAAATATGCTTGCACTTTAGTCCTACCCTTTATATTTAGTATTTAAAACCAGTTGGTGGAAGACCTGAACAGGATTGTGTTTGTTAGCGAGACCAAGATGGAGGGGGAGAATTTAAATCCTCTGTCTGTGTGTGCGTGCACGCATGCGTGTGTGCATGTGTGTGGTGAATTAATGAAACCACTGCAGTCTCTTTTCAGAGGATCTTTTCAGCTGCTATTATTATTATTATTATTATTATTATTATTATTATTATTATTATTATTATTATTATTATTATTATTATTATTATTATTATTATTATTCATACTACCTCTCTGGTACTATACAAGACCAAACCCACCTTCAGAAGAATAAGGTATTTGTCTCAGACAGCTAGTTTTTAGTGTTGTACAAAGGCAATGTAAATGCAATTGTGTTGATAGTGTAGAGAGAGGTGTTTTGGAGATTTTTTTAACCTCAGGTACCAATTTTTTTTTAAAAAAACAAGCTTAGTCTGTTCCTTGGCTTGAGGTAGTAGAGAATTTGGTTCTCTGGCTGAGGCAGTAAATGACTTTGGCTAACCCTGTTCATTTGGAGAGTAATGATACCATCCACCACGTGGTGGTGAAGCACATCCCTTCTCTCTCACCTCTCCCATCTTATTTTCTACTCCATAGCAATAATGTTGAGTAGAATTTTTGGGAATAGTAGCCATGTTAGTCTATGTTTCAGATAGTCTAATGAAGTGAACTTGATCCACGAAAGCTAACATTAAAACACAGCAGTTTGTCTTTAAAGCTCTACAATGTCTTCTCTTTGTTTTGTTTATTCTCTCATAATGTTTAGTAGGAATATGTACTTTATCAGCCAAATTTGCATATATGCTTTGCAAAAAAAAATATGAGAGAGAAATCATATAAATGTGGCCCATCATGTGAGGACAGTATTATCTTCTCCAAATAAACAACTTGCAGATATGATATATATAATGAATAATTTGCAAACTTTAAAAAAAACACATGAAAATAAGAACTGTCTTTCTATTTCTCTAGTGCCTATTTAGAACAGTTCTTGCAGTATTAATAAAAACTCCAGTAATTTTTCAGCAATTAATATTGGTCTTCTTTCCCTCCCAAAGGTCTTATTCCAGCACATCTATTGAAGATACAGTGAAGAAAGCAGGAGAGCCTCCGACTCCTCCACCAAGGCCACAGAAATCGCATTCCAGAGCATCTTCCTTAGATCTAAATAAAATCTTCCAGCAAAACACCCAGGGTAATGTTGATAATATTTTATTTTGTACTGCTTTGGATTTTCAAATGATCAGAATTTGAAAATGACTAAAATAATTGCATGCCAAATGTCTTCCCCCATTTTGCATGGTTTCCTCTGCAGAGTTTGTATGTATCTGCTATCTGCTGTATCAAAGAAAATGTAGATGTGTAAGTGGGTCATCATAGATGTGTCAGTTCAAGTTGACAAGCCCTTTTTCACTGGTGCCATTATTGGTTTTAAGTGTAGCAATTAAAAACCAATCCAGTACTGAGTTTTTCATATGTTCTGGTGTTTGTCCCTGAGTTATGTTCTCCTTTCTGTTTGAAACCTGAGTGCTATGTGACATACTGAGTTCCCATTGTCTGCTCCATCTCCTGCCAACCTAGCAGTTCGAAAGTAAAAAATTGTAAGTAGATAAATGCTGCCTCGGCAGGAAAGGTAAGAGTGTTCCATGCACTCTGGCATCTAGTTATGCGTGCCATATGACTGCTGGAGCTGCCGCCGCCACCGCCGCCCTCACCCCTCTGAGCTTTGCTGCCGGAGGGGTCAAAAGGAGCAGCCGCTGGAGCTGCCGCCACTGCGCTGCCCTTCCCGGGACCCACTCCACCGCCCCCGGAAATGCGAGACAGTTGCGTTGCCCTCACCCCTCTGAGCCTGGTTGCCGAAGGGGTCAAAAGGAGCCGCCGCTGGAGCTGCCGACACCACCACTGCGCTGCCCTTCCTGGGGCCCACTCCACCGGCCCCGGAAATGCGACACAGCTGCGTTGCCCTCACCCCTATGAGCCTTGCTGCCCGAGGGCTCAAAAGGAGCCGCTGCTGGAGCTGCCGCCTCCGCCGCTGCGCTGCCCTTCCTGGGACCCACTCCAGAGATACGAGACAGGTGCTCGCGCAGAGGCTCCCCCCCCCAAAAAAAAAGACACTGAGCCCTGGTCTTGTTTACGGTTTAGAGTCTGATTTTTTTATTTTGTTTATGAATTTTGTATAATTGTATTCTGTATTTTTGAACTGTATTTTGTAATTTTGTGCTATGTTGTGATGCCGCCCTGAGTCGGCCTTTGTGCTGAGTAGGGCGGGGTACAAATTAAAATTGATGATGATGATGGAAATGTCTGCAGACGCAAACAGCACTGGCTCTTTGGCTATAAACAGATGAGCACTGAACCCTAGAGTTGGACATGGCTGGCTTTTAAGCAAGGGAGATCTTTAACTTTTTTACTCTAGTGTTGACACCTTGATTTAATCTAGTAAATCATTATCAACCAGCAAAAGAATTTCAGAAAGCAGTATAAATACTGTATGTTCAGTCCTTGCCTCCATTGTTTCCAGACCATCATCAAGGGAAGCCACTCAAAGAAGTGTTTGCAGTAGTCCAATGTGGAAGTTACTGGGATGTGGAACTGGTATGGTCAGATTGTCTCAGTCCAGAATCAGCTGCAGTTGGTGGACCCACCTTTAGCTGGCTTATAAACATTGCTCTCCACTGAGGGTGTATGTTTTGAATCATGATGCAGTGAGCCAAAGAAACTCAAGTAATGAACAGATTTCTCATTTTTGCCTTGTTTTTTTCTGCTTTGCATTCACAATGGAACATTTCCTACTTCTTGCACTAATTTCACCTGGCCAGCCATGCACTGCTTCCTCTGATGCACACTGTGCTAACGGCCATTTCGTTTCTTGAGCAGAAGAGCAATAAGATGCCGACAGTTTTCTTCATGCAGCATTCTATGGTGTATTCCCTTTTAATCATGCTGTATTTAATAGTCTGCTCAGTATATTAAATTAAAGAACATAGTAACGCAGAGTACTGTTTCAAGTTTAAAACACTGGGTAAAAGCAGTAGAACACTTACAGAATGCTTTAAAGTATTTGTTTAAATTAAGATGCTGGATACAGTCGAGTGTCAACTGTGCATTTAGTCCCTATGAAATCAGTTGACATGATCCCCTACAGACAATAGAGAGTGAACACCAGAAATCTGTTACTGTGTTGTGTGTCATCAAGTTGGAAGAGACTTACAGAGACCCTAATAGGGCTTTCCAGGTAAGCGAGATATTTAATGATTGATTTTAACATTGGCACCTCCAGCAAGTTTCCATGGCTGTGTGGGGATTTGAACCTAGGACTCTTGAGTTCTAATCTGTCACACACTCCCCTAGTTCATTGCTTGCATCTCAGCCATTGATCATGTAAAACTGACAAAAGCCTTGTGCTAGATAAGGGCAGGATTTCAACTGTATTTTTTACCTCCATTGTTTCGGATTAATCTGACTCATGTGAATAATTGATGTGTGTTTGCAAATTATAAGTAGAATCTAGGCACATATTTCTTGTTATTACCTCCCAATACAGTGCTTTGTAACTGAATCCATTTAAAATAGGTAAAGGTAAAAGTCTCCCTTGCTCAAAAGCCAGTCAGGTCCGACTCTAGGGGGTAGTTTACTGTCCGTTTCCGTGGTCATGTAGACACCGGAGTGCACTGAACGCTGTTACCTTTCCTGCTGAAGCAGTACCTGTTTATTTACTTGCAATTTCTTACTTTCAAACTGTTAAGTTGGCAGGAGCTGGGACAGACAACAGGAGCTCACTCTGTTGCGTAGCACTTGGGTCTCGAACTGGTGACCTGCTGATCTTCTGGTCATCAAGCTCAGAGTCTTAACCACTAAGCCACAATTCCTATTCTTTTTAAATACAGGTATATCTTAACCTATAAAACCAAGTGTTCACCGTTGGAATGGGCTATGGGCTGCTATACGTCGCCTTACTTACCCGTTCCCTCCCTTCGAGAGCACGGGCTAAGTGCCTACGCAGGTCAACGAATGGTTTAAAAAATCGCGTTTGGGGCATCAGCCCCACCATTTGAAAGAAAGGGAAACAACTTCATTACCCGAAATCCATTGCGTTTCTGCGTGTTTCTCCCTGTGTCAGCCAATCACGATGTAAAAAACAACAGAATCATTCTTTCATTTACGAGCCGCAACCAATCAAAAGTAGCGTAACAAAATCTTGCCGAGCGACGGACGGCAGAAACTAATCACAAAATACATATCCCAGCATCCTTTACACTGTTACACCATGGAAGGTTTTGCGCTGCAGCCAATGAAATGCTTTGGACTGCATGCATCATCATTAACGTAATCAAACAAGCTTCAGCATGGAGGAGGCTGGGAAAGCCAATGCGCCAACAACTTCCCTCCAGGAGGCACTTCGTCTCCCGGAGGGAAGCCATCCCCAGCTCATCACGGTGGGCGGCTGGCCATGTCGGATCCTGGACTGCCTGCTTTTGGCGGCCCCCACCCAACCGGCGAAGACCTCGGCACCAGCGGAGAGGGAGAAAAGGCAGCGCCACAGAGACATGGAAGGTGAGGCCCGGCACAGAAGGCTGCACTGGGGAGACGTAGAGTACGAAAGGCCCAACTGGCAACGGGTAAGTGGGGCGGGGGAGAGGAATTGAGGAGGGGAACGGGCCTGGGGAGCACGCCACCCACCCAGGTCATAGAGAAGAAAGGGGGAGAACGAACCCACCTCCTTCCCCCCAGTCTCAGTCCCCTGCCCCACTTACCTGTTGGCAGCTGGGCAATTCGTACTCTGCGCCTCCCCAGAGCGGCCTTCTGTGCTGGGCCACTCACCTTCCATGCCTCCATGGTGTGGCCTTTCCTCCCTCAATGCCGGCGCCAAGGCCTTCATCGGTGGGGTGTGGGCCACCAAAATCAAGCAGCCCAGCCGGCAAACGATGCTCCCGCCCGCCCAGCAAAGGCCTCCTGGGTGTCCTCACCAAGGCTTGCGGGGAGGAGGACGAGCTCCTCCTCCCCCTGCAAAGCTTCAGCATGTGTGTGTGTGTGTGTGTGTGTGTGTGTGTGTGTGTGTGTGTGTGTGTGTGTGTGTGTGTGTGTGTGTGTGTGTGTGTGTGTGTGTGCGTGCGTGCGCGCGCGCGCGCTCACCAAGGCTTCGGGGGGGGGGGGAAGAAGAGCCCGTCCTCTCCCCATGGAGCTATGGCATGTGTGTGTGTATTGTGTGTGGGTGTGTTTGTGTTGTGTGTGTGGGTGTGTTGTGTGGGTGGTTGTGTTGTTTGTGTGGATGTGTTGTGTGTAGTTGTGTGGTTTGTGTGGTTGTGTTGTGTGTGTGTATTGAGTGTGTGTGTGTGGTTATGTTGTGTGTGCTGTGTGTATTGAGTGTGTTGTTGTGTGTGTATTGAGTGAGTGTGTGGTTGTGTTGTGTGTGTGTTGTGTGTGTGGTTGTGTGTGTGATTGTTTTGTATTTGTGCACTGAATGAGTGTGTGGTGATATTGTGTGTGCTGTATGTGTGTATTGAATGAGTGTGGTTGTGTTGTGTGTGCTGTGTGTGTATTTTGTGTGTGTGTATGTGTTATGTGTGTGTGTATTGTGTGCGCGTGTGTGGTTGTGTTGAATGTATGCTTATATAGTGTGTATGTCTACCCCTCAAAACCACCCCAACCACAAGCACACATGTTATACCTGCCCGGCAGGGCAAAAAATGCTGATCTTAACCTATAAAACCAACCTATAAAACTTTACAAAGTTAAAAAAATAAAAAATTTACAAAAAACAACAAAGCATTCATTGTTTTATATAAAGCACAGGGGGGAAAAAGCCCGGCAACGCCGGGCAAACTATGCTAGTAATTATTTAAGCACACAGAGTCATGCAATGTAGGAATTGAATAGGCACCTTTTTGCTCTGCAGAACACAGCAGGGAAAAATCAAATAGAAGCTCCATTTGGGAAAGATGAATAGGAAGGAGAGTTGGCTGTACTAGCTTGTGTACTTTGCTTTATGGGAGGCAACTGCTGATGGAAGGAGATCATTTCCCCCTTGAAGATCTTGAAAACATCATTAAAAAATAATATACTGTATCTGTATATTTTGGTTGTTATTTTTTTACTGTGAAACATGGTCATAAACCTAATCATTTAGACCTAAATGATTAAAGAAGAGTGTCAGATTCTAAACTATTAAAAATAACCAGAATACAAAAGCTTAATTATGAAGAAGTGAAACATTTTGCCTAGACAGAAGTACTGTATCAGTTCATAAGTGTGCATAATGCAGTATTATTGTTTGAAATTTTTAACTCAGAATTCAGACAAATTATGAGTTCAATAATAGGGAAAGAAATAATTTAATTGGTATTTTAGAATTGCTTAGGATTTTTAAAAAATACTGAACCATTCTAATCAGAGTTGACATTTTAGGTTTTAGGAAAAGCTGATTTAAATAAATATTGGGGTTTATGTGCTGTTACAAAAATCAGGCATATGTAGCAATTATCAAATGATTCTATTAGAGTCTGTATGGTGGATTACTATGAGTTGTAGTCCAAATGACCTAAATGACACCTAGGAGAGGCTTTGAAATGGAATTAAAAGTCACAACACAGTTACAAATTTAGAAAAGCTCCATTATGTATGCAGAAGTGTTCAGATGCTCAGACAGACATTTCTTGATTACAGACAAAAAAATATGACTTTGTTCTTTAGCCCTTATCTGCTGTGCCTCTAGTCTAGCTGGTGGACCTCCTTTGCAAAACAAACAAACAAAATAAACTTATTTGGTAATATGAAAATTCCCTAGATGGAATCCTAATACTAACAAGAAGTTTGCTTTAATAGGATACTAGTGAAGCATCTTGATGATTAAAAAATGCCAGCACTTTGACAATTTATAAAGTATTACTTTGGTCAAGATTGAGCCTTCTTAGTGCCTACTAGCAAGGGTTGCCCGGCGTTGCCGGGCTTTTTTCTCCGTGTGTTTTAATAAAAAATGAACCAATTTTATTTTTGCAATAGTTTTAAATTGTGTTGGAAGGTTAAATTGTGTTAATGTTTTTTACAAATTGCTTAGTCTGTAATTTTAATTTTGTAAATGTTTATTTATGTAAATTTTTTTTGGCTTGGCTGTTATTAACTGGGATCTGCTTTTTTGGGGTTTTTTTGAGGATTAATTAAAGAAGAAAGTATGTTTTATTTTTTTCAAATTGTTTTATGTAAGTGAATAATGTTTTAGTTTTTTGAATTTTTTTAATTAGTTGTACCGTATGTCATAATTTTAATAATGTAAAAGTAAATGTTTTTTACATTCAATGTTTGTGTGTTTTTGAATTGTTTTTACTATTGTGGCCAGCAGGTGGTGCTGGTAGGGGTTATTGTATTTTGACTTTTTTTTCTCTCCTGGCCTCTGGGTGGAGCTTCTTCTGGTAAGTAGTCTCTTCTTTTTCAGTCCTGGTGGAGGTAGCACATCTGTGGGTAAGTTTGCTTGTTTTCTTTGTTTTGTGTGTGTGTGTGTGTGTGTGTGTGGGCGGGCGTGGGGGTGGGGTTGGAATTTGTATTTTTTGTCTGTTTGTTTTGTTTTTGATTGTGTCTTTGTTTACTTCGGATTGTTTTTGGTGTTTTTGTTTATTTTTGGATGTGTTTGACTGTTTTTAGTAATTTTTTTAAAAAAATTTATTTATTTGGGGATGGGGAAGGGACGTGGTCATTGGGGGTTAGGAAGGGTGGGCTAGGTGGTGGGGAGAGGGGCATGGTCGTGGGGGGTTAGGAAGGGTGGGTTAGGTAGTGGGGAGGGGGGCATGGTCGTTGGGGGTTAGGAAGTGGGGGCTAGGGGGGGCGTGGTCGTTGGGATTAGGAAGGGTGGGCTCAGTGGTGGGGAGGGGGGCTTTAGTGTGTTATGGTGCTTTGATTGTGTGAAGTCGTGAAAGTAGATCGGGTTTCCCCTTTAATATCAGTGGGTGGGGGTTGTGACCCCCCTCTCCGCTGGCTACCCTAAGGTTGGGATGTTTGTGGGGAGAAAAGGTGTATATTACCACAACACTTCTGGAACCAAAAGATCAGGCAGACTGGATCGAATCCCCACCCCCCTCCTTAAAACAACTCCGTTTTTAAAGAGAAGAAAAGACGGAGTTGTTTTAAGGAGGGGGGGTGGGGGATCGCTCCTCTCTGCCTGATCTTTTGTTTCCAGAAGGGTTGGGGCTATATACGCCTTTTCTCCCCACAAACTTTCCAACCTTAGGGTAGCCAGCGGAGAGGGGGATCGCAACCCCCACCCACTGATATTAAAGGGGAAACTCCAGTCGGGAGCTTCAGGCACTGTTGGTGAGGGAAAGAACACCAGCTGGTGTTTGCGTGGCTGTGAAGCGGTGAGTTGTTTTTCGTTGGGGGTTAGGAAGGGTGGGCTAGGTTGTGGGGAGGGGGGCGTGGTTGTTGGGGTTAGGAAGGGTGGGCTCGGTGGTGGGGAGGGGGGCATGGTCATTGGGGGTTAGGAAGGGTGGGCTAGGTGGTGGGGAGGGGGGCTTTAGTGTGTTATGGTGCTTTGTTTGTGTGGAGTCGTGAAAGTAGATCGGGTTTCCCCTTTAATATCAGTGGGTGGGGGTTGCGATCCCCCTCTCCGCTGGCTACCCTAGGGTTGGGAGGTTTGTGGGGAGAAAAGGTGTATATTACCCCCACACTTCTGGAACCAAAATATCAGGCAGACTGGATCGAATCCCCACCCCCCCCTCCTTAAAACAACTCCGTTTTTAAAGAGAAGAAAAGACGGAGTTGTTTTAAGGAGGGGGGGGTGGGGGATCGATCCTCTCTGCCTGATGTTTTGTTTCCAGAAGGGTTGGGGCAATATACGCCTTTTCTCCCCACAAACTTCCCAACCTTAGGGTAGCCAGCGGAGAGGGGGATCGCAACCCCCACCCACTGATATTAAAGGGGAAACTCCAGTCGGGAGCTTCAGGAGCCGTGGGTGAGGGAAAGAAAGCCAGCTGGTGTGTGCTTGGCTGTGAGTTGTTTTTCTTTTTCATTTTTCGGGCGCCGGTTTCCTCAGCGCTCTGCGCGCTCATGGCGCGCAGGACGCTGGGGCTTGTAGTTATGGGTTGCTGCTTTGTGTTTGTGCTGCATTTTTTTTTTAAAAAAATTATTTCGATTGGCTGCGGCGCGTGTCCGAACGCTGCGCCGTGCGAGAGCCTCTCAGCCTGATTGGCTCTGGCGCGGCGCGGCGCAAGGAATGTTGGGAAGTGAAGTTGTTTCCCTTTCTTCGCGTTTGTGGGGCTGTTGCCCCACTGCCGGTTTTTTCAATCCTTCGTTGACCTGCGTACCCAGATCGGCCGTGTGCACGAAGGGTGAGTGCAGGCAAGTAGGGCGAGGCATAGCAACCTATGGCCAGTTCCAACGGTTAACCCTTGGATTTATAAGTTAAGATTAATAAGAATTAGAGATTGGATTAAATGGCTTTTCTTCCTCTGATGGTGATTTTTAAATACCTAGCTTTGGCAGATTCTCTAGAATAATGTTATGTGCCATCAAGTCAGAACTGACTTATAGCAACTCTAATAGGACTTTCAAGGTAAGTGAAGTACATAAGGGTTGTTTTTACCAGTTCCATTCTCCTAGTTGCAGTGATGGCGAATCTTGGCACCCCATGTGTTCTGGAACTTCAATTCCCAGAAGCCCTGATAGCAGAAGTGCTGACTTGGGCTTCTGGGAATTGAAGTCCAAGAACACCTGTAGTGCCAAGGTTCACCATCACTGTTAGTGAGTTTAATGGGCAACTGAAGATTCAAACCCTGGTCTCTTCACCACACAGAGTATCCAGAATAAGGTTAGTTTTATTGGCAAATGCAAAAGAGTGCATGGGTGGCTCTATTTCTGTAGGTCATTTATTTCTGCAACTTTTATACACAACATGTATAAACCCGTGTAGTAGTGAAAAAATAGAAACTATACAACACATTACTATTATATTCCTTTCAAAGACAAAAAAGAAATATATTTGTTTGCCCTTTAATACCCACTTTCCTTTTATCATATATACTGCATGATTAAAGTTTTTTTAAGACTGCACTTTTCATGTTAAGTGGTATTGAAATGAAATGTCCAGTGACTATGTGCTATATAGTGTTACCTCCCATAACGAATGCTTCGTATAACAAAAAATCTGTACAATGAAGCGTTCGTTAGGCAATTGTGATATCCCGCATAACAAAAAGATTTTCCGTTATGCGGGGTTTTCGTTAACCGGGGTATACCCAGCTTAATGTAAACCATATAACCAACATTTGTTTCTGTTATGCGCGGTATCGCCAATTTGATCCGCATAACGAAAAAACCGCATAACGAAGAGCTCCGTAGATTGGAGCTTTTTCGTTATGCAGGGTACTACTGTAGTTCATAAAAGGTAAACGTGACAGTTTTCAATCTGGTGCCAGTAAATGTAAATATAACTTGTTACTTTCTTGTTTGTTGAAGCATGTATCTCCTTTGTAGTTACTTTTACAGAAGCGTTTTGGACTGAAGATGTGGCATACAATAGTCTTGCATTTTAGAAGCAATTAAATTTTGCAATGCTGAGTTGTAAAAGGCACATATAAATTTGATCCCATTTCCATTTTACATTTATGCAGGGTGCCTCTTAGCTTCAAAGGTGAAGTAGAGATTCAAAGGTGTGGTGTGTGTATAATTTTTGTAAGAAAGAGAAAAACTTGAGTCACTTCTTGTATCTCTTCATACATTTTAAGTTACATGGTTGCATATTCACATCTGGATGGGTCCTGTATCATTTTGTATTTAGTTTTCTTGCCATAAATTCAAAAGTCATGACTTCAATAATGAATATTGTGTAGAAAATGATGTGTTATTCCAAAACAAACAAACATGCTATTTCTGTCTTTAAAAGCAATCATTTTAAGTGGCATTCTTGATCTTATCATTTGCTCTTTCGCACATACACAGAATACATAGTTTAAAATTGCTGTCCAACTTTGGAGACAAGGTTTTGCTGATACTGTACTTTGTTCTTTGAGCTCTGGAGTGCCTGGGAATAGTGCTCACATAAGCATTGACTATTTTCAAACAGATCAAAAATATTCTGAAGCAGCAGGATTTTATGAATATTTCATGACTAGCTTAAGTTAGAATATTAGGATTTTTTTAAAGGCAAGAAAGTGGGTCAAACATGTCCGATCTGAGTATTTTGCTTGCCTAAAATGCTGAACACCCAGATACAGTATATTTTTCAAAGCTGAACAAGATGTAGTATTTATTTATTTTTTAAAATCTACCATGTTGTGAGCAAAGCAATTTTAATTGGGAATGTTTTGAAGCAGCACATTCTGTAACTCTGGCAATGTTACAAATATAAATGCGTAAGAAATCTGGGCTTGGAAGAAGCACCAGTTTACTCCTCCTCCAGAGCAAAAAATCACTGTTGTGTTAGGGGAAAGGGAGTCAAGCTGAGTTATAGGTTATGTTATATAACAAACAAGAAACATTACTGTAGTCTTTATTCCAAGATTAATTCCTGTGATGAATATTGTCAATGTCGCAGAATATTGCTATACTTTTGTTATGTCAAGAAAGTCTTCTCACTATTTCCCTAGCTATTTCATCCCTTATTTTTGTGCAGTTTTGTGTTGTGTTTTGTTCTATATGTTTGGGCAGCAGTTTCATTTTTTAGAGGAAATATCATTTTTCTTATTAACACTTAACACCATTTGTTAATCATAGTGTTGACTTCAGGTATTTTGGAGAGGTTGATTTTCTTGATTTGCTCTCATTTTTTTTAATCAGTTCACTAATTTTTGAAAGATATTTCTTCTTTTGAAGTCAAATGTCACAAAGTTGACCTTTATTGTTCTAAACATCACTCTTTACCAGGATTTACCTATTGGTTCCATCTTCCTCTCCTTCCCCTTTCCCACAAATTATTTCTGTCATGCTGTTTACTCATTCCCTTTCTCCTTGGAAATGAGCATTTAGTAAAGGTAAAGGTTTCCCTTGCTCGAAAGCTAGTCGTATCCGACTCTAGGGTGCAGTGCTCATCTCTGTTTCCAAGCCGAAGAGCCCAGCGCTGTCTGCTTCTGCAGACGTTTCTGTGGTCATGTGGCAGGCATGACTAGACGCCGGAGCGCACGGAACACTATTACCTTCCCACTGAAGTGGTCCCTATTTATCTACTTGCAATTTCTTGCTTTCTAACTGCTAGGTTGGCAGGAGCTGGGACGAAGACGGGAGCTCATTCCGTCCTGCAGTACTCGGGAATCGAACTGCTGACCTTCCACTTCCCAGTCAGCGTCTTACCTACTTAAGACACTGCAGTCCTCAATGAGCATTTAAATAATACTTATTCTAAGTATAGCATACTTGCAGGCTGTTCTGGGACTATGCAGCTTGCCCAAGCTTACATAAGCTGCTTTTGAGGGAAGCATAGTGAGAAGTTGAGCTGCTAGCTTCTGGCTCCACTGAGCTATCCAATCAGTTGCACCAGGGTTAGAAAATGATTAGTCCCAGACTGAATTCCAGTGCTGTATCTCTCTTCCATCCTAATATTTCTTTCAATTTTTTTTTAATAAACTGTAGAATATAGACTGTTTTTCTTCTGAGATTGCATTGCTCTCTCGAGTTGCAAATGCATATTTGCAATATGATCTCTAGTGCCTCATCCTTTTCTGAATCTAGCTATAATATTGAATATTTCTTGTTCCATATGTAAATCTTGCAAAGTCTTAATCAGTGATACGGGATGTTAAACCAAATGCCCTATAGTTATTGCAGACTTTGATATCTCTTTTCTTTAGAATTGGAATGTGTATTGAATATTTACAATCCATGGACCATTATTTTATGTTCTCTTCTTGTTGGCATATTCTTGTTAGAATTTTGAACTCAATAAGCAGACTACAACTGCCAGAATTCCCAAGGCAACATGTGCAGCCAAAGTGGTTTACAGTACTAAGAATAATAAAAGCAATTGTAAAAATTTAAAACTAGAAAAATCTATAAATTAATGGCAACAATTATTTATAAACCAGAGGTAATTAACAGTCTTAGCAATGAAGAAATTAATTTTGTAAATAAATGTGTCTTTGGTTTCTTCTCCTTTTTACAGTTTGGCCAGTTCTGTATTTTGTATTTTTCCTAACAAAGACCAGCAGCACTATCTTTGCATATTTATATGTCAGAATATGTACAACTCAGTCTGAAAATGCTTCTTTAATTAATACAAGAATATAGTGAGTAGAGATTCAGAGATAAATCTAGTTTCATAATATCACCAGTTGATTTACAGGCCTAATAGAAACATTTTTAAAGACTTTCTATTTTCTGTGCGAACATATAGTGACTGGAATCTAATAGAAAGTTGCATCGAGAGTAGTTTCATTGAACTTACTATAGGAGGGGGTGAGCCACCAGATTCCTACTGATTCAGCAGGCTTACTCTGATTGTAACTTACTGCTGGGTTCAGCTAGTGAAAGGTTAGAAATACTTTGCACTGCCTATATGAAAGTGATCTAACACCCAAGAGCCAGGTTAGTAACCCTCAGTAGCAACGTTTCATCCAGTTTTAAAAAGTAGGTTGTGGCACGTCTCTGCAGCAACCATGTGGTGTCACTTTGTAAAAGGAAAGGAGGCTTTTCACCTAGTAATCAGATATGCAGAGCAATCACAGTGACCATGTAGTATCTCTAGATGTCCTGATATGCCTGTAATACCGTGATGTATAAAGATTTCTAAGTTCATGTTTCTTTTAAACATTACATCTGGCATGTTTTTCTCTTCCTTTTTTATGGTAAAGGTAAAGGTTGCCCTTGCTTGAAAGTCAGTTGTATCTGACTCTATGACTGTGATGGTGAACCTTGGCACTCCAGATGTTCTTGGACTTCAATTCCCAGAAGCCCAAGCCCCCATGAATCCACACGAATGGGTTTGCTGCGATTCATCCGGCCAACGCAGCTCCCGTCGCTCCTGGAAGCAGAAGAAAAATGCGCCCGTACAGGAGATTCCCCCAACCTGTGACTGATTATCCCCCATCAGCATAACCTCCATCTTATCTGGATTAAGCTTCAGTTCATTATCCTCCATCCATTCCATGGCCGCCTCCAGGCATCTCTCCAGGATGGAAACAGCATCAACTGCTGAGGTAGAAAAGGAGATACAGGTGTGTTTTACTTCTGCTTTCAGGAGCGACGGAGGCGGCGTGGGCCGGATGAATTGCAGTAAACCCATCTGTGTGGATTCACGGGGGGCTCTGTGAATTGAAGTCCAAGAACATCTGGAGTGCCAAGGTTCGCCATCACGACTTTATAACATCTCCATTTACTGCCAAAGAGCCAATGCTGTTTGCAGATGTTTCCATGGTCATGTGGTAGGCATGACTAAACACCGGAACACATGGAACGCTGTTTACCTTCCCACCAAAGCGGTAACTATATATTTATCTACTTGCAATTTCTTGCTTTCGAACTGCTAGTTGTGAACCGCTTTGAGTTTGTCGCTGACAAAGGAAAGCGGTATATAAGTTCAAATATTATAATAATAATAATAATAATAATAATAACAACAACAACAACAACAACAACAACAGAGATGGGCGCTCACTCAGTTGTGCAGCACTCGAATCTCAAACTGCTGACGTGCTGACCGTTTAGTCATCAAGTTCAGCATCATAACCACTAAGCCACCTCAGTTCCCCACCTGCTGGAATTCAGATATCCTCATATCTATTCTGACTTTGGAGGACCCAGCTCTAATGAGTGTTGATATATTGGATCTAAACCAGTCTAGGTTTTGCATTGGAGGTTACACATTCATTGGGTAGGTGAAGTACATGGTGGCACCATTAATCAAAGTCAGTCCTGTGTGCTCATAGTGCTATAAACACAATTAGAAGATCAAGTAGCAGAACAACAGTGGAGCCAAAGCTGTAAATCTGGATACCTCACATTAGGGTTCTGATCCGGATCATGGGCCTTGCATCTACTGTTTAACTTTAAAAAGTCATCTATACACAGTTGCTATTTTTTAATGGGTACACATCTCATTTGGCCTATATTTATAATAAGCTCATGCAGGAGGAAACCATACAGGAATGCCTTTTTTCATATAATGAGGCACCACTTAGAGTTTGTGTGGATGAAATTCCCAAATTGAACATTCATCAAGATACAGCCAAGCTTCATCAACAAATTTTGACATGAATTTCATTTCCAGCTGAGAAAATGTTTCTCACCATCACTTTTGGCAAAGCTGTCATAGGAGCGAGGCATATAAACACCATGTAATTTAGTTTCAAAATTGGTTCCTTCTTGGATACACATGTACTAAATCATTGTTGGCCTGAAGCTCCAAACACCCTTATGTTGATCATGTTGATTGTTTCTGATGGGAGTTGGAATCCAAAAACAATCCACACTTGCTTTAGATCAGCAAAAATTAAGAATGACTAAATGAGGAAAAAGTAATACCTTTTTGTCTGTGTGTTTCTGACTGAATCTTTTTATTCCAACAGATTGCTATAATGATTATATAGGTAACATTACCAGTGTGGTATAGTAGATAGTGGGAGGGACTGCGGTGGCTTAGTGGTTAATACGCTGAACTTGATGACTGGAAGATTGGCAGGTCCAGTGGTGTGCTGGCCTACAGGAATACAGGGACTCATCCCAGTGCACCCCAGGGACTGGCGCCTCCCAGAAGTAGACAGAGGTAACAGGAATGTTTGGGATTTCTCCCCCCCCCCAACCCCACAATAGGCACCCCCATCACTTCCTGTCCACCACCCTCCCAAGGTGCCCAGCATACTCCTGGGCAGGTCAGCAGTTCAAAACCTGAGTGTTCCATGATGGAGTGACCTCCTGTCCCTGTCCCAGTTCCTGCCAATCGAATAGTTCGAAAGCAAGAAATCGCAAGTAGATAAATAGGGACCACTTCGGTGGGAAGGTAAACAGCGTTCCATGCACTATGATGTCTAGGCATGCCTGCCACATGTCCACGGAAACATCTGCAGATGCAGACAGTGCTGGCTCTTTGGCTATAAATGGAGATGAGCACTGAACCCTAGAGTCGGATATGACTGGCTTTTGAGCAAGGGCGACCTTTACCTATAGTGGATAGAGTGACAGATTAGCATCCAAGAGAGCTGGGTTCAGATCCCTGCTTGACCATACAAGCTCACTAGTGGAGGGTGGATTGTAAAATTATTTCTTAACTATCTTGTTTATCCTGAAATTCATAATAATAATAATAATAATAATAATAATAATAATAATAATAATAATAATAATAATAATAATAATAATAATAATAATAATCAGCAGCAGCAGCAGCAGCAGCAGCCGCTGCCGCCACCGCCACCTTCAAGACAATTCTGACTGATGGCAACACTTTCCAGAGTTTTCTAGGTAGAGAATATTCAGAAGGAATTTTACATTCCCTTCTTTGGGGGGCACCCTGGATCTTTGCAGCATGTCCACAACTACACAGGCTGGCTCTACTCACAGGAGGCACAGGATGAAATCAGCCAAATACTTAAACCATTAAGCTATTCACTCAGCTGACAAGCCTATTAGAGTTGCTGTGTCAGTTTCAAACTGATGACATACAACATACAAATAGCATGGATAACATTCATAAATTGAAATAGTTCACAAGCTTAGCTTGATGTACAAGATACTACTGACCCCACCTCAAACTTCTTCAGATCTCCCTTTTCTTTCTTTATAACAGATTTTCTCAACGCGAGTCCCACACCCCACAGGGGGACTTCAGTTTTCAGAATCCTAAGTCAGTACATTGGCTGATCAGTGCTTTAGGGAATTGTCATAGGCTTCTGGGAATTGAAGTCCAAAAACCAAAGGTTGGAAAACACTGCTTTATAACATACTAGCATAGGTGCCCATTTTTGACAGGTTTTTTTGGGGGGCGGGCTCAACCTGTGGGGTGGGGGTGGTCACACAGAGACACACACACACACACTCTTTTCTCTCTCTTATCTCATATTCAGGTGCACACACACACACACACGTGACTGATCCGGAACCCACTGTGTTGTGCATTGTCTTGCACACAGACACACACTCCCTGTCTCTCTCTCACTCACACAGCATTGATGTACATTTAAAGTGTCTCATTCCAGGGCTGTAGAGGCTTAAATGGAATGGGTTTGTTCCATTGGCATCAGGATTTTTCCCTTTCAACCAATTGCAGTCCAACATACAAATCAGCTCGCTCCAACATTCTGTTTCCAGGCCTGGCTAGATTCTCTCAGGAATTCCAGGACCTTTCCCCATCAGTCATTCACTTTCAACCAATCACAGTCCAACATGCAAATCAGCTCTCCAACATTCTGTTTCCAGGCTTGGCTGTTAAACTGCCATTTTTTTCTCCCATGGCACCATGGGAGTTGTAGTTTCCATTCTTTTCCCCATTTTGTCGGGCACAGGACCCACCTTTGACCTCCGAACCTTCGCACAAACCATCGCTGTCAGGGGAAGGAAGGTCTGTGCGATGACGAACACACATATCTACTTTCCTTCCTTATAGGTATAGATAGCAATAGCAATAACATTTATATACCTCCCCATAGTGCTTCGTCCACTCTCTGGCTCGTTTAGAAGTTAATTAGCATTTTTGCCCCCAACATGCTAGGTACTCATTTTACTCACCTCTGAAGGATGGAAGGCTGGGTCAACCTTGATCCCTATTAGGATCGAACTCACAACATTTTGGCTGCAGTAGAACAGTTTAACCACTGCACTGCCAGGGCCCAGTGTTACTACTGGCCACGATTCAGGATTTGGTGGATATATCCTTAAATATGCATATCTTTGTTCTTCATGATCTCTGTGGATCACGCTATTGGGTTTGTACTTGTGCAGAGCTAATATTTGGATTATGGTGGGAGCACCACCCGCCTTCCACCATGCATGGATACTGGATAGCATACTCCAGCAGACTAGCTTCAATTCTTTTTTTGTCCACCAGAGTAGTCACGACTTGGAATCTTCATTGAACTACCATCAGGTTATTCTCTTTCTCTCCGATTTGATTTATTTCTCCCTTCTCCTAATATTGCCCTTCTCCTAATTTGCTTTCCCAGTTTGTTCTCCATTTTGCTTTCCCTCAGTTTACCCATACCTGTCAAGTTGCTGATGTCCAAATACGGGAAGGTTTCCGGGCGCCGGCATTGGTGCATGCATGCCGCTGCCTCTGATGTCAGAGGCAGTGACACGTCTGCACAGTAACCGCTGCGTACATGCGCAGAAACCCTTGTGTGCATGTGCAGAAACCCCTTCAGCCAGGAAAGGGGTTACTACGCATGCATGCCCGTCAGAGGCAGCAGTGCACATGCGCAGTAACCCCTTTCCTGGCCGTTCAAATATGGGATGACAGCGGGAAGGAGTGTGACGGAGCAGTGAATTACGGGAAATCTTGGCCAAAACGGGATACTTGACAGCTATGGTTTACCTAGTGGGTTATTTTTCCTCTCCACTTTGTAGCGTTCTCTTAAAAGAAGTGTCTTCAGTGTGGTGGCAGTATCCTCCCCACAGGCTGTCCCACTTACTGCCTTTTATGCCTTAATGAGGCCGATCTCTTTCAGTCTTGCACAATTTGCGAGGGCTTTATGAAGCAATGGCCTCACCTGGCAAGTCCACCTCCCCACAGTGTCTACCCTTTTCTGGTGGACTGAAACCAAAGGTGGTCTGCTAGGGCATGCAATACATGAGTGAGTGGGTGTGGGTCCTAACAAAACAATGGCGGGAAATTGCTCAGCTCTGGAAGATTTTTAAAACTGACTCTGTGCAGCTGCCAACCCAGTAGTGAGGCTCCACAGATGACCACTCAAAGGTCCACAGTTGTACCAAAGGAAAGCAACCTGTTATTATTCCCTTAATTTTTGTAAATAACCCATACACAGAGAAAGTTGAAAATACAAACACAGTAAATATGTTTTAAAGACTTCATATGGTCCAATAAACAAATGTGCAATAAGATTTTGGCCTCACAGATTTTTCTGTTTAGCTTTTTCGTGGTGAGATTTAATGTTAGAATTTAAATAAAACACAGAAGACACTGCTAAGTTTCTTTTTGGTTGTGTTTACTTTAAAGGGTTTACAATTATATGGGTCTGCTGCGCAGTTACTTGTGAGGAGATTCTTCAGTCATGCTTCATGTGTATAGCTAATCTATGTGTCATTATAATTGCTCCACAAAGCCTCATCTTCTGTGCTGTTCTGGCCTCTTAAGGTTTATGGGTTTAACTGAAACCAGATTGGGGAGTATAATAGATGGTCCCATCCTGGGCGATAGCATCTCAGATTGTTGGCTCAGTATAGAAAACTGAATTCTATTTCACTGCTATAAAGCCTTAAACTGACTGTTCCTCGGTCTTCCCTCTTTGGCCCCAGCCAAAAACATTTAAAAGTTACAGCTAGCTCATCTTGTTGCCAGTACATATAATTCCTCCCACATATGCTTTCTGTACAATGTCCTTTTTCACATCATCACATTTTATTTTGGATGCTTTGTTAATGTCCACATTAGAATATTGCTTCACTTTTTCATCCAAGAGTCCTGGTGACAAAGAACAGAGTATTTTGACTCCCATATACTATCGTAGAATTTTCAAATTGAAATTTAATATTACCTGTCTTCTCTGTGTTTCTCATGTTCTTATTCAGCAAATGCTCTTTTTACATCAATTTCTATAGTCTCAATCAGCATGGCCACTGTTCATGCTTTCTGTAGGATTATGGGAGTTGTCATCAGAGAGTAATTTACTGAAATTCTCATTTGCCTAAGGAGGACATAGATAATGATAGTGATATGTTGCTCTTCTGATTTTTGCATTCTTAAATTGATTTTTAGTAAACCAACCAGGCTGTTCTAGTAGATGTATTTAGATGTAGTATATATTCATACATGTTTTCTCTGCTTTTTTTCTTTTCATTTCAACAGTCAGGGCTGGCTGGTTGCCGCCACCGCCACCTGCTCTACCTCCAAGGCCCTTGGTATCGCAGGTATGTAAAAAAAGATCATGAGAATTTTGGCTCTGTACCTGCTCTAAAATGAGCAGAGGGCATTAGAAGAGTGTCCAGATAGAGACAAATAGATCTTTCATATCTCATCATCCTAGAGTATATTTGAGGCAGAAGAAGTATTGTTTACCAGAAAGCTCCATAAAGTGCAGTTATATGTAGCAAAACGTTGCCAGCTAATTGCCAGAGTAATAACAACATTCCAGTACAAATGGGAAGCAAAAGAACAGAACAGTAAGTTATTTTAACTAAAATGAATAATTCTGCTATAACAAGCTATTTTCCCATGTATTAATTTGCTACAGAGATTGATCACAGCTTTTCTTTCTGAATCCATATTGTACTTGAAAGTCTTACACCCCAGAGAGGGAAATTATACCAAAATTATCTGCAAGTTAAAATTGCAGTTCTACCTTTCTACCATTCCAGTATGCCTTCTTCTATTTTAATTTTTTTCCTGATAGTACTACATACATAGAGGTACTCTGCTTTGTATTTTCCAGCTTTCTCATCCTATCACAAATGCTGAACCAAATACTCAACTGAAATCAAGTTATGTAGAATTCAGACTTCAAGAACAGGTACAACTTTAAATTGTACATTATACAACTGGCCTGTAAATTCTTTTTCCCATACAGTTTCATTAGCCCAGCTAATGTACAGTACAGTAATACCTCATACAAAGTCTGCTTCGTACAACATCGAATTCATACAACATCGCCTAATTCTTTGAAAAAGTTGCCTCATACAAAGTCGCTGCGATTTTGTATGAGGCTTTGGGGTTTCCCCCAGGTTGCATTGTGCCTGGGCAGTATAAAAGGCAGGACACATGTGTGCATTTCTCTTGTGGGTTTTGCACGAGGCAAAGAGTCTTTAGGAGTGGTTTTGAGCACGATTTTGGATTTTTTTTGGATTTTTTGGTCAGAATTTTTAGAAGCATTCCTGGGATTTTTGCAGCATTCTTCAGGTTCTTGGACAGTCAGGGTTGTTTGACATGTTTTTGTAATGTATTTAGCCTTTAGACAATGATTTCTTAAAGTTCTGTCAGTTTCCTGTCTGTTTCCTTGACTTTGCCCTGAAGTCTGTGCTGTTACAGTACAATGTATCTCTATGGAAATGATGTTGTACGAGGCATCGCAGCAAGGATTTGGACGTTGTATGAGGCATCGTGGCTAGGATTTTGCATACCTCATACAAAGTCCAAATCCGTATAAAGTCCCAATTTGTGGAACCAAGTTTGGACGTTGTATGAGGTATCACTGTATATAGACATTAGACGTGCTTATATGAAGCTAAAATTCTTACGTCAGTGGAAGAAACAAATAAACAAAACATGAGAAATTTGAAGAGACTAACAGGTCAATCTTAACAACATACTTTATTAAGAAGGAAATTCCATTTATTTCAATATGATTTGCTTCCACTGAGAATATGCATACAATTATAGTGCCATGTTTCTTGCCACAAAGCCCCAGATAATAATTTGAAGGATGGTGGATCTGTTAGCACACAAATTGCTTAGTAGCAGAAAGGTTGCTCTCCCAGACTTCTTCACTGCCTGCCAGATCTGTGGGTAGCCAAAATTACATATAAATTAACAACAACATCCTGGCTTTTCTTAAAGTGGCATACTGGACTCCCAACCTCTGCCTCTGCAGCCAGATACCTAAACCACTGAGCACTATATAAAAATAATAGCTTTGTTTTATACATACAGTATTTCTGAATGCATCATTTTCTCTGTTGTTGTCATGTGCCATCAAGTGCATTCTGTGGTGATTCTGTGAATTAATACCCTCTGAAAGGACCTGTATTCCGTAAAGGATATGGCAATAGAAAGTAATGGAAGGCACTTGTATCTAGATTCATGAAGAGCTTCAAGCCAAGGGTTGAGCAAGTTAGATACCATTATACAAAAGGGAATACTTTATCTATATGATGTTTGTTTGTAAGAAAAACAGAGGAAACGGCCAGATGGCATTAAAAAAATCTTAAAACTATAACAGTATTCAAATTAAAACACTATCAATTGTAGTAAAATTTGGTAATATCAATTAAAAAGAGTCAAGGGCCAGGTTTGTTTAGGTTGTTACTGTTTTTCTAAGACACAGGACAGGGAGAAGTTCTTTCCCTGTTATCATTTGTGGTTACAGTGTTACCACACTATACCTATGTGCAAACCCCCCCCCCCCCACACACACACACACACTGAGCAGTACTGTTATGCTGGTGGTCCTATTTTTGCATAGCTGATGGAGTATTGGGGCACAATTCTGCGTAGCACCTTAGTGTGGTAGTTTCCAAAAGCAGCTGTAAGACTTGTTTGTTATGTGCTGCCAAATGTTTCTCATTTATGATTACCTTATGCATGAAATACCTCTAGAAGGTCATATCATGAACACCCAGATATCTATCCAGACCTACAGGGGGGAAATCCAGAATGTTGCTTACCACTTGCAGTAACAAATAAAAATGTCTTTTCCCTCTGTGTGGATTTGCACAATCAGTCTCTTCTTGCTTATAGCTTCTCAGTCCGTACTATTTCCCAGTCTCAGTGGCTATTTAATAGGTGTTAAGAACTCATGCAGTTCTTTTGCTGACTCTGTCTCCACATTTTCCTGGGCAAAACTCTTAGGGAGCCTGAGAAGTGTGTGCTAATTTAGTTGTACAATTTATGCAGTCACCTATCAGGAATTATTGGGGTATGTAGTTGCACAGCGAAAGTGAGGTAATTATTAAGATTTGAATGATTTACAAGTTCTCCCTGAAATTCCCCTCTTGCTCAGCACACTTCCTAGCATAAAACAATTATTCACACCAAAAGGTTGAGGTAAAAGAGAAAAAGGTTATCTACTCACTATATATTCAGAAATGTTAACAGATTGGTTTCAGATTTATTAGAAGCATACCTGTCAAGTTTCGGGAAATTTCTGTCAAATAAGGGACATTTCCCGGCCAAAACGGGAAACTGGACAGCTATGCTTATCCTGTGCTGGCCTCCAGTCTAACTAATACGGGATGATGACAAGAAAGTGTAAAATACAGGGGTTTGACAGAAATTTCCCGAAACTTGACAGGTATGATTAGAAGAGGATGAAAATCTAAATTAGTTACAAGGAAAAAATGAAGATTTTCTTTCATTACAGCCATCTGACTGAAAAAAAATACAGAGAGTTCAAAATGGCTGCATCTCCCTCAAAACCTAATGACCAACTGCTCCCAACAAAACGAGATAAGGGATCACATTTCAGGCAGGAATGCAGGGTCTTTTTCTGATTAATTAGCAAATAAAAATGTAAGCAAATTAGTCTCTGTAACAGATGCTCTCTCCTCTCAAGGATTATGTGTTAACCCTTTGCATGCTAAATTGTCATATCCAAAAATGCCCTACTATTATTTTATACATTCATGAAGCTCAAAATTAGTAAAGTGGATTTCATTGTAAGCTGGATAATGTGGAACTCTGAGTTCTTGTAAAACAACAATAACAGCACAACAAACCAAGAAGTGATGGGTTATCCACCATGTAATTCTCTACTCACTCAGCATTGTTTTGGAAAACTAGAAATTGATACATAGTGATGATTACCCATTGACTAATTGGAAATAAAGACTTTGTTAATGTTATTTATATACCACCTTTACCCCCATAGAGGACTAAAAGCAACTCACAATCAATTAAAATTATACTGAGATTACCATTAAAAACAATGAAAACAATACTAAAAAGGAATGAAACAGAGCAATATTAAAACCACAATTTTAATAAAAAATATTAAAACATTTTAAAATCTCTAAATTCAAGAAAGACAACATCTCTTGAAAAAACAACAACACACATATCACTTAAAAATCTGCCTGAATGAATAAATATATATATATATATATAAAATTAAATTTACAAAGCAATAAACACTAACATAAAAATCTACAATACAAACTGAACAAAATTGATAGACATAACAGATAAAAAACATAACTCATACCGAAAAAGAAAAAATTATCATTATTAACAACATAAAAATTGTTATTCCATATCTTTTCCCCCAAATAACGTCTTCAAAGTATTTGCTACATATTTTGTATGTTAAAATTTATCATTCCTTGTTAGATCTTATCTTCCCCTTTTAAAATCAAATTGAATACTATATTTGTCTATATAACGAGCACTTATCAGACTCTTCTCTTTGAACTACATAGCTTAAACAAAATGTAACCAATACACCCTGTGATATGTACATTGCCCCGGGGGTTGCGGTGTGTCACTTCATTCTTTCAATTATTCCAAAAACTTATGCAACCTTCAGTCATTCGGGTGCTGAGTTCAGGTAGACATTTATGCTATCATTGTCTTTGTTTTACAAGATAAATACACTATAGCATAACAAATTAGATTAAAAGAAACAGTGACCACCTGTTTATCAGTAATCTCATAGGATAAGTGAATAAGAGCTTTTTCTCAGAAATAATGGGAAAATTTTAAATTGTTAATGTATTACTTTAAAAAAATGAAAATCCTGTTAAAATAGCCATAGAAGAATGTACATACAGTGGTACCTCATACAACGATTTTAATCCATTCCACAGGGTTCGTTGTTGTATGCAAAAATTGCTATACGATATATGCATCATATAGCTATTTTCCCTATGGGATGTGTCGTACAATGATTTTTTTTTGCTAAGTGATTTTCCCCATTGACAAATTGTTGTATGATTTTTTTCATAGGGAAAATTGTTATGCGGGATGCCACCCCCCCCCAAAAAAACCCCCAACAACCCCTAATTGTTATGTGATTTCGTTGCTATATGGGGTGATTGTTGTGTGAGGTTCCACTGTACTGCATTCCATCTTACTTTAATTTAGCTTCATGAAACTGGAATATGAAAGATTGGTATTATTCCCATTAAGGTCCTGTTCGTTACATCTGAAGGCACTAAACACCCTTGCCACTTACATATGGTGCTTCCGTTTCCCTAAATCTTATCATTTACTCTCAGGCAACACTTAATACAAATTAAAAGCTTATCAAAATGTGAGGGTTGCAGAATGCTGCAAAAGCAGTCAGCACAGCAAAATCTTAGCCGCTTGCTGCATTTGCTTCCCTGTAGATTTCCTTTCTATACTATCACTTCTCGCTTCGATTGCAAGTTGTAAAAAGAAGCTGATGTTTTACTGTGCTGGATACTAGGCTAACAAGCTGAGGAGGAAAGGTTTAGCTTCTTCAGCAAGCGGACAGATAGCACATGGATTCAAAGCATCAAAATGAAGACCATTTTGAATGAGAAAGAAATCCCTTTGAATTAATTGCATGATTTACTGTAAAACACATTAAAATCTTAAATGTTTCTGTTTTCTATTTCCTCAGCCATTCCTTAATTAGCTGTCACGTTAAGGAAAAAGAATGCACGAAATTTAGTGGAAGCTTCATCTAACTACTTTGTCAAATTTTAGACAGTGCATCATGGTACTCACATTATTAAGGGTGATCCATTATTAAGGGTGTTCCATTGCGCAATGACTGATTTTTGAGTGACCCAATAAAGGTATTGGCTTGCCTCCCTCCTACAATTATTTCCTCCATATTAGTATTCTGGCCATCTTGGGTACTTTGCTAGCCAGAGCTTAGCAACCCGTAACATTAACATTTCTTCATTGACATCTGAATGTTTATTTTTTATTTAAATCAATAGGTTAATTATTTTGTTACATTTTGATTTAAGATGCGGCTCTCTTTAGGCATTGAGCACACTAATGGCGCCCCCATGTCCCAGAAGGTTGGAGACCACTGCTCTAAAGTATGCTAAAGTTATCTGTTGTCCTTTGGAACAACCTTTGAAAAACATGCCCGTATATGCATTTCTTTCTAATTAAAATGTGACGGTTTCCACTAGGTGGCACTTTAAGGATATGACAACTAATAAGTCTGTGTTGTGCATGCTCGTTTCTGACCATTTTTATATTTAAAATAATAATTACAAATTGATCTTGCGTAAGAATTACAAGATCTACCTGATTTCAATTGCAGTTGAGACCTATATAGGTTTTGAGTGATACATTCTGTAGTTAGGAACATTTCTTATAATAACAGTGCCAGAAGGCAGGATGCTCACAGTCTAACTAACCAATGCTTTTTGCCTGACTCAATAGAAGTAGTTGGCTACCAGTTCAGATTAAGTGGATATCACTTGAAAATAGGCACCTTCTGATCAGTATTAGGAAGATAAATCTGTAAGAGAAAGAATCCAGTGTAGATGTAGGTTTAATGCATGAAACAACTTGCCTTTAAGTTAACTTAAAGCTTCAAAATATCGAAAGAGTTGTGTGCCTCGAGAAAAATGCACTTATCCTAATGTATGATTTTACACTGAGAACCTTTTTGTCATGGAATTCTATCTTGCCTCCAGGACAGAGAAGAGGCCAATAAAAAATTTAAAATGTTGCATCATCAATTAATCATCAGTTAATTTTTTTCTGATAAGAGAACTGCAAGAAGTCTGAAATGCTATTTAACTTTATTACTAGCACCTAATTATTACTAGCAAAATACTAACTCTCCTGTCTCAGCTATACTTTGTCATGGGGTTTATACCAGCTTTTGCAGAAGTTGGTGTCTTCCTGAGGTATTAGACTGGGAGTAGGCAGACTATGGCACATATGCCGGATCTGGCCCATGGTGCCAGATCATCCAGCCCACACCCTCACTTCAGCTGCCGCCACTGCCAAAAATCGGTAACAGATTCATTTACGGCAGCCGCCGATGTGTTTATGGCAGCTGTAAACAGTGGGGGGACTACCAGTCTGGCTCCCTCAACTGTCTGAGGGAGCATGACCCAGCCCCTGACTTTAAAAGGCTGGTGACCCCTGTATTATATTATAACTTCCGTAATAAAGGTGAAAGCTGTAATCTGATTTATCTGGGAAGTACCAGCTTCAAAGTCTGTACTGTACACAACTGTGCCAGCCACAGTTAAGGCTACAGCTAAACATACCTGTCAACCATCCCGATTTGGCCGGGATTACCACGGAATTTGATGCCGATTGACGTCATAACCCGCCCCGCCCTGCCAAAACCCCATAATTTGGGGAATGTTTGGGGGGGAAACCGCTTTCCACGCATGTGTGGAAGGGTTCTACACAAGTGTAAAACCCTTCCACGCATGCGTGGAAGCGCTACGCCGCTTGCGTAGAGGCTGCGCAAGCGGCATAGCGCTTCCGCACATGCGTAGAAAGCGACCTGGGCACAAGCTATCTGTGCAGGTCCCGTTTTTTCCGGAGCCGCGGGTTGACAGGTATGCAGCTAAAGGCAACCTTAAATCTCACAGAATGCTTTCATACAGAATTTGAGGAAGAGCAACACTAAAAATTTTTTACTGAAGATTTGAAGTAAAAGTACTGTATTTAATTGGCAGAAGCTAAGAAATGAGCTGAGAAATGGTAATATTGTCTTTCTTAGGTGGAATGACTTTCTGGAAAATTCATGTAGTACAGGGGTGGCCAACCTATGGCCTGCAGGCCAGCCCCAGCCCATGGTACCATTTCATGTGGCCCACGGTGGCGACACCACCGCACTGGAAGCGAATGCGTTTATGACAGCCGTAAAACACACCTGCGCAAATGCAGCTGCAGATGCATTTTACAGCATGTGACCAGCCTGCTCAGCTGTCTGGGGGCGTGGTCTGGCCTGCGGCATAAAAAGGTTGGGAACCCCTGATGTAGTATAACCACAGCTAGAATGATTAATGGTTGCAGAATGAGCATTTAGATACACTTTAATCACTGTTATGTTGAAGAAACTTCTCAAACTTTATATAATTTAGAAAGAATTCATTATAAATAACTAAACCCGAATCTGCACTACTGCATATCCAGAAGGCACAAGCTTTACATGATGACCAAAATCCAGTTATCCAAAGTTGCACACGTAATAATTATTTTATGACTTAGACAAAAGAACTATCCATGAACCCTTTCACTGGTGTATTGTGCAAGAGGTCATGCTGGGGACACACACCCAACTGTACAATTCGATAGTATAATTCTTTGTTGCTAGCACATTTTATACTGGTGTAACTTTATGTTATGCTGGCACAAATAGAACATTAGCCAGAATTTAACAGTAAATGCACAATTGGCATATACTTCTTCTAACTTCTGACATCCATAGACAATACTACATTGGATGCAGAAGTATTGTATGCCATTTTTTCTTTCTAATTACTGAGTGTACATCAACAAATAATTTCGTACATGTATTCCACGTAAAATAGTCTGCATCCACCAGTATTTGAACATCCAGTGGTGTTTGGGCATTCTGTGCTTACACACTGGAGAATGCCTCGCTGGTTTCCTATGGTTGCTGTTGAAATGTCCCAGGGAAAATATATTTTCTACTTGTTTGGCCGATGATTCATTTGTGGAAGCACAGAAAGCTCACAGCAGGAGTGTGTCTATGTGTAAACTCAGCCAAAAGCAGAAAGTAGGACTTTTGCCATGGTATTCCTTCCACCTCACTCTCCTTTAAGTACTGCATTGTGAATTTTTAAAACAACAATATGTGCAAAATCTGTATCATATTCCAGGAGTGTCATCATTCTTGGAAAAATTACCCTCTTCTATTGCTTCATTTTACTGTGGAACAATCAGTTATTTTATGCAACTCAGTAATTGTCTCCCAACAACCTTTCCCCAAAGCCTGCTATTACATCTGATCATTTATAGTGGTGGATAGGTGTGAGAGCTGGACCATAAGGAAAGCTGAGCACAGAAGAATAGACACCTTTGAAATGTAGTGCTGGAGGAGAATTTTGAGAGGACCCTGGACAGCAAGGAGAACAAATATGTTGATCTTAAAAGAAATCAACTCCGACTGCTCCTTTGGAAGGTCAAATATTGAAGATGAAGCTAAAGTACTTTGGCCACCAAATGAGAAGAGAGGACTCACTGAAGAAAGCCTTGATGCTGGGAAAGGTTGAGGGCAAAAGATGAATGGGGCGGCAGAGAATGAGATGGCTAGGTGGTATTGTTGACGCAATGGGCACAACTGGGTGGGTTGAGGAGGATGGTGGAGGATAAGGGTGGCTGGCATGCGATGGTCCATGGGGTCGCAAAGGATCTGACTCAACAACAACAAGCAACTGACTTTTGAGCAAGGGAGACCTTCACCTTTTTATATGATGGTAACCTATATCACCTGGTTTATGTGACTGTGACATTTACCATTACAGAAGTAGAAATATCATAAGTGCTTATAATATAAGTAATGTCCATGTAGGTTCCATAACTATTTGCAGGAACAGTTGGCAGGGTTCATAAGTCATCTACTGATATAATTGTTTATGCTTATACTAGGTTTTTGTGTAAATGGAAGTATCCATCCAAAATTGCTAGTTCTTCGTATTTTAATTTCTTTTCCCCCATAATGTTTATAGTCATCTGCTATTCTGTTTTCACATGATAAATGCCTGAGGGATTAAGAGCTAAACATTTTTAAAATATAAATAATGTAAAATCATTTCTTCATTAGAATGCTTGTCCTTAACTGAAATGATAGAAATAATCTCAAAGATCATCTTGTTCAGCCCTTTGTTGATGCAGGGATCCCCCTTGTTTAATTCAATTTTGCTGCATATAAGAGTTGCAATCCTAAAACATTAATAGGAAGTCTCATCTTTCAGTTCTGTGGAAGTGTCCTCTGTGTAGCCACTGTATGTCAAAAATTAAAATGTTCCTAGTAGTAAATAATATCATAATTTTATTAAAATGGCAGCATGGGCTGGGCATCCAGATGCACATTTTATAATACTGTACATTTTAGATTGCTATGGTAATTTCCAGCACAATATTTATTTTATCAAAACATAGTTGCACAATTTTCGTTGTCTAAGCTTGTATGGTATTAAGTGGAGCTTATTACAAGATGGCTGGAATCCTGTTGCTTAGAGCAGTAAGTAGCAACTGGAATAAACCTACTGAATCAGTGGAATTCACGAGGAAGTGATTCAATGGGCCTACTCTAGCTACAACGTACTGTACTTGTGAAATTCAGCCGATATGTTTGTGTGGTATTGTAGTTTCAGCATGACTGAAGGTTGTACCACAACAGGGTTTTGTAGATTGAACCTGTTGTTTGTATCATACATAGTAAAATATCTGTTATAATGTGCAGTACATATTGAGAAACGTAAACATTTTTTGCATCTACAGATGGGGTGGGAATCTAACAGTGGAAGTCAGATGATTAGAAATTAGATTTCGCCTTCACTGTAACAATAACTGTGAATATAAGACTTTCATTTTTCTTATTGAAGTAAATGGTGGCCATTCACATAGATGGGAGAAAGGAGGACAAAGAATATTGCTGGAACTGAGAATGAATGTGCATTTGAGCCTTTGTGTGTATTGGTTGTACTAAATTGTGACAGAATCTTGAAAACTAGCTGTGGGTGGGATGGTTGCTAGTAATGATGTTGATACAGTGACATGCATATTCTTATAGGTAGAACAAGGATCTGAGATTGAAGCACATTTGCCGGAGAACAAAACCTTATCCCAGTCAGAAGAGAGTAGCCCAGCAAAAAAGGTAAGGTCTACTTCTGCAGTAAAACTGATTTGGTAGTTTCAGTTGTATAACGGTAATAGTTGTTGAGTTTTGTATATTCTCCTGAAGGCACCAAATGTAATTAAGACATTGTCCTGTATGGTTTGCTCCACAAATATCACCACTGGTTTCAATAACACCATCCGTATTAGACATGTTTTATAATTCAGTGTCATTCATATTAAATAGAACATTAGATTCTGTTGCTCCATAGTCATTTTGAAGGTACCAAGAAAGTACCAAAAGCACAAGAGCAGCCTTCCTTTTCTGGATAGTCAGGCTTTATCCTGGAATTCTAAAAGTTGATTTAATGTATACTCTTACAAAGAATGCGTAACCTCACCATCACTGTCATCCTGGTCTACCAACTTTCAGCATTCAGCCTGAAGGGGACAGGTTCATATACACACATAGAGGCTGCATGTGAAGAAGAACTCTTAAAAATTTGGGTTCTTGCCTGCATATAGAGATGACAGGCAGATGGGTTTCTTCTCTTTCAGATTCAGTGCTAAACTGGGTAGAAAATTGCAGCAAAGAGGGTGTGAAGTAATTCACACAGACATTTGTTCTGCTCTCTTTGGACACTGATGGGTTGGGTTGATCTATTCCAGCATCCACATGTTCACACCACCAATTTGCCCCAACCCATACTTTTCTGAGCTTTTGTCAGGGAGTTCTATTATTTTGGTATGGGTTGTACTCTAGTTGTACTCTTGTCCCAGCATTTATAGTCACTTAGAAAAAAGACTAAACTAGAGCCTTGGAGCTGTCAAAACTGCTTCAAGTGTAAATTTCCAGTATCACAAAGCAGCTTACAAACTGCTTAACAATATCAGAAAATTAGACACTTGGAAATCCCTGCTGGATTTCCTTTAGTTATGCGATTTTTATGTTAACCAAGCCTTTTGTTAACCGAGGTTCCACTGTTTTAGGATCACACCAAATGGCATATAATTCCTCGCCCTCAAATCAAATAACTCTTTACAATGTACAAGTTTGCACCAAAATGGCCTTAGTGAATAGGCCCTCTGTTGTTTTCCAATTGGGTGATAAAAATGATTTTAATTATTTTGTTTTCCTTTTCTTTTTTAACCACAGGAGGTTTTGCTTGCTCAAGCACCATCAAAACCAATTCGCAGGAAATTCCGACCTGAAAGCCAGATGGTGGAAAATCAGGAACTTTCTCCCACTAAAACTTTAGCTCCCTCCTTACCTACCATCAGATCTCTCCATTCAATTCCAAAGTAAAAATGGCTGCCTTAAATTAATATCATAAGAAACTGGGAGAGGATTGGGGTTTATACCAATATACTGTAAGAGGACTTTAGATATCTAAAGAAGTAAGGATGGGGAATGTGTGAGTCAGTTGGACTTCCTTTTACCTTGTTTCATATGTGAAGTTTGGCAATTATATCATGTGGGCAGCATACAGGCACAAAACATATCTTACTACTTTAGAGAATAAAACAATCACAAACAGAACACTCAGGCTCTAGAAATATGATTCTGTAATTTTGCAGAAGACAATCCATGCTAGAGATGGGGTGGCATATCCTGATGGGTGAATAAATCATTTTTTATCCTAATCCCATGTTTTGCATTTAGCAACCAAGGAAATGTTATATATTTTCTACTATTCAGAACAAAAGTAAACTTTAACCCACTGGTTGAAATTCTGTTGCTTAGTTGTAATAATTTGCAGTACAATAGGCCCACTGAATAAGTGGAGGTTTGGCAAGTCACCATTGTAATTTCCACTGATTCAATTGGGCCTACTTTAGTTGTGTACTGTGCTAAAATAAAATGCAACTGAGGCTAACAGAGAAAAACAATATCACAATTACAATACAAAATATCAAGTCATAAGCGTTTTAGAAACATTACAGTGAACATCCCAACCGCCATCATAAAACTTCAACCCATCCCCACCCGCACCAATTAAAAATCCAGGTAAAAATTTAAAAAGCATGAGTGATTCCTACTCTAAATGAGCCAGTTGGGGGTGGTAGTTACTCACTCTCCACCTCCCCATATCTGTCCTGATTGACACTGTCTACGAACTGCCTACTCTTAACTGTGATTTACTGTATTTTTAAGTTAGAGTAGACTTATTTGAATCAATGGAACTTATGAAGAATGGACTCAACAAAAATGCATTTAGTCAATGGGTCTAATTCTAATATGATTTACAATACTGACCAACAGAATTCTGGTTAATAGCTGAAATTCTGTTGGTATATCTACATCTGCAAAAGAATAATGGTGTCATCAGTAGGGATTGATTTTTAGATTTAGATTTTTCTCTCTCCTGAAGCTTCCCTGACTTGTGAATAATCCATTTTATTGTGTGGGACTTGTTGAATGGGAGGAGGGAGACTTATTATTGTATTTGTTATGTTCACCACCCAGAGTGACAGTTAAATCAGATGGGTGGTATAAAAATAAAATTAATGAATGAATGAACTAAATAAATTTCATTTCCAAAAATCACCTCAGGCAGTAAAAGATGGTTGGAAATGAAAGACTTTCTTCCTTTGTGGTTCCCACAGTTTCCACTCAAAGGAAGAGATTATTCACTAGTCAGAAAAGTTTCAAGAAAGAAAGGGGAAGGCTTTCATTTTTTTTTAAAAAAAAGAATCTTCCCTTGCTAATGGTATTACATCACTGTTCTGCACGTGTAGCTATACCAATAGGATCTCATCCAATATATTCTGCATTGATAAATATTTCTGTACTATAACTGCCTTTTGTAAAAGTGCATCTCATTCATTTACATTTAGGGGCTTTGTTTTCAATTAGATCAAAATATGAGCTCCCCATATACTTTTTGTCACTCACAAGGAAGGTACAACTGCCTGAAAATTGCTTGTCTTTACTCTCTGGCAGACAGTCTTCAAAACAGAAGAAAGGTATTCAGACTGCTATTCGAAAAAACAGAGAAGCCAACACGGTGCTAGCTCGATTGAACAGTGAACTCCAGCAACAGCTAAAGGTAGGATGCATTCTTTAAGCAGTTCAACATGCCCTAAAGATATGCTGAGGTACAAGAAATCAAGAATTGTAATATATCATTGGTCAAAAAGCAACCCATTTGCTGCTGTCTTTTTTGCAAAGAAAATTCACACAAGTCATGATAGAGGATTCTTATTGGATGTTTAAATTTCTTGTTAAATTGACAAAAACTAAAAGGGCAATTTGGTAGATTAATTGATCATCAGCAAATTGCACCTATTTTAAAATACTACAGTGCTGATTTCCAAAGATTCCAGAATCTCTATTCATGGAGCAGGACAGTGCTGACAGATCACTCATACCATCACTGCACACCCAAGCAGCTAATATTTGTGTTACTTACTAGTTCACTGCTAAAGAAAGCACTCTCAGATAGTAATTATGACTGATTCTGAAAGTAAATTTCATAGGTGTATGTTTTAAGACAATATTGTTTTATATGATGCCATGAAGGGGACTGTGTGTTGACCATTTCGTATCATTTGTATTGACCAGGAAGTTCATAAAGAACGAACTGCACTGGAAAATCAACTGGAACAGCTCCGACCTGTAACTGTCTTATGACCTTCTTTAACAGGGTCTTTCTCCTATGAAAATTTAAGATTTATCTGCACAACATACTGGCATAAGCTTTTTCGCAAATGCAACATCTTCTGGAAAGGAGGACTGCCATATTTCTTCTGTATTTCTTGTACCAGTTTAGCTTGCAGATGAGAAAGTGCACAGGCTGAATGTCAAAACCTATGCCTCCTAGAGGACTGAACTTGTTTCCCCTTATACGTCAGAAATGCCTTAATCAAAGTCCATCTCTCATTATTAAAACTTTATTTATTCCAATACTCCTGGATTTGTATGGAAGCGTTTGTGGGGGCATTTAAATAAAGCATATACTTTGAAGAAATATATTTATATTTAACTTCATATGAGATTATTGTTTCTTAAATATCTATGATTTCCTAGAAGTCACTAGTTTTAAAATAAATTAAAGTTGCTTCTCCAGAACTTTCTACCTGTCATGTCAGTTGATTGGCATTGATTTCCAGTCCTCTTTACAGTTACTGTTCTTCCCAGGTATCATGCACAATTTTAGATGTGTTAGAGCCGTGATGCACTCCAGATGTTCTTGGACTTCAATTCCCAGAAGTCAAGCACCCTGTGATTCCACACAAATGGGTTTACTGCGATTCATGCAGCCCACACTGCCCTCGTCACTCCTGGAAGCGGAAGTAAAACGCGCCCATACAGAAGTAAAACACGCCCATACGGGTGCATTTTACTTCCGCTTCCAGGAGTGGCGAGGGCAGTGTGGGCTGCATGAATCGCAGTAAACCCATTTGTGTGGAATCACAGGGTGCTTGACTTCTGGGAATTGAAGTCCAAGAACATCTGGAGTGCCAAGGTTCACCATCATGGTGATTGGGCAGCAGAAGCAGACTACTCCCCCTATATCAGGAATGGAGAATATACAGTACAGCCAGTGGTGGGCATCAGCAGGTTCACACCAGTTCGCCAGAACCAGTAGCAGAAATTCTGGCTGGCCCCACCCATCCAAGTTTTGAAATAAAGTAGTCCTAATTGGGGTGCAACGCAGGGCTTTCCTCTAGCCATGCCTACCATACCATGCCCACATTGTGGTAGTAATTTTTTTTGGAGCCCACCACTGAGTACAGCCCTTTCAGTATTAATGGACTACAGCTCCCATTACCCCCAGCTAGTATAGCAACTGTGAAGGATGATGAAAATATGCATGCATATTTTACACACAAACACACCCCTTGTTGCTCTGATGCTTATGATGTTCACTCCAGCTAACAAAACCAATGAAATACTATGACATTTAACAACAATAATATGTATCTCCACTCTGCCTACTACAGGACATTGATTCCCTACCTTCTCCAAGCTCCATCTCAGTTGCTCCACAATGGGTAGCCTCGGACCTCCTCAGTTGTTGGATGGAATAGAGTATATTGAGCTTGCAACTCCTACTGGGAGCCTTTTTACCACACTCAGCCACTCACAGCAGCTTGGACAGTGTAGGACAGTGATGGCAAACCTTGGCACTCCAGGTGTTCTTGGACTTCAATTACCAGAAGCCCAAGTCAGCACTCCTGTTGATCAGGGTTTCAGCGAATTTAAGTTTAAGAACATCTGGAGTGCCAAGATTGGCCATCATGCCATAGAGTGTTGTGGGCCATAAGAATGCCTGTAAATAAAATTTGTGAGAATTGATCAGAGATCTGCCTGCACTGTGACAGGCAGGACCATGGTAGGGAGAGATTTTACTGGGGCGGATGGGGGTGTGCCACTGCTCAAAGCCCATAACTTAAAGGGAAACACCACCTCAGCATTTTCCATTTCGGTTCCTCTCGCCAGTCTCCGCTCTGCTACATGGGAGAAAGCTCGAAGCACTTCAGGCAGCTTTGGCAGCTTCGCCCGTCCATCCCAGTAAAATCTCTCCCCACCATGGGGCTGGTGACAGGTGAGTACCTTGCCTTCACTGCTTCTGCAGAGATACTGCATGTAAATATATATTAGTCCTTGGTTTAAATTTTCTACTCTTGCTAGTGCAGCATCATATCTGCATGTTTCATGTGCTATATGTAAGATTAGGCCATGGTCGACATACCCATAATTGTATATTATATGATCTGCTGTTGAAGTGGTCAGTTTTGATATCACTCAAGGAACCTAGACTGTTCCCGATATCAGGTGTTTTTTTTACTGCTTTAATACCATCAAGTGATTTGAAAATGTGAAATCCAAAATTTTGCAGTTAGATATACTTAATGGCTTATTTCTTAGGATACAATCATCAAGTAAAGTTGGGCAGCATCCATAAGCTAACTATTTTGGCATAATCTAACTCTCTTGCTTTAGATGCAAATTTTTTTTGCCCTGTTTTTGGGTCACTTAGGGTGTTAAGATGGGAAACATAACATTTATCCCCTCCTCTGTCCTCTAACCAGAAAATGAGCAAACCCATATTGTCAAAAGAGACAGTGTTCTTTGATTGCAGTGACAATGGGGAAAGTGATCTGTGAATAAGGGACAGTTAAAGACTCTTTTTACTGCTGATTAGGTTTAGAGACATGTTTCTGTGTTTCTTGTGCCTTATCCGGAATACAGTAGGCAAATTATTGATGGTGTCTTTGTACACAGTGGCAAGCAATGAGAGTGAGACCCAAGTAGTACTTCCAATTTCAGAGACTACATTATAACAGCAATGGGGTAGGGAGACACTAGGGACACGCTTTTTGGGGGTGGGCTTGATTCCAGCATTCTCCAAGAATTCCCCCAGCCAGTATCCTATGGCTCAATTTATTTCTTCTATCAGAACACAGCTTTCTAAAGAAAAATTTAGAAACTTCAGAAAATGATACAATTATCTGTGTTTGACTTTATAGGTGTGACACTGGATTCTTCCAGTCTCCCTTCAACTAACAGACTGGCAGCATTAAACAGGAAACAAAACATAATTAAATCTTTGTTGGTACATATTTCTGGTAGTACAGCGGAACCTCCATTAACAAACGGCTCGGTTAACATAAAAATTGCATAACAAAAGGAAATCCATAGAAAATAGCTTGGTTTATGGAATTTATTTTGAACGGATTAATTGGCTTTCAGTGCATTCCTATAGGAAACCGCATTTTGGTTAATGTATTTTGATTTTCATTGCATTCCCCTGGGAAATTGCATTCAATGCATTCCTGTGGGAAATTTGGTTAAAGTAATTTTTGCTGTAAGGAACGCGTCAGAGAACGCATTAATTACATTAACCAAGGTTCCATGGTAGTTGACAGACCAGTAAATGAGCCTGATTCTGTATCTCTCCACATTCACACAGCATGTTGTTGTCCACCAACAGCCCCCACTTGAGCATGTTGTTCTTACATTTAGGGACTTGGACCTTCAGCCTATTTAGGGTCCTCCAAGTGACATAGGGGAGGTTGAGTTCCTCAGCCATATCTTTTAATGTTATTCTTTGACCAATTACAAGGTTGGGACGCAATAATAATAATAATAATAATAATAATAATAATAATAATAATAATAATAATAATAATAATAATAATAATAATAATTTTTAATTTATATCCCGCACTTTCTCAGCCAAAGCCGACTCAAGGCGGCCATTACAACATGTAGATATACAATACAATAATAAAGAAGCATAAAAAGTAAATTCAATACAATAATCAATAGTCAATAATAAACATAAATTAATACAATATAATGCAGTACAATTCAAAAAGCAGTGCAGTACAATTTGAAAGGTCAAATTTGAAAACAAAATATCACATCAAAAAAAAAATAAACCCATTAAGAACAAAAAAACAAGAAATATCCAATACTACCCACAAAATCCCCCCCTTTAGAGTCTTTTTGAGTCTGAGCAGGGGGAGGGCGGGGCTCAAAAGCGCCGGCCAGGAGGGGTGGGCGGTGGAATGGCCTCTTCGCCCCCACCGGGGCCAGGACGCTCGTGGTGATGGTAGCTTGCTCGACGCCCCCTTGCCTTTTGAGTCCGAGGGGGAGGGCAGGGCACAAAAATGCCGGCCAGGTGTGGTGGGCGGTGGAGTGGCCTCTTCGCCCCCACCGGGGCCAGGATGCTCGGCGGCAGCGGTAGCTCGCCTGACGCCCCCTTGCCTTTTGAGTCTGGGGGAGGGCGGGGCCCAAAAATGCCAGCCAGGTGTGGTGGGCGGTGGAGTGGCCTCTTCGCCCCACCGGGGCCAGGACGCTCGGTAGCGGTGGTAGCTCGCCCGACGCCCCCTCACCTTTTGAGTCCGAGGGCAAGGGGGAGGGCGGGGCCCAAAAACGCCAGCCAGGTGGGGTGGGTGGTGGGGTGGCCTCTTCGCCCCCACCGGGGCCAGGACGCTCGGCAGCGGTGGTAGCTCGCCCGACACCCCCTCGCCTTTTGAGGGGGAGGGCGGGGCCCAAAAACACCGGCCAGGTGGGGTGGGCAGTGGAGTGGCCTCTTCGCCCCCACTTTAGAATTCTAAAGTGGTAGATTGACTTGTATAACCTTTTCCTGAACTTTACACCAGCTACATCACACACTCTCCAACCTCTGTCTCTAAACTCAATATAACCTCAACTGACTGCTTTTCCACACCTTCAAGCCCCCTTTGCAGCATTTTAAAGGCTGAGGCAAAGCAGTTAAATTGTAAAGTCCTCATCTGCAAGTGATGTAAAAATTATGTATCTTTTTTATTTTTGTGATCAAATATATTTATCCTCTAAGGCTCATTGGGAATTGGGCTAAATGGTCTTTTTGGGAATAGTGTATTAATATTAAAGGTATATAATTTGTGTGGTTTATGCAAATATTTACAGTTGCACAATATGAACATGAGTAGGAAAATACATATAATGCACAAGAAGCAATGTTTTGGCTAGCATTGGTAAATAATTTTAAAGATTTAGAAATAACATTTACAGTACAAGTAACACAACATGTCTGAACTAATTATATGATACATTGTAAACCAGGGGTGCCCAAACTACAGATTGTAGGCCGGAATTGGCCTCTGATGCCAAATCATCTGGCCTGCACCACCCTCGCTGTTCCCAGAAGCAGAAGTAAAATGCACCCATGCATGCACAGAACGCTGCTGCTAATGCACCCACAGCTGTTGTAAATGCATTTTCAATAGCCGTGGGAGCATTTACAGCAGCATTCTGCGCATGCATGGGCACGTTTTACTTCTGCTTCCAAGGAGAGGAACCACGTGACCAGCCTGCTGAACCACGTGAACAGCCCGTGGCCTGAAAAGTTTGGGCACCCCTGTTCTAAACTCTATCTGCCGGTCATGAATATAAAAATGATGTGGGGACAAATTTCTCAAAATCTGAACAATACTGTACTGTTTTAGAATTCAGAGCCACCGTTAATGATGTATTGTGACCAAATGAGTTTAAAGCTACTCATGCATTTTAAAAGGCTGCAAGAGTCCCAATACTCAACCTTTCTGGGGAGCCCGTGTTCTCCTTTTGGAAATGAACACACCAGGCTGTTTTGAACCTGCTTCAGCCATGGATGGAAACCTCCTTGGTGCATCAGAGACAGAAATAGACCTTAAAAGGGGGTGGGGTGGGGGGGACACGTATGGATTCTTAGAATCTCATGTCCCCTCTTTTCTGACACATGCAAAATGGGCAATACACAATGCCCTCCTAAGAACAAATGCTGTTAACCTCAGCTCCATTCCTCAATGAAACATTTGATTTTGCTTGTTATTTTGGACGAAACTTACTTGGCACCCTTCAAGTGTTTTGGACCACCCTGAGTCTCAGTCAGTTTGTCCAGTGTGGAGGATTATAAGATTTGTAGTTCAAAAATCTAGGAAGTCCTGTGATAGGAAAAGTTGATTTAATGTAGAAAATTACTGCTGTAATTTGGTTCTAAGTTTCAGGTGTGTTTAATGAAAAGTCTTGCTTTCCCATCCTCTTTGCCATATGGCAAATTATTCCAGTTGTTAGCATAATAAGTTTTGGTGTGTGAATTTCAACATTTCACTTTAAAAATAAATCTATTTTAAAACTAATGTGGGTAGTTGTAATATTTATAAACATTCCAAATAGCAGGAAAAGCGGGACCAAGTATTTTTTGGGTTTAATATATTGATTCTTTAAAAGGTAAAGGTCACCCTTGCTTGAAAGCCAGTCGTATCCAACTCTAGGTTTCAGTGCTCATCTCTTTTTCATAGCCGAAGAGCCAGAGCTGTCTGCTTCTGCAGACGTTTCCGTGGTCATGTGGCAGGCATCGAAGTGGTGGATGCAAAACAAATGTTGTGGCATTACACATTTGCAAATGGGTTTACTCTTCAGACTTAACATCTATTGAACATGCTGTGTAAAAGTAAACAACGGTGTGAGTAATCCAGCATGTGTGTATGTTTGAATTCTCTGCTCTTATGTCTGACAATGTGGACTTGTTCCATGAAAGCCAACATTAAAATACAGCAGTTAGGATTTAAAATGCCACAATGTTTTTGTCTCTTTGTTTTGTTTACTCTCTGACATCCATTCAAAGAGGCACCGAAGGAAGTATTGACTTTACTTGAAGGTAGAAAAGTAGTTAAACCCTATATTTTATATATACATACTGTGCTAAGTTTTAAGACAGTATTCTCTATTTAGGGTGCAAATTACATGGTTTTTAATGGTGTGAGTAGGCAAAGAAGACTTGCTGTAGATGTGTTTGCTGTGAACTCCATTTGCACTCGTAGCTTTCCCCTCCCGTTGTAAACAAATAATGTTCTCTGGGAAGTCCACAATACACGTTTTGGGGTCAGTTTGGTCACAGTCATGTAGCTGGCATGGAAATAATTCTTCCTGAATACATGGAATTCTCACAAATCAATGATTTATGGAAGATGATTTTGGGAAAACAAGACATCTATGTTCTTGAATAGCTTTAGGAAAGGACTAATGCCGCCAGATCTGCTGTTAGCACATGTGCACATATACTTAGACATGAATATTGATCTTATTGCAGCTAACTTGATATGTTTTCTTATAGGAAACTTGTCCATGCAACACTCATGCTCAAAGGGGAAGGCACAGCATTTCATAAAGAGTATTTTGTGTGATAAAAATTAATTAAAGAGCGCTAATGAACCTGAGTATTCTGTAAAATAAGAGGTGTTTTTTGTTAGAACATGATTATTCTGTCAGAGATGAGAAGAAATTAGATATTTAAAGTTTCCCTTAATGTTAATTTGAATTGTACTACTAATATGATGTTGTAATGGTTTGCTCCTCTAGTACCTTTTTAACATAACAAATATTCTAGAAACATGTTTATTTTCTTTAAATTGCTCTATAGCTGTTGCTCTTAGCCTATGTCAGGGGTTCCCAACCTAAGGTCTGTGGGCTGGATCTGGCTGATGGCACCATTTCATGTGGGCCCCCCACCCCTCCAAGGGCATTTGAGAATCAAAATGGCTGTCCCCTTTGAAGCTGTTGGGACAAAATGGCCACTCCCATCGTGTAGGCAGGGCAAAATGGCTGTCCGGCCATCGAAGCTGACTGAGAGAGTGTGGCCAGGCACCTGGCTTGAAATGGTTGGGAATCTCTGGCCTATGTTCATTCAGAAACAATCAGTCCATGCTGCAGCAGAAATACGAGGATGCATCTACTATGTGGAAAATGTATATACTGAGCATATCAAATATTTTTATATTCAGAAGATTTGAACTGAGTAGTACAATTAAAATTAAAAAAATATTTATTGTGACCACCTGTGTATCTTACTTTGCTCAAGATAATCCTTCCTCTATTTGAAGGGCTGTCCAGTCAAACTCCAGGAAAACAAGAGTTATGAAATTGTACATGGGTCATTTGTCATGGTCTTCCCAGCTATGTGAAGATATAATTGTGCTTCAATTTAAAATTATACAAATCATATGCTTTTGCATCTCTATATAGTTAACAGTGTCCAAATTTTATCTGTATCCATGTTCCCTCCTGCCCTCTTTTTGAAGGTGAATTTTCTCTTTGGCAGTGTGTAAGTGGCCCCAGTACTGCATGCATAAGAACATGAAGCACAGTATCTAGTACAGTAATACCTCATACAAAGTCCGCTTCGTACAACATCGAATTAATAAAACATCACCTAATTTCTTGAAAAAAGTTACCTCATACAAAGTCGCTCGACTTTGTATGAGGCATTGGGTTTTTCCCCAGGTTGCATTGTGCCTGGGCAGTATAAAATGCAGGACACATGGGTGCATTGCTCTTGTGGGTTTTGCACTAGGCGAAGAGTGTTTAGGAGTGGTTTTGAGCGTGATTTTGGATTTTTTTGAATTTTTTCATCAGAATTTTTAGAAGCATTCCTGGGATTTTTTGCAGTATTCTTCAGGTTCTTGGACAATCAGGGTTGTTTGACATGTTTTTGTAATGTTTTTAGCCTTTAGACAATGATTTCTTAAAGTTTTGTCATTTTCCTGTCTGTTTCCTTGACTTTGCCCTGAAGTCTGTGCTGTTACAGTACAATGTATCTCTATGGAAATGACGTTGTATGAGGCATCGCGGCAAGGATTTGGACGTTGTATGAGGCATCGTGGTTAGGATTTTGCATGCCTCATACAAAGTCCAAATCCGTATAAAGTCCAAACTTGTGGAACCAAGTTTGGACGTTGTATGAGATATCACTGTACTGCCTTCCCCAATCTTTATACCTCCCCCCCCCCCCACAGTTCATCAGCAGCTGGGGTGCCCCAACATCCAGCTAGCAAGAGATGGTTAGGTGTGTAATCGAGCACTTGGGCCAGGGAGGTGAGCACTATCTTAGAATAGTTATCCAGAAACAGGTTTGTACACATCATGATCTTGCTCAGAACACAACAGACTGCTGCTTTCAGTACAGTAAGTTATAACATAGTGGAATGAGATGGTGTAAGTACTGTGCAACCTTGGGGGAACAAACCTTAGCACAAGAATCATGAGCAGAAAGACTCAATTTCCCACCTCTTTCAAGTAAATCAAGCACCAAAATAATCCCTAATTTCACGAGACGTTAAATCATCATTGTGTGCAAGGAAAAAGAGGGTGGGGTTGCGGGAAGAGTCCACTGTACCATTTCCAAAGTGCATAACCTGTATCAAGACAGTATGAAAAAAAGAGAAGCAGTTCCAGTATTTGTAATGAATTAAAATATCAGTACAGTACCTGGAAGTACTGACTGGAGATTTGTCATTGGAACTTGATTAGACAATTGTAGCTCCTGACAGATGATGCAGTTCTTATCTCTTAAATCATAGGTCCTCAACTTTTGGCCCCCAGATATTCTTGGACTTCGGTTCCCAGAAGCCCTGATCAGCAGGTGTGCTGACTTAGAGTTCTGGTAATTGAAGTCCAAGAGCACCTGGAGAGCCAAGTTTTAGGAACCCTGCTATAGGTAATTTTATCTTCCAACGGGAATACTGATGATTTTTCTCAATCCATATATGAAGCCTCCTACCATCTCCTAAATTAATCTGTAGATAATTTAGGAAATTAAATGCACTAACCACAACATAACCCTGTATATCAGGGGCTCCCAACCTAAGGCCTGTGGGCTGGATCTGGCTCACAGCACCATTTCATGTGCCCCCCCCCCTTCAAGGGCATTTGAGAAACAAAACGGCTGCCCCTTTGAAGCTGATGGGACAAAATAGACATCCCCATCATGCAGGCAGGGCAAAATGGCCATCCAGCCATCGAAGCTGACAGAGAGCATGATCTGGCCCCCTGCTTGAAAAGGTTGGGAACCTCTGCTGTACATGTTTGTCAGAAGTAACACTGGTCAGTTGAGCCCAGGTACTGATGGAAGAAGCCTTTTAGCCGGTCAAAGAGGAGACACATCTTCTCAAGAACACATCTCTCCACATAGCATCTCCTCCAGAGCAGAGTTTCAAGTAGCACAGAAGGGAGGAGAGAGAGAGAGAGAAGTGTCCTTTTACTGAATCATTTTCTTCAGGATCCACGACTGAGCTTCTGTCGGTATGATAACTATCTGGTCACAATACTGATTGGGGCCAGTCTCTCGGATAAGAGTATACAGAGATGTTGATTTTTCTAAAAAATAATCAGGGACCTAGGTTCCTCATCTTGTGGGGTTGAGGATGCCAGCAGGAATATGGTGTCATCCACTGGGGTGCTCCTCTAAGTGTCCAGAACAGAAACTCTCCCCATTTGGGAGAAGGTGAGCAAAGGTCTCTCAGCCAGTGCCTCCAGGTATTGTCTCACCTAAAAATATAATAGTCTTCTGCTAGGCGAGAGCCTTCCTTGTTGGGGCGCAGGGGCTTGAGCAGTCTAACTAGACAGTGTTGCCAGTCTCTTGCCAATGATGTTAGGCTGAGACTAAAACTCACCAAAGCGTCCTCCATCAGATTCCTTGGGCAAGGTGAAAGCAGAGGGCACATGTCATGGTCCTCCTAGCCAGCAGGTGATGAATGGCTAAAAACCACATGCAAGTGAACTTGATTCTCAAGTCCATTTGCATGTGTGGAATGTCATCATGGGATGTCTACCAATGTGTGGACTCCAAGGTATCCAAGGTATAATTATAGCTTTTTAAAAAATGTTAGAAGAAGCCTGACCCATCATACCAGAGAAGATACTTCATTCACATTAATTTTACTCCTAAAATGTAACTTCATTCCACCCTCATTGCCTATTCAACCCCAGTCACCTCTTACTGGTGATTATGTTTTAATGCGTTACTCCTCAGCTCTACTCATGTACTACTTCCCCTCATTTTTGCCACTTTCACCTGCTTCTCATCATTCCCCTGGAATCCGCTGTATCTGTTTTTGTTTGGCAGATGTGAAAAACAGGATTTTGACTGGAAGTAATGTAATCAGGATTATCAGGAGGATAATCATGACAATCCTGAGTAATTCAGGACAGTTGGGTAGTATGAGATGATACGGAGCATCTCTGAGCTTGGAAGCCTCTCATATTTATTGCTCAGAATAGTGCTCTACAGAAGGGCAGATACCTCCAGGTGAAATACTTGTCCCCCTTTCCAGTCCTGTCACTGTGTTCTGCTGACTTTCATACAAACTGCTAATCAACCTATGTGAAAAGAACAGCTCAGACGCATTAGCAGAGCAAAAAGCAACTAACATTAAGGTATAGCTTCAGCCCCTGAATCACACCACATTTTCCCCATTAACAAATGTACCACATCCACAGATCTTGTTTTAAGAAAACGAGAAAGCCAATGTTTATTAAAGAAAAACATTGTGATGGGAAAGATGCTAAGAATTCTAGTTCCAGTTAACTAATGCAGAGATGCGAAGAGACGTGGCTGTCCCTTCACCTCTCAAGAGCGAAGGGGAGATGCTCAGAGTTGGTCAACAGAAGGGGGGAGTAACACAAGCAACTCTAAGAAGATCAGTTTAGGTTGAAGGGAGGTCAGGACAGGGCAAAGCAGGTAAAGACAATCCAGGGAACTCAAGGAGATTGCTGGCTCTCTCATTCTTTTTGTTCCTGCTGTGGAAAGCCATGCATCTTCTTCGGTGAGTTGCACCCAGTAAATCCCAACAAAGCACTCACCTAAGTAGAGGACAAACTGGAACCCATGCAACTATAAGACCACACCTAGTATAAGACTGACAAGTCTGATTGGGTTTTGGTAAATTCTGCAGTTCTTCCACAAATGGCCAGGAAGAGTTGACTGATTTAAAGGGCTTCAGATGCATAAAAGAAACAAACATGTTATATGTCTCCAGTTGTGTGCTTCGCTTTGAGAAGAACAACTCGCTTTTAGATTCAATTTATTAATTTTAATCCCACTTTATGGAGTAGAAGGTAACACATGTGGAGCTCTATTCAGGCAATGACCAAGAACTGCTTAGTTTTAGCAAGGTCAATCAGGGCATCATTTCTCTCAGGCTTCGAAATATATAGTTTGCGTTTCACCCAAGAAAAGACCGCAGTATAGATTTTTTAAAATAAAAGCTTCCTATTGTAGCTGGGCTTACTGTTGGGTAGAGTGCAGTCATTACTACATTACTGAGCCCTAGTGACACAGTGGTTAAACTGCTGTACTGCAGCCACAACATTGTGAGTTCAATCCTGACCAGCGTTTAAGGTTGACTCAGCCTTCCATCCTTCTGAGGTCAGTAAAATGAGCACCCAGCATGTGGGGGGCAAAATGGTAATTAACTTGTGAACCGCCCAGAGTGCAGTAAGCACTATGGGGCGGTATATAAGTGTAATTGCTATTGCTACAACTGGCAGCCAGTTTTTTCTGTCATGAAAGGAAAGCAAATTGCTGGTGATGGATGTGTTGCTGTTGCAATTATATGTATATTACTGCCAGACAGAGAAATATGTGATTGTGGGATTTTGTGCCTTATAAACAGCATTAATTTCTTGCTTTTGAACTGCTAGGTTGGCAGGAGCTGGGACAAAGACGGGTTCATTCCGTCCTGCAGTACTCGGGAATCAAACTGCTGACCTTCCGCCTCCCAGTCAGTGTCTTAGCCACTTGAGCCTACCTACTGCCATTCATTCTGAACGGTGAGCCCTCTAGGCATTTTGGACTTGACTCCCACTGGCTTTTATTAAATTCCCTGAATGTTGCCATTTGGGTAAGAACCAATAATTCTTCCGTTTCAGAGTTATCATCATTCATTCTTAGGTAAGGTTCTTGGGTTTCCAGCAATTACACAAAAAGCAGAAAACTGGAAAAATAAAACATTTTCATCATTGTTTTTCCCTCTTAGAGAGAAAAAAAAATCCACCTGCTGTATCATCTAAACCAGGGGTGCCTAAATGTTTCTGGCCGTGGGCCGGTCACGTGGTTCAGGGTGCCTCTCACTATGGCCCAGGGGCTGGATTCGGCCCCTGATGCCAATTCATCCGGCCTGTGAAGCCCTCAGTGCTCCTGGAAGCGGAAGTAAAATGCGCCCATATGGTCGAGTTTTACTTCCGCTTTCAGGAGCGATGAGGGCTTCATGGGCCGGATGAATTGGTATTAGGGCCCAGGGCCGGCCCCCAGGCCGTAGTTTGGGAACCCCTAATCTAAACTGTTCAGCAAGATTGTTGCTTGAATTTTGGGCTGAAACTAGGGAATGCAATTAGGATGTGACTAGAAGCAGAACTCCCAGAGATAATAACAGACACCTTGTTTCATTCAATGCTTTTGCAAATTACCTTGCTTTTTTGAGACCAGTCACTGGGAGGTTGCCTTACTTTGCTTTGAAAAAAATTCAAGTCTGAAAGGAAAATATCATGGTAGCAGTTGAGCATTTCCTTCAACGTGCAAAGCTGTGGACTAAGAGCATGATTACTGCAGAGTGCTGAACTGGCAGGGTTGAGCTTTGCTTCATTTCAAACAATGGAAGCCTGTTGACCATAAGAAATAATAAGAAACATTCACAACAGGGGCTATGGGTGTTTCAAGACTTCATCATCCCCACCCTAAGTGTTGTGATTGGCATTCCAGTGCACAACAACCACAACTATGGCCCGTGGGGCAGATCCGGCCCACAGCACCAAATAATCCGGCCCCCACCCTTGCTGCAGCCTTTGCCACCCCCACCACCAGAATTGGCCGTGGACTCATTTACGGACTCGTTTACTCATTTACAGACTCTTTTATGGCAGCTATAAACTACAGGGGGAATGACCACCAGTCCGGTCTCCTCAAATGTCTGAGAGAGTGTGACCCAGCCCCTGATTTTAAAAGGTTGGTGACCCCTGATGTAGGCAGTCAAAGAAAGCCTTCGTAGCACAAGAGGACCAAATCTCAAGTTTAATGGTGGCCACACACTAAGGAACACAACTAAAAAGCTGTTTTGTGGCTGCAGCAGTAAATACTGAGCACCAACAGATAGCCCGTGGGATTGTCACAAACTAATATTGACCATTGCATGGAGAAGACACAATATTACTTGCACTGGTTGTGACTAGTGCACTGGTTTAAAAGGACATGTTCATAGGCCACCTCTTGCCTGAGAAACTGAAGGTCACCTAGTATTCCTAACTGCTTCCTCTCCCTCACCTTTTGTTGCAGTATTTCTCTTTTGGATTTTATCACAACTGCATTCAGAACATGGTGGTTCACAGTTCAACAAGGTTTAATTGTTTTCATGTTGCTGATCTTGTTCTGTGCCTTTGTTAAAGCAGGCCATTCATCATTTTCCAAAATCAGGCAGAGGTACCTTTCCGCCTCATTTACTCGTTTTGTACTGCTTGTTTCTTTTGTGGCTAAAAGGAGAAGGAAAGGAAAGAACTACAAATACAGGGTTGAAAAACAGGTTTTTGGCTAGGTCATAATTAAGTCCAGGCTGGTTGTATAACAAAACTAACATCTTCCCTGTTCTCAGCCTACTCACTAAGTTTTGTCATGGAAGAATTTTGCCTGAAATTTGCCCTCCTATTTATGACTTAACTGATCTATTTTCCACATGCCCCCGTGTTTTCTTTTGAACTTTTACATTCCTTCAATAAGAGATTTTAGGAATTCCCATCTGCACCTGCTATAGTTTCTTGGACTTGGCCAAGAATCTGTCAGGAAAAACAATTACATCCAGGCCCAGATCAAACAAACTTCAAGCAAGTTGGCGGACACTCCAGCTTCCCCACGCCCCTAAACCTCACTGTAAAAACAACCCGTGCATATACACCCAAGAGGTACAACCAAATACAACATCCAGAGATGGGAAGTATTACAAGAAAGTAGAGTTCAAAACATTGTTCACAGCAGTCCCTCTTCCTAATCTGGGTTGAAGCAGAGCTGAATGGCTCCGATTATGAGACCTTTCTAACATGGCTCTATCTGTTCCAAGTCAGACATAAGAGTCATTCAGAAATGGAAGGTGCTACAGTATTTTACTTTTTCATTTATGAGCATATGTACACATTGGGTGCAGAGAGATTAGAGAGGGAGAATAACATACACAGAAAGTTGCCCTGTGTAGGATTGGGGTCGTAAAGCGGCCCTTGAGGTCCCGGAGGAGACTGGTCGAGTAATGACACGAGGCAAGATGGAGCGAAGACCAGTGATTTATTGAGGGAAAATCATCAGTATATATTATGTTCAAGGCTGCGCATGGTAGAATGGTCATCTGACAGAAAATCACATCACCCATTTACCCGGGTTAATTGAGAACCTCTCTTGGGGAAGTTAATTAACTAAGGCAAACATTGACAGAGGGAAACCATTGTCTGAGGCTTACGCCAGAGTAAATATGGCTTCTATTTGCACCAAGGATTAGGCTCTTCTGTGAGTCAGTAATTGCCTAATAGGTAACGGAGGTTAGTGATCTGCTTCTCTCAGCAAGATCGCTGGTCAGGTCAGATTGTGGGTGAATCAACCCTTATTATTAATCCACCCCCCTTAATTTCTGTGCCCGCAGAGCCCACGGGCCAGGAGCGTTCTCGACTGAAGTGGCCTCTGCGAGGGCCGTTCCATGCCAACTGGGCATGGGGAATCCGCATCTCCCCTTTTCCTTTTACTTAGAAGCCTGACCGGCAACTCTGCGCAAGAGGGGCATCAGCTGATGAGCGGGAATGACGCTTCTGGGTTCCCCCCCAGGAGAGACACCTGGATAGCAGTGGGGGAATACATTGCATGAAACAACACACTGTTGTGCCCAGTATTATCACCCCCACAATCACTTTGAGTGTCATCTGAAGCCAACCCCATGGGAACCACAACCACAGGGAGTCCCACCACCCCCATGAAGAATCCTCCTTGATGTTCTTAACTAGGGTGTGGAGGTCCGTGAGCTGGCTTAGTACCTTGCGTGTGTTGTCTGTGAGATTTAAGCAACACATGCTGTGGACAGATTCGCAACCCAAATGATGTAACCACAGGGGGTAATCGATGGCTGCTTGATTATCCAGTATGGCATGGCGAAGCTCTGCCTGCTCCTGGTTGAGCAGCGCTATTGCCGAGGAGGTGTGGTTAATGGCTCTTGCAAAAGTGCAAGCCAATTGACCAATTCATTCGCCGAGCGTTGCCTATGGCTAAGCCTGACACGCTGAATATACTGACTGCCGCCTGGTTTTTCAGAGCTGTGGGTCTGAATCCAGACTGCTTTCTGTAGCAAGACAAGATAATGAGATGTGTCATTGATACTGTGACCTGGGGTGATTCTAAGCTATCTCTGCAACCTCTGGTGTTGTGCAAATGTCTTTCTAACACCTATGGGGAGGTGTGAAAATAAGGTGGGGATTACCGGCTACCGGGTGCTCAATCTTTCCAAGCAATGGGCCGGTGCAAAACATGGGCCGGTCTGGCTTCCTTTGGTGGAAGCTGGCCGTTATTAACAATATACAGAAATTCAAGTGTCCCTTGCAAATCCCAACTGGAGCATTGTACAAGGCATGAATAAATAAAGAGCAACTACAGATAATAAAAAGACATTCAGCAACTTCTTGAGGATGAGGCTTCCCTTCTTGGTGGGGTTTCATGTGTAACTTGAGCTTGGAAAAGTCTTGTTTTGGGGAAAAGCATGGTCCTTAGAAGTAGCACTGAGTATGCAAAATGTTCATAGAAATGTCTTTGGAGATGTAAGTCATAAAGGAAGACGGACAGCTGATGACATCCAGGACAGTGACTGGTGCCGCTCTTTGCAATCATCCGGGTCTGATTCTGGCCTCTGGGACCTGCATGGGGAAGAGACTTGTTTGGGAGATAAAAATTCTGAACGAGTTAGTTAGTTTTTGCACTTATAGGATAGCAATTATTGTGCAACTATGGGATGTTGTTCCCCCCTTTCTGTTTGTTTGTCAATGTAGGACTTAAGCGTCCGATAGGCCCGTTCCACAATCGCTTGCCCCTGCGGATTGCAAGGAACGCCAAAAGTACGCTTAATGTCCCAGGTGGCCATGAAGGTGGCCAGCTGCCTGGAGCTATAAGCTGGGGCGTCATCGGACTTCGTGTGCCAAGGTTCGCCCTTGGCCGTGGGAAAGGAGATGCTGCTCCACATGGGGAGCCATTTCTCCCTTCTGTGCTGTTACCCAAACAAACTGTGGGAAGGTATTAAAGCAAACGTGCATGTACTGCCATTTGCCAAAATGTGGGGATGTGTGACGTCCATTTGCCACACCTGAATGGCCTCTGTCCCTCATGGGTTGACCCCCCACGAGGGCCCCCCCCCCCCCCGGTGCCCCTGCACGATGCAAGCAGGGACGGACTATGCCTTGGGCTTGGGAAAGTGGCAGGTTGAACTGCCTTGCGAGCGCTTTGGCATTCTGAATTGGAGTAGTGAAGAACAAACTTAGCAAATTTTTGTCTGTCGCGAGAGTGATGTATGCTCCCGGTAGACTGTGAAGCAAATTCCTAGGAAACTGGCTGCCAGCAATTATGTTGAAGCGTTCTTTGGCAAAGGTGCGCAAAGCGAGGTTCACGGCTGCCAACTCTGCCCGCTTGCGGAAGAGTCAGGAGCGTGCGCCAAGCTTGGTCCTCTTGCCAAGTAAGAACCTAATATGTGCGACCCCCATAAGTGAAAACTGTCCTAGCCCCCCGAAGAGGAACCAGTGACATTAATTCACACAAGGTGACTGTCTGCGTTTGAAGCGAGACGAGTCTGGGGTCTTATGGCAAACCTTGGCGCATGAAGCGCCAGGCTTCCCTTGGGTAAATTTCTCATGAAGGCCCCCCGGCGCACATCCATTCATGGTGTGCGTGCACACTTTTAGAAGGGTGCCAGATGGTGGCTTAGCCTTTTGCCTGTGCTTAGACTAGCAGCAAAAAGGGAAGGGGTGGCCTAAAAATGCCTGTATCTGATTGAAGGTGTGACCTGACTGCACTCTTAAAATGGTCCTAGGCAGTCCTGGCTAATGGGTGGCACTCTGCACATGCTCAGGAGCTTAGGGACTAATCCTTCCTCTGTGCTCTGGAGTTTGCAAAATGTGTCTGCTCACTAGAGAGGGTGCTGTGGGCCAGGTGCCATACTTAAAATGACCTGAGACTTACTAAAGACAAGCCAACTATGATGTGCCAGCTGTAAGGAAATAATACACAAAAAATGAAAAGACACACAAGTTAAACATTTCCAGCAGGGAGTTCCACTGGCGAAAGGAAGACAAGTCAGGAGTTAGCACAATGAGAATGCAACAACTCTTATCATAACGAAATCAGATTAGGTCAGGTAACTAAGACAACCGGGTCCTCCTGTTAAGAAATCCCTATCAGTAATTAACTCTGGAGCCTGTGAAAGGAAGCAATTTAAGGCTGTAGAAATAAATAAATTGGTTACTATTAAGGCCTGGAGAGGAATTTTGTTCCTGTAAAAAGGGTAAGCATTTTCTGAATATACAGAGCGCAAGAATGTTTGCGTGCTTTTTCCTGTGAAAGGGGTACAATGAGTGAGTTACTTTGCACAGATTAAAGTCAAAATACCAGAACAGTATCTTTCCTAAGAGAATGAAGGAGAGTTAGAACGATTCTCAACCTGCGGCCAGATGTGGGCAAGTGGGCCAGAAGCGGCCCACGTTGCTCTGCCACTACCCCCACCAAGCCAAGAAGGGCTGTGTGGCGAAGGAAGGGCAGGATGACTGTCCGGACCCCCAGAGCTGCCTGAGGCCCCGGAACGTGGCCCCTGACTTTAAAAGGTTGAGAACCGAGGTTACAAGATGATAACACAGTACACACATGAAGACAATGCAATTCTCTCACTCCTAGTGAGATACGTGACTTCAAGACGCTAAGAGACATTCAAAAAACCTTAAAACACAGAGATGGGGGTTTGAGGAACATAGACGTAGGGAGGGGCCCCATAGCTTATGATCTAGTGAGGAAAACTCATAGAAGTGATTCTTGTTTTCAGATCGCGCTTCTGAAAAGAAAAATCTGTTTTCCTGAGTGGCAAGGATTGCAAACCGGTTTCCAAGAGTGGCTTAATCCTTTGACAAAGAAAAATGTCTCAAGGGAAGAAGGGGGGTCACCCTGCCCTATTGCAGGTTAGGATTCCCCCCCCCTCCTGCTGCCCTTAAGCTGCTAAGCAGGCAAGGCAAAGGGTTTTGTAAGGGTTTTGTACATCATGCTTTCTCAAACTTTAAATAGCTCCTGCCCATGAACAGAGTGCAAACTGTTTAACACATATTTCACAGTGACATTACCACGCAGTTACACACAAGGAACACTTTTTCAGTCATACTGTGGTCATAGAGACAAGGCTTCTGCAACCATACACAGTTCTTGCAGTCATACATTCAGTGGTGCACCACGCATACACACATTTATTTACGCATTCGTACATTCCTCCCCTGATCTGCAGCGTTCTATACTACACATGAGGAGATGACTAATACACAGCTGGCTATTTACAACCATCTGGGTGCTTCTACTTAGGGGCGAGTTTCTCTGGGCTACTCCCAAGGTGAGACAAGTAGGTTCTGCCCGTGCCCTGGGGGAACTCGGGGTACTATTGCTGGGATGGTTCTTCTGGCATAGCCAGGGCGATGGCTGCCTCCTTTCTAGCCTGGGCCAGATGCATGCCAGCGTGGCCATTTGGCATTAAGACAATCTTTTGAAGATCTGCCTGGTCTAGATTGGCATTCTCTTCTAAGGTGTCTCATTTTACCACGCTGGAAGCAGGCGCCTTGGGGCTTTGGCACTGCTCTGCGCCTGAGTGTGGCAATGGGTCTGCTCTGGAGCCCTGCGTGGCCAGGGGCCGTGCAGATTTCCGTGAGCAGCGGGCGCTGAGCAGCCCTGCCTGAACGTGTGTCTGCCTTCAGATAGGCTGAGCACAGCAGTTGGGCGCTAGCTAATTGTGCCACTGGCAATTTCCCCGTGAATGGATCTTCCTCACCCATGCGCTGAATGGAGTTCTTAATTGGCAGGGGACTTTTAACTGTCAGAGAAGCGCCAGGGCCTCTCATGCCATGAATTCCTTCGGTGACGTCTGCAGCTGTCACTGAGGGAATGCTCCCTACCCTGCCCTGCTTAAGCTGAAATGACGGATAGAGACTCCTTGGGGCGATGGTTCTGACTGCGCTGGGGGTTTCTGGGTCTCTATCCGGACTGGGTCATCCTCTACTGAGAGTTTCCTACATTTGCTCCATGTGCGAATTATGCCCTCTGGAGCTTTCGGGGGTTGCTGAATGCAGTCTCCTATCTGATCCCAAAGCTTAAGGGTTAACGTACCTACTTCTGGGTAAAGCAGGCAGTGTTCCCTTAGGTACGCCAAAAGTCTCGCTAGCTCTCTGCTGTGAAGACGTAACTGAAACACCCCGGCCAGGATTCTGAACTCCTCCTCATGAGTTCTTTGGCTAGAGGATGGACCTTGTCGCTGAGGACAAGTCCCCATATTACCTGCGTGGGTACTCCGAAGTTTCCTCCTTGGGACGAGTCGACGCGTCTTTGGGCAAGGTAATAGGTTCTGGCGACGATTCTCTGGGTAGAGCTCAGAGCGTGGACTGCTGCCACGGGCCCTCGGTGGCCTCTGCGCTGTCAGGGGTTCACAGCTGACCCTGAGCAGAACGCGTTTTTCCGTAACCTGCAAGCCGCCGCGAAAGTTGGGAGCAAGCTGTAGGATGCCTCTTCGGAATGCCTCGCCGCTTGGACCGTCTTCCCGATCGGCTGGCTTACCGACCGGGCTGCCGCGCTGTCCTCCGGGATGAGTGGACGCGGTTCAAGCGCAGAACCGGACCGTGTAGCTCGGGGGTCGCTTACTCTCGAGTAAATCACGTCGCGGGTCACCAGATGTAGGATTGGGGCCGTAAAGCGGCCCTTGAGGTCCCGGAGGAGACTGGTCGAGTAATGACACGAGGCAAGATGGAGCGAAGACCAGTGATTTATTGAGGGAAAATCATCAGTATATATTATGTTCAAGGCTACGCATGGTAGAATGGTCATCTGACAGAAAATCACATCACCCATTTACCCGGGTTAATTGAGAACCTCTCTTGGGGAAGTTAATTAACTAAGGCAAACATTGACAGAGGGAAACCATTGTCTGAGGCTTACGCCAGAGTAAATATGGCTTCTATTTGCACCAAGGATTAGGCTCTTCTGTGAGTCAGTAATTGCCTAATAGGTAACGGAGGTTAGTGATCTGCTTCTCTCAGCAAGATCGCTGGTCAGGTCAGATTGTTGGTGAATCAACCCTTATTATTAATCCACCCCCCTTAATTTCTGTGCCCGCAGAGCCCACGGGCCAGGAGCGTTCTCGACTGAAGTGGCCTCTGCGAGGGCCGTTCCATGCCAACTGGGCATGGGGAATCCGCAGCTCTGAAAAAGGTCCTGTGTAGGTTTAGCTGAGGCTCAGCCTCCTGATGGCTCACCTCTCATGTCAAGAAGGACATACCAACACATGCGACAACTCAGGTGAACCAGGAGTGAGGGGTAACCACAGGCAGGTAGACAAGTATTTCCCCATGATCTTTTTAAGATTTGTGTGTAGATTGTTGACTTTTCTTCTTCCTCCTTTCTCCAAGATTACTTTCTGGTTCTTCCTTTTCCTATCTAAAAAAACCGCAACCTTGCATGCCTTCTCCAGGACAGCTGAGCAGATCTGCACACACAGAAACCATTCATAGGGGCCTCCCATAACTGTGTTTTGGGTTATTCCTGAATGTTTTTCCTAATACAATAAGTATTAGGTTCTTCTTCTTCCAAATTGCATGTTTCCTGAGAAGTTATTATTGTTTAACAACCATTAGCAATTCAGGTAATGACCTAAACTGCAGCATGCTGCGAGAATAAATACCAACGCTTTTTTGCGCTGTGTTGCCTTTTCTTCCCATGAGTCACTGGCTGTTGGCAGAAATGAGGTTCCCAGGGCCTGTTTTGCAAGAAAGAAAGAAAGAAAGAAAGAAAGCCTCTGTTAGTACAAAAACACAGTAGTTGTGATGACAAGATTTCCACCTTTCATTTACTCCTTATAGCAAGCCTCCCAGGCCAGTTTAGCTCAGCAAAGAGGAGGTGACCCTTTGTCGAGAGGCAAGAAGGCTTAGGCTCTATGTCACAGTTCAGCAGTTGTGAGTCTTCATGAGAACTTGCCTACCCAGCGTCCGATCTCATCATGCGTCCAACAGTGGCATTGCTAACTTTTCACAAGCAACAAAACCTTGCTTTTTAGACTGTGTGTGTATGTGCGTGTGCGCATGCGTGCGTGCGTGTCAGTGAGACTCCTTCAGGCATACCTCTTGTGCAACACGTGAGCTTCTGCTTTGGGAAAGCAGACTGGAAAATCCTCCCCCAACTTTGGCCCCACTGCAACAGAGAGATGGGGCTGTGCCTGGCAGCTGCTTGTGGTCTGAAAGTTGAGATGTTAGCCTGACTGACATTTTGAAAGTAAACAAGGGCTAGGAGGCAAGGGAGTAGCTGCTGTAACAAGTGCTGGGCCGGCTTTGACGCTGATAATGATGATTGGCGCATAATGTCAGCTCTAGTTGAAAGGCCAGAGCCCAGAGGATGAATTACAACAGACATGGATCACAAAAGCTTGACACAGATTTTGCTTGGAGATGGGAAAATTAAAAGGCCACGCAAGAAGCACATTACATAATGCCCAATAAAACAGGATGGTGTAACATGGAGTTGTCAGTGGTTTTTCTGACAGAGCTGTTGCGCCTTTTAACACCAAGCAGACATTTGTTGTTAATTAATCTTATTAATGTAAGGTGCCATTTGGTTTCTCTCTCTGGCCTCTCCTGGCCTGTTGCTTTGGCCTAGCTCTCTCCTCCACCGTCTTTGCCAATCACTGGAGTTCCCCCCCCCCCCCTCAGGCTGTGTTGATGCTCTCCTCTTTTAGTGTCTTGCACGGAAGACAAAGAAGGAGTCGCAGGAAGGACTAACACAGGTTTATTCATTGATGGTCAGTATGAACATGAGGTAATGGCGGAGGTACATCTCATTATATACGGTAATACAATACATTTGAATCTTGTTGCACGGTAGCTTATTGGCTGCTACCGGCGTGGCCTTGCCCAGGTCACGCCTCTCTTCTGTAGTTGTTTTCTGTAGCTCCTGATCATGTGGGGAAATTCCCGCGGCTGTTCGTGATTTGGGCAATGTGGACCATGTGAGACTGAACGCTCGCAGCTGCCCTCTATGGGCGGCTTGCTCGCGTTCCTTAACAGCTGAGATACATTGTGATTGTGGACTGGTTACATTCATATATTTAAAGTAACATTGTACATGCATACATAACACCTCTCAAGAATATTTCCCTGCAACTCATTGCCACATCTGTTTCAAAGAAAAAGGGACCCCACAGCTCAGTGTTAGGATGCATGCTTTGCATGTAGAAGGTCCCAAAGTCTCTCCTAGCCATTTCCAAGATAGATCAATAGCATGGTGTCCACATGTCTTCTTTTAGGGGAGAGGCTGCTCCATTTAAAGGGTTTTTTTTGTTTTGAAATCTTTCCCCATTTGAAGGAGTGCTGGGGCCGGGGCCGGCCCACGGCACCATTTCATGTGGCCCATGGCTTCCCTAGATGCTTGCGGAAGCGGATGTGTTTATGTTAAGCATAAAATGCGACCACATCTGTCATAAATGCACCTGCTTCTGCTTCTGGAGGGCAGGGTCAGGCCCACTCAGCTGACCAGGGGGCATGGTCAGGCCCACAGCATGAAAAGGTTGGGAACCCCTGCCTACACGATGAGCATCAAGATCCCACCTGTGAATGACATGTTTTTCACTAACTGGAGGTGATTGGTCTACACAGTTTGGAGATGGGTTCGTCGCTTTTGCTTCCCCATTTCTTTACTTCTGTGGGTTTGGGATTTTCAAGCTTGTTGATCTCTCTCAGAAAGATAAATAGCATTTAGCTAATCTTCCTCAGCTTTACCTGTGCCCAAGGGCATCCTGCACAATCTGAGCCCTAGATCACAGGTGCATTCTCCCCTTTTCTCACATGCAACAAGTTATTTCCCAGATAAACTAATCCTCCCCTTCACCTCCCAACATAAGATTAAAGGATCAAGGGGGAAATTAGATGATAGCTTCTTTCTCCAAATCCTGTAGAAATGTAAGAAGTTTTCAAAAATGCTCCTTTGCCTAGTGTAAAAAAATATCTTTGTAATTAAAAACAGCTTTGCATTCACAGTTGTTGCTATGGTATCTCTTAATAACTAAGTGTTTTTATAAACATAATTATTAATTGTTATGTTTTTATTACACCCAGGTACAATCTGAGTACAATATAAATATAATACATATTATATTATTATTCTGTGTAGATAAATGCAAGGCTTTTTTCCGACATCAGAAATTTCCAGGCCCAGTACGCCCCCCTCCCCATTTTGGCCACACCAATATGGTTTTCTGCGCATGCGTGGTTTGTTTGCGCATGTGCACATCACCCCTGTCATCTCCGGGGCCGGGACGGGAGTCCTGATGGTCCCCCCTGATGGCAGCTCTGGATAAATGCATTGGCCTACTTGCTGGTATTGCTCTGATTAGAAACTGGAACCATTCATAAAACCAAGGTTCAAATTTTAAGGTGTATTTAAAAATTTTAAATGAATTAACAGTCCATTTTAGTTGAAACCTCACTCAATTGAAAACAACTGTGACTGCCTTTGCCACAAAATAAAATGTACTTCAACAGCTCAGTAGGGATAAAGGCCTTAGAGCATGTGGCACATTGTCCTTAAATTAAACCTGCAGCTATAGCTTAAGAAAGCTGAGCCTGGTGCCACATCAGATAAGCATCTCCATGCTTTCTTGGGGCCAATTCCTTTCCTAAGACAAGAGATTCATGCTGGAGTTTGAGACAGAATCAGTGCATCATAACACAGCCATGTCTTTCTTCCCCTATACTGTTCTGTTTTATTTCCAGAGAAGTATTAATGTGAGCATTTCTAAAAATATTGTCTAGTTGAACATGCCAAATATATTAATGGCTATACAATGGATGTGGACATGATTATATTAAACTCAGTATAAAGTGTGGGGTACGTAGAATGTGTTTCCTCAAAGATTGTGGTAATTTTGAACCATAATTGGGCGTACCCCGGGCAATGGCCACCTTGTGCTGGCTAATCCTTCTCACACTAGGTGAGGTGGAAAAAAAACCTGCAGAGTGCTGGAATCATTTTGGCAGTTCCATGTCTAGCCTAGTAGCAGCAGCAGCAGCAGCAGCAGCATACCTGTCAAGTATCCCGTATTGGCCAGGATTTCCTGTATTTCAGCGCTCGTTCCTCCCTTTTCCCGCTGCTGTCCCGTATTTGAATGGCGGGGAAAGGGGTTACTGCGCATGCACGCCCACGGTGCGCATGCACAAATGGGTTACTGCCCACGCATGCGCAGTAATGTCCCATATTTTGCAGAGCCATGCTTGACAGGTAGTAGTAGTAGTAGTAGTAGTAGTAGTAGTAGTAGTAGTAGTAGTATGAAGTGTATCTGGAACCCCAGAGACTGGGAAGGTTAGATAATGCCTGCGTTGGCACAACTACAAATACCTACAAATCTATTATTTCACTGGAGTCCCTAGAGAAATGTAAGGTGCCCTGTTGTTCTGTACTATCCTTTCTCCCTATAGCCCAAGATGTTGTACTTCAACTTACCATCTTTTAACTACACAAAAGAGTAGTGGCCATGCAGGCTTTCAAGGAGAGCTCAAAGGGGAGTTGCCAGACCCCAGGTGGGGTTGCCTTATTTAAAATGAAATGACTGCATCTGGTGACTGTGGATTCCCCTGCTTAAAATCTGCCTCTGTAAAACCCACGGGTAGTCTGTGGTTCAAGAAGGGGTGACATGTGATCCCTTCCTAAAATATATTAGTGCTCATAGCGTGAACCTTGTTTTCTCCCCTGTCCTATCATTATCTTTGGTGAAACAAGTTGTGCAAGGTTTTTATGTAATGTTTTTAAACCCCACAGAAACCTGATTCACCCGAGGTAACAGTTAGACAAAAGAAATGTCTGTGTGTATTTCTAGTTATTACTGTATATTGCTGTATCATACCACTTTGAAATCTTATAAAACTCAAACTATTGTATGTTTCAGGCCTGTCTTGTCTTACTTATGGTTATATCCTGCTAAAAAAAAAAAGCGAACACCTAAACAACACAATGTAACCCCAAGTCAATCACATTTCTGTGAAATCAAACTGTCCATCCTGGTAGCAACACCGATTGACAATCAATTCCACGTGCTGTTGTGCAAGTGGAAGAGACAACAGGTGGACATCAGAGGCAATTAGCAAGGCATCCCCAATAAAGGTGTGGTTCAGCAGAAGGTGACCACAGACCACTTCTCAGTTCCTTTGCTTTCTGGCTGATGGTTTGGTCACTGTTGAACGCTGGCCGTGCCTCCACTCTAGTGGTAGCATGAGACGGAGCCTACAACCCACAAAAGTGGCTCAGGTAGTGCAGCTCATCCAAGATGGCACATCAATGCGAGCTGTGGCACGAAGGTTTGCTGTGTCTGCCAGCGTTGTGTCCAGAGCATGGAGGCGCTACCAGGAGACAGACCAGTACACCAGGAGACGTGGAGGAGGCCGTAGGAGGGCAACAACCCAGCAGCAGGACTGCTACCTCCGCCTTTGTGCAAGGAGGAACAGGTGGAGCACTGCCAGAGACCTGCAAAATGACCTCCAGCAGGCCACCAATGTGCATGTCTGCTCAAATGGTCAGGAACAGACTCCATGAGGGTGGTATGAGGACCCGACGATCACAGGTGGGGGTTGTGCTCACAGCCCAACACCGTGCAACATGTTTGGCATTTGCCAGAGAACACCAAAATTGGCAGGTTCGCCACTGGCGCCCTGTGCTGTTCACAGATGAAAGCAGGTTCACACTGAGCACATGTGACAGACTTGTCAGGGTCTGGAGACGTTGTGGAGAATGTTATGCTGCCTGCAACATCCTCCAGCATAACTGGTTTGGCAGTGGGTCAGTAATGGTGTGGGGTGGCAGTTCCCTGGAGGGCCGCACAGCCCTCCATGTGCTCACCGGAGGTAGCCTGACTGGCATTAGGTACCGAGATGAGATCCTCAGACCCCTTGTGAGACCATATGCTGGTACGATTGGCCCTGGGTTCCTCCTAATGCATGGCAATGCTAGACCTCATGTGGCTGGAGTGTCAGCAGTTCCTGCAAGACGAAGGCATTGATCCTATGGACTGGCCCGCCTGTTCCCCAGACCTGAATCCTATTGAGCACATATGGGGCATCATGTCTTGCTCCATCCGCCACGTTGCACCACAGACTATCTAGGAGTTGGGGGTTGCTTTAGTCCAGGTGTGGGAGGAAATCCCTCAGGAGACCATCCGCCACCTCATCAGGAGCATGCCCAGGCGTTGTAGCGAGGTCATACAGGCACGTGGAGGCCACACATACTACTGAGCCTCATTTTGACTTGATTTAAGGATGTTATATCACAGACGTTACATCACAGTTGGATCAGCCTGTAGTGTTTTCTTCCACTGTCACTCTGAGTGTAACTCCAAAGCCAGACCTCCATGGGTTGATGAATTTGATTCCCATTGTTAAGTTTTGTGTGATTTTGTTGTCAGCACATTCAACTGCAGTATGTGAACAACAATAGGAATACAGTATTTCCGTCATTCAGATCGTGGGGTGCCTTATTTTTGTGTGCCCTTTATTTTTTTGAGCAGTATAGTTCCCTGGGTGTAAAACTTTGCACTTAACCCTGTTAACTTTAATTTTGTTGGTTTCAGCCCAGTTTTCAAGCCTATCAAGATCTTTTTGAATTCTGCTCCTGTCTTCCAAGGTGTTAGCTAGTCCACCATTTTTGCGTCATCTGCAAATTTGATATACCGTATTTTCCGGCATATAAGACGACTGGGCGTATAAGACGACCCCCAACTTTTCCAATTAAAATATAGAGTTTGGGAATATACTTTCCGTATAAGACTACCTGTCTTCCAATGCACACCAAATAAAAATTAACCCACACTCAACCCGAAGACGCGCAGCCCTCCGAGTCGAATGGGCAGGTTCTGGTGGAGAGCCAATCCACGCTCACGTTTTCCTCCTCGAGGTACAGGAAGATGTGTGCAGCTTGCTTCCCCTTGCTTCATACTCCCCGCACAGAGCAGGGACTCGGCCGCGGCACCCCCCACCATATGCGCCGGACATATGAAGCAAGGGGAAAGAAGCTGCAGTTAAGTACCTGTCCTATAAGATGACCCCCGACTTTGGCACAGATTTTTTGGGGTTAAAAAGTAGTCTTATATGCCAGAAAATACAGTACTTACAGGGGTACCCCATCCTGCATCTTGTTCTTTCTATAGGCCACATGGAGTATGTTAGAAGTAAAGGCCACATCACCCAGCCTTAAATTTCAACACAACTACTAACTGCATGTAGAGAAGCTGCAGCATAGTTCTGTAATAATTTTGCTTTTATTATTAATTAATTGAGTTAATTAATTTTCTGCCACCAAAATAGCAGTTAATGCAGCTACCAATAACAAAGGTGTTCATAGAAATAATGGGGCAGGGGGGAATCTATCAATGGTATCTATGGATTGTTGACTGTTTCTACCAGTGTACATTTAAAGCATTGCCAAGTTTAGGATCCACCCCACCTCCCACCAGCGACACCCATAACCAGTGGTGGGCATCAGAGGGTTTGCACCAGTTCGCCAGAACCGGTAGCAGGAATTCTGGCTGGCCCCGCCCATCCAAGTTTTGAAATAAAGTAGTGCTAATTCAGGTGCAACACAGGGCTTTTCCCCTGGCCACGCCCACCATACAACTCTCACAGTGTGGTAGTAAATTTTTTTGGGAGCCCATCACTGGCTGCATGATTTCACATGTATTGCCATTGCTCAAGCAGAGGGCAGGGTTTGTAAAAGAAGATAACAATTTGGTCCACATCTGTCAAGCAATGCAGTCCTGTGTAACTATGCTAAGAAGGACATTCTCTTGGCAGAAGTTTAGTAGGACACCGAGCACTGTACTGTTCCAATCAGTTGTCCCACTGAAATGAGTTACAAAGGACACCATTTGTTATAACAGAACTAAGGCCAGACTTTCTAAACTAATCTTGGTTTACAATCAGCTTAGTTTGCTGGAGATTAGGTCAACAGATGCCTTCCCAAACTGAAGGAAGCTAACCAGACTCCAAGAGGGATTCAGGGTCAAACAAGATGATGCATGTAGCATGCAATCAGAGGCATTGCCTGCAAAAGGTGTTAGAGATAACTGCATATGCAGCATATGCTTTTCTTTACATCTCCCTACCTTGCATGTTGCATGCTTTGTTTTGTGATGGGTTATGGGAAGGTAAACATGGGTTTAATATACAAGTGTGATTACACTATCTTAAATCTCAGGAAATTATATTCTGGGAAGCTAAACTCAAGGAATAAGCATTTCTCTTCATGTATGCCTGATTTGACTCTCAGTTAACCTCCCCCCACCCCCGCCTATGTAGGACCAACAAAACAAAACACATTACAACACAACTTCAGGCATTTGGTAGGCTACATGAATACATGGCTGACAGACTGCATTGAATTTAGTAGGTTAGTCATATACAGTATATGACTTTTCAGCACTAAGAAAACAGTGCAAACAGATTTGTTATCTAAGATGGCTTCCAAGCTGAGAGCGTCCCCTCCAATACTTGTAAATCAGCATGACTGAGTCTTACATTTTCTGAGGAATATGTTTATGTTCAACTGGACCATTGGGCTATGGAAGGATGAGGAAGCAATTTTGCACATATAAATGACAAGGCTGAGCTGTTAGCGTTTGACAAAGTAAAGTCAAGAACAGAGAAAAAAGCACAAAACAAAAACAGGCAATGAAGAGGAGGGCAACTCAAGCCACAAAATTACCAATCCATATGTGAGAAGCACATCAGAACAATGCAGATCTAGGGAAGATCTGTGTGGTAAAATAACCAAACTATAAATATTCATTTACTCTTTCTGTCCATGTAGGGATCGGGGCCGCTCGCAGGGATGAAATAACATGCACACACACAGATTAGGGTGGCAAGTGAGGCGACACCCAGGGGGGGAACTGGATAGTCTCTTTTATTGACAGCCTAGCATCGCGCAATTCTAAAAACCACCGCACTTCCGTTACAGGCTAAAGGAAACATGGTGGAACAATAGGGTACACGCATGTTGGTCATAGATTAGGGATCCTACGTGTCAGAGGGCAACTAGCAAGCGAGGGGTCAAACAAAGGGTCAAGGAGACTAGAGTGGGGTGATGGAGATGATCTGGTGGGAGAGATAGGCAGGGAGTTCGTGACTAGGGAAGCAGCCCTGTGGATCTTGATAAGGGGCTTGCGCTAGGGATGCGCTTATCAGCTTGGTCCAGGAGATGTCCGGAGGTTCGCTCTCATGCCTTTGGGCATGATTCCCAGGTTGCGCGGCCCACGTGACCTGGCGTTCTCCTGGTGGCTTATGGGCTAAGGGCAATTCTTGGGGTGAGCTAGGAATACTTTGGGGGTGAAGGCTTGAGCCATTCCTACATGTCCAGGTAACACTCCTGTGAGAAAACTGCAGCCCAGAGATGGCTTCTCTTTCTAGATGAGAGGCTCCAGATAGCAGGGCAGGGACAAAGTACCTGTCGAGGAAGGATTTTATTATGCAATGCTGATCATAAAGTTTCATCCTTGCCCAGTGTATTTGAGGATTATTCAAGTAAACCCACAACTCTGTCTTAAACAACAGAACATCCAGGACTTACAGGATACCATTTTTCTTCAAAGAACCTATAATTATTGTTATAATTACTGTCATAATGGGGTTTTAAGGAAAACTAGATAAACTAGACCAAATACTTGGTCTGATCATAAGCAGAATTTAGAAGTAAATCATTAGAAGTAACAAAGGTCACCTGTATATACTTTTCGAAGCAATAACGGGCCAATTATGTTCTTTTTCAAAATAGCATAATGGCTGGCAAATGTCAATCACTTTTTGTTGTGTAATGAGCAAGAGACAACTACTTGTTTTTAAACATTGGATGAAAGGGTTGTTTGAAAGGGTTTTTTTTTTGGCCTTTTGTATTTGTTTTTTAAAAATTGAGTATTAATTGAAATTTAATGTAATTAACAGGGACTGTGTGGTGGCTTAGTTGTTAAGATGCTGAACTTGATGACTGGAAGGTTGGCAGGTCGGCAGTTCAAGACCCGAGTGCTGGACAATGGAGTTTGATCCCGTCTTTGTCCAAGCTTCTGCTAACCTATCAGTTCAAAAGCAAGACATTGCAAGTAGATAAATAGGTACTACTTCAGTGGGAATGTAAACAGCATTTTAGTCATGCCTGCCACATGTCCACAGAGCTGGCTCTTTGCCTATAAATGGAAATGAGCACTGAACCCTACAGTCAGATACTACTGTAACCCCATTTTCAGAAAATGCACCCCCCAGTCTTTTATTTCTATCTTTCTATCCCCTTTTATTAAAGTTATTCCATTTTATTCCTCTCAAATAAACTTATTTCACTCACTTTATTCTGCCACACATGTTTAGAATTGATTAGGCTTATGTGTAACAAGCACCACTCTGACCATGCACCCATTCACACACGCTTGAAGGTATATACTGCAAGGGTTGACACAACAGACTTGGCCCCTTTCACTCCTAATAAATATTATTTCATACCTGGGATGTTAGATAACTTAATAAAAATGTTTTCTAATACCTGGAACTGTTCTATTCAAGCTAGCATATTTCCTTTGCTCTGTATAGATTATGTCCCCCAAAAAGGACTCTAAAATATTTTAGATTTGATTTTAACATGCTCTGTTTGTATCTCAAATCAGGATCTTTTCTTGCACCTCAGCCTATCTCCTGCAAGCATCCAGGAAGGCTCAATGCCACAGGAAGCCATCACTTCACATTTTGCCCCAAGCCACCTTGATTCCTCTGTTTACTTGTTGTATTGTTTTGTTTACTCTTGCACCTGGCATGCTCATTGTTTTTGGGACCCCTCCTGTATTCAATTGTAGATAGTGCTTGGGCTGACTCAGGATAGATTAATTGCTGGGTGGGAATGGAATTTTGCCAAGAGCCTCAAGCAATGCTCCAACTCAGGGGAGTCTGAAGGATGCCCATCTTCGTTATTGGTCAATTCTCAACCTGGATTCAAAATCTGGACTTCTGATTTGTGCCAAATTACAATCCTGGCGCCCATTGGATGTCACCTGAATGATGTCACAACCTGCATTTGCTAAACTATGAACTCTGTCATTTCCAGGGCAATTGCTCTACCCATCACCTTTTGTTCTATGTAATTGACCTGTTTTGTCTCTGTATGATTGACCTTTTAATGTAACAAAAGAGTCTGGTGCCGGGTTTTTGTTCACCATTGTAAATCTCTTGTTTTGTAAACTTGTTAGCTAGCAGTAGAACTAGTTGAGCCCCCTTGGGTGGAGGGTATAAAAATCTCCTGATAGGAAATGTCAGGAGCGCTCTCAGCACATTTGCACGCAAGACATCGGAACCAAAAAGAGCTGCTCACTTAAGGGACTTTAATAGGCAAAAAGGTTGAGACTAGGGCTTTTCCCGGCACCAGGCCAGTGACGCTTAAACCCCTTTTCAATAAACCAATTTTAATTTTTGCCTATATTAAACGCTTCCTCGTTCTTGGGAGAAGGGCTCCACCAGTGACTCGAACCGAAGTTGTAACTGTATCCAGTAACCATTTTTCTGGTAACAGTTTTGGTGCCGTGACTCGGATTCGACTGGCATTTCGTGCCTGCCAAGTGACCAGTTTTTCACAAGAAGGACGAAATCACAAAGGGAGCCACCCAGAACTCTTCAATTTGATCACGCCAAGAAATTTAAAGCTGCAGGATCAGGTAATGTATATTGCGCAACGCACCGGGTACATGAACTTGTTAACTCTGTCTAGATTAGGTTAAGGACTTTTGTGGAACTTATCACCCAAAACCTTGCTTGGCGGTTCCAGAACTCATCAGCTGGGACGGCTAACCATTGAACAGCTAAGCACGGATTCATCACCCGTATTAGCCAAATTGCGTTAGGGACTTGAATTGGAAAATTGCAATTAGTAGCACGGCCTCATCACCCGGAGCTACGAAAACCCCCCATTGATCTGCCTACCAAGAAAGGTTGATTCCCTTGAGGAGGCACAAATTCTGGGTGTCGTGGCCAGTAGCGCACTGGAAGTCACTCGCAGGGCAATTGGGTAGCCATCCAAGAAGAGACGATTACTTTGAGGTTGGAAAAATTGTGTTAGGGCAAGAAGAGACGATTACTTTGAGCCAAATGTTGTTGTAATTAACGGTGAACGCTCCCTGTAGGTGAAAGGGGTAACTCGTGATCCGAAAGCCTTTGATCAAAGCAACTAAAATCTCAGTACGTCATGGGTGAACAGCTGAGTGTTCCTACAAAGTCAAAATATGTGACCCTTAAGGGGACGCCCTTATGGAACATACTAAGAAATTGGAAAGACTTAACAGGTCCAAAATCCCGGTTATCGAAGCGTAGACTAAAATACCTGTGTTCAAAGGATTGGCCTACCCAAAAGTCTTTGGCACCTAGCTGGCCCGCAGAGGGCAGCTTAAATGTAGGGAACATAAGGGCACTAATTAGATGGTGTGAGAGTACCCTAGGGAGATCTGATGATCTCACCTATGCAGTCCTCTTCATGAGGATGCATGATGATCCAGAGAGATTCCCTTGTGTTGGGAACTTGTGCTTTGTAAAGGAAAGCAAGGCCCCTTTAGAGATGGAAGAGGTAAAATGCCTTCCGCCCCATTTAGACAAGGGATCAGTCAAAATAGAGATGGAAGAGGTAAAATGCCTTCCACCCCCCTTAAACGAAGGGTTAGTTGAAGCAGAGATGGAAGAAGAAATGTGCCTTCCGCCCCCCTTAACTCCCCAGAGTAACCCCGATCTCCAAGGCAATCCAGCCAAAGCCCAACATTCCTTGATGGCATCTGCCCCTGTTGGCATTGAGACAGAGGTCATTGGGGCCATGGTAAGCAGAGCCATAAATGGCTTAAAGGAGATGATGAGGGAAGAAGTTGGGAGGTTAATTAATAGTATTCCTTTAACGGAAAGGAGAACTATTAAAGCTGACCAAAAGGAGTTCTCCTCAGAGTCAAGTAAAGCTGACAGGTCTGGGGAAGAGTCAATAGGTGGAAAAACCCTTAAAGGGAGGCAGGAAAAACCCAAATGCCCATCCCCAGTGTTTAGTAAGTCCAAAGGGGAACAGGCCAGGAAAGAAAAGACCCCCCAGTCTATAAATAGAGGGAAGGGAAGAAAGTTGCCCCTTCAAAACAAGTCACCCTTTCAATCACCTGTCCAAAGATCAGGTGATCAAAAATGTTTGGTTGCAGCTCTTCAAGAGTACAACCAGCCGCAGGGTGGCCCTCCAAACAGTGGCTGGAAGCCTATGCCACAGCGCCAGCCATCCCATGGAGGTAATTGGCAACCTAATTCAAGGGTGGGCCCCCAAGGGAACCCCCAGCCCATCATACATTTGATATCTCCATGGGGTAGATGCAAAAATTATAAGAAACAGGGCCACTGGGTTGGAAAAGGCCCTATGGAAAGACACACCTGTAGACCTCTTGGGCATGTGTCTCCAGGCAATAGAACTTTGAGAAGGGTCAGATTCAGGGCCCAGTGGCAACAGGAATGGTACTGGGACACAGGCCAGCCAGTCAAGCAAGAGGAAGGGGAAGGACAAGATATCCCCAAGTAAACAAAATAGCCCCAAGTAAACAAATAGCCCCAAGTAAACAGATAGCCCCAAGTAAACAAAATAGCCCCAAGTAAACAAATAGCCCCAAGTAAACAAGGTAGCCCCAAGTAAACAAGGTAGCCCCAAGTAAAAAAGGTACCCCCTTATAGAAAGTGACCACATGTGAAGCCAAATAAAACCCTTAAAAAAATTAAAAGCATAGAAGGCAATTTGCCATAACAATTGGCAAGGTCCGGGATTTGGGATTAAATTTCCACCCAGCGACCCATATAAAGTTTAATTCTTTTAATAAGATATCCCATATATTTGATTAAAATGCATCTCAAATAAAGATGTCCCCTTATAGAGTTAACCCATGTTGAAAGGCCTAGAGGGAAAGTAACTTCTCATCCCTCTAAGAGATGTACAAGTAAAAAGAAATGTAAACCAAATTGGATGGATGTAGTATATCAATTTATTAGAATATAATTAGGGTAACTAAGCTAAAATGCATTTTTTTAAAATAAAATATCCAGGAGCTTGCCAGTAAGAGAAGGCAGCCTGGGACAAATTGAGTGTTAGTGATAAATTTAAACCAACATAAAGAGCATTTGTGCCCAGGTTGGTCACTAACTGAAGCCACCTGAGATTTTTCCAAGTGTGTAACTGAATGACCTACAAAAATCTGAAAAGGAAATTTGGGAGACCAAAGCATATTCCTTCTACGTGGAGTAAAGGAAGATGCAGATTGACAAATAGGAATGAATGCAGGAGAGGTTTTGAATGGTTGTGGAATGACTAAAGGTGCACCTAGAATGCTTGTGAAAATGAAAGAATTGTGTGTTTGTATGGTTGTGTTTAGTGTTGAAACCTGAAGAAACCTTGCCTCAAAAAGAACAAAGAACAGTGGGCTGGCAATTTAACCCATAGCATGGCGAGTAGCCATTAGTGGCATAAAATTGAGTACAATGCATTAAAAATGCCCTGCTACCCCTTAAAATTTGTGTTTACAAATGCAGTGGCTAAACTATTTATAGACAATTTCTCTTAAATGGGAATTGTAGAAATTAAACAGCCATAGTATTAGCTCAAGTAATTGGGATAGAATTGTGAACCAGGAACATACAGCAGCAATTTGGTATAATGTATTGCAGATCTCTTTAAAATTAAGATTTGCAGAAGTTAGGACAACTGGGATAGATTAATTGAATATCCCTTTTCCATAGAAAATCGGTATGCAACCAAAATTATATTGAAAGTGTATATGCATTCACAAAATTGGCTTTCAAAATGTAAAATCACTAATGGTGTGTAAATTGGAAAAATAAATGTTCTCCCTTAATTCATACAAATAAATTGCTAAGTTCCAAGAGTAAATAAAGGTTTTTGGATTCTTTTGGGTCCAGAACATTAAAATCGTTTAAAATACTGCTAGACCTTACCTAAATCCTTAATGAAAGGGGGGAGAGACTCCATAGTAGGAATTTGCCTGCTAGAAAAAGTAACAGGGAAAGTGACTGCAGTTTGGGTCACCTAGATGCCTTTTGTGTAAGAGTTAACATCAATTTGGTCTAAGCTTAAACAGCGAGGCGGGGAGTTCCCCTGGACACCTCAAAAGGCATTCACATGTTCTGTAATTTCGGACCTCTGGTGTAGCCAAATAAAATCCTAGACATAGCGCAAAAGTCCAATGGCAAGTGCCATCAAATCTGTCTGTGGGAAAATGGCAAAGGAAGATGGCACATGTGTTGCAATTCCTTTCAGGGTTCAGAGATTGGGACATGTTAGAGTGTGGGGGTATCCAGGAAAGGAATCTCTGCTCAAAAGACAATCTGCGATTTCAAACAGCCCCTTTCCTTAGGGCAGAACAACATTGGGCTCTGGGGGTTCCAAATAGACAGTCATGATCCTTTAAATTTGGAAAACAGGAGCTCACCCTCACCATTCTGAGGAGGAAAGCTGGTGTGCTAGCAGTATTGCAGTAAAAATAGTAAAGAGTGTCTAAAGGCCAGGTTCATGGCACGCAGCAGATTGGAAAGCAGTACTAGCTAAGAGTTTGTCTGAATGAAGGGAGAAATGTTACTTATTGTATAATTGGAAATAGGTCGCTAACACTGAGATGCTTAGGCACAGATAATTGTTGTCTATAAAAGCCAATACTCGCCTATGTTTGGAAATATTTTCATGTACATGGTACTTTTCACCTGGAAAGTTTGGTTGTTTAAAGGAAAATGAGAATTGCTGTTATAATGAAAGGTTTAAACCTAGATGCATACACACCATGGTTGCATGTTATAAGTGTTAGAACACATATGATCTACTTTTGGCTGTTGTAAAAGGTTGACTCTGTGCAACATTGCCAGGGGCATAAGGAGAACCCCAGTAATTAACCTAAATTGGAACTTGAAATATCAGCTTTGTGATTGCAGCTAAGATTTTGAACCCAGGTCCCTTGACCATGGAAGCTACAACACGGTGTGGCAATGAATTTTTAATGGTCTCACATTGCCCTTGGCAGCTGATGAGACAAAATCAGTCTATGAATAATGGACTGCATATAATTTTTTTTGCCTCATTGAGGCTTTAAGTAAATGGCCCTGATTTTCTCTATAACAGGAAAATTCAGGGCATGCTTCAGAAGGTGTGTGTGTTGAATGTGTATACTCCCCAAATTAGCTTCCTGTGGGTTTATAATTGGCCTTGGTGAAATATATAAAGGGAGTTGTTTGCATTATTTAATAGCTTAGTTTAGAAATTTTGTTCTCTCTCATTTTCTCATTTTCTTCATTTTCCTTTTGCCAGTGTCCTTTAAAGGAAGGCATTAGGGTGATCTCTGTATTCTATTTTAACATTGCAAGCCAGCAAAGGTCATGTTTGTATGGATTTCATGAAACTTTGGTATGAGTGGCTTCCATGGAAAGTGTATCCTTCGCACCTTAGAATTCTTTCTCTCATCCTACGGATAGCACAAATTCAAAGAAACTTCAATATCCCCATGTTTTGCAGCTTGCTAGGACATCTAGTGGAGTGAGGGATGTCATTAGCCCCACTAGCTAGTAAAGTATCTTTAGATTCCAACATTTGGGAAAAGAATGGGGGTGGGGGTGCTATGTGTGTGTTCTCTCTCTCCCCCCACAGGTAATGAAGACCTGGATACAGAACAAACTGCAATGAAAAGCTCTCTCTCTGGCTCTAAGGGAGAAAGGATTTGGTATCAGTATTGTTTTTCTCTTATCCGGGTTTTACTTGGGAAGCTGAACTTATCAGGATTAATGTGCAAAAGTAGGATCCCCACTAGAAACACATGTGGACAGACCAATATAGGTGGCAACCAGCCTCATTGTCTCTTTCTCTTCTGCACGTGCTGGGAGCTTTTGTGTGCAGCCCTGCACATGCAGGAGAAAGGGCAGCCCACATTAACAGGCCAGACCAGTCATCATGTGCCAGACTGTGTCTGGACATGAGAGGAATGGGGGAAGGACTGTAACCCCATTTTCAGAAAATGCACCCCCCAGTCTTTTATTTCTATCTTTCTATCCCCTTTTATTAAAGTTATTCCATTTTATTCCTCTCAAATAAACTTATTTCACTCACTTTATTCTGCCACACATGTTTAGAATTGATTAGGCTTATGTGTAACAAGCACCACTCTGACCATGCACCCATTCACACACGCTTGAAGGTATATACTGCAAGGGTTGACACAACAGACTTGGCCCCTTTCACTCCTAATAAATATTATTTCATACCTGGGATGTTAGATAACTTAATAAAAATGTTTTCTAATACCTGGAACTGTTCTATTCAAGCTAGCATATTTCCTTTGCTCTGTATAGATTATGTCCCCCAAAAAGGACTCTAAAATATTTTAGATTTGATTTTAACATGCTCTGTTTGTATCTCAAATCAGGATCTTTTCTTGCACCTCAGCCTATCTCCTGCAAGCATCCAGGAAGGCTCAATGCCACAGGAAGCCATCACTTCACATTTTGCCCCAAGCCACCTTGATTCCTCTGTTTACTTGTTGTATTGTTTTGTTTACTCTTGCACCTGGCATGCTCATTGTTTTTGGGACCCCTCCTGTATTCAATTGTAGATAGTGCTTGGGCTGACTCAGGATAGATTAATTGCTGGGTGGGAATGGAATTTTGCCAAGAGCCTCAAGCAATGCTCCAACTCAGGGGAGTCTGAAGGATGCCCATCTTCGTCATTGGTCAATTCTCAACCTGGATTCAAAATCTGGACTTCTGATTTGTGCCAAATTACAATCCTGGCGCCCATTGGATGTCACCTGAATGATGTCACAACCTGCATTTGCTAAACTATGAACTCTGTCATTTCCAGGGCAATTGCTCTACCCATCACCTTTTGTTCTATGTAATTGACCTGTTTTGTCTCTGTATGATTGACCTTTTAATGTAACAAAAGAGTCTGGTGCCGGGTTTTTGTTCACCATTGTAAATCTCTTGTTTTGTAAACTTGTTAGCTAGCAGTAGAACTAGTTGAGCCCCCTTGGGTGGAGGGTATAAAAATCTCCTGATAGGAAATGTCAGGAGCGCTCTCAGCACATTTGCACGCAAGACATCGGAACCAAAAAGAGCTGCTCACTTAAGGGACTTTAATAGGCAAAAAGGTTGAGACTAGGGCTTTTCCCGGCACCAGGCCAGTGACGCTTAAACCCCTTTTCAATAAACCAATTTTAATTTTTGCCTATATTAAACGCTTCCTCGTTCTTGGGAGAAGGGCTCCACCAGTGACTCGAACCGAAGTTGTAACTGTATCCAGTAACCATTTTTCTGGTAACACTACTGACTTTCAAGCAAGGGCAGCCTTTACCTTTACCTTATCCTTAATGTAACTAACATGTTGTTCATTAAACATCAATAACAGTGCCTCCTGCTGAAAATCCCAAAATATGTAATACCCAACACATTATTTTTGATAAATAATCTTCTAAATTCTGATCAGAGTCAAAGCTCAACATCTGAATAGCTTAGAAACATTAAAAAGGGAAAGATGTTTGTCTTCATATTCAACTGTGACTTCTGATCTCAGACCTAATCTGCTGTTCTCCAGCAGTAATGGTAGGAATAATAGCAATATTGCATGTGCTGCTCACATTGGGTATCAGTAGGAGGAGGCTTAATAGCCTAGTGTGATTATCCTTTACTACTAACTTTGACATTTGAGGCAAGTCCCTGAAACCTCTTTCTTGTTTTCTTTGTTTTATTGATAGTTCCTTCTCATGTCTCTGATCTCTGATCAAGCAACAAGCATGGGAGGCTCTTCCATGTCACAGATATCCCACCACCCCCTTTTATTCTACTGACAGTACCTAGAAATGGTGAGTGTAAGTAAAATTAGCTCTTTCGACTTTAAATGCTTCTAGAGTACTTTTAGCATTAAAAGTCCTATTTTGTGTGAAAAATGGAAAACAAAGGGCCTGAGCATGAGCTGATTTCTCCACACTTTTCTGTGTTGCTGTTGTTATTTCTTCTACCTCATATGTTAGGAGGAATAATCAACATTTCCCTTTAGTAAGATGGGGATAGGTTCTAATCAATGTGGTAACTTGGGCTTTGAAGTACACTGGGATAGGAGTGGGCTCCATGCTGGACTGATGGGATAGGGCCTGTTCCAGCATGGCATAGTTTAATGACCATGTCTTTACAGACTCACCACTGCAACATGAATTTCACATCACATAGAAAAGACACATTAGTCTGAGAATGTACACAAGAATTGCAATGCAGACCAATCCTGAAAAATTGATCTGAATATATCATTGATGTTGCTGTTGCGTTGGAGTAAATCACCTCTTTCTCAGTCACATTTACAAAAGATTTCCAGCCAAATTCTGAGGAAACTGAGAGAAAGAATCTCACACAGATTCCATATCTTCCCTCTTTCCCAAAGGAACAAATCTATTTTCTTTCATGTATCTTCAAATATTCACAAATTTTAAAAATCTTTGTTTATTCTGCCTTGAAGGTCTGAGGTCACTTTAAAGGATAGATAGTGGGTGCTGCGCAAATCAGTCATTGCTGTGTTCAACCCAGCACAAAATGGTGCACAATGAAGACTATTCTGATTATTATTAATGTGAGCCGTGCACAAAAAACTTACTTAATTTAAATTGTGGGAACAGAAATTAGACCACCCACTTTGCAAAGCCAAGAATAAACATAGCATGAGGAATTTAATGTGCATAATTTGAAGCCAAGAGGTTTCACCCAAACCTGTGGCTCCTTCGGGAAAGCTGTAGTCAGATTCCTAACTTTGTAGCTAGTCTCAACTAATAAAAGGAGGGTCAAATGAAAACCCCAGAACTGAATAGCATCCAGATACTGAGAAAACCAGAGTTCTGATCCATGTCTTGTGGCCTGGGCCATTTTCCGAAGAGAACTTCAGCCTCCTTTGCTTCCCAGCCAAAAATTATATTAAAATATTTCTATCCATGTTTTCAAGACTGTAAGAATATCATTCCAGCAAAGGAAACACAGATGTCTTATCTATGTTGTATATGGGTTTTGTCCAGTTTGACCATAATGCCCTGGCTTTTACTGCAGGGGGATTAATTCAGACAAAATGTGAGGTAACATTTTATGCCATTAGAAAGAGTTCATTGTTCCTCTGAATTGCTTCAATGGGAGGGGGGAATAATTCACCCATCTCTGTTACCTCAATTGTTGAAGCTACCGTTGGGTACTTTAATTTGTTTCTCCCATAGGTGGCCCAAGCTGTCCTGCTGCTTCAGGTGAGTAAAAAAAGGGCCACCCACAACACTGTCACCATGCTGACAACTGTCAGTGCCATTTTGTTGTTGTTGTTGTTGTTGTGTCATCAAGTTGTCTCTGACATATGGTGATCCTATGAACTGAGGGAGCTCCAAAATGTCCTCAACAGCTCTGCTCAGCTCTTGCAAACTCAAGCCTGTGTTTAGAATCAATCCATCTCACATTTGGCCTTCCTCTTTTTCTGCTGCCTTTAACCCCTTTTCAGCATACCTGTCAACCTTCCCGGATTGCCCAGGATTTCCCAGTTTTCGGTGCCGATTTGCGCCATTTCCCGCCCCGCGCTGCCGAAACCCTGAAATTTGGCAGCGGGGAAAAGGAGGTACTGCACAGCCCTTCTGCGCAGGTCGCCTTCTATGCATGCGTAGAACCCTTCTACATATGCGTAGAAGGCGACCTGCATAGAACCATTCTGCGCAGGTCACGGATTGGCCAGAGCCGCGGTTGACAGGTATGCTTTTCAGCATTACTGTCTTTCCCAGAAAATCTGTTTTCTCATGGTGTGCTCAGAGTAGGACAACCTCTAATTAATTTTAATATACACCCTACCTTCCTGCCAAAAAGGCAGTCAAGACAACTTAGCATACCTAACTTTATTGACCACACCTGTTTCTATGATTACCCTAAAGTGTTTTGACTATCATGAAGAAAGCCATTAAAAATCAGTTTGCTATCTTACTTCCTCTACGAGAAAGTTCAACTGATTTCCCACAAGGCAGTCTACTTATGTCATGCAAAAGGCTAGCAGCTATATTGCAAATATTTGAACGTATATTGAATACCCACAACAATATTTTCTTCAAATGACAAATACGTGTGTTTTGGAAAAGGACAATAACAACCAAAACTAATTTAAAAAGAGAGGGGGGTGTTATTAGAGCATTTCCCTTTATTATCCCACACTTCTGCACCTTGATCAAGGTGTGGGGGATATGAGATAAAAAAGGAGGGAAACAGAGCACAAAGGGAATGGAATGACAAAGCAGATCTCCCTACCTTTTCCATGCTGCTGCTGGTTCCTGAGCAGTTTGGGGGAATGGGAGCTGCTGCTGCCGCCAGCACTGCTGCTGGTTCCACAGCCTCCATCACTTCTACCAGCAGCGGGAGAGTGCAGGGCGCATAACCGCTCAGTTGTGCTCTTCATCTGAGGTCTTCCTGCAGGGCATTTTAGCCAGGAGCACACATTGGATGAAGACCGCTCCATTCCGGTCTCCGTCCAATGCACGTTCCTGGCTAAAGCGTGCTGCAGGAGGACCTCAGACAAAGAGCGCAACCGAGCAGATACGTCCCCTGCACTCTCCCAGTGCCAGTAGAAACAACAGGGCCTGTGGAAAGTGCAGTAAAATTGCTGCAGTCGTTTAGTGTCTTGCACGGAAGACAAAGAAGGAGTCGCAGTGAGGACTAACACAGGTTTATTTCAAGATGGTCAGGACGAACATGTGGTAATGGCGGAGGTACATCACATTATATACAACAGTACAATACATTTGAATCTTGTTGCACAGTAGCTAATTGGCTGCTACCGGCGTGACGTCGTTCCAAGTCACGCCCATCTTCTGTAGTTAGTGATCGTGCGGGAGAGTTCCCGCGGCTGTCGGTCATTTGGGGAATGTGAACCATGTGAGTTGAACGCTCGCAGCTGCCCTCTATGGGCAGCTTACTCGCGTTCCTTAACAGCTGAGCTACATTGTAATTATGGTCAGGTTACATTCATACATTTCTTAAAGCAACATTGTACATACATAACACTCCTCCCCCCTAGGATGGGACGAAGTCCCTCAACCATTGTGGCTTGCCGCACGTGCGCCTGGGGCGTGCGGCCGCTTGGCTTAACACAGGGGAGCCGGTGGCTCCTGGTTCCGCGGAGTCTCGTCCTGCAACGGAAAGGGGGGACTCATTAGTGGCTCGGTGGGGACTCTGCGGCAACCTTGCATTGGGGGATGGGAATGGAATGAACAGTTGGGAAGTGAACCCTTGCCTACCGCTTGAGGAGCTTGGGGTCCCCCCCAGTACAAACCTCGGGACTGACGAGGAAGCCCTCGTGGTCTCGCCACCCCCTGCTGCCTGTCCGGGAGTTCTAGGGGCTGAGGTGGGCGAACTTCCCCCGGCTGCCTGTCTCGGGGGTGTCTGTCTCCGGGGGGCTGGAGCTATGGTGTATTCTAAAACAAAAGGGCTGGGGGGACTGGAGGTACCAGGGGCTGAACTGAAACCCCTCTTCTCACTGGGACGGGTGGGGGACCACTCCGCGACACCCCCCTGGTACTGCAAATCATAATCGAACTCATCCCTCTCTTCCAAAGTATCCTCCTCTGTGGCTGAGAATCGAGGGTATGCATTTGTATCCGCGGATGCCGCCGTGTCTCCCCCTTGGGTAACGCGGGTGGGGGAGGACCCTAACGCTGATTCCCCCTCACTGGTGACTCGCCTTCTGAGTTGGTCGGCGTGCCTTCTCCAGAGTAGACCCGAGCTAGTCTCGACCCTATAGGATACTGGTCCAGTCTGCTCAATGATCGTCCCTGGTACCCACACTGGCCCCGAGGCCGCGTAGTTCCTGCAGTGAACCGGGTCCCCTACCGAAAAACTTTTGGAGCTCTCTACCCCTATATTTATATTTCTCCCTTCATCCTCCACCCTGGACGGATCCATCCGGTCAAAAAGTGTTACCGGACGCCTTCTCATGAGGAGTTTGGCTGGCGAAAATCCTGAAGCTAGGGGGGTTGTCCTGTAGCAGATGAGGAACTGACACAGATGAAGGTTCAACTCACTGGGACCCATGCGCCACAGTGCGTCTTTCGTAGTGCGCACTTGGCGCTCTACCTGACCGTTTGTGGTGGGGTGAAACGGGGCAGTGGTAATGTGCCTGATGGCGTTTCTCTCAATAAACGTCTTGAACTCCGCAGACGTGAAGGTACTAGCGTTATCGCTAACAAGGACGTCTTGCAGGCCGAAGCAGGCAAAGACCTTGCGCAACTGTTTAATCGTCGCCGCAGAGGAGGTGCTGTTCATGGGGATTACTTCCAACCACTTGGAATAGGAGTCGACTATCAGCAGAAACATGGACCCGCGGAAAGGGCCAGCGAAGTCGACATGTATCCGGGACCATGGCCCGCGGGCCGTGTCCCATTCCCTATGGGGTAGCCGGGACTCCTCGGGCCGAGAGCTCTGGCAGCTCTCACACGTGCCCACTAAACGTTTTATATCCGTGTCTATCTGGGGCCACCAAAAGAAACTCCTGGCCAGAGCCTTGGAGCGCACTATTCCCGGGTGACTGGTATGCAGTAGCTTCAGTACCTTAGCCCTTAGCTTCTCTGGGATAACTACCCACTGGCCCCAGAGTAAGCAGCCCCTTTCCAGGGAAAGCTCTACTCTCCGCCTGACAAACGGCTTGAAATGCTCCTCGGGGGGAGTAGTGGGCCACCCTTTCCTAACCCAGGAACTAACTTGGGCCAGCGTCTTGTCGGCCGCCGTGGCCTTGGCGAGGTCGGCCGGGACGATGGGGGGGTGAGTCGAGGGACTCGATCAGCAGGACTTGGTGATCCCGCTCTACCTCGCATGCGGGATCCCCTAAACTAGGGAGGGGTGATCGGGACAGTGTGTCCGCATGGGAAATCTCCTTCCCTGGGCGATAGACCAGCTCATACTGATAGGCGTTGAGGAAAATGGCCCAACGCAGCATTCTGGGGGATAGAATTTGTGGGGTAGGTTTGCCGGTAGTGAAGATCCCCAGCAGTGGCTTGTGGTCCGTCACTACCATAAACTCGCGGCCGTATAGAAAATCGTGGAACTTCTTCGTTCCCGCGATTATGGCCAGAGCCTCCCTATCCGTTTGCGCGTAATTGCGCTCGGCCTTTGAAAGGGACCTTGAGTAGTACGCCACCGGGGCTTCCCGCCCGCTCTCCAACACGTGGCACAGGACCGCCCCCACCCCCACTGGGGACGCATCACAGACTAGAACCACTGGTTTCCTCGGATCAAAGTGGGTCAGGACAGCATCCGAGGATAGGAGTGTCTTAAGCTACTTGAAAGCTTTCTCCTGCCTGTCCCCCCACCGCCAAGCCGCGTCCTTTTTAAATAGCGCGTGCAGTGGCTCCGCAACCGATGCCTTCCTAGGCAGGAAGGAGTGATAGAAATTTAGGAGCCCTAGAAATGACTGCAGCTCCGGCTTTGCGGTGGGACGAGGGGCGTTTTTCACAGCCGCAACCTTGGACTCAGAAGGTTTGATTCCCTCCGGGGTTATCTTAAACCCGAGGAACTCAACCTCCCTCGCAAAGAATACACATTTGTCCCTTCTCAGTCGAAGTCCCGCTCTCTCGAACACTGAGAGGACCCCGTCTAACCTCTTTGCTAACTCTAATTTGCTCCCAGCCGTTATCAACACATCGTCGAAGTAAGGGAGAACGCCTGGGAGCCCCTTTAAAAGGCGTTCCACGAGGGACTGGAAGATCCCGGGGGCCGAATTCATGCCAAACTGAAGGCGCGTTAGCTTAAATGCCCCCTTGTGCGTCACGATCGTTTGCGCGGCGGCGGCAGCCGGGGTTACTGAGAGCTGCTGATATGCCTGCGCCAGATCTAGCTTGGCAAAACACCTCCCCCCATGTAATGTGGCCAGTAAGTGGCTGACCACGGGCACCGGATATGCATTTGGCCGAATGGCCTTATTGATCGTACATTTATAGTCCGCACAAATCCTGACCTCCCCGTTTGACTTAAGGGCCGTAACAATCGGCGTTTCCCACTCCGCCGAATCAACTGGAACCAAAATCCCCTGCCCCACCAATTTGTCCAGTTCCGCCTCGATCTTGTCCTTGAGGGCGAAGGGCACTCTCCTTGGCTTGAGGCGGATGGGCCGGATTTCTGGATCCAGCTCAAAGGAAACTGGGGGGCCCTTGTACGTCCTGAGCCCCTTCTTGAAAATGTCCGGGTGTGCATTGCACATGTCCCGCATTGGATCGGTCTCGATGGCGTTAATGCCGGTCAGTTCGATTCCCAGGGGAGCAAACCACTGCGTTCCCAAAAGGCAGCATCTCCCCCCCTTGAGGACCACTAGGGGCAGTTTCTCGGAGTAATTCTTGAACTTCACCTTGAAGTTCCCCACCCCCAACACTGGGATCTCCTTTCCCTGCACGTCCCATAAGTGTGACTTCATGGCCCGCAGTTTGGGCCACGCATCTGGGGGAATGCGCATAAACTCTTTTTGGGAGAGGATGGAATAGGATGACCCGGAGTCTATCTCCATCCTCACTGGGAGCCCCTGTAACAGTACCTCTACGAAAAAACGCCGGTGCTCCAGGCCCACTCGGTTCACGCCTTCCTCGCTGTAGTTGGCTGAGACCTTCCTGGTGCCGGCCGCCTTCCGTTGGTGTGTCTGGGGATGGCTCGAAGCGCCCCTGTCCTCGGCTCGCCCGCGCCTGCATACTCTGGCGATGTGTCCCTTTCGGCCGCAGTTGTGGCACTCGGCCTTTCGGAACGGACACCTCGTGCGGTCGTGGGACACCCCACAACCGTCGCAGCGGCGGTCTTTCCGTTCACGGGTATGTCACTTCTCCCCGCGTTTCTTTATCCTCTGGACGTCGTCGTCCTCGCTGGAGCAGGAGTCCGCCGTTGTGGACGACTCCTCAGACGTCGCTGGTGTGCCGGCGGGCGACTTGGGGGCCCGCCAGGCCGTCTTCGCCGATGTCTGCCGGGCCGCCTGCACTGGTGACTTGGCCCTTTCAGACGTGGCCCCTCGGGACTTGAACACTCTGACCCCGCTCCTGGCTGCCTCGGCTGCTTGGGCCTCCCGCAGTACCTCGTTGAACGTGAGGCGATAGTCGCGGGTCATCAATTTCCTCTGGACCTCCTCGTCCCTCAGGCCACACAGCATGCGGTCTCGGAGGGCCGTGTTCAGGTCTTCCCACTGGCAGTGCACCGCTGCAAGCCTGAGGGCTGCCGCGTAGGCGGACACGGACTCTCCCGGGCGCTGGTCTCGCCTGTGGAACGCGACCCTGGCCGGGAAAATCGACAGGGGGGGCTGTAAATGTTCACCCAGCAACTCCAGGATGCAGCCGATGGGCACCACGTCCACCTTCCGGGGGGCCACCAGGTTCATCAGGATCCGCAGCGTGGCCGGCCCCACCTGGGCCAGGAAGTGGAAGCACATCTTCGCGGCGGCGGCGACGCCCGCAGCTTCCATCGCGTGCCGAAACTGGCACTCGTACAGCTCCCATTGTTCTGGCTCGCTGACATCGAACTGGTAAGGCTTGACCTTGGGATTCGCCATCGATCCCATCCTCGTCGCCAATTTAGTGTCTTGCACGGAAGACAAAGAAGGAGTCGCAGTGAGGACTAACACAGGTTTATTTCAAGATGGTCAGGACGAACATGTGGTAATGGCGGAGGGACATCACATTATATACAGCAGTACAATACATTTGAATCTTGTTGCACGGTAGCTCATTGGCTGCTACCGGCGTGATGTCGTTCCAAGTCACGCCCATCTTCTGTAGTCAGTGATCGTGCGGGAGAGTTCCCGCGGCTGTCGGTGATTTGGGGAATGTGAACCATGTGAGTTGAACGCTCGCAGCTGCCCTCTATGGGCAGCTTACTCGCGTTCCTTAACAGCTGAGCTACATTGTAATTATGGTCAGGTTACATTCATACATTTCTTAAAGCAACATTGTACATACATAACAAGTCATCACTGCTTGTCACTGCTGCCACCGCTGCCTCCACCGCTGCCATGGTAAGTGATGTCTTGCGACTTCTGGCAGTGGGGGCATTTGATGTAGGCAGATTGATTGCACACGGAGTCGGCAGGCGGGCCAAACACTTCTTTATTTCAGCATGGTCAATCTGTACATGGACACATGTAGGAGACGCAGCTCATTATATACTGTATTTGAATTCCCCGCCATGGATACTCATTGGCTGTGGTGGCAGTGACATCATTGGGGGCATACTGCATAGCTACTAAGGTACACCTTAAACTGGGCGGTTTCCCGTGCTAGCTGCTGATTGGTTAATTGGATCTGCATTGGCTGAGCTTCCTCAGCTGCGCTACTGTGGCAGCTGAGTAGCGTGCAGAATTGGGAGGACTGCTTGCATACACAATAGGGCAGGTAGCACAGGGTGGAATTTTTTAGTCTAAAATGGTGCAGGGCTGCCATTTTAGAGTCTAAAATGGTGGTGGCACCATTCTAGACTCTTCCACATCAAGAAAATTCTGGGAAACCTGTTCCGTAAAATCATCCCCCCCCATAAAATGGGAAGTGACTTCCCCAGAATTTCCTTCCATAAAACGGGGTTTCCATAAAATGGGGCTTCCGTAAAATGGGTTTTTACTGTACCACACTTCCCTTAGACAAATGGTGCTATTAAAACACAGACAGTGAAGTTTTGGGAGAAGGGTGGGATTTCAACTATACTCTTCCACTGAAAGAAATAGTATTAACAACATCTTGAAGAATACACCTGCAAGGTAACAAATTATACCTGTATGTTCTATTAAAATTTCAATTAAATTTACAGTGAAGAAAAAGAAAGCCTAGTAATAAGGGGATGTACAATTCTATTGCCTGACATATCCACTGAGTTACTTCGGACATTCAGTTATTTATGTAACAGAGGTTTAATCAGAGCTGAAATTCAGTTGAAAGCAATAGGATAGTGCCTAGAATAATTAAAGTAATATATCTAGACTCAGCAGAAACAAAGATAAAAGCAACAGCCTGGCCCTCAGATAAGGAAGAAAGTGAGAAGTTGCAGCAAGTATGCAGGGACCAGAGGAAGACATGTAGCTACATTTTGTGCCCAAATATAAGTGGTACTACTTTGGACACACCAGTACTCATATAAATAGTGAAAGATTTTGTATACCTTAGTTCAATCAACAATCCAAACAGGGGCTGCTGCCAAGAAATCAGAAGAAGACTTAGAAGGGCAGCAATGGAGAAATTAGAACATCAAGTGTAGGGGTGTGACATTGAGATCAAGACCATCTAAACTCTGTATTCCAGATTACTTTGTATGGGTGTGAAAGCTAGACAGTAAAGAAAGCTGATGGGGTGGTGGTGGTGGGATTGATTCATTTCAAGTTTGGTGATATAGGAAAGCTTTGTGGGTACTCTGGACTGCCAGAAAGACAAACAAGTATCTAGAGCAAATCAACCTGAAATGATGAGATTGAGGCTGCCCTACTTTGGGCACATCATGAGCAGACAGGCAACAATACTGCAGAAGGTGGAAGGAAGATGCAAAAGAAGGCCAAATTTGAGATGGATTTATTCTCTAAGGCAGTGTTTTCCAATCTTTGGTTTTTGGACTTCAATTCCCAGAAGCCTAAGTCAATTCTTCAAAGCGCTGATCAGCCAATGTACTGACTTAGGCTTCTGGGAATTGAAGTCTACCAGTGTTCTGCAGATCATAGTTTGGAAAATGCTGATCTAAGGGATGCCACAGCCTTGAATTTGCAAGAACAGAACGGGATTATTGAAGACAGGAGATTTTGGAGATCTCTGATTCACAGGGTTGCTGTAAATTGGGGATGACCTGGCAGCACTTAACAACAACAAGATATAGTGGTACAGTGGAGCCAAGACTTTTTGACCATCAGCAAAGACTATGACATTATCTAGGACCCATCTCAAGCTTTCCCAACCATCTCAGTAACTGGCTGAGAAACAGATTTTCCTGAGAACAGTATATTGTTTCATGCTGGATCCCTGCCGTAATACAAAGAGTTTCAGGATAGTTTATTGTTGTACAGGGAATTTAGTGCTTTACAAAAGAGCTGTTTCTCATTTAGTGATATGGCCCAATCCAGTGGTCTTCATTTTTGAATTCTTCTGGAAAAAGGGAACTAGAGGATCTGTCACAATGAGAACTTACACTTCTAAATTTCTCTTCATACCACTAGCCATATCAACAGATGCTGACATGGTTCCAGCCATCCTAGGATGGACAGAATACAGCCAATTTAAGAAGAAAGCCCCTGCAGAATTGTGCTAGAGTGCCATCTGTACAGAGGAAATCTGTGTGGACTCTACAATAACAGTTTGTCTCTTTTTAATCTTGACTTCATGCCTTTTCAAAGGAGCCCACAAAGTACACATGCACAGATCATAACTTGTACCTTCATACACATTAGATCCAGTTGTCACGATATTGCCAGTTAAACACACATCCTTTTCAAGAAGGCTCCCTCAAATTGTCTTGTTTTTCACAGGAAACTATGTGTGTGTGCGTGCATGCGCGTGCGTGCGTGCATGCCATCCTCAGACCATCAGCTCCAGTTGTTCAGTATGACCGAATGACCTGATATCCTGTTCTAATAAAACCAACGTTGCTGTAAAATAATGAATGACATCTCCAAAGTCCATTTCTCTTCACACTCCATTAAAAAAGAGAAAATATCTAAGTGTCTTAACCACTCTTGTTCCATAGAATGTGTTCTTTTTTAAATGAGTGCAAGCTCATTGTATTAAATAAGCACTAGCTTACTTACACTTCTCTCAGTTATATATGGTCTGCACTGTGACTGGACCTACATCTACCTACCTACCTACCTACCTGTCTATAATTGTGAGCAGAGTTTTGTCAGCACAGCTTAACCAGTGTGCCACAGGGCTTTCTCTATATAGTTGGTTTAGCCTTAATTCCCCCCTTTTTGGTATTGAGTTTAGGTTTTGGTCTACTAAGGCAGTGCTGGTGAACCTACGGCATGTGTGCCAGATGTGATAGCCCTCTCTGTTGGCATATGCACCATCACCCCAGCACAGAGTTCACCCTGCCTCTCTGCCCAGCAGCCCAATTGGATCACTTCCTCCCTCCCCCAGCACACAGTTCACCCAGCCCCTCTGTTTGGGCACTTGGTCTCTAAAAGGTTTGCCATCATTGGTCTAGGGTCTCTATATCCCTGATCTTGGTTGTAAGGGTTAATGCTTCTCTGCCTGGAAGGGTTACATCCTCTGTCCCAAAACATATCATATACTCTCCCACTTTGCCAACAGTCTGTACCCACAAGTCTGGGCCCACACTCCCTTTCAGTGTGTCCCTGGCACTCTCTGCTTGGCTTTGGGGCCACATGTATGTGGAGGGTTAATGTCTGGTAACCAGACCAGTTAGAACATATTTAAAAATGCATCAATGGTAGCTTTCGTCAAGGCACTAGATCATTCCCAGCTCAACTCTGCTCTTCAATCACCAAACACAAGGGTTCTGGGTTCCAAACATACTTTATTGGTAAGTTTCAAAGATTATAGCACTGGAACATGGTTTGTAAATTTAGCTATTTCACACACAAAAATAAAAACTATTTCTAATTTCCAGGCTATGGCCTCATTAGAGCCTTTCTTTTGCCTCCTCAGACTATTTCCACCTTTGGCCCTCCCTCTGAAGGATTCCAGCCAATTACTACGTAGGGTTAGATGCCCATCAAATCTAAGTTCCGTTCTCACATAACTAAGCATTATTATGTCTACCACACAATCTTTCCCCAGCAACCACTTTAAAGGCCACATACCTTTTCTCTCCAGTGAACAACATTCAGAAATCTACATTACTGTCCTAAAAAACACAAATCCCCATTTCTATTCCATTATATTGGTAAAGTTCTAATTCCCTGATATCTCTTCAATGCTTGTGCTTTGAATGGGCAATTCAATATGGTTGTTTTGCGTCTTTTGTTTCAATAATTCAGCAGTTTGTCTCCCTTCTTAGCATATCAATTTAATTTTGCTTAATAGCAGTCTATTTCATATACAAATAAGAACTCTGGTTCTAAACCTCTTGGAAGTTTTAGTGAACAAAGCTGTCAGCTCATGCTCCTATTTTGAAGTGCGAAATTGTTCACGTGGATGTGAAGTATTGCTATGAACTACTTTTCTGTCTAAGAAGCAGAAAGTTCTAAATAACATTTTGAATGATCATTTTTTAAAAATAATAATTATGTGATGTTTTTAGAAAGGAAATAAGATCAGAAACTAGAGAGCTCAATCCACTATGAAAGTTTGTGTTTTTACAGAATGGGAAATACATCCAATATGAGTGAGTTGTAGTGTTTTGTTTTTTTTTAAAGCAAAACCAAACAGAATCACTTTGCTTTCCTGGTTGCTTTCCAATATAGATGCCAAATCCTAATTAGTTAGAGCTTTTTCCTGCAATCTGTAGCGCAGCTATTTTGCTTTCACAGCAGAATCTCATTGTGTGAAGTGTTACATAAAATGATAATAAGAAAAGAACAACATCACTGAACCTTTATAAAATGAAATTCCACCTGGAAAAAAAGGTATTTCTCAGCTAGAGCCATTTTTTTTGTATTATACTTACTTGACATTAAACTTTCCAGATTCAAACATTATGGAATGAAACATTAGCAGTGAAAAGTGTATCTGAGCTAATCTGTAGCAGAAGCAAATTGAGGATGAAAAAGTCCCTAAAGCTATTCCTGCTCTCATGGAAATCATACAGCTTACTTAACCCACACCCAAGAATCTACATGTTTCTTAACTGTGGTTCAAGAACCACAGGGCAAAGACTCTTCTTCCATGACATCACTGCATCTGAAGGGTATGGTTGTGTTCCAAGCACTCACTCTCTTAGCTTGCCTATGATCCCAGCATGAATTTAATTACAAGACATTTAGCCAGCAAGCAACGCCTGTGTTTCCTTTCCAGCATTTTGTTGCAATCAACCCTCTTCCTTTTCCACAAACATAGGATATTGGTAATAGTGAGCTTGGGAAAGTTGGCTTAGGCTCATGACTTCCCAGAGTCTGGCAACAAAAGCTAAAACTCAAGATTTCTAGGATAAGGCTCCTTTGCAAATTTGTTTGCTCAGTCATTCACTGTTCTGGTTGCTTAAGGCTGCCAGGCTGGTACATGAACCAGAGCAAAGGTTCTCATTGCAGGCACACCCCCCCAATAATGGACTCAGACACAAATGAAAGTGGATAACGGCATTGGGCCACATTTATTGATTCATGCCCTAGTCCGAATTATAAATTTCTATTGGTAAAACGACCAATCATAATTCTTAAGGCAAGCAGGCCGAAGTAACACTGGTAAGGTACCACCCAAAATTGCCAATGGCAATTGTTACAATGTATCTATTTGTATCAATTTGTTTGTTGACAACAAACAAATTGTTGGCCGTAGTCAATATCTACCTAATGACCCCACCCTCTGACGTGTATCCGTAAAATCAGGGGGTGATTCCAGCTGTCTAGTGGTAACCATCACCCCCTCGCCTGGTTCGTCGTTGACCGGACAACGTTTACACAACTTATGCCTATCTAGTGTTGTCCAGTCAATTGCGAACCTGCAGGATACCTGTGGGTCATAAATGTTTACCTTACCAGTGCTACCCGCCCATGTGACCAAAGTCAACAGCAGCACAGAACAAACCCCTATATCAAACCATAGCAACAGTGTGGGATGGGCAAAAAAGCCAGGACTCAAGGGCCAATTGCGAGTCCCAGCCAAAAATTCCCACCCGGCCCCGAAGCGACCAAGAAATCACACTGTTAACTAGGGAGGGGGTGGAGGGGAAAAACTTCTCCGCTCCGTCGCTTCGCCAAAATGGCAGCACGGCTGCCTCGTGGCCAGCCCTTTTATTAGGGTGCTGGCCACGCCCCTAACTACCCGGATGGCTTCGTCCGGTGGGGGGGGGAGGCCCGCAAAGAGCGCGGCGGCCATTTTGGCGCCACGCTTCCATTGCAGGCACACCCCCCCAATAATGGACTCAGACACAAATGAAAGTGGATAACGGCATTGGGCCACATTTATTGATTCATGCCCTAGTCCGAATTATAAATTTCTATTGGTAAAACGACCAATCATAATTCTTAAGGCAAGCAGGCCGAAGTAACACTGGTAAGGTACCACCCAAAATTGCCAACGGCAATTGTTACAATGTATCTATTTGTATCAATTTGTTTGTTGACAACAAACAAATTGTTGACTGTAGTCAATATCTACCTAATGACCCCACCCTCTGACGTGTATCCGTAAAATCAGGGGGTGATTCCAGCTGTCTAGTGGTAACCATCACCCCCTCGCCTGGTTCGTCGTTGACCGGACAACGTTTACACAACTTATGCCTATCTAGTGTTGTCCAGTCAATTGCGAACCTGCCGGATACCTGTGGGTCATAAATGTTTACCTTACCAGTGCTACCCGCCACCCGGAGAGGCTTCAATAAAGGCTCGACGCCCCCCCAAGACCGTCAGCTCGGTCGACAGGCCTGCTCGCCAATCACTCAGCAGGAGGTCCATACCTCCTCGCGACAGATGGACCCCATCCCCTGCGTAAAGCCCATAATTTTGCAGACTAATGGCCGGATGAGGACTGACCCGCCCCCAGCCCTTGGTCGAAAGGAATCGGGCCACCGCCCTGTTCACCATGCGCCTAGCGCAGTCCAAGGCCTGGAGGTCAAGGCCTCCCCTATAAGCGTGCCGTGGGACCATATCTGACCAAACAAGGGTTGTGGCGGGCCATACGTAATGTAAGTAGGCGAGGTCACTGCAAATCGCATGCTTCAGCGATAAGCCAGTGACCTGTCCCAAATCATTACCCCCAAGATGTATGATCAGGATGTCGGGTGGGTCAGCGTTCCTTGCCGAAAAGAGGAATGGCAAGAGCTCCCGCCACAACATACCGGGCTTACCGTACCATGTGCGACTTGCGTAAGCACCGAGTCCCAGTCGGGGTCCCCAATCTGTCGCCGCAGCGTAACGCGCTGCCCTGTGCACGTAGCTATGGCCCACCAGCCATACTGTCACCGGTGTGATATGACACCCAGGGTCTGTCAAGGGAAAAAACAGGGAAGGAAGAGATATGTGGTGACTAAAAGCGGTACTCACGGTGGGAGTGGGCGAACATAAAACTGAAAACACTGCGATCCCCACCTCCCCATGCTGCGTATGTCAGCCCCGGAGTACCCATAAGCGGCCGCCGTAGAGGCCGCACCAATTCTAAATGAATGGGTGCCGTAACGGGCCCCAGGGAGGCCCACGTTAGCCAGCGCCTTCCCAGTCACCTTCCAAAACTGAAATTTAGTGAGGGGAGACCCATCTTGGTGACAGAAAAACGGGCCATGGTGCGTGCCACGCAGTGCAAGGAACTCCTGTAGGGCACCAACCGGACAGATGTCTGCCAAGGAACATCGTAGCAGTCTTACACCACTGCCTACGCCGTGCTGATCTGTTTTAGAGGAGCGTATCCTCAACTGAGCCCAATCATTGCAAACATAGACATCTTCGAGTTCCAGTGCCCTACGACTTGCATCCGCCTTAGTCAGCATCACAAGCTCGCTGATGTGGAGCGCTCCAAAAAAGGCCACCGTTGTAGCCGCATGAAACAGGGCTGCCTCATACCTATCGAAACATAGGTCATGCCAGCCCCGTGCCAGTTGGGTAAGGACCCCCGGGGAAATTGGGTGGCGGTCGTCCAGGCTACGCCCACGTTCCCGCACCCACCCCTCCAAAACGTGTCTCACACGGAAATCAGCGGTACTGTCCGCATGACCTCCCGCCTTGGCCATAAAAGCCAGCGCTGATAGCCTAGATGCTATGGTGCGGGGTGCCAGGCCCTGGGCGTGCAGGTAAACCATGAAACGAAGGAGGTGGGCCACAGGGATCGGCCAGGTATCTGGCAGTCGAGATCGGGTACAAAAAGTCTGAAAGGAAACCAACGCGTGGTGATACGCCTTACGCGTGCGTGGCGCCAGAGACATGCCGATCGCCCGGTTCACCTCTCCTTGCCAAAGGTCCATATCTCCTCCGGGAGTGGCGAGGGAAATTCCTCCGCATCCGGGGCCAAGGCACGGAACCGGGAGATCTGCAGGCGGGACAAAGCATCAGCAATATCATTATTCACCCCCGGGACATGCCTGGCCCTGAACAGCACATTGAGGCGCAGGGTGCGCAATACAAACTGGCGCACGAGGTCCATGACCCTGGGAGATTTAGAGGTCTGTGAGTTGACAATGTGGACAACGGCCGCATTGTCACACCAGAAATGCACCACAGAGTTGGCCCACTCCTTACCCCATAGCATCAAGGCCCCCAGTATGGGAAAAAATTCCAAATATGTGAGATCCCTCAGGCGACCCGTGCCTGACCAGGCTGGTGGCCATCCACCATAGGCCCACTTCCCATTGAAGTACATCCCATAACCAAGGGATCCCGAGGCATCAGACTGAATCTGAAATTGGGGTGAAGCCAGGAGGTCTGACCTCCAAAATGAGACCCCATTAAACTCCCACAAGAACTGGAGCCATATGTGCATATCTGCCCTGATGCCCCGTGTCAATCTGGTCCTATGATGGGGCCTGGATAAGCCTGACATGGCGTCGCACAAGCGCCGAGCAAATGCCCTGCCAGGTGCGACCACCCTGCAAGCGAAATTAAGGTGTCCATGTAGCACCTGCAGTTCCCGAAGGGATGCCTTGCGCTTAGCCAGCAAGTCCGATATAAGGGCCACTATCCTTGACACCTTGTCTTCCGGCAACCTAGACGCCTGCGCTACAGTGTCAATCTCCACCCCCAGGAATACTAACTTATTAGACGGGCCTTCGGTCTTTTCGGGCGCTAAAGGGACACCGAGTTCCTGCATTAGCGTCTGAAATGTGGTGAGGAGACGTGTGCACGTGTCCCAGCCCCGTTCACCCCCGAACAAAAAATCATCCAGGTAATGGGCTACAGACCGAGACCCTGACCTACGGACAAATGCCCACTGCAGGAATGTACTGAAACGCTCGAAAGCCGAGCAGGATATGGAACAGCCGAATGGCATGGCTTTGTCAAAATAATATTCACCCCGGAATTTGAAACCCAGCAACTCAAAGTCACCCGGGTGCACCGGCAGGAGACGAAAAGCCGACTTAATGTCACACTTAGCCAACAGTGCACCCGGGCCACATGAGCGCACCATGCGCAATGCCTGGTCAAATGATGTATACCTGACAGAACAAAGGTCCTCAGGGATAGCATCATTGACCGAATGACCGGCTGGGTAGGACAAGTGATGAATCAGGCGGAACTCGCCCGGGGACTTCTTGGGCACTAGTCCTAGAGGGGACACTTTAAGGTTGGGGAAAGGGGGCGCGGGGAAAGGGCCAGCGACCCTGCCCGCAGCGACCTCCTTATTAATGCTGGCGGCAGCCACCTCCTCCCTTCCTCTAAGTGACAAAAGGTTGGGTGCGTCTTGCGGTGACCTATCCCCAGTGAAAGGAATACGGGAACCCAGTTGAAAACCCTGAAGGAGGTACACAGCGTCTGCTTTCTTCGGGTACAATGCGAGCCAACGCTCCAGCATGTCGACATTAATTGGGGAGGGTGCCTTTCGGTGAACCCGCTCCTTCCGTGGCAGTCCTGCCTGCCCCTTGTCCACCCCTACCCCTGCCCCTGTATCCTCCCGGCCTGGGACAGGCGGAGGCAGCATGGGGGCCAGAACAAGAGGGGCACTCGTGCTTGTACTTGCAATTTTTTCTGTTGCAAGAACCATTGGACGAGAAGGTCCAGCACAGCAGGCGGGCTGGAACCCCCTGCCCCGCCACTTGGCGGGGAACCTGTACCGGGGCTGCTCGTTGGACCGCATGTCCACAATGGTATCTCTCCCCAGGCGCCGGGCGCGTGGGGGTCATATACAGAAGCCACAGCTTCTGGCAGGGCTCATCCCACCTCATCTCTGGGTGCAGTGGAATCCTCATACGGAATTCTTCGTCGTAAGCCAGCCACGACGGACCCGGGAAGTCAACCATGGCCCGGTAGATGTTGTCCAGATACTGGACCATAGGGATGGCCAAATCCGGCCTAGCCCTGAGGTAAACGGCCATGAAAATCAGGTACGCTGGCAACCAGTTTGCCCACGTGCGTGGCGGCTTACGACGACGTGCCTGCTCCTTATCCTTCTCGTCCAGCCCTTCCCTCTCCTCCTTGGTCGGCTCCCTATTAAGAAGGGAGAAGATATCTACATACTCTCCCCTCCAGATCTTTTCCTTGGTGGACTGGGCCAGATGGTCCCCCAGGGGCAAGGAATACCCTGCCGTTGGCAGTGCCGACACCGGTACAGAGGGAACTGCGGGCAAAGCAAAGGGGGCCTGTAACAGCCCGGGGATCCCCAACACATTCCCCACCACACAGGGGGCACCACCCGGACCCGGGCCCTGAGTCAGGGGCGAAGTCGCCGGGTGGGCCGAGGGCAATTGGACCGCCGGGCCACCCGTGCGAGGCCATGGCCATTGGAAAGCCCCCCCCAAGGAAGTCAGTTGTGTGGGTAAATTAGCTTGAACTGCATACTCACCCGATGTACCCCCACGGGCCGCCCCCACCGGGGGTTCCGGCCCGCTGGGGGCGTCGGAGCTCATGACCGAAGCTGAGCTCGTCGACGGGGCCAGACCCTCACCAGATTGCTGCACCTGTTGAGTGGGGAGCTGCGAGGCAGTGGCCGCCACCGGCCCGCGCGCCTCAGGCGGCTCAACCCAACCCATCGCCGGCCGCTGTTCGGTAGCCAAAGGGGCCGCCTGGAATCCTAAAGGCACCCCTGTTTGATTGGCCCTCGCCAAGGATGCTTCAAGGGCCGCAATGCGGGCCAGAAGGGCCTCCACGTTGACAAAGGCCCCAGCCCCAGCAGGGGGCAAATGGGCAACCGGCCCATAGGTAACGGGTACCTGTCCAGGCCCCTGCGTCCCAGAGGCCAGATAAGGCCAAGAGCTCATGCCCGGCCCTTGTGAGGCCGCGGGCACACCCTGCAAAGGCAGGGAACCCAACCCCCCCCCCCTGGCTCGCTCCCCCCATGGGGAACTGTGCACCCGGGCAAGAGGGCCCAGGCGCACGGACCCTGGCGGGGGCGGTGGTCATCGCTTGCGGGCCAAGGGCCGAGGCCCCGTCCGGGGCAACCTGCACGGCCCGCGGATCGGGCCAAGGGGCCACCGATCCCATCCCACCGGTCCCGGTGGGCTCCGTTAAGGGTGGCTGCTGGGCGGGCGCAGTCGCGGTCCTCCGACCCGGCTGGCGCCTCCGCGCCGATCGAGCCACGTTGCCAGCCGCCTTCTTCTTAGAGGGCATAGCTGAGTTAGCTAGGAAGCCTAAGAAGAGAGAAAGCTGCCCAAAAAAGGCTTCCCCTGGAAGAATACGAGCGACGGAGGTAAGAGGGAAAAACTTCTCCGCTCCGTCGCTTCGCCAAAATGGCAGCACGGCTGCCTCGTGGCCAGCCCTTTTATTAGGGTGCTGGCCACGCCCCTAACTACCCGGATGGCTTCGTCCGGTGGGGGGGGGGCCGCAAAGAGCGCGGCGGCCATTTTGGCGCCACGCTTCCATTGGTCTAGTTTTGACTTTTTGTTTGTGAATACCTAACCACTCAATTTCCCCAGCTTCATCAAGAACTTTCTGATACTTCCTAAACTTCCCGTGACATATTTGGTGCTGTACTATGAAAAAGAAAAACCTTTTTGTATCAAATGAATTTGTTTATTCATTCTTTGGATGCTGCATTAATTGAGTTTCTCCACTTTCACAGAAACTTTGTCTGGTATCCAATTAGCCCCATTTTATTATTATTTGACCCTCCTACCTGTCTTTGTCCCACCTCTTGCCAACCTAGCAGTTCAAAAGCAAGAAATTGCAAGTAGATAAATAGGGACCACGTTGGTGGGAAGGTTAACAGTGTTCTGTGCACTCTGGTGTCTAGTCATGCCTGCCACATGACCATGGAAATATCTGCAGAAGTAGACAGCGCTGGCTCTTCGGCTTTGAAACAGAGATGAGAACTGAACCATAGAGTCGGATACAACTGGCTTTCGAGCAAGGGAAACCTTTACCTTTACCTCACTTCAAATTCTTTAGGTGACTTCCAGATAGTCCAGCCAGACTCTTATCCTAGTGGGAGACACTTTTTGGCACTTATCCATTCAGGTTTGTTGTTTTTGCTCTCCATCTGATTTAGAGCTTGAGAAGTATGCAGAAAACTTTCCCTTGACTTTAGTCATCATCTAGGGCAGTGGTGGCGAACCTAGGGCACGCGTGCCGAAGAGGGCACTCATAGCCCTCTATAGGCACACGCACGGTTGCCCCAGGTCTCTCGCCCCTCTGCTCAACAGCCCAATGGGAGCGCATTCTCCCTCCCCAGCACAGAGTTCACCCTGCCCCTTTGTTTGGGCACTCAGTCTCTAAAAGGTTCACCATCACTGATCTCAGGTGTTGTTTTCTAGTAAGATAATGCTGTTCTAGTAAGATAATTCTGCATTTCTAGTCAAAAACAGTCTTAATAATTAAATTTATTTACAACCATAATTTTAAATTTGCAGTGCTCTGACACAAAGAAAGTAAGAAGATAACGTTACTATATATTTCACCTGTCTTCACATGCATTCAATCTGCAGTATACTTACTCCATCTTTGTGCCATTATGTTCAGGAAACATGTATACACACAGGATAACTTCTTCTTTTCCTGTAGTATCAGCTGTAAGTATCTCATGATTTCTTGGCCTTGTGAAGCTTGAGTGAACATGAAATAGCTTCAACACTGGTCTAAAATGAGAGGCTTTTAGATTACAGAATAAGACAGAAGTAACCCTTTCATGTATAGACTGCTTTCAATCTACCATTCATGAACAACACCATGAAACATTGAAAACTGAATAAAGTGCTAATGAAACACAAGGCAGTAAGTCTGTTCCATAGGCTTTTTCTTAAGTCGAATTATTATGTAACTCAAAGCAAACCCATAGGAAAAATTATTTTTATGTAACTTGAAGCAAACCCATAGGAAAAATGAATTCTTTATGTAAATCGAAGCATAGGAAAACTCATAGCAAAAAGAATCTTTATGTAACTCGAAGCAAACCCATAGGAAATTGTGTAAATCGGGACATGGTTTTAACACAAAATCATTTTGTAAGTCGAACTTTATGTAACTCGGGGCATTTGTAAGTCGGGGTTTTACTATATTCTGTTGAGTTTTTCTTTGCCAGAAAGTCCCTGTAGTAAGAGTCCCATGTATTGACATTACAGTACTTATAAAGGTGCACAATCCCTATTAACATATGATAAGGTATGCCATTCAGTGGAAACTCACTAAAATACTGTCTCTAAATTATATCCTGGCAACCACTTATTTAATAAGAGTGAAGAAGGAAGGGAAACAATAGGATCCATTCAGATAACTATTGAATTTAAAATAAGCTTCCAGACTAAAACAAAACGAAGTGTAAAAGGATGAGGATTTGTTATCTTCATGGCATCTTGCAGGACAGAAAGTTAGAGCTCGTCAGTGTTGCTTAAAACTGAATTAATAATTTCCTGATACCTCTGCAGAGGTATTCTCATTAATATTATATCTGCAAGCTTCTCCGATTAGTTGCCTTTCTTGTTTTTCTCCCTGTGATTTACATACAGTGTTTGTGTAAAGGTGGGTTATAGTCTGACTTGTCAAAACAAAATCCCAAATTAAAAACCTGTTGTTCCGGGCACACGCTGAGAGTTACATTAATAAAATATAGCTGAAAATTACCATGTGAAGATCGTTGTTGTTCCTTCTTTCAAGCTTGACAGCAGCCTATTAAATAAAGCCTGCAACACACTTGGTGAGGGTAAAGGTTGTCCTTGCTCATAATCCAGTCATATCTGACTCTAGGGTGTGGTGGTCATCGCCAATTACAGCCAAAGATCCAGTGATGTCTGTGTCTGCAGACGTTTCTGTGGTCATGCGGCAATCATAACTAGACACCTGAGCACATGGAATGCTGTTACCTTTTCCGCCAAAGTGGCACCTATTTATCTACTTGCAATCTCTTGCTTTCAAACTGGCAGGAGCTGGGACAGAGACGGGCTCATTTCCATCATTCCGCACTCGAGTCTCGAACTGCTGACCGGCCGACCTTCCAGTCGTCAAGTTCAGCATCCTAACCTCTAAGCCACCACAGTCCCTAACACACTTGTATGCATCCACAAAAACAGTGTGAAAACATAAGCAGAGACCAGTCGGGCCCTCCTAACTAGTCCAGCATTCTAGTATAGCAAATCTAGGCATAGTGCCCACCTCAAAATGCCTCTGGCATGTGTATTTCCTCCTATGTTCCTTGATGCCACCTGAAAATCTGTAACAGTGCATGCCTGAGAAAGGCAAGAGATTGTTTGGCTGATCTGCTGTCTTTTGCCATTTCCCATTGTTTTGTTGAGGTTCTCTGTAGAATTAACATCGCTATCGCATATTATTTTATTGTTGCTATGGTTATGTTTTTGAATTTTTGCACCTCCCCGCCCCCCAATCTTACCTTGTTCTAACCTGCTTGACTGTCTAGACTAGACTGTTGAGAAGAGTAATTAGCATACAGTACTGCATTTTTTTAAAGCATGCAGCCTCCATTCTTGACTCCTTTTCCTACTTAGGCAAATAGGAAGATGACATTATTCTGGTTCATCACCAAGTACATACAAATATTTTAAGCTCATTACAAATCAAATAATGTGCTACAAAGCCTGGAAAGGTAGTTGGCTGTTTCACTGATCGGTGTTCCTAGCTGAAATAGCAATCGCAGTTGCAATTACACTTATTTACCAGCCCATAGTGCTTAGTGCACTCTTTGGGCGATTGACAAGGTAATGCTGCAACCACAAAGAGGATGGGACAATAAAGGACTTTACTGTATTTTTAAAGAGATCTAGGCAACAAGGCACAATGTAAGATAGAAGCAGTGACGGACATCAGCAGTTCGCACCAGTTTGCCAGAACCGGTAGCAAAAATTTTCCCCTGGCCACGTCCATGATACCACGCCCTCAGTGTGGTAGCAATTTTTTTTGGAGCCCACCACTGGATAGAAACCAAGCTTAAAATCAACTGGTGGTTGGTTCAAATACTGTTAAGAATCAATCATATTCAACATCAAATTCTGGTGGACATTTGTTTGTTTTTGAATCTAGGTTTTATGGTTTTATGTTCTGAAGAAGGAATGAAGAGTCTGACCTCTAATTTATACAACATTTTATTAGATGGCGTATTTAGCAACAGTAAAGTTTTTTAAAAGCAAGGTTTGGAGAAGAACCTTATTGATGAACGGAATTTGAAATTCATTTGGAAATCTGCACCATTTACCTTATTTTCAGGGAAAACAAGTGAATATTATATAAAACTAATTAATAGATGGTATCTAACTCCCATTAAATTGAAATATATTAATAATTGATCCTCAAGACATGGCTCACAAGTGCCTCTTTGGTGGTTTTGTCCAATACTTTAATCATTTGGGGAATTAATTTTTAAGGATCTTGAGTTTATTACCCATTAGTTTATAGGAAGGAACTTGGCTGAAACATGAATGAAGTTTAAGGAAGCTGACTGACATATCCTTGATTTTTCATGTGCTCAGCATGTCCCCACCTCAGAATCTCTTTTACTTATTCTCTAGCAAAATTATGACAGACTATATTGCCACTGGTAAATTATGCAGGTAATTGAACGTTTTAGTATAATTCTCTCATCAGCTTTTACATGCAATACTAAGGACTATTTATTTATTTTTATTTATTTATTGTTAAATTTTTATACCGCCCACTCAGCCAAAGCCGACTCCGGGCGGTTCACAACAGTGGGTAAAAACAGATAAAAACAAATAAAACAGATAAAAACCAGCAATAAGAACCCACCCCTAAAAAGAGAGGGGTGCAAGAACTGAAGAAACCATGGGGCAGGCATCCTCCCCTATATTAACCACCCAACGGAAGTCACCCCTCCACCTGCACCCCAAACTTGGCCCGCCAGCCAGGTTTTTAGTTCTTTTCTAAAGGGCAACAACTCCATCTGGAGACGCAGTTCCACAGGCAGGAGATTCCAAAGGGCCGCAATACTAAGGACTATAAGTTTTCCCCATACCTCAAGAGCCACTTTGTGTCTTTGTTGTGTTGTTATATGTATTCTTTTTTCTCCCCCTTGTCTGCATTTGTGTACTTCAACATAAAATTCAATGGGTCTTTTTCAAATCCAGAAAAACATTTGTTATCCTATTGGTGTAAAAAGAATCACCTCTGTTGTATCTGGGCCACGAAGCGGGTTGCGCAAGCTGGATCGGAACCGTGAAGCGGCTGTTGGGTCCCGGAGGAGACTGGTCAAGTAACGACACACGAGGCAAGATGGAGCGAAGACCATTAATTTAATGAAGACAAATCATCAGTATTTATCCTTTTCTGGCTGCGTAGCGATCTATTGTGATGGCAGGCTTAACACACCTTGTTTACACAAGTTAATTGGGGAAGACTACACAGGGGAAGTTAATTAACCAACTTAATTAACGGCAGGGGAAATACATTGTTCCGTGTTATCCGGGGTAAACAAGTGGCTAGTATTGGCTCTAGGGCTTAAAGGAATCCGCAGACGCGAGATTACCTATTACGTGCCTAGCGAGTTAGTCATTAGCTCTCCATTGTTCGAGCTGCCTGTCAGATCAGCTATTGATGAATTAAACACTATCTAATATTCCGCTCCCCCAATTTCTGTCCCCTCAGGAACCCCTGACAATGAGGTGATCACCCATTACCGAGGTTCTGTCAGGGCCAGTTGACCAATTGTGTGCGCGGATCCCACACACCTCCACTACAGAAACTCTCTCTCAATACAAATGAACACTCTTTTCACAGATATCTGTTTCACCAATGTCTTTGGCGCTTGGAATTGTTGCTTTATTCAATATAGCTCCCAGAATCTGCCAGCTAGACTATATCAAAGAACAAAATATAAAGGAAGAAGATTCTGTCTGCACCTTTTCAAACGGCTTGTTCCTGTAGGAATTCTTCTGTGAAGATAGAGTAGACCTTTCTTAAACAGAGACTAGCCAGGTTATCCTCCTATGGTAAAAGAGTTGACCATACTGCCAGCAACTCTACACCAAGTGTCAGGTGGCAGTTAACTATCTTGGCCACCCTAAGAACTAACAGCCTTGGGTGTCAAAGTCCATAGGAAAGGGTGATGATCCCCAAGTGGATTAAATCCCACTTGAATCCATTTTAATGGAGGGCATCGGCTTCATCAATACTGACCTGGGACTGATGAGGACTTTGCTTGCCAAAAGGGCTCAGGACCAGAACGTGACTCACAGAATTGGATCAGTGTTACGAGTATCACACTGCAATGCGGAATGCAGATGAAAGGCCACTGCATTACATTTTCAGGACAATATTCATGGCTGATCACCATGAGGATAGTCAATATTTAGATTCAGATACGGCAGAAGAAGTGCCTTTGCCCTACCAATGGACCTGTAGAACTGCCTATCTTGGCAGATCATCTTTTATTCTTCCTTCAGATTCCATAGCAACTGTGTCATGCATTCTTATGAAGCCCCTATGGATTGAACACTACCAGTTCCATTTAAATATCCTATCCGAAATGTCCCCAAACCTTGCAACTTCTGTGATGCTTCCATTAACAAAACACTGAACACTTATCTGTCTCTAATGTACATTATAATACATGTTTTCCTTTTATAAAAGAGACTAAGCATGCATAATGAATTCTGGCTGCTAATTTGGATTTAGCAGAATACTTCTTCAGATTAAAAAAAAATCCTTGGAAATTGCAGTAAAATAAAAAGATGCACATTGAAGGATTGTCATTCCTGCACCACAGATCTCTTTCAGGAATGATCTTAGAAGCATTTTTTAAAATAAAAAAAAGTTGATTTTGCTTATATTTGGACAGCATCCAAAAATAAGCCATTAAGAAGAGAAAAGCTAACATAGAGACTGTTTTAGGATATTCTGATCATCTGGCCTAATCTGATTTTTCTGATATAATGTGAATAAATACAGCTAAAAAGAGTTCATTTGGACCTATTCAAGCAAATAGAAATTGCAGAGATTTCAGGGGGAGTCACCCACTATTCCTCCTGCAGAGAAAAATGCTAAATTAAATGTTCATAGGTAATTTATCTCTGAATATGTGGACAATTAATTTAGTGAGCAGTCTACTTCTGAGTATGATATGGAGGGATTAAATAATGCCATAGTGTTTAAACTCAGGAAGAAATTCATTAACTGTTTATTGTCAAGCAATGGACAAAGTCACCTGATGACAGAAAATTATAATTTGTGACCTTGTGAATCTAGCCCAGTCAAACTCAAACAGCTTGATGATATATACTGAAGTACCTCAGCTAATTAGGCCCTTACAAGATTATAGTAATAGCCAATATATTTCAATATACAGTACAGTACTTCAAAAGTGTTAAATTACAAGGTGCTTAAAGATTTAAAGCAAAATAAACTTTGGTTTATAAGACTGTCTGGCCAATGGCTTTAGGGGGAAAAACACAATTTTATATGAATCCCTCCTCTCATACACATGAAGCCTGCCAAGGAACTTTAAACGAACACAAATGGTAAAATAGTTTAGCTAGAGGGTAAATCAACAGAATGAAAAGACCCAGGGAGACTTTATTCCACCTCTGGGAATATACTTTCAACTTTTCCTCCAAAGTATTATTTCATAAATGAAGTTTGTGGTGCATCAGGAATGTAATCAAGTCCAGGCAGCAGGTTTGGACTATAGCGGAGTTTGACTGTCTTTTGGCAACAAAACTTCAGCGTAAGCCATATCGCCACGGGGAAGAGAAATTACAAACATGGGTTAAAGGATTCAACTCGCTATGGTGTCTAAGGCGGGTGGTCTGCTTGGGCAAGGTCCTCGCTTCCTTCTTTCTCTACAATCCTTGACAAAGTTCTACAGACTCAGGCTCCTAGGTAAGTAATCTATATCCTTCCCATGTGCTTCTTGGCCAGATATCAGACCCCTGCCTACAGAGACTGGGAGGGTTTGTGGAATATAATACTCTCCAATGTTGCATTTGGCAGGTATATAATATTCCTGACCATGATTGGTGCTACTTCCTCTCGATATGTCACCACACTCTTCCCTGCCGCCGCCTCCGGCATCAATATATTCATCATCTCTGAGTAACCAGGCTCCAGCCCTACAATAAATGTGCAAAATAGCATGTGGTAAGTCTAACCTCTTTTATTATTTAAAAATAAAGAGTATTTACCTGGAAAGGCTTAGTTTCATATTCAGCATCTGGTTTGCAGCCAATTCTTTACTTCTTACCCGGTTTTCCAGCTGGGTTGACATAACAACAAAGACAAAACGAAGTTCAAAAGAATGTGTAGAGGATGTTTGGTTCAGCCAAGAATGATCTGTTCAAATATCAATAAATATCATTCTAGATAGTATAGTGAATGAGCTCTATCCCATCCCCACCCCCTACCCTCAATCTAGTGATTCCTAACATGAGTTCAATTCTCACATTTCATTTTGCCATGGTAAAATCATCACAAAGTGGCTTTTTCTTACAGCAATTGCATGGCCAATCCTTTTTTCTGTTTGAATTATCAAAGATATTACAATGCTCAACTTATCACATCCTGAAACGCTTAATATCAGAAAGTGTAAGCCAATTCTTACTTTATGTTTCACAATCAAATAGGATATCCAAATATAAAATAGATGTGCCTGCAATGAATATCCACTGACTTTGACACACACACATTCATTCTAGTAAATACAAAAATAAGGTTTGTCTGATTGACTTTTCTATATATTTCAACACAAAAGGTAGGGACTTTGTTGTTGTTCAGTTGCACAGTCGAATCTGACCCGCCGCCACCCTCCAGAGTTCATATCCATGTGCACCATGTCAACACTTCTGTCTAACCATCTCATCCTCTGCCACCCCCTTCTCCTTTTGCCTTTGATCTTTCCTATCATCAGGGCCTTCTCCAGTGAATCCTCTCTTCTCATTTGGTGGCCAAAGATCTTGAGTTTCAGCTTTAGTATCTGTACTTCCAAGGAGAAGTCAGGGTTGATTTCCTTTAGGAGTGACATTTGATCTCCTTGTAGTCCAGGGGACTCTCAAAAGTTTTCTCCAGCACCACAGCTTGAAGGCGTCCATTCTTCTGCACTCAACGTTCCTTATGGTCCTGATCTCACAGCCATACATCAGTGGTGTGCTGGCCCACAGGGATACAAGGACTCATCCTGGCACCCCCAGAGGCATGCAGAGGTAATGGAAGTGTATGGGATTTCTGCTACCCCAACCCCCCAATAGAGACCCCCATCACCTCCTGTCCACCACCCTCTCAAGGTGCCCAGCACACCCCTGCCATACATTACTACTGGGAAGACCCTGATTTTAACCATATGGACTTTTGTTGGCAGGGTGATGTCTCTACTTTTTATTATGCTGCCTAGGTTTGCCACAGCTTGCCTCCCAAGGAGTAAGCAACTTTTTATTTCATGGCTGCAGTCACCATTTGCATTGATCTTAGATCTCAAGATGGTAAGGTCTGTCATTGTTTCCATTTCTTCCCCTTCTATTTACCAGGGAGTGATCTTGTGTTTTTTTTTGTTGTTGTTTAGTTTCAAGCAAACTTTTGCACTTTCCTCTTTCACTTTCACCAAGAGGCTTTTTAGATTTTCACTTTCGGCCATTAGGGTGGTGTCATCTGTATATCTGAGGTTATTGATATTTTCCCCCCTTCTTCTTCTGCCATATCCAAGTGAAGACTGTCTTGAAAATATAATGCAGTGGCCTTTCATCTGCCTTCTGCATCGCAGCATGACCCCCCGTACCACTGATCCAGTTTCACGAGTCACTTTCTGGTCCTGAGCCCTTTTCGCATGCTAAGTCCTCCTCAGCCTCAGGGTAGTATTGATGAAGCTGCTGCCCTCCATCAAGATGGATTCATGTGGGATTTAATCCACTTGGAGACCATCACCCTTCCCTGTGGACTTTACTACCCAAGGCCATGAGTTCTCAGGTTAGTTAACTTGGTGTTGAGTCGCTGGCAATATGGTCTACTTTATTACGGTAACAGGATAACCTCGCCAGACTGTATATCTGACCAGACTGTATATTTCCCCCAGCAATCTTTATTCTAGCTTCTGATTCATCCAGTCCTGCATTACACATGACGTACTCTGCATATAAGTTAAATAAGTTAAATAAGTTTTGTTGTTGTTCAGTCGCACAGTCGATTCCGACCCTTTGCGACCCCATGGACCAGGCACCTCTATCCTCCACCATTCTCCCAGACCGCCAAGCTCTGTGCCCATTGTGTCCACAATACCATCTATCCATCTCATCTTTGGACGCCCCTTCTTCTTTCCCTCCACCTTTCCCAGCATCAAGGCCTTCTCAAGTGAGTCCTCCCTTCTCATTTGATGTCCAAAGTACTTTAGCTTCATCTTCACTATTTGTCCCTCCAATGAACAGTCAGGATCGATTTCTTCCAGTATTGACCTATTTGTTCTCTTTGCTGTCCAAGGGATTCTCAGGACTCTCCTCCAACACCACATCTCAAAGGCATCTATTCTTCTGTGTTCAGCCTTCCTAATGGTCCAGCTCTCACACCCATACATTACCACTGGGAATACCATTGCTTTGACTATGCAAATTTTTGTTTTCAAGGTGATGTCTCTGCTTTTCACTATATTCCCCAGGTTTCTCATTGCTTGTCTCCCCATAATCAGTCGTCTTTTTATTTCATGGCTACAGTCGCCATCTGCAGTGATCTTAGATCCCAGGAAAGTAAAATCTGTCACTGCTTCTACTTCTTCCCCATCTATTTTCCAGGGACTGATCGCACCTGTTGCCATTATCTTGGTTTTCTTGATATTGAGTCTCAAGCCAGCTTTTGCACTCTCCTCCTTCAATCCAATCAAGAGGTACTTTAGGTCTTCCTCACTTTCTGCCATTAGGGTGGTATCATCTGCATATCTCAAATTGTTGATGTTTCTCAAAACAATTTTGATCCCATATTGTGATTCCTCCATCCCTGCATTGCGCATTATGTGCTCTGTGTATAGATTGAATAAGCAGGGTCATAAATGCAGCCTTGTCTTACTCCCTTTCCTATTCCAAACCACTCTGTCATTCCGTGTTCTGTCCTAACTGTTGCTTCTTGATTCATGTACAGATTTCTCATGAGGCATATGAGGTGTTCTGGTATTCCCATCTCTTTAATTACTTGCCATATTTTGTTGTGGTCCACACAGTCAAAAGCCTTGGTGTAGTCAATAAAACAAAAGTAGACTTGTTTCTGGTATTCTTTTGTTTTCTCCATGATCCAACGTATGTTGGCAATATGGTCTCTAGTCCCCCTGCCTCTTCTGAAACCGGCCTGCACCTCTTGTAGTTCTCTCTCCACATGTTGTTGAAGTCTATCCTGTATTACCTTGAGCATCACCTTGCTGGCATGTGGGATGAGCGTAATTGTTCGGTAATTTGAGCATTCTTTGGCATTGCCTTTTTTTTGGGATTGGAACGTACACTGATCTTTTCCAATCCTGTGGCCACTGTTTTGTTCTCCAAATTTGCTGGCATATTGAATGCAGTAGTTTGATTCCATTATCTTTTAGGGCTTTGAAAAATTCAACTGGGATGCCATCATTTCCACTAGCTTTATTGTTTGCAGTGCTTTTTAGGGCCTTTCTGACTTCACTCTCCAGAATGTCTGGTTCAAGTTCAAATTTCTCATTATTGTTATTATCAGGAGTGTTGAGGTCCTTTTTGTAGAGTTCCTCTCTGTACTCTTGCCATCTTTTTTGATCTCTTCTGCTTCAGCTAACTCCTTCCCATCTTTGTCCCTTATCATGGTCATTTTTGCTTTAAATGTTCCCTTGATTTCCCCAATTTTTTTGAAAAGATCTCTAGTCCTGCCTCTTTTGTTGTTTTCCTCCATTTCTTTGCACTGTTCGTTCAGGTATTTTTCCTTATCTCTCCTTGCTTTTCTTTGAAATTCTGTATTCAGGTGGTTGTATTTTTTCCTTTCTCCTTGGGCTTTTGCATTCCTTCTTTCCTCTGCTATTTTAAGAGCCTCATCAGACAACCACTTTGCTTTCTTACACTTCTTTTCTTTTGGTATGGTTTCTCTTGCTGCCTCCTGCATGATTCCCACGTCTCTGTCCATAATTCTTCTGGTACTCTGTCTATCAGGTACATGACATTAAATCTGTTCATGACCTCCACCGTGTATTCTTTAGAGATGTTGTGTAGGTCATATCTGTCTGGTCTAATTGTTTTCCCCATTTTCTTTAGTCTAAGCCTGAATTTTGTGATCAGTAGGTTGTGATCTGAGCTACAGTCTGCTCCAGGTCTTGTTTTTGCTGACTGAATGGAGGTTCTCCATCTTTGACTGCAGAGTATGTAATCAATCTGATTTCGATGCTGGCCATCTAGTGATGTCCATGTGTAAAGTCGCCTCTTGTGTTGCTGGAAGAGGGTGTTTGCTATGACTAGTGCATTCTCTTGGCAGAACTCTATCAATCTTTGCCCTGCTTCATTCTGTGTTCCAAGACCAAACTTGCCTGTTATTCCATTTACTTTTTGATTTCCTACTTTGGCATTCCAATCTCCTAAGATAATGTGGACATCATTTCTTGGTGTCTGTTCTATGAGATGTTGTAGGTCCTCATAGAACTGGTCAACTGTGGTTTCATCTGCACTAGTGGTTGGTGCATAGACTTGGATTACAGTGATATTGAAAGGTTTGCCTTGGATTCTGACTGATATCATTCTATCATTTTTGATGTTGTATCCGATTACTGCTTTCCTCACTCTTTTGTTGACAATTATGGCTACTCCGTTTTTTCTGAGGTTTTCTTGCCCACAGTAGTAGATATGATGGTTTCCAGAGCTGAATTCACCCATCCCTGTCCATTTTAATTCACTGATGCCTAGGATGTCAATGCTTATTCTTTCCATCTCGTTTTTAAACACTTGCAGTTTTCCTTGATTCATAGACCTCACATTCCATGTCCCTATGCAGTATTGTTCCCTGCAACACTGTATTTCTCCTCCCCCATTCGTATCCCTCCCCCCTTTTCAGATCTGCTGTGCTGAGCATCCCCTTGTTTTGCCTTTTGTTTTGGTCCATAGGGTTCTCTTGGCAAACTTTGTGGCGTGCCTTGCCGGTCTCTACGCAAGTCTTTTCCCATCACACATGTTATCACAGTTTAAACAGTTTTAAAACAAAGTATTATCATGCACAATATCACAATTTATCACATAGTATCAAAGTAAAAGTTGAACTAATTAAAGAAAGGGAAAGAAAGAAAAAGTCCACTATATCAAGTCTCTATGTAAGTCAGTTTCTTGTACAGTCACTATGTCAGTTGCCATAAGCCATCTATGTTTAGTCAACTATATTATTTCAGTTCGATTACTTATCCTTTGCATGCAAGCAGCAGCTCTTGCCTTCCTTCGGCCGCATGGAGTTGGTCAAAGGCGCCGGCTCGGGCATCGCTGTGATGGTAGTTGTGGATGGTATCTCCTGGGGGTGGTTGGGGGTCTCCTGAGGTGTCCTTCTCTCTGGCCCCAGGTCTTTGGATGGAGAGGGAGGGGCAAGATCCTTTACTCACCTCCCCCTTGGGCCTCTCTGGATGACAAATGGGCAGTAGAGCTGGGCCTTCCTGAAGCCTTTTCTTCCTTTCCAGGCCCAGGTCTTTGGATGGAGAGGGAGGGGCAAGATCCTTTACTCACCTTCCCCGTGGGCCTCTCTGGATGACAAATGGGCAGTAGAGCTGGGCCTTCCTGATTCCTTTTCTTCCTCTCTGTGCCCAGGTCTTTGGATGGAGAGGGAGGGGCAAGATCCTTTACTCACCTCCCCCTTGGGCCTCTCTGGATGACGAATGGGCAGTAGAGCTAAGTAGGGTGACAATATACAGACTTGTCATACTCTTTTTCTTATTCTAAACCAATCTGTTGTTCCCCGTCTAGTCCTGACTGTTGCTTCTTGATCAACATATAAGTTTCTCAGAAGACAGATGAGGTTGTTTGAATACTCCCATCTCTTTCAAGACTTGCCACAGTTTATTGTGATCCACACATCAAAGACTTTAGCATAGTCAGTGAAACATTAGGCATTTTTCTGGTACTTCCTTGCTTTCTCCACAATCTAGCAAAGATTGGAAATTTGGTTCCCCTGCCTCTTCAGAAGCCAGTTTATACTTCTGGTAGTTCTTGATCCACATACTGCTGAAGCCTAGCTTGTAGGATCTTGAACATGACCTTGCTAGTGCGTGAGATGAGTGCAATTGTATATAACTTGATCATTCTTTGCCAGTGCCCTTCTTTGGAAGTGGAATGTAAACTGACCTTTTCCAATTCTGTACCCACTGCTGCATTTTCCAGATTTGCTGGCATGTTTAGTGCAGCACTTTAATGTCATCATCTTTTAAGCCTTTAAATAGCTCAACTGGAACACCATCATCTCCACTAGCTTTGTTGTTAGTAATACTTTCTAGGACGCACTTGACTTCACACTCCAGGATGTCTGGCTCAAGGTCAGCGATCACACCATCATAATTGTCTAGGACATTAAGGTTTTTCTTATATAGTTCTTCTATGCATTCTTGCCACCTTTTCTTCTGCTTCTGTTGGATCCCTAACATTTTTTTTTTGTTTATCATGGCCGAATAAAGTGGTATACAAATCAAAAGTGAAATGAAATGAATTTTTTGCTCAAAATGTTCCCTTGATTTCTCCAATTTTCTTGATCTCTAGTCTTTGTTCTGTTGTTTTCCTCTATTATTTTGCACTTTTCATTTAAGAAGGCCTCTGCTTGCTCTTCTTTGGAAATCTGCATTCATTTGGGTGAATCTTTCTCTTTCCCCTTTGCCTTTCACTTTCCTTCTTTCTTCAGCTATTTGTAAAGCCTCATCAGACAGCCACTTCACTTTCTTGCATTTCTTTTTTTGGGGGATAGTTCTAATTGCTGCTTTCTGTATGATGTTATGAACCTCCATCCATAGTTCTTCAGGGATTCTGTCTATTAAGTCTAATCCCTTAAATCTATTCCTCACCTCCAATGTACATTCACAAGGGATGTGATAGGTCATACCTAAATGGCCTAATTGTTTTCCCTATTTTCTTAATTTTAAGCCTGAATGTTGCAACCAGTAGCTCATGCTTTCAACCTCATTTTTACTGACTATATAGAACTTATCCATCTCTGACTGCAAAGTACATAATCAATCTGATTTCGGTGTTGGCCATCTGGTGATGTCCATGTATAGAGTTGCATCTTAAGTTTTTTTAGAAGAGGGTGATTACTATGACTAATGCATTATCTTGACAAAACTGATGTATGTTGTTGTTATTTGTTATCTGTTTGTTCACCGCCCAGAGTGGGATACCACCGAAATGGACAGTATAGAAATACAATTAACAGCAGCAGCAGCAGCAGCAGCAGCAACAACAACAACCTTTGTCCTGCTTTATTTTGCATCCTAAGGCCGAATTTGCCTGTTATTCCAGTTATCTTTTACCTTCCTACTTTGGAATTCCAGTCTCCTAATATAAGAAAGACATCTTTTTTGGTATCCGTTCTAGAAGGTGTTATAGGTCTTCATAGAATCGGTTGACTTTGGCCTTTTCTGCATCAGGGGTTCGGACATAGATTTGGATTACTGTGATGTTGGATGATATGCCTTGATTTGGACTGCAATCATTCTGTTGTTCTTGAGATTGTATCCCATTACTGCTTTCCTTACTCTATAAGGGCCACTCCATTTCTTCTAAGGGATTCTTGCTCACAGTAGTAGATTCTTATGCAATATTGTTTTTTACCATATCGGACTTTCCATTTACTGTCAGACACATCCATTCGGCTTTGGTCCAGCCACTTCACTCTTTATGGGGCTGTTTGTACTTATCATCTGCGCTTTTCCAGTAGCATATTGGACACCTTTATATCTGTGGGGCTCATTTTCCAGTGTCAAATCTTTAGCCTTTTGATACTGTCCATTGGGGTTTTCTTGGCAAAGATACTAGAATGGTTTGCCAGTTCCTTCTCCAGGGAATAGTATAAACTAATATATATGGGTGGTACTGTACTCTGTAGTGAAATTAAATATATTCACTTTTTGTGTACCTGCAAGGGAACTCTTTAATGTCCATTCTGTTATCCACTGTCCCCACCTAGTGTTACAATCCTTAGAATTAGTATACCCAACAACACGAAGTATAACAGCAGAGACAACAGAACAACAACAACAACAAGGAACTCAACAGAGGAGAGAAGTAGAAAAGAAGAAATCAATGCAGTAGTGAACAGGTTTTAAACCAGGGGTTCCCAACCTTTTCAAGTCGAGGGCCGGGTCATTTTCTCTCAATCAGCTTCAAGGGATGGACAGACATTTTACCCTGCCTTCTTGAAGAGTGTGTCCATTTTGTCCCAACAGCTTCAAAGGGGTGGCTATTTTGTTTCATCAATGCCCTTGGAGGGGGGGGGCACATGAAATGGTGCCATGGACCTTAGGTTGGGATCCCCTCTTTTAAATGAAGAGAGGGGAAGGAGTCATCAAACCAGTGGAAAATAGAGGGAGAAGATGGGATGGAGAAAAATTATGCACAAGATGGGCAAAGAGAAAGGGCAATCAGCAACTACATGAAGTCCTGGGGAAAAACACTTGCCAAATATATGGCTTGAAAATTATCCAAGAATCAAAACTAAAATAGGGCTTACAATGTCTTGCTTTACAGCCATTATTAGAGAACCAAATGGGTCACAAGGGCAAAGATCTGCTGTAGGGATTTACACCATTAAACTTGGACCATCCTTTGAAGCTCCAGTTTGGTGGCAAAGAGATACGTGTATCAGCTTCCTACAGTGTTCTGTCATCTCCTTCATCCCTTTTCAGCCACAAAGCTTGCCACTTTCTCCCTTCAACCTTGCCTAACCTAACCTAACCTAAAAGGGCTGTTGTGGGACTAATGATGTGAGAGGGTGGGAGAACCATCTACGTAACAATAAAATAAGACCTGGTAGAATGAGGTACAACAGGTATTAGAGATAGATTAAAACTGCAGTGTGGGATTTAAAATCACCCAGCTGGATTGCCACATTGTAAAATGAAAGACCTAATTGAGAGCCCATACCCAACGCTAAAATGTAAAATGAGAAATAGAGCATACTTACCAAACAAAATCCACTTGCTTTATCACCTTCAGAACTGATGTAAGAAGATGCCTTGACATAAATAGGGAAATCTCAAAATTTCTTGATAAGAAGGGCTGTGTTGGATTATGAAATTGGCTTTCGTTAAATCACTTTAGGCTCTCACTTGGGGGATTTTCAGGAATTTTATTTCAATGTAGCCTGGTCATTTAAATTCAGTTTATCTTAGTTCCAAATATTCCTGTTCCAAACCACTTTAATCTTGTTTTTCATTGAAACAATTCAAACACGGCCTCCCTCCATAAAATAAGTCTTACAAGGATTTGAATTTTGTTAAGTAATTCTGCTTACTCATATTTACTTTGAAATGGAGCAGTAGTTTATATTGGAGTTTGTGAGGACAAGGCCTGGCTGGAAACTTTTAGAGATATTTACCCTTTTTCCTTTGTGTGTATTGCTTTGAAAGGCAATGGTCTTTTCTCAGGTTTCAAAAGTGCCAATTTTCTTTAATACAAAACTTTGCAATTCTAAGAGGTCCTGATTTATTTAACCAATTGTTTGCCTACTGTTTAAATACCTACAGGAGTCAGTAGACACAGAGAGGGTGGCTGCAATCATTTGGTCCTGATGTCTCCTCTATAGTTTTCTTTTCAGTAGATTGATATTCTCAGGTCATTTCCTCCCCCCCCCCCTTTTTGCTCAAGAACTATCCTAGCTAAGGAGAAAGAAGTTCAATGCCTTAAGTTTTTTGTTCTCTTTTTATTAGTTATATTTTTGGCATAGATGGCTATCCTACTCCCTACTTTTATCTTCTTAGCAGTGCTGCAAGATAGGCCAGGCAAAGAGAGAGTGACTAGCCCAGTCTCCTGGTAGGGACTAAGACTCAGATGTAAAATACAGGGGGTTCGACAGAAATTTCCCGAAACTTGACAGGTATGCCCTCCGCACCGCGGTGAACGTGGCCTCGAAGGGCGTTCAGGCCACTGGGCGTCCGCTCGGTCTTTGGCGCCCCCCTGCTCATCTACACACACGCACAGCTGCCCTTCCCGGTGTTTTCGGTTCCATTGGTGGGTATGTCCCCTTTGTGACCACCCACCTCTCCCACCAATGGCGATGCCTCATCCACTGTTGAGCCTGTATGGCGAGTAGGCTGCTGGGGGCGCAAACATATGGTTGCGTGCTGCCGCGAACACTGTCCCGCATGTTGCCGCCTCTCCCAGCAACGGCGACACCTCATCTGCCGTCATGTTGGTACAGCGAGTAGGCTGCTGAGGGTGCGCGGATGTATGCTCGTGTGCCGCCGTGAACGCTGCTTCGCATGGTGGTTAGCCTGTGGGTCATGTGTGCGGTCTTCCATACATGCATGAGCTTCCACGTGCACACACTGCCACCTTTCCCGGTGTGTTTTGTACCGCTGGTGGGGGTACCCCCTTTGTGACCCATTTTCAAGTGCGCACACCCTGAAATGGGCTGCCAGACCCCCGCCTTGATGGTCTCACATGCGCAAGGCAGGCGTGTGCCAAGGTACAGCATGATCGGTTCAGGGTTGTGGATTTGTATAGAGAACAAACAAGACCTCACCTCTGTTTTAGATAGATAGATAGATAGATAGATATCCCAGTGGTGGGATTAAGCAGGTTCGCCCCAGTTTACCAGAACCAGTAGCAGAAATTCTAGCTGGCCCCGCCAATCCAAGTTTTGAAATAAAGTAGTCCTAATTAAGGTGCAACACAGGGCTTTCCCCCTGGTCACACCCACCATACCACGCCCACAGAGTAGGTAGTAAAAAAAATTGAATCCCACCACTAGCTAAATCCACAGAGATGTTCCATGCCATTGGGAACTATGATTTACCAGAATCCCATTCAGTCATTAAGGAGGTATGTGGAGCCCACAGACACTGAGAAGATTAGGTAGCTTTGTTCCTTCTGTCATTGGACTGAACATAGAAATGTGACTGTCTGAAGGCCGCTATATCAGAGTACAGTAATACCCCATACAACGTCCAAACTTGGTTCCACAAGTTTGGACATTGTACGATTTCCGACGTTGTACGATGCATGGATTGGATAATGCAAAAAAAAAAAAACAAAAACCGGCTGCCTCTGTGCTGTTTCCGATGTCCTCTGACCTGCCCAGGTGGTGGGGAAAGGCAAAGCCTGTAGCCAAAGAAGGAGTGATCCCCCCACTAATATTTCGCCTTGCCCCATCACTCAGGCAGGTCAGTGGGCATCGGAAACAGCATAGATAACCCCCCCCCCCCCGCCTCAGAAAGGCAGCACATGCAGCAGAGCCCAAAAGGGGGGGGGGACTCTGTCATGATGGAGGTTTTTTCACCCATTTAAAAAAGGATGAAGTTTTCTCCTACCTTTGTGCAGCCTCTGTAAGGTTTGGAGGACCTTTTTCGGGTGATTGCTGCCTTCCTTCCTCGGATGTCTCTGGGGTGTACAAGAACTGAATAAAGTTGCTGCCACCATTTTGATTTTTGATTTTTTTTGGACTTCAATTCCCAGAAACTCAAGCAAACTGTAAAAATGCATGCAGTGGCCATTTTTGCTACAGAGGCTGCATGAAGGTAGGAGAAAACTTCATTCTTTTTGAAATGGGTGAAAAAACCTTCGTCAGACTCATGACGGAGTCCCCCCCCCCCCCATTTTGGGCTCTGCTGCCCGTGCTGCCTCTCTGAGGGGGGGGGGGGCTTATCCACACTGTTTCCAATGCCCACCAACCTGCCCGGGCAATGGGGCAAGACAAAACACCAGAGGTGGGGGACTCCTTCTTCAGCTGGATCTGGCCCCCAGCACCCCAATGCATCGTACAACGTTGCATGAAGCGGACGTCGTGCGAGGTATTACTGTAGGTGCTTTTCATGAACCAAACCCATCTTTTGGTATAATTGGGATTCTGGCTTGCATGAGGAGGCTACCCTCGACAGGGTAGCCTTTTTTTGAAACAGATGTGTGTCTCTGTTCAGCATTAACAACTGAGGATTTGGGTCTATTGGTATCCCCTTTAGTTTCTCTGTAGCACCCATGAATAAGAGCCATTAACACAATCAAGCATCTGTGGCATCTTTAAGATGAACAGATTTATTTAACCATGAACTTTCATGAAGTAAAATATTTATACACACACTCCACAGGGTTCTAGGGGTGGAATCAGAATGCAAGGGATACAGAAATGTCATTCACTATTATTAGTCACTATTATTAACATTGATCATAAGTTTTCAAAGGACTGATTGACATAAAAATCCTGTCAATAACTGAGTTAACTAATCATAAACTTCTATAAACTAATATACAGTTCTCCTAGGATCTTCTCCCCTCCCCGCTTCATGTTTTGGCATGCTAAAACACTAACAAAACTGCTTCTCTGAATGCCATGCTGAAAGTCTTTGAGTGATATGAGCTATATGTCTCTCATACAGGCCATAGGAATCTTTCAGTTATGCTGGGATGCAAATTGACTTGATCTGCCCTGTAGCTGGAAGGCGATGTGGTGATTGTGTGATCTCTTTACCAGATGCTGGACTGCAGTGTAAGTATCATATCTGATCTTTGACAGGACACCCTGCAGATTACAAGCTAATTCACACTTTAAAATGGGTAGAGTGCAAATGTGCTTGAGTGCAAAACAGCCAGAGATGATTGTTTTCTTAGGAGCCTAACATGCAGTTCAGTCTGCATTGATAATGGAGTGTTCCACTGAGTTTTGGCAGCCTGGCTGTGCCATTTAATATGGATTGCATCAGTATCCAATCCTTTCCTCACAAAAGCTACAATTTAAGCTTCACAAAAACACTATGAGGTTTGGCAGAGAGGTAGAGATATCTTCAAGGCTATACAGATTGCTTTATAGTTGCAAGATTTTCCAAGCCTAGGTTTGCCATATTTTTCAAGGCTCCAGTCAGTGAGCCCTGCTGACAGAGTTACACATAATTTTCCAAGCTGTGCAATTAACACTGCAGTTTAATCATGGGGATGTATGTATCAGTTGGTCCAGAGTCAGCCCAGGATGCAAAGAAGGGTCATGAGAACTGGTTCATGCTTAAACTTCAGTTCCAGACTGAGTCTGTAATCTGTGAACCGCGTATACGTCCATAGCCTTGTGGGGGAGAAAATCCCTTTGAAGTCTGGCTGGGAATATTCCATAGTTTCTCCCAGAATGAAAGGTTTGTGGGTTTCATTTGAAACCAGATTTACTGCCTCCCGGCTGGGCCTCTTCAGAGATGGGAAATTTGTAATATCCAGAGGCCTTAATTGGTTCCCAGTACTTTTACAATTGCTAACTTTCATGAGAGGAAATTGTGCCTTACGGGACCTGATGAAGGATTTCAATCTCCATTACCCCCTTGTCTGATGTTTATACCTAAATACTCCCTCCTTAACAAGCAGAAGCAGATCTCTGCTGCTCGACAATAGACACACATCTTGTGGCTAAAAGCTTCTAGCTAATAAATACAACAGATATCAGTCAACCACAAAGAATCCTCCTTTCCCACTAACCAGTCTAAACTAGGCCCACATTTTAAGGGGTATAAAGGGAAAATCCTATCAGAGTGTGTGTGGAAGTAATTAGCTAGAAATGTCTTCATCTTTACTTCCCCCTTTACCCCTTCAGGTGCCGAGGGGGCTAGAAATGAAGATTTATATGAAATTAACAGCTAAGGCATAACTTTAGATACATGATCATTCTAACTCAGGGGTGCCCAAACTTTTTGCGCTGGGGGCTTGACCATGCCCCCAGAACAGCTGAGTGAACCAGACCACATCCCTGGAAGTGGGCTTGTTTGCACATGCACATCTGCATTCACTTCCTGGTTTGGCATGGACACTTCTGTGCATGCGCAAAATCATCCATATCCACTTCCTGGATATGCACGAGCATGTCTGCACCAAACCAGGAAGTGAACACAGATGCTTCTGCGCATGCATGAAATTGTGATCCAGCCTCCTCCAACTCCAAAGATGAGCTGGATCAGGAGGCACTCTCTATCAGGGACGTAGGGGGAGGAAAATGCCTCACAAAGGCTCAGTTGGGCACCCAGAATTTTTATTTTAGGATTACCCGGCAAGGCAGAACTTAGATCATGTGTCCTGCTGCCTTAATGAGCACTCCTCACCCTAGCTCGATTTGCTGGGGTCAGGGACAGAGTAGCCTTCTGCATATGGCAGGTAATATTGATCACTTGGCAGAAGCTAGGCTTCATAGTGCTGCCACTCTTCCCCTCCCTTTACAGACAGAGCAATTCCCTCTCACCTCCTTCCGGCTGTTGAAGCAATGAGGACAAATTGGAGTCACATCTGCTCTGCTGGGTTTCCTCCTTCTTCATTACAAAGGCAGGCAACACACGACTGGCTTTTGTATATTTATTGAAGGAAACAAAATACTGGATACAGATCTTAACTTAATCTATACTACATAAAACACAAGCTAATAAAACAAATAAATGAAATAAAATCTTGCTAGCTCCCTAGCAGGTTCAGCTTCTAAAGTTTGGGGCAGTTCTGCCCCTCATGGCATAGCGTTTAGCCCTGAAGAGTCATTTTGGGGAGCCGTTGGACAAGGGCTCCCGCTGCAATCAAGATCATAGTGATAAAGAGACAAGGGTTACCCCCTTGTCCCAAAACTGCTTATTGAGTGTTCAAACTGAGCCCTTTTTATAGAGAAAAAGAGCTTTGGAATGTGTTGATCTAATGAGAAAGCACCTTTGGTTCCCATGAGAAAGAGTGAGGTCTCCAAGGACCTTTGCAGGTACAGGTGCCATCTGCTTAGCATGTGGCCCCCACCTTTGCTTTCTCTGGGAAAGTTCTGTTCTGGCAGGTGTCCTGGCAATTAGTTTGATTGACAGGAATGGAGATGTCATCTCCCTCGTGGTGTGGTCATCTGACCTAGCTGTCACTCTGTACCCTCGTGGGGATAGCAGGTGTTACTTGGACTGAGTCCAGTCCTGGACACTCACTTTTCCCTCCTCCCTTTGGGAAGGCAACTTATTCTAACTATACATCATTGTCATGTCAGACTAACAGCCTGGCATTGCAATGTGCTACTAAAATGAAAACTACAAAATGTATCTTAACACTACATGAATCAAATGTCACTTTAAAATCAAGACAAGGTCGCATGTGGAAACCATGACACTCTCTATGCCCAGTCTAGTTCTGCATGCACCCGTGCCTGAGGATGCCCTGAGCCAGGGACCTCAGCCTGCACCTGGCCCAAGTCTGTTTTCCCCAGCAGCTGACCTGTCAGATCAGGAGCCTGGCTCTGACTGGGATCAGCCCTCAGTCAGGGAGAGGTCCAGGAAACAGCTACAGCTGAGACGCAGGCAGGCTAGGGCAAAGCAGCAAAGAAGGCTCCCAGCTGATACTGGTTAGCTGGGAGGCTTATAAGCAAACTTCTTGCAACCTGCAACTGTTGGTACAACTTTCGTGTGAAGACTGACATCCTGTTTGACTCCAGACTGCTTGCACCATGACCTGCCTGCTGTGACCCTGACAACCCCGTCAACCCTGACAATGCCCCTGGACACCCTTTGGATTAGAGTACTGACTCAGACTACTGGTAAACAGACCTTGGCTTGCCTCTTGGACTTTGGTATCTGGACTATCCCTGAACAAAACTCTGTCTAGTGCTGCCATGCGTCAGCACAAACGAGCACATCCGCACCAAACCAGGAAGTGAATATGGACGCTTCTGCACATGCACAAGCACGTCTGTGCCAAAACCAGGAAGTGAATATGGACATTTCTGCACATGTGCAGAAGTGTCCGTATTCACTTCCTGGTTTGGCGAGGCCATTGCAGGCCTTATGCAGTGGTGGGATTCAAAATTTTTTTACTACCTACTCTATGGCCGTGGTATGGTGGCCGTGGCCATGGGGAAAGCCCTGTGTTGCATCTGAATTAGGATTACTGTACTTTATTTCAAAACTTGGATGGGCAGAGCCAGCAGGAATTTCTGCTACCGGTTCTGGCCATACCTGTCAAGTATTCCGTATTGGATTTCCCGTATTTCTGTGCTGGTTCCTCCCCTTTCCCATCGCTGTCCCGTATTTGAACGGCGGGGAAAGGGGTTACTGTGCATGTGCACCCATCGCATATGGGCTCTATGCATGCGCAAAGTGGTTCTGTGCATGTGCAAAGTGGTTCTGCGCATGCACAAAGTGGTTCTGCGCATGCACAAAGGAGTTGTTACTGCACATGCATGACTGGGCCGGAGCAGTTCTCGTACTTTCCGGAGTAGTGCTTGACGGGTATGGTTCTGGCGAACTGGGTTGAACATGATGAAATGACTTCAGGGGCCATATCTGGTCCATGGGCTGTAGTTTGGGCATGCCTGTTCTAATTGGATAGGAGATAATTTCATATCAGTTGAGATTTAAATGTAGCTTTTTATATATAGTACTTCTCTAATTACATGTGTAAACTGTGGAGGGCAGATACCACATTGCCCAAGTGTTGGCTCTTGCTGTGTTGCATGCTGCTACACTGATGAGACAGATGGGTGGACAACACATTCAGCACTCCAGAACAGCAGCTTTTTCAGATACTTTTTGAAGTCATTATACTGTAAATATTTTAATTACCTCTTAGAAATAAGGAGATCGTTTTAAAATTGTAACTGTTAACAGTAATTAATTTATTTTAGGCACCTTGGATTAAAACCGCAATGATACAACTGAAACACAGTTGTCAGTTTGTGGTTTTGTGAATGAATTTGGCACATGTTGCAGTGGCAAATTGCCATTAATTAATGAGTTGCTAGTTGCATTCCTGGACATGTGCCCAGGAATGCATCCAACAGCTTGTTACAATTTCAGGCAATTTGCCATGACAACGTATGCTATTTCATTTACATAAGTGTAAGTCAGCAATTGGATTCTGGCCATTAAAAAAAAGACTTTACAAGCTCTCAATCCCACAGCAAATGGAGAAAAAATTATCCAACAAAAGATATGTTACAAAAATTTACATTATATATGTTTACCTCACACAGCGGAAAGAGACCTATTTTCTTGTTTTTATGCCATGAGAACCACAAACAACAACCTCCCAAAAGAAAAATCAAACCACCATCTCTTGAGATATAAACAAAAAACCAAGTTTGATCAACAGAAATGTTGTACTTATATAAAGGAGTACTGGTGAGGCAAACTTTAAATCACTCTGAAAGACCAACTTTCTATTAGACAAGTTGGCATTAATTTAATATATTCATTGTAATAATATTGATGGGGTACACAGAAAGAGCCTCCTCGAAGACTCTTGTATTTTTGAACCACAATCGGGCATATCCTGGTAACGGCAACCTTGTGTTTCCGGCTAATCTTTCTCATCAGGTGAAAGGAACTGCAGAATGAACTCACCAAAAGGTGCCTTCATTTTGGCCGTTTCACACCTGGCCTAGACACAGCAGCAGCAGCAGCAGGAATAGTAGTAGATGAGGTTAGTTGGTAAAATTAAATTTCTGAAGTGTCATGCAATATCCTCCTGGAAGAAGATTTATACTAGGGTTTAGAAAGGTGAATCTTCTGTATCACAACTCCCACACTTTCCTTACCATGTTGTTTACTGTCCTGTGCCCTCTAAGGGTGTGTCTTGACTATCAGAAGAATCGGGTTTCCAATTGTTTTTAAATTTAGTTAAAATCTTGTGGTGTTTATGTTGTTTTGTGCGTCCTTGTTCAAATGTTTTTTAACCCTGCAGTTGGCACCACCATGCAATTTCTCAATGTCGCCCTTTTCTGTCCAGTTGTCCATAGGATTATTTTTTTTTACAACTGATCTCTGTTGCCAGTCAGTTTTTAGAGTGTCTTGACCATTCGAAGTGGAGGGGAGTGTCTGCTGCCATTGCAATCGTCACCTCTACCTCCACCTCTGCTACAAAGTTTTTCGTAGCTGCAGCATCCTCAGGGGTAGCTCCCATAGATGCTGGTACCAATTATTAATTTTAGAATTACATTTAACTGTTACAATGCTGCAACGGCATTTGGCATGATGGTAAACAAATTGCAGAACTGTCATAGTACTGTAATTGTAAGCCTTGGGGAGTGGGGGATCATTTCCAGGCTGCAGCGAATCCTGCAAACTTGGGAAGGGGGGGGGGGGGGCAAAACAAGAGGCACAATATGTGCCGACACACATATGCACACAGAAGAATACAAGAGTTCAGGAATCAGTGCAAAACAAAAGAGCCCTGATGGGTATTTTAAAATAATCCACATTTGGGCAGGTTAATGCTTACCTTGGTTTTGTGTCGTGTATTCCTCAGTCTTTGAATCGATTTCGGACCTGGCAAAACATAGTACTTTTTGCTAAACAAGACACACTCTAAGTCAACATGCTATCCTTCAGTATGGTAAAGGACACTATCTCATTGCTGTGTCATTGCCAACACTGAAGTTTTTTAAAAAGGTAACTTTACACTCACTAGAGTGTCCACTAACATGCAGTGATGCACTGCATTTTTTTTACTACCTACTCTGTGGGCTGGCCAAATCTGTGGGCATGGCCAAACATCCTGCATAATGGGCTATGGAGGTGGTCATGGCCAACCAAGTGGGTGTGGCCTGGGGGAATTTCCACTACCAGTTCTGCAGAACCTGATAGAACCTGCTGCATTGCATCACTGCTAACATGTAGAGCACACACCCCACAGGGGGATTTCCCAGAAGCCTAAGTCAGTACATTGCCTGATCATTGTTTTGGGAGACAGACTTAGGCTTCTGAGAATTTAAGTACAAAAACAAAAGGTTGGAAAACACTGGTATAGAATGTAGAATAATATGGATTATCTCACAGGTCCCATAAATTAAAGAGCAAGATTCTTCTTCTGTGTCTAGGTCAGAGGTGAAACTGCCAAAATAAAGGCACCTTTTGGTAGGTTCATTTTGCAGTTCCCTTCGTCTGACCAAGTGTGAGAAAGATTAGTTGGCAACACAAGGATGCCATTACCATGGTATACCCAATTGTGGTTCAAAAATACCACAATCTTCGAGGAGACTCTTTCTGTGTACCCCTTAACTGAACATTCACAGAAGAAATAGATACATATATGTCACTTTCCTATGGAGTCCTGGCCCCTGCTGGTTTCCTATGCCAATGAACCTCTAATTTACATCACTCTTTTTTCTTCTACAGTTTTATAGCTGTTTAGGAATAAAATTGGGATGAAGTAGAGGAGACATTGTTCATTTGATCTATCTGTTCTGTTGCTTTTCCTCACACACACACACACACAAGTGAAATTAAAAACAGCTGTGAAATACAGCTCCACTATAAACCACAATGAAGAGAGAACTCACTGGAAACCTTATCCTTAAAAAACATTGAGAGATCATTGGGGTCTAAGTTAAATAATAGGTTTTATAGTAATTCTCAGAAGTTCAAGCCTAGTAAAATCAGGACATTAGGTGATAAGAAATCCAAGATACTCATAATCCTCACATGGTTATGTGGGAAATAAAGATACATCCCAGGATGTCGACCACCTCTGTGGAAAGCAAACCATCCAATGAGATTAACTATTTAAAATCTGGGACTGGAGGTTTGGAATTTTGAGTCCTACCTTTGTTCACTCATTGGGTGGCCTGTGACAGTCGGTATTAGCTGCTTCATGTTACAACTTAAATATGTACCCACACTGTTCATGCTAAATAAAATGCTCCATTTAGGTACCCTAGAACAGGGATGGCGAACCTTTTAGAGACTGAGTGCCCAAGCAGAGGGGTGGAGCCAACTCTGTGCTGGGGGAGGGAGAAAGCGCTCCCATTGGGCTGCTTGGCAGATGGGCACAGCAAACTCTGTGCTGGGGAAGGGATGAAGTGCTCCTATTGGGCTGCTGTGCAGAGTGGTGGGCAAACTATGTGCTGGGACAATAGACAGTCTTTTTCATGCCCTCTGTGGCACACGTGCTATAGGTTTGCCACCAGGCCCCTAGAGTGTCAGCCTGATCCTTTCTGGAACAACTGTTGCCAGCATGTTACTTTAAAACATCTAACAAAATTTAAGACACGTTATTTGGGCTAGGTGACATGCTGTTCCAAAACCTGTAGAATTAATAATTTGTATATGCTAAAACAACTGCTTGGTATCTGCCCCCCCGCCCCACATGACTAATGTGGATTTCGATTCTGAATAAAAAAGAAACAGAAATTTCTGTTAATCTTCAGTGTACTTGAAAAAGTAGGTTATAGCATAGCTGTCAAGTATCCCTTATTGGCCGGGAAAACCCCTTATTTTACCCTCTTTCTCGCCGTCATCCCTTATTAATTAGACTGCAATGCCCTATTGCCGCCAATGGAGGGCAGCATAGGATAAGCATAGCTGTCAAGTATCCCTTATTTGCCAGGAAATTTCCTTTATTTCCAAATCCAAAACTTGACAGGTATGGGTTATAGTATTGTTACTTTTGACCCCATTGGCTTTTGCTGTAACAGACTAACACACCCGCCTCCTTTGGGGATTTTATTTACAGTGTTAATTTTGGGTGTAATTACATTGGAATGCTAAATTGGGGCAATTCAGCTTTATTGCAATTTGATTTGCAGGCTGTATTATGTCTGAAATTGCAGTCAGTGCTCACAGGAGTTGTGGGCTGATTCAGGAGCTCACTGTTCATATTGGATACAGTGCAAGTCACATTACAGCCCACCTTCCTCCTTTCTTTTTCCCCTCTGGTCCCACTTCTGTTTAATTTTTAATAATAATGATGGCCTACCAAAAAGGTGTGGGGACTGCGATGGATTAGTGGTTAAGATGCTGAACTTCACGACCAGAAGGTCGGCAGTTCGATACCCAAGTACTGCATGATGGAGTGAGCTTCCATCACTGTCCCTGCCAACCTAGCAGTTTGAAAGCAAGAAATTGCAAGTAAATAAATAAGGACCACTTCAGTGGGAAGGTAAACAGAGTTCTGTGCACTCAGGTGTCTAGACATGCCTGCCACCTGTCCATGGAAACATCTGCAGATGCAGACAGCTATAAACAGAAATTAGCACTCTTTGGCGTCCCCTGAGCAGAGTTACTCCAGCAAAAATCCTTTCAATCCAGAGTAATTTCTGATATAAAAATTATTTTTAACAGAGATGAGCACTGAACCCTAGAGTTGGATATGACTGGCTTTCAAGCAAGGGTGACCTTACCAACAAGCTAATAGGATAAATGTTCTAATCTCATATATGTAAGATTTTTTTTAAAAAAATGAAAAAATCAGAGTATGATTGGAGGAGATTAAAGAATGCAGGATTGTGTTCCCTCAATCCTAAACATCATGCCCCATTGCGTATGCCACCCAGACACAACATAGAGACATCTCTACATTAAATGGATTATCTCTGGCGAGAGTGGGATGGTGGTCATCCGTCCATCCTTGCTCTTCTTGACCTCTCGGCGGCTTTCAATACCATTGACCACGGTATCCTTCTGGAATGGCTCCGAGGATTGGGGATCCAGGGCACGGTGTGGTCCTGGTTTTCCTTATTTCTGAAGGGCCGGACCCAGTCGGTGTGGTTGGAGAGTGAGAGGTCCAGCCCTAGGCCACTTCAATATGGGGTGCCTCAGGGCTCGGTGCTCTCTCCTCTCCTATTGAACATCTACATGAAGCCGCTGGGTGAGATCATCCGTTCCCATAGGGTGCGGTACCATCAGTATGCGGATGACACTCAGTTGTACATCTCGGCCCATGGGGACCTCAGCAATGCTGTCAAAGTCCTATCTGGAGGCTGTTGGGGTCTGGACGGGGGCCAACGGGCTACAACTCAATCCCAGCAAGACTGAGTGGCTATGGATTGGGGGTCCTGTACTGTCCTGGGAACTACCATCTTTGGTTTTGGATGGGGCAGTTTTGCCCCAGACAAACCCGGTGTGCAACTTGGGGTCCTCCTGGACTCACGGCTGCTGCTCGAAGAACAGGTGGCGGCCGTGGCTACGGTTAATCTGCCAGTTGCACCCATTCCTAGACAGGGACTCATAGCTCATGGTCACTCATGCTGTGGTTACCTCCAGACTAGATTATTGTAATGTGCTCTACATGGGGCTGCCCTTGACGACCATTCGGAGGCTAGAGCTGGTCCAGAATGCAGCTACCCAGGTGGTGATGGGGTTTGGACGTTATGCCCGCACCTCCCCACTACTCCGGGAGCTGCACTGGTTACCAGTGTGCCTCTGGGTGCAATTCAAGGTGCTGGTTTTGACCTTTAAAGCCCTATATGATAGTGGGCCAGGATACCTAAGAGACCGCATCACCCTAAGGTTCGTCCAATGAGAGCGAACCGGAGAGGCTCTCTGATTGTACCATCTGCTAGAGGGGCTTGCCTCTCTAGTACAAGAAGGAGGGCCTTTTATGTGTCTGCACCGGCCCTCTGGAACCTCCTGCCAACAGAGCTACGTCTCCAGATGGAACTGCTGCCCTTCAGGAAAGAACTCAAAACCTTCCTGGCAAACCAAGTATGGGGTGCAGGTGGAAGGTTTGCCTCCGTGGGGTGGTTGGTTTAGTGGAAAACCTCCCCCTTTGGTACCTTTGGTCCCTGCACTCTTTTTTAGGGGGTGGGTGGTTTTAATTCGTTTTAACCATGTCATTTTAATATATGATTGTACACCGCCCTGAGTTGGCCTCGGCCGAGTGGGCGGTGAAGAAATCTAACTAATAAATAAATAAGTAAATAAAAATAATGTATGACAAATAACCACATGGGGGAAAACCCATCTTAATCATTGGGGGGGGGGAATGAAAATACCCCAGCAGAAGAAAAGAAAAAGCTTCTTTGGAGCAAAAAAGGGCTGAAGTGATTTTGTGTCATGTGGTCTGTACAAAAATACTTTAAATTCAGACATTTTTAAGCAGAGCAGTCTTGTGGTATTTGACCACTTTGCAATGGATATGTTTAGTGTCTTGCACGGGAGACAAAGAAGGAGTCGCAGGAAGGACTAACACAGGTTTATTCATTGATGGTCAGTATGAACATGTGGTAATGGCGGAGGTACATCTCATTATATACAGTACATAATACATTTGAATCTTGTTGCACGGTAGCTCATTGGCTGCTACCGGCGTGGCCTCGCCCAGGTCACGCCTCTCTTCTTGTAGTTGTTTTCTGTAGTCCTTTGTCATGCGGGGAATCTCCCGCGGCTGTTCGTGATTTGGGGAATGTGGACCATGTGAGGCTGAACGCTCGCAGCTGCCCTCTATGGGCGGCTTGCTCGCGTTCCTTAACAGCTGAGATACATTGTGATTGTGGACTGGTTACATTCATATATTTAAAGAAACATTGTACATGCATACATAACAATATGTTACAAGACCTTCCACAGATACCTGAAATTACAGAAAACCCTATATTTAACACACACACATCTGAGTCATAGTCGGGGGGGGGGGGGAGAAGACATTTCAAATGTCTCCACTGTTCTACATGAGAGCTATCAAAATGTCTGCCTCCATTCCTTATAAACATTACATTGCAGACCGTGGCCTCTAGTGTCCAGCTCTGGTAATGTACCACAAAAATACATATGTGTTTTAGGGATTTTATTGAATATTTTTAGACCTGCAGGTAACTGAAACTGCAGATACTTGAACCCGTGACCTGTAGTTTCAGCTTTTGAAAGTGTTCTATACAGTGATGTTCTTTCCATTGACACAACACACTCCATTTTAAGGAGAATATTGGATAAGCAGCCTTGTTATCTGTTCATTCTGCTATGTTGCTCTTGCTCTTTCTTTGCAGTAACATCTCCAGATTCTTACCAGAAGCTCAGATACTACATCTTCCAAATAGATGTGCTGCGATTATCCAAGTTTGCAGGTTTCATCAGAGAACTTTAGTGTAACTACAGATTCTGAAGCCTCAACCTCTAGCCAGGATGATTTTTGGGACTTTGGATTTTCTCTTGCCCTGCCCCTGCTTTGCCTCAACTGATGAACTGTCCTGTAAAACTTTGACACAGACCTGGTTATGATGTTTTAGTGATCCAAAAAAGTAATTATCCAGCCCTGTTTTTGCAATTTGTGCTTGGATCACATGGCTATGTTTCTGTAAGAGTACTTTACTCTTTTTACTACTTGTTCAGATTATGATATGGCAGTTCTAGAATATTGATTTGCTTCTCTGTATGAACTTAGAGACTTCTACAGTTTACAATAAACCTGGATTTTTTTTTCATTGTCCAGTGAAAGTATGTAAGATTTTTCCCTTATCTCTTCCCATTATTCTGAGTTTGAGAAAGCACTGTTGATGTATTGGTCGTGAAAGGGGGGTACTTTTATGGCTTATAATATGAACAATAGCTGTACATTCTTTCTGGCCAAACTCTAAGCCTATGTAGCTTACTTCTGTACCATACACCAATCACCAGTTTAGGATTAACTGGATTTACAGTAAAGCTGCTTTATGGCTATCTAAGTTTAAATTTCATTTTGGCAGGGGGCCAAAATTCATACAATCCCCAGCATTCCCCGCCCCCCCCCCCCCCCTGTATTAAAAAAGAGGCCTGTTGTGTGCTGAACACTGGACCCTTTAAGTCTTCCTTTGAACAGGATCTGATGAAGAGGTAACACACCTGTCAGATAGGTGGTCTATTAGCATGCAGAACAGTGAACCCTCACACCCCAAATAAATATTTGTTGCATCACTGATGAGGGCAGAATCTTGCCAGAAGTAAGTGCTTCTTATGCCAAAATGAAAGAATTAAATACCTGTTCCACTTTTCTGTTGAAATCAGTAATACTTCTGATTTAACTAGTTTGTCTCCTGTCTGTCTAGCATCATGTTGGGAAAGAGTTTGCCTCTGTTCTACCAAACAATTTGGAAATTTTGTGCCTTTCTTTCCCCTTCTGCAATGAAGTAATCAAGTCTGGCCAGGTTATCCTGCTATGGTAATAGAGTAAACCATGCTGCCAGTGACTCAATGCCAAGCATCAGGGGGCGGTTAACTAACCTGACAACCCTGAGTGACTAACAGCCTTGGGTGCCAAAGTCCACAGGGAAGGCTGATGGTCCCCAAGTGGATTAAATCCCACTTGAATCCATCTTGATGGAGGGCAGCAGCTTCATCAATACTGGCCTGGGGCTAATGAGGACTTTGTGTGCCAAAAGGGCTCAAGACCAAAAAGTGACTCACAGAGCTGGATCAGTGGTATGGGGGTCATGCTGCAATGCGGAAGGCAGATGAAAGGCCACTGCATTATATTCGCAGGACAGTCTTCATGGCTGATCGCTATGATAATCGCCAATATTCAGAATCGGATATGGTACAAGAAGAAGAATGAAGTAATGGAGATGTTCCGCTACTTCATGTTGAAATTTGCTTTATCTGTGATCATTTTGTAATCGATAAATATTGCTTTTGCCTCTTATATTGTTAACTACCTTGGGCATCTCAGCGGCAAAAGCAGGTACTTGTATTGCATATTTACTACTCCAAGAATAAATCATTCAAGCAATGGTAAGTACAAAAGCAATTCAAAATGTTTGTTGGCTTGTACTGTATCAGGGTGGGACATCAGTGTGTGCCAAACTGTCTCCCTGAGGAATATGGGGTCAGTCTTTGGAAAGATATCAAGAGATTCTCAATGGCATTATTAGTTTTCTTCTTCTTTCATGTCCTGATCAAACCCAGGACTGCCAAAATGAAGCCACTTTGTTCGCTTTGTCATTGCCCAAACCCAAGTCGTCATTGGTGCATGCCTCTGGCAGCAATCGGCAGAACAGTAAATGAGCCGGATTCTGTGTCTCTCCATATTCACACCATGTGTTGTTGCCCACCAGCAGCCCACATTTGAGCATGTTGGTCTTGCGTTTAGAGACTCCAACCAGACCAAAGGCATTCTTAGTAATGCTGTTGCTAACAACGTTCCCCTGCCATCCATCTTGAAAACAGTCCTTCACAACATACTGAGGTATAGTTCTCAACAGAAACATCATTGGAGAAGAAAGCAGAGAAGAGCTGCTGACACACAGGTCAAAGAGATACACATGCCAAGCATGGAGGTCCTAGTTAAGTATGTGTTTTGTTTGGTTAAAAGAGAGTATTATCTTTTCCCATCTTCAAATTGTTCAGCCAATCTAAAATTCTTACTTTAAGCTGATCTGGCATTTTCACCATCATTTTTCAAATGACTATATTCTGCCTCCTCATCATTTCTTCCATCATATCCACTCTTTTTTCTTGTATTTTAACTTTACTCTTTACCTCCTTTCCTTCTTCATACAACTTTCTCAAATCTCCTTGCATCAATTTTGAATCCGCCCTAAGAACCCCCATTTCCTTTTCCACTCTATCAAAATTTTCATTGGTCTGTTTAACAAATGTAGAAAACATCCCAGTAAGCTTATTCTCTGACCCTTGTATTCCTTTCAGAATATCTGCTTTATCTTGAGCTCTGGAATCTTCCATTCAATCCAATCTTTTAAACAACTTGCCTAGCTCAGTCATAATTTGAATTTCATCCAGAGGTGTTGGAGATACAGTAGGTGTTGATTTCTCTCTCTTTTCCTTTTCCTTCTTCGTTTCTGCTTGCTTTGGCTTCACCACTTCCTCCTCTAAATTCTTTTCCATGCTTGTCGTTGTATCCTCAAATAATACTAATAAATTTCCTTTCAGTACTTTCACTGAAACACTTTAATCTAGTCCCAAAACTGAACAAAAAAATTAAGTTTGGCCCTTAGTTCAACTTCAAACTCTGAGAAAACAAAAACCAAGTTAAGAACCAAGCCTTCCAAAAAAAAAGGGGGGGGGTGAGAGGGTTTTTATTTTCCAATCCAATCTTCTGTAACAAACCCTCTAACCCCATTCACCTTCATCAAAAACTTCAAAAAATAAAAATAAGGAATGGGAGAAAGAAGGGGGGAAGGAGAAAAAAAGAAAAGAGTAAAAAGAAAAAATGACTTTTTTGTAATCCGCAGTGGGTTCCTCCGCAGTGGCTCCCTCCTCCTTCCGTCTGTTCTCCCTCCAGCAACACTCCAGCAACACTCACACGACTCCAATTCCTCTTCGAACCTTCTCAACTTTCTTTATCCTTTACCAACTTCCAACTCAATACTTTCACGTCCACTTCTGGAAGACAATGTAACTAATTTTCATTTCTGCCCTCTGCAGATGAAACATTGTGTCTTCTCCACTCATAAGTTTCGTTTCTCTCTAAACACTTTCCAGAGCCGCCATTACTTTCCGTCCACCTCCTCCCTTCTCGATCCTCCCCTTCTGCTTTTTACATCCAATATCCCACCAACTCAAACCAGTCCAAAAACACAACACTCTGCCTCACTTCTCTGCTGTCCAAGAGGGCTCCACTGCCGATTTAGTAAATTTTTCTCTTGATCTCCCACTTTCCCAATCTCTGCACCCCATACCTTTCAGTGCCAGCACCCCCATCCAGCTTCAGCCTGTTGGGTCGCACTCACCACCGATCCAGTACTCTGATGCACGATCGATCAAATATCACAGCTCAGCAAAACATGTTTTGGCAGTTTGGAGGATCTTTTTCTTTTCACTTTCTCTCCCTCCAAGTTCAATTTAGCTCCTCATTTACCAAGGCTTATCTCACTTTCACTTTCTCTGGCTTTGGCACCTCGAGCCGGCTCGGCATTAAAGCCTCCTGCCTTGCTCTTCAGGCCGTCAGCCCACTCGAAAGTCAAGATCCCCACTCACCGCCAACTTATTTTTGAAAAAAAGTCTTTTAAAGTCTCATTTTAAAAAGCATTCCCATTAATCCACCTTTATTGTAGTGGGAGCAAAGAAAAGTCGATGTTAAACTATCGCCATCTTAGCCACGCCCCCAGGTGTAACTTTGGAGCCAACGGCACCTGCTGGCTTTGGAGGGGAGCTTTTTGCTCATTTTGTCACACTATGGTGAAGTTCTCTCTACCCCTTGGATCACATATACATGTTTGTTTGTTCATTCGTCTGTCCGTTTGAATTATACACCAGTTGTCTAGCAGAACCTGCTGCTCTCAGCTGTTTACAATCAAAGGACAAAGTTAAATGTGCAAAGATCATCATAAAACCAGAGTGGATCAAATAAATATAAACTTTGAACCAAATCAAACAGACGACAATAATCAATGGCTTCATACATACATCTCTTAATTAATAGTTCACAGTAGTCAATATGGCATTTTAATTAAACATTAGGAGGGACATCTTTAGCTCCTTTAGAGTAGAACAGCCTGCCTTGAGAGAATATGGACTTTCCTCTGTTAGAAATTATCTGCCTTCAAAGCTCTCATAGTGGGTCTTTATGAATTGCCAAGGCAACTTATTAAGGTACCATCTTTCTCTGATTCTTTGGTTCATTGTCTTTTATTCTGTCATAACTTTAACTGGTATTTTTTCTTTGCTCTTTTAAAATACATTCACGTCTTAATCTTAACGGAAACTGAAAACAACACCAGTGATTATACTATTTAGACAGATAAACTTTATTACACTCAGTGACCAATATCCACAAAACAAATAGCCATAAGTACATTGAATACATAAGCTATATTGTTCTATACCACTCCACAATCATAAAAATAAAATTATTAGAAATTTCTTAGTGACATGGCTGTTGCTAACTAAAAATAATGACAAACTTACTAAAATCCTTCCTTTGCTACATTTGACTGCAGCTGTACAAAATTTTGCCACATTACACAACATACTTATGTTCTGCCCTGTAAACTATAAGAGGGTTTAATATGCTTCGGAGTGTCCAGGAAATAACTTTAAACTGGCTTCAGATTATAATGGTAATAAGGGCATCGCAAAAGAACAGTTAACAGAAAATTTATAGTTTCCATTCCTCCAGAATTACAGGGATATTTGTGTTGGCAGGATGAATTTGGTCAATAGAGCTTTCTTCCAAACTGGCTCATAGTCTTAAAAGGGTTAATCTTATTGAGAAGAAAATTAACGTCAGCTAAAAACGAAATACAACTAGCCAAATCCTAGTTTCATCCTTTAGGTATCCCACCTCCAACCACAGAGCTGCATTTGGGACCCAATGGGGTACTTGAAGAATAGTTCTGAAAAATCTTGACTGAACTACATCCAAGCAGATAAAAGGAGAAAGTGGCCTAAGTTGTGAACAATAAAGAAGCTGACTGAAATATCTGGCCTTCAACAATTTGAAAGCTGTTGTGGTATAATCCCCCACCCCCCTGTGAAGAACAATCTGAGTACTGCAAAAGTAGATCTTTGTGCTTGGCATTTGCCTTATGAGTGCCTTTTGCTTGAAAGACAACACCAAGATACTTAAAGGACCTTGTCTGTTCAATCCTGTGGCCATATATTGACCATTTATAAAACTATGGGATTTTTGCAAACTCCCATAACCTTATCTTCTCATAGTTTATTTCTCTAGGCTGCAATGTATTAAGGCAGGGTTGGCCAGTCTTGGTGCTCCAGCTGTTATTGGACTTCAATTAACAGAAGCCCAAGTCAGCACACCTGCTGATGTGGAGTGCTAAGGTTGGTATTAGGGCATGCAATGACATCATTAAGCCAATAGGTGTACCTGACAGTAGCATTGTATTATCAGCATATAACAGCACTGAGAGGTGTCTACCTGCTATCCTGGGATGGTGAAAATTGGGCTGATTAAGAGCTAAATCAGGAAGTGAATATAAGAGTTAAATAACAATTGGGCCAATATACAACTTACTTAATTCCATTATATGTAAGAACTTTTCTAGACAGATGATACTCTAAAGTACACCTTATTTTCAAGTTTGTATTTTCTTTAAGCATATAGATAAGCAATGACCGACATTGGTCTATTGTAGATGCCTGCTGCTAGGGGTGGCATATAGGTGGTGGGCAATAAAACTATTTGATTATATTTCATCCAAAGCCCATGTCTCTTCTAACATTAAAATATCAGATTTTGAAATATCCCTCATAAAAGAGTTCCATCCTGTAATGTTTCATGAAAGAACAGAGTCACATTTCTGACACTCTGTATGTCACTCTGTCAATTCCTGTGATGATGGAGAATCCTGTGTAACCATAATTTCTGATAGCTATATCATGAAAAGGTACAGTATTAGAATACATTGAGTGGGAGAAGACTGTTTTAAATTATGTTGAAATGAAGCTGATTAAATCACATTTTTGGAGTAATAGTGGTGAATCATCATCTTGTGCCAATGTTGTCAGAGTTTTAGCTACATTTTATGGTATCAACAAATGATCATGCATATGGTGCCCCTCATTATCTTTGAAATCCAAGGAGATCAAATTTGCTTGCTGACAATCTATCTGTTGCTATGAGTCTACTGGTATATCCAGTTTATATAGTTTAGTTTATTAGATTTATACCCCACCCTACTCAGTGCAGGCCGATTAAGGGCAGCATAACAACATATTAAATACAAGTACAATGTAACAAAAGTGAGAATTAGAATATAGCAAAAATATACAAATAAGGTACAATAAATAAATAATCTCACAATATAGAACAGGGGTTTCAACCTATGGCCCGTGGGCTGAATCCAGCCCATGGGGCCAAATAATCCAGCCTCCTCCTGTGCCAGAATTGGCTTCAGACTCATTTACGGCTGTCATAAATGCATCTACAACAGCTGTAAATGAGTCCATGGCCATTGTAAATATGTAAACGGCAGCGGGGGAGACAACCAGTCTGGCCCCCTCAACTGTTTAAAGGAGTGTGATCTGGCCCCCGACTTGAAAAGGTTGAGGACCCCGATATAGAGGCTTGAGTATTAGGACCGACATTAGACTTAATAGAAGTGTTATGCTTCATAAGATTCTTGTCAGTGGTTCAGCCATACCATGTAAAGAGATGAAACTGTGCTGGGCTCTGAGTGGCTTTAAGTACCGCCACTTCCGCCCCGCCGCTGGAACCTGGACTTTTCTCTTGGCCAGCTGGGCCTTATACTTTGTAATTTATTATTAAAAATATGTTATAGTGATTGAACTGAAATTTGACCTTGTATTTTGACTGACAATATGTTCATGTGATGTTTTTGAACTGTAATTTATCCTGATTTGATATTGTGCTAATGTGTTACTGTGTTTTTGGTACTATGTATTAATTGTACTGCATTGTCCAATTCTGTATTTATATTGAGATTTTGTACTGAATTGTATTTTTTTGTTTCTATATTTTTATAGTATTTATAGTATATTTTATTGTCAATCTTTACACTGAATTACTTTTGTATTTCATTGTGCTGCTTATTTGCTGGTAACCGCCTTGAGTCACCTGTCGGTATTTAAATTAAACATCATGATGATGATTATTTGGTGTTCTTGTAATCTGTCTCTGATGTTATCTCTCAACCTTCCTCTATGTCTGCTTCATGATCTTTGTCCTTTCCCTCTTTTCACATATGCTTTGTATGGTATGGAATCCCAAGACATTCTTTCCAAATGTTTCTGAGTATGGGGGCTTATCCAGAAGGAACATTTCTTCTTTGCACCTGATTCAGTGCTAATATAAAGATACTTTTTGCCCATCATCCATACAATATTTTAGTTGGTAGTACAGTGACAACACCTGTAATGTTCCGTGATTTTTTTGTCTACAGAGAGAGAGAGAGAGAGAGAGAGAGAATACTTTGAGAAGTAAATTCCCAAAAGGGAAGTAGATTTCCTGCCTATTAAAGAAAAATTTCAAAGATTTAGTGTGCCCAGTGATCTTTGGGGCTTAGGCAAAAGAAACTTCAGAAAATATTACCCAAACACATGGCTCCCAGGTTAAAAAGCAACCAAAGCTAAAACAACTAAGAAACACTTTGCATTTCTGTAAATACCTCACCCTTTCCTCTGTGATGTTTGGGGCTTAAGCAAAAGAAACTTCAAGAAATATTATCCAAACACTTGGCTTGCAGTTTTCTCTGATTCCAACTTACTTTTGCCACAGCCTGGAAGTCATCTCTCCCACCACTTCCACCTACTAGCCAAATCACGCAATGAATAAGCAAGTTCAGAAGTGACACCTACTCAAAACCTTCATTCTTCCACTGAATTTCATGTCAGAGTGGGAGGGATTTTCATTCTAACCAAGCTCAGGAGGCAGGCTCCCCAGAGGTGCAGGGCCCGTAACATTTACTACTCTTGCTATATTGTTAATCTTGCACTGGCTTCAGAGTTGCTGTTTGATTTCACTAATGATGATTCTCTTTCTGTGACAAAATGGCTAATAGCCTCATGTTCTCTTGTTCACTGAGAAAAAGGCAAACTATAAATGAAACAAACAAAAAAAACACATTAATTAATTAAACTCTCTCTCTCTCTCTCTCTCTGTCTGTGTGTGTGTGTGTGTGAGAGAGAGAGAGAACACACCTTTGTTCATGGGAATGCCACCCAATACCTGTGTTAACTTTTATGTGTCAAGCCACTGGCATCTGGAATTCCACATACTGATATCCACATTGAGGGTCATATAAACCAGATTTACACACAGATGTTATAACCTACGTGGAATGGAGAAAGTATATCAAGAAAATGTTTTCTCCTCCCTGGAGCTTCGAGAAGTTACTGCTTCTTTACCTATAAGGAGAGACGTTAACCATTGGAATCCGGCATACACACTCGCACCCATCCATACTATCCCATACCAAGCCCCATACACTTGCCTTTTCACTGACCAACCATTGCCGCAAGGGTCCAGCATCCGCCATTGGGGCAGCCGCCCCACATATGCGGATAAAAAACAAACAAACTACAACTTCCAGCATCCTCCACGCCATGACCACTTCAGCCAATCAGGCTGAAGGGCGCGAGCATGTAGAACATTGAAAAAGCTGGCGCGTGAAAAATAAAATAAAATAACGCCTCACGCAATGGGAATGCAAGGCCCCCAAAGGCAAACACAGCACCTCATGCAACGGGAACACAATGCTGCCGAAGGTGGACGCAGCGCCTCATGGCCTCGCTAACCCAAACCCACAAAAAACACGGCGAGACAACTGCTGGCCTTCTTTTCCAGAGCAACGGGGAGAAGAGGGACTCCCTCTCCTCCCCGCTACCATGCCAAAGACACGGCGAGACCACCGTCACCCTAAAAGTAAGTTGAGGTGCGGGGGGGGGGGACCAGCAGCAGGCAGCACTTCATCAGGGGAAGCACAATCCTTGGCGAATGACTGGTTGCATGCGTTTGTACTACCGATACCACTGTTTCGAAAACTAGCACGAAACAGCGGTGGAGGTAATAGAAAAGCAGCAGCCAACAATCCGCAAGGAAGAGCACCACCCCTTACGGATCATTGCCTGCCGCACTACAATTTTACAAAAAAACAACAACACATTCACAGCCACAAACACAGATCTCCCGTTAGGTAAGCCAGGGGAAAAGGAGGCCGAGAGGAAAGAACCATCATGAAGCAGATAGCTCTTCTCTGCCTCCTTCTCCCCTAACCAACCGAACCAACCTTACCAGACGAAGAGCGAGCTGACTGCCGGCTCTTCCTTTTCCCCATCGCTGCATCGAAACTTAATGTCAAAACAGCAATGGGGAAAAGAGGCAATGACAGACAGGCCGTTCCTGACCCCCGAAACCACAACCACAACAAAACTAATCAGTTTTTTAAAAAACAACAACCATAAAACATATAAACAAAAATAAATAAACAAATAATTCAAATAAACCCAGTAAACAACAAAACAATAAACAACAAACTCAACAAAACACATCCGAAATTCCAAAGGCTAATGAAAAACCATGAAAACTCACTAAAAACACCTATCTACACCATAACAACATGAAAATACAAAAACCAATAATACTCAAAAACCAATAATAACACAAATTACAAAAAAAATACGGAAAAAAAGAAATAACAACCAGAAATATCCAAATCAATAAAACACATCTAAAATGCAGAAAAAATACAAAAGGACAAGCAAAAACACTTAACTACATACAGAAACACTCTACTTAAACCCCCCAGCCCAGCACTCCAAAATCACAACAAAATAAAAAATAAAATAATAAGTCAAGAGCTCTTACAAAAGACGTCCTCCCTCCATGCCTCCGCAGCAGAACTGAAGAAACAAAGACAATCGCTCTCTTAATCACAGCCCCATCTAGAGGCCGGAAGAGTATCCAACAGACAAAAAAATTTTAAAAATCCAAATTCAAGTAAATTCAAAAGCCACAAAATCCAAATCACCACCACCCAAACCACCCCTAACCAAACACACACACACACACACACACACACACACACACACACACACACACACACACACACACACACACACACACACACACACAAACCTGCCCAGCAAGGGCGGGCAAAATATGCTAGTGGGCTATATAATTCACAATCCCCAAACTCTGACATTTCGAACAGTGCTGGATGCGAGGGTGACCCAACAAAGCTAACTGGGAGAAGAACTGGGACTGATATCTTAATCACACAATATAGCTAAACTATGAAATATTCACAACCACAGGAAATAATGATGACTATCAATACAAACAATTTTTTAAAAAGACTAAATGTAGTAACATATAATTAGGCTATTGACAAGCAGTATGTGTAATACAAAACATACTACTTCCAGTGTGCCTCTGAATACAAATAGTATTCAACTGTGGTGGAGGGGATTTTGTACGCTCTTTGAGCCATTCCTCTACTTTCCATTTCCCTGAATTCATCAGAAACAAAGTGACTTTAAAATGCTTTATTACTGGCATAATAAGGCTGCTTCCAACTCTGTCATTCTTGAGCGATAATATTGGTTACAAGCTGGATAGTTGTAATGTGGTTGTAAGCTTGAGTTGCTTAAACTTTACAGGTCTATTCCACTCTATGGTTTTGCCTGAGACTCAGGTTTTCTGTCAAAATTTTCACATATAGAGTATAAAATAATTAAAAGGGGTGTAGGAAAAATAGCCCTGAATATGTGTTGTATTTTTAAATGAAGGTTAAATGTGTTTTACAAATGATAGCTGCAGTGGTGGGATTCAATTTTTTCCACTACCTACTCTGTGGGTGTGGCATGGTTGGTGTGGCCATGTGACTGGGTGGGTGTGGCCATGTCATACCTGTCAAGTTTGGGATTTAAAAATAAGGGAAATTTTGGTCACAATCCTTGTGGGTGTGGCCAAATCTGTGGGCATGGCCAAATCTGGCCGTGTGACTTGCTGGGCTCTAGTCATGCCTGCCACATGACCATGAAAACATCTGCAAACACAGACAGCCCTGACTCTTTGGCTGTAAATGGAGAAGAGCACTGCACCCTAGAGTCAGATATGACTGGCTTTTGAGCAAGGGCAACCTTTACCTTTACCTATTGTTAGATCCATTGCTGCCTGTCATATCTGACTCTAGGGTTCAGTGCTCATTTCTGTTTATAGCCAAAGAGCCAGCAATGCCTGTTTGTAGATGTTTCTGTGGACATGTGGCAGGCATGACTAGACTAGACACCAGAATGTTGTTACCTTTCACCAAAGTGGTCTCTATTTATCTACTTGTAATTTCTTGCTTTTGAACTGCTAGGTTGCCAGGAGCAGGGACAGAGATGGGAGCTCAAACCATCATGTCGGCCTTCCATCTGACAAGGCGAGCTTCTTAACCACTGAGCTGCTTTGGCTCAAGTAGCTAAGGTGCTGACTGGCAGGTGGCAGGTCAGCAGCTCGATACCTGAGTACTGCAGGACGGAGTGAGCTTCTGCCTCTGTCCCAGCTCCTGCCAACCTAGCAGTTTAAAAGCAAGAAAATTTAGGGAAACAAATAGGGTATCTGGATTAGTCCAAGCCCCTTCCCCTCATCTTCCTGTTTGTTTAAGCTTGAGTCCCACCAACCTAGTGGAGCCTCCATCCCACCACACAGAAGTGGCTCATCTTCTTCTGCCTCTTTCCTCCCATCTAGGGCCTTATTTTTTCACCCTCAGGCGTCTCTTTCCCTAGGGTCTACCTTATGTTTATCAGACCACCACCTCATGATGTCATTATTTGTACTTTCACTGTTATTTTTGCAGTTCTGAAAACATGTTACCTGTATTATATTGAAATTTGTCTGTTTGAGTGATTATTAATCTATACAAAAGCATTCAAACCATGTCTCCCATTCCACTTTCTATAATTGCAAGTAGATAAATAGGGAACACTTTGGTAGGAAGGTAAACAGTGTTCCGTGTGCTCCTGTGTCTAAGTCATGCCTGCCACATGACCATGGAAACGTCTGCAGAAGCAGACAGGGCTGGCACTTTGGCTTTGAAACAAAGATGAGCACTGAACCCTAGAGTCAGATGTGACTGACTTTCAAGCAAGGTAAAGGTAAAGGTATCCCTTGCTTGAAAGCCAGTCATATCAGACTCTAGGGTTCAGTGGTCATCTCTGTTTAACCTGGTTCAGACGTCCAGACCCTGGCCCCTCACCCACAACACACACACACCATCACTCTCCACATCTACACCCACCCACACAAAGGCAAGTCTCTCTCTCTCTCACACACACACACACACACAGAGCAAAGTAAGCAAAACAAAGAGAGACTTACACACACAGGAAAGTAAACAAAACAAAAAGACATAGACTTACCCAGAAGGGGCAAGAGGCCCTCCCTGGACCAGGGCCGGCCACATCGGGCAGCTCTTTTCTTCCTTTACCCCCTCCCCTCGCACGGGCCCACCACGGAAGAGTCAAAGGAACGGAAGCATAGAGATGAAGGCCCTGCCCCAAACCACCTTCTCTCTCCCCTTCCACAAGCAAAAAGCCACAGCGGCCTCTGGTGGCAGGAAAAAAACCTGAAGCTTTGGGATTTTTTTTTTAAAAAACACACGTGATATTATGGGAAAATTAATAAAATGGGAGGGGGCGGGAAGAGGGGTACAAATATGGGGTTTTCCCAGCCAATAAGGGATACTTGACAGGCCTGGGCCATGTGGCCATGCAACTTCCTGGGTGTGGCCATGTGACTGGGTGCCATGGCAACTGGGTGAGGGAAGCCCAGGGACCCTGCACCACCGGCTTGGGAAGCAGGTGCAGGCCTAGGACGTGAGGCTCTGGCAACCAGATCGGCAGGGCCAGCCAGAATTTCTACTACCGATATGGGCATACCAGGGTGTTCCAGCTGAATCCCACCACTTGATAGCTGTAAAGGAGATAACCAATAATATTGAAGTACAAGTCAAAACCTCTCCACATCTGTGGGTTCAGTATCCACGGTTTCTGTTATCCACTGCTCTAAAAATATTCAATAAAATGCTGATGGTACCCACTTTAACCACTTCTTGTAATTGCAGAAGTCAAACATGACTTGTATTCATCTTTTGTTATTGGTATATATATTGTGCATTACAATTTTAATATAGTTTTTTCCTTTTTATAAATGTATATACATTTTGGCACCCTCTGTATGCCTTCTGATTTAATCAGGCTGAAATGGAATAGTATGCTCTATGACAAATACATCGGTTATAATTTACCATTGGCCAACAGTGCTTATTGTATGGAATTACATAGTATACATTGCAATATTCCATTCCAAGTCTTTTGGCTGCATCACCTGACATAAGATACTAGCTTCAGTTGTGCTGCTTGCTTCAGTAATGTACATCACGCATTCATGTGAGGCAGGAAAATGTCAAGTGAAGTTTTGAGGCTATCAGACCCATTTGCGTGGGAGCCACATACTCTGTAGTTTCCACTTTCAGTGCCAGCACCACTGTCTAAGAGGCCCATGTGACAGGTTATGGGAAAGAGAACTCAGAACCACTGCTTCAGACCTCAAAAAGATAGTCAGGAAAAATGTACATGTTTGGAATGAAATACCAAGAATCTCCTAATCAGCTGGAATCAAAATAATAATAATAACAAACAAAAAAGAAATCTTCTCTCAGCTTTCAGAAATGCTAAACCAGATGTGTTCATGCTCTCTGAGCAGAAATCACTGATCAGGGATTGTTAAGGGCATTCCTCAACACTAAATGTCTTGGTATATAATAATAATTTTGTGTTAGAAATTATTCTAGGTTGAAAGGGTTTTTGCTGGAGAAACTCCTTCCATGTCTTGGTTAAATAGATTTAAGAGGATATGGGAAATGGTGGGTTGTTTTTTAAATCAATCAAATATTATCTATCAAATTAAAGATATGTGCTAAAATAGCATTATTAATTGACTTTGGAAATAAGCAAAATGGAATAAAAAAGAAATGATTATTATATTGGTAACAGCATTGAGATTGAATATTGTTTAAAAATGGAAAGTAGATTGTGAATTTGAATTGGCTGAATAATATAAAGAGAAATGGAATATAGCAATAAATGATAAACCAACATGTGAATTAAAATTTAAAAAGGGATTGGTAAAAAACTGACTTCAGAGAAATATGGGGAGATTTTATTGAATACTAGCTGATTACCTGGCCTTGCTTGGGTTTTTTTTCTTTAAAGGACATATAGTTCTGTCGGCATGTCCTGGCTTGTAGTTCTGCTTTCTTCATCACTGCCTCTGCCATCATTGCCTGCACTGTTAAATGGAATTCTAATGGCTCAATCCATGGTACATTTATTTTAACATATACTGTAGCATTACAGAATCAGAGAAATGAAGAAGTGGAAAATAACCCAAGGTCAATCAAATCCAGCTGCCTGATAAAGTAGGGAATGCACAGCTAAAACATCCCTAACAAACAGCTATCCTATCTTGGTTTCAAAATCTTCAAGGACTGAGAGTTGAGCAGGGGGCAGTCCATTCTATTGTAACATCTCCTAGCAGCAGGAAGAGATTCTTAAATGTAAGTGTGAAGAGATTCTTAAATGTTCCTCTAACCATCCTCCCTCCCCATTTTGCCAAAGGCAGGAATGGCTCATCCATCTCCCCCCTCCTCGCCTCACTGGGGCTGTTCACTTGAAGCCTCCCCCCGCCCTCGTCCTCCAGGACCCGCGCACCGAGCCTTTCTTTCCTGCCTCCCCCCCACCTCAGCCCAGTGCCAGAGCAGGCCTGCCAACTCTTCATTCTCTCCTCAGCCATGGAGCTCACGGCCGCCCCCTCTGGCCTGGGCCGAAATGGAGGCTGTGGTGCGCATGCGCAACTGCTGGTCCTTTGCTTTTCCTCCTGTCGGTGCATCCCATGTTGTGGGGCATAAACCCCCAAATGGGTTTTGTGACCCCCACAGTGCTGATCTTGCAAACCCAAGGTATGTATGTGCCAAGTTTCAGCGACATTGGTCCAGGGCTGTGGGTTCCGTTAGAGCACATACAAACCCACACCTCTGTTTTATAGATATAGATGTATTAGGGAAGGGGAAAGGAGCAAGGCCTGGGCAGGATCTTTTATCCTTTTGGAACAAATATATAAATAAAATGTAATGAGAATAATTAAATGAAGATTTATAATGTACCACTGGTGGTGGGTGCATGTAGGATATTATATGTTTATTAAGATTTTTGTATATATATTTTTAATATTTGTATTTATATGATGTTTTTCTAGGTTCATTTTGATTTATTATTTTAAAAAATAGATTTAAGAGGAGGACCTGGACTGAGGGCATTCTTACATGAGTGTAAGTCTTATTTCTAGGATATCACATCATTCTGAACTTACCAGTAGAGTGCAGAGAGAGTCCTGTATATTACACTGTCTGGAATTCTAACGTGAGCATTAAAACGGGGTCAGGGAAGTCTTTCATAAGTTGAGTGGGTCTTGTTGTAAAGCTATTTCACTTTTTCTCTTTCTTTCCCCTACTTTTACAATTTCACTTCTAAAACTCATACTGTCCATTAGGTAAGAACACAGAACTGCTTTCAATGTGCATCTTTTCGTACACATAAAGTACTCCTATGAAAACCATACGTAGAGTACTATTAAATTATAAGACTATGCAAATTTATCCAAAATGCTATCGCTGTTCCAAAAACCCATTGGACTTTACTGTCTAGCCTATTAATATTCAATTAGATTTTCCCCATATTAAGGCTTATAACCAGCAGTGATATCCTATATATGCTTACTCAGAAGTCAGTTCCACTAAGTTTAGCCAATGTTGTTTAGTCTCAAATACAAGGTCTGCAGCCTTAGAATGCAATCTGTCATGGTATTGTCTGTACCTTGTCTTCATCCTTTTTTTCCTCCTTAGGAGAGCTTTCTTATTGGAAAGGAATAAAGTTTTAACTGACCACTATTTCTTGTACTTTCACTGCTGTGCCTCCAGAAGGCATATTAGCATATTCTAACTACTGGATATGTTTAATTACATGCAGACCTGTAATATACACAATGGCAAAATTTTCTCCTGTTTTTGCTTAACGCTTTAATGGATTCCATATTACTTGTATGGCTTTTTACTATCTTTACTGTTCAAATCAAAATTTCATTTTCACTAACTACTATACTTTAAACATACAGTAGTTCAAAATAGCTTTGCCATGTTTTGATCAATTTAATATCAAGAAATTATGGCATCTCAGTATATAATTACGGATACTGATTTTAAATCATTGTCAGTCTCAAAATATGAAACAAATCAATTAAAAATTAATTTCTTCTCTTTGTAAAGACCGGGCCTTAGCTGCTATCAATTGTAAACCCAGTAAATTCTGGAGTGAAATGTTTTTGCTTCTCAAAGAAATATTCATGGGGAAAACTGTAGCGACGATTTCAGGGATGTTAAAACTGATCAGTACACTATGGTGAACAGATAATTTTAGCTAGCAGTGTACTAAACTTTGTCTGTATGTGCAAAAGGATACCATATTGTATGTGCCAGGCTGAAGTATAAACACTGATGTGATGCCACTAGAATCTTTTTATGCAGTTATTTCAGACAATTCGTAAACTGGTTTATTTAATACAACTCAACTCCTGTTCTCTAAGCACTGTTGTAATAATCAATTAGGATCACCCGTATAGCTTCCTTTTATAAATTTGTCAACAAAGAAGAAACTTATTCTGACTGTTGTTGTTATGTGCCATACAGCTAACTCCCACTTCTGGCAATGCTAAGAATGAGAGATCTCTGAAATATCCTGACCTCGGTAACTCTGCCCAGCATTTATAAACTGAAGCTTGTGGTTCCCCTTATGGAGTCAATCCATCTAATGCAGGGGTTGCCAACCTTTTTAAGTTGGGGCCCGGGTCATGCTCCCTCAGGCAGTTGAGGAGGCCGGACTGGTGGTCCCCCCACCATTTACGGCCACCATAAACGTGTTTGTGACAGTTGTAAATAAGTTTGTGGCCAATTCCAGTGGTGGTAGTGGCTGGAGCGAGGGCAGGGTCCTGATTATTTGGTGCCACAGGCCAAATCCAGCCCATGGGCCATAGGTTGCCTACCCCTGATCTAATATTTGGTCTTCTTTTTGTGCTGCCTTGCATTGCTTTCCAACCTTATTGCCTCTCCTGCCTTTTCATGATATGCCTGAAACATGATAGTCTCAATTTCATCATTTCCCCCTCCAAAGATAGTTCAGGTTTAATTTGCTCTAGGGGTCACTTTTTGTCTTTCTGGAAGTACAGGGTATCCACAGAACTCTCCTCCAGCACCATATTTCAAATGAGGTAAATTTTTTTCCTGTCAGCTTTCTTTACTGTCCTGCTTCCACACCTGTGCATGTAATCGGGAATAGAAGAGTGTGAATGGTCTTGGTCTTGGTCTCCAATGACACATTCCTGCATTTGATTATCTTTTTAAATTCTTTCATTGCTGCCCTTCTGAGTCTCAGTTGTCTTCAAATTTCTTGGCTGAAGTCCTCTTTTGGATTAATGACCAAAACAAGGTGTTCAGAACATTTCACTATCTCAGTTACTTCATTGCCACCATTCTTTACTAATTGTTAAAATAAGTCCAGTAAAATTTTATTTAAAATTATTTGTGGCAGCAACAGATAGAGAACCAGGTGGAAATGGATATTTTAGGCCTTTCTTGGTTTTATATAGTAACTACTTGAAAATTGTTGCTGTTGGGTCACTTCCGTCTATATAATTTCCTCTTTCCCTAATTTATTTGCTTTTTTTCACCAGCAGTGGATAGGTAGCTATGCTGCTGCTGCTATGTTGGTCTTCAGGATACTTACAGACAAAGAAGCCAGCTCTTAGGACCGTGATGGTGAACCTTGGCACTCCATATGTTCTTGAATTTCATTTTCCAGAAGCCCAAGCACCCTGTGAATCCACACGAATGGGTTTACTGCGATTCATCCGGCCCACGCTGCCCTCATCGCTCCCGGAAGCGGAACTAAACCGCGCCGTATGGATTCACAGGGTGCTTGGGCTTCTGGGAATTGAATTCCAATAACATCTGGAGTGCCAAGGTTCACCATCACAGTCTTAGAATGTCTCCATTCAAACATAGGTTTTATCCTGTAATATCTTGAAGTATTGCTTTGAAAAACAGAGGTATGTCCTCTTGCCATGAGCGTCTGGTGTGATTACTCATAGCCATAAACTTACCATGCTAATCTGTTGGGCTCTGCTAACATAGTTAGTCAGGGTTCTTACCTTAAGGAAATAAGGAAATAATTAAATGGATTTTCCATTATGACCACCTGTCTCTTTGATATTTCAACTTGGCTGCATCAACATTTCAACAAAATGTATGTCCAAGGCAGAGTTTCATCTCTTTCCTCCTGAGGCTTCACCTCCAAGTTCATGTACTGACAACAACCCTTAACCCTAACCTTTGCCCCCTCCTTCAGTCCCATGTAAGATCTCCTCCCTTTGTAAGATTACAAAAATGTGGAATTTCTGTTCTGTCCTTCAAGGAAAAATTCTTGCTGTTTTTCTCTTGCCTTGACTCTTGCAGAGGTATTCTTCTCTCTGTTTCTCCTTAAACATTTCTGTGCGCTTGCTGTCTGCTTTGACATTCTGCGTATAGTTCTTGTTCTTCAGTCGCCACCAATAGCAATAACAATTACACGTATATCCCACCCCATAGCACGTAGAACACTTTCTGGGTGACTTACAGGGAATTATCATTTTCCCCCAACACATGCTGGGTACTAATTTTACCAACTATGGAAGGATGGAATCAAACTCAAATTGTGAGCTGTCTCATTGTCTCTTCCCTTTAACACCCTCTTTCCCAGGAGAGAGAAGAGATAATGAGCCAATCAGCTTCAAGTATATTTGCATACAACATAAACAGGATATTTCCGTTGTTTTGTCTTAAACACATACTTTAAAAAAAATATGAAATTGTGTTACACAAGGCTAAGAAAGTAGACAATTAACTGATATAAGTGTAAAAAACAGTTCCATGAAAAATCACCATAATATGAAATGCTGTCGCAGCAGAGAATGGGGAAATAAATTTAAAATAGAATTATTACAGTAAAGCTGGCCTGCTGCCTTGTTCCCATGAGGGGTAGCAGCAGTGCTAAGGGCAGTGTCTAGGGGGTGCTTCCTACTCCTCCAGGGGGAGCCCAATACTCCTCTCTGGCTCTGGTATGAGGAACATACCTCATAAATAAAGATATAATAATAATACAATAATATATGGGAAATTTACATGCCCTAGGAGATTATTTAAAATACATGATGTTTTCCTGGGCAAAATGGGATATTTGACAGCTATGAGTTCAGCACCTTAACCACTAAGCCACCACAGTCCCTTGGTGATGTTTATTGCAAATATTTGTAGACAGTTTGAAATCTCATAATTTTCTTCCAAGTTTATAGTTTAATTTGTAACACAAATTACCAACTACAACAGCATTGTTTTGCTTAATTTGTCCATCCATCTTTAATTCTGAAAGAATGTCACTCATGCATGTTGTTGTTGTTAATTAGACTTGTATGCCGCCCTACTCGCTGGAGTGACTCAGAGAAGCTAATATACCATGGGGCAACATATATTACAGTACAGTATTACAATATCAAATATAAATACAACAACATAATATAAATATAACAACATAAAGCAATAAAATCAATACAGTCAATAAATCTAACATAAAATGAAAATACATACAGATACATTCAAATATTTGGTAGTTTTTTGACCTCTTGCATTGAATACTGAAGTTGAATTTATAAAAATCATAGCAATATTCCTTTGCAGAAAATTCACTTTTATTTATTTTTCCTTTTAACCACGATTGACAGAACTTCCTCTTTGTGTTGCATACTTTTGGATGTGTTTTTTTTACTTCTCTGACTTCCTGCAGCTGGTTTCCAAGGAAACACCAGGATACAACTTTGGGCATCTCCAGGTTTAAAAAAGAGTCTTAGTGGGAGACTGTCATTGTGAAACAATGGGGGATTTAAGGCCCAGCAAACAGCAAGCAATATTTGAGTTCCCTTTAATAGGCCAGGGTGAGACAGGACTGGTGCTGACTTAAGTAGTCTTGTAATTGGAATAAGCAGCCTAGAGGTGAACAAATGGCAGTTCCTTAGGAGGGGAGAGTAATGTCAGGGATGGGTGCGGAGAAAAGAGATGACGACTTGCTGAAAGAAATAATATAACCTGAGGCATTAAAATTAGTGTGAGTGTGAAAGCAGATGGAAAATGAAAAAAACTGCTTCTTAGCAAGCATGCTGGTTGGGGATGACGGAAATCGTAGTATAACATAATTAGAGGGCACCCAACTGGTGAAGGTTGTGAAAACCTCAAACTTATAGTGTGGGCTTATATAGATCAGTGGTGGCAAACCTATGGCATGCATGCCAGAAGTGGCACTCAGAGCCCTCTCTGTGGCCCCCCGTACAGTCACCCCAGCACAGAGTTTGCCTTCCCCCTCTTCCCAGCAGCCCAATGGGACCGCTTACTCCCTCCCCCAGCACAAAGTTACCCTACCCCTCTTCCCAGCAGCCCAATGGGAGCACTTCCTCCCACCCCACAGCACAGAGTTCGCCCTGCCCCTCTGCCTACCCTGTTTCCCCGAATATAGGACCTCCTCCCAATAATAGGACACCCCCCTTTTTTTCCCCTGCCTTTGAAATATAAGGCCCCATCCAAAAATAAGACCTCCTTACCTCCTGGCTCTAAGGCGGCCAGCGTGGCCCATAAGAAAGCCTGCCGCATCGGAGTCTCGATTGCCTCCACGCTCACAACCAAGAGAAGTTTCCCCTGGTGAGACCGGGATTGAGACTCCAACGCGGCAGGCCTTCTTATGGGCCATGCCGGCCGCCTCACAGCTGAGGCCAGTCTCGATCGCGCTTCCCCACTCACAACCAAGGGAAGCGTCCCTTGGTTGTGAGTGGGTAAGCACGATCAAGACTGGTATTCTTCTTCATGGAAAAATAAGACATCCCCTGAAAATAAGACCTCGTGTTAATTTTGGAGTTTTAAAAAATATAAGACAGTGTCTTATATTTAGGGAAACACGGTAACAGCCCAATGGGAGCGTTTCCTTCCTCCCCTGTTGCTGTGTTGGCATTTTGCGATAAATAAGTGGGTTTTGGGTTGCAGTTTGGGCACTTGGTCTCTAAACGGTTTGCCATCACTGATATAGATGGTACCACATGTTTTCAACAGAATGTAATGTTGTTGGTATACTCATATAAATACTCCTTGGTCCAATTGGTTTGTGGCATGCTTTTGAAACTACCCTGTCCAAGACTCAGAAATTAACATTTGAGATTCTGAAAAATAGCACTATATATGCTGGATGCCTGCCCCTGCACTTCTCCTATATTCCTTTACTGTCCTCAGATGTGATGAAGGATACTATCACATCACCAGTGTTCAAATGTATTTTGTCCTTCACATCAGGCAGCAAAATATCTTAGGCCAATCTTGGCTGTGGTGCTCTATGAACCCCAACATGCTGGTCATCTGGGAAGAAGACAGACAATCAGGCACAAGCTTGATTGCTACAGTGTAAAAGATCACCCTTGCTCGATAAACAGTCATATCCACCTCTACGGTTCGGTGCTCATCTCTGTTTATACCCAAATAGCAGTGATGTACCGAAGCCGGTCCTGTCCTGTCCAACCAGACTGGTAGCAGAGCTGGCTGGTCACGGCCACCTCTCTGCCACATCACGCCCACCTCCTCCTCCACCTCCCCCCGCACTCCGGATGTGACCAGGAGCCAGGAAAAGGAGGAGGAGGAAGAGCAGCCGCCACTGGTTCTGCTGGAAGGTGGGAAGGGTGGGCTGGTGGGCTGGTGGGCTCCCCCTCCCACCGCCACCAGAAACGCTTCCCATTTGCCTCTCCCAGGGCAGAAGGCGAACGGGAAGTGCGGAGGTGAAAACGCGCCTTCGGCCCTAGCTGGGTGAGGTGAATGGGAAGCATTGCTGGTGCTGCTGGGATGGGAAGGCTGCCAGCCCACCACCCTGCCCCACCCACCTTCCAGCAGCGCCGCCGACAATGCTTCCCATGCGCCTAGCCCAGGGCCAAAGGCGCGCTTTCACCTCCGTACTTCCCGTGCGCCTTCAGCCCTGGGTGAGGTGAATGGGAAGCATTTCTGGTGGTGCTGGGAGGGGGAAGCTGCCAGCCCACCAACCCACCCTGCTCACCTCCCAGCAGTGTCACCGGTGAAAGCGCACCCGGACGGTGAAGGGCTGACCTGCCAGCAGCGCCTGGCTGCTCTGGGATTCCTCATCATCATTTCCAGGACAATGGGCAAAGCAAGAGAGCAAGGTAGGTTTCTTTTCTTTTTTCCTTTTCTCTCTGTGTGTGTGTGTGTTTGAGGCCATGCCCACAGATAGCCATGCCCACAATTAGACACACCCACAGTGTAGGTTGCATATTTTTTTTTAAAGTGCATCACTGCTAAAGAGCCAGTGCTGTCTGCATCTGCAGACATTTCTGTAGACATGTGGCAGGCATGACTAGACACCGGAGTGCACGGAACACTGTTTACCTTACCACCAAAGTGGTACCTATTTATCTACTTGCAATTTATTGCTTTCGTACTGCTAGGTTGGCAGGAACTGAGACAGAAATGGAAGCTCACTTTGTCATGCAGCATTCTATTCTCAAACTACTTACCTACTGACCTTCTAGCCATCAAGTTCAGCATCTTAGACACTAAGCTACCACTGTCCCAGAGTGTACAAAGGAGTCTTTAAAGGCTTTAAAGGTCAAAACCCGCACCCAGGTGACAAGGAAGGGAATTGCACTTACTAACCACATTTTCTAGATCTCTGAGCCATCCTTATAATGTCCTATCTAAGTATTTGCCTACCTTTCCTATCCACTTGGAATAGACTGGAGGATATCCTCTATCTTTGTTTTAACTGAGGAGCCAAGTCTTTTTCAAACTCCATATGATCACAGCCACATACTTGCTGTCTACGCCTCCAGACAACAGCAAGCAGGCTACAGCCTGCACAGCTTCTTCATTACTGTGGCCTTTAGCCATAATTACATAACATGAGAGGGTTTTTCCCTTGCCAGCAGACAGAGTGATCATGCAAGGTCTAGAGTCATAGCTCCAATCTGAATTTTGCCTCGGCCTCAGCAATAAATGAGAGGCAGCATGCCTGCCTGGTATATACTGTACATAACAACAACAAAAACTCGTTAAGATAAATGGCTTAAAATATGCCCACGAGGAAAAGGTAACAAGTCAGATCCGGTGCGCAATTTAGGGGTCCTCCTGGACTCACGGCTACTGCTCAAAGAGCACGTGGCAGCCGTGGCTAGGAGGGCCTTTGCACAGCTCCGCGTCATTTACCAATTGTGCCTGCTCCTGGACCAGGACTCCTTGCTCACGGTCACTCACGCTCTGGTCACCTCCAGATTGGATTATTGTAATGCACTCTACATGGGGCTGCCCTTGGTGACCATTCGGAGGCTTCAGCTGGTCCAGAATGCAGCTGCCCGGGTTGTGACAGGGTGTGGGCGTTATGCTCGCGCCTCACCACTTCTCCAGGAGTTGCAGTGGTTGCCAGTGTGCCTCCGGGTGCAATTCAAGGTGCTGGTTTTGACCTTTAAAGCCCTTCATGGCATTGGACCAGGCTATTTAAGTGTCTGCATTGCCACAAGGAATTCAGCCCGTCCTACTAGGGCAGACAGGAGGGGCTCACTGGTGGTCGCATCAGTGAAAGAAGTACATCTTATTGGGACCAGGAAGAGAGCCTTTTCTGTGTCTGTCACAGCCTTGTGGAACCTCTTACCACCTTAGTTGCATCTCCAGACGGAACTACTCACCTTTAGAAAGATGCTGAAGACATGGCTCTTTCAGCAGGTTTGGGGCACGCTTGACTCCACTAGTCAAGCCCGCTGGCTGATTTAGCCTATGTGAGGGGCTGCCCCCCAGCTTGGTTATTCTGTTTTAACGTGGGCAGGGTTTTATATTGTAATTTTTACTTATTGTATTTTCCCGTCTTCCCTTTCCCTTTTTGTTGTTAGCCGCCCTGAGTGGTGTACCTACCAGGAGGGCGGGATATAAATGCGCAAAATAAATAAATAAAAGTCTAGTTACAGCCAGTGATTAAATGTGTTTCTACTTTTATAAAAGCCTTAGTTCTAGTTTAGGGGTACACAGAGCCTCCATGAAGATTGCGGTATTTTTGCACCACATTCAGATGTATCCTGGTAATGGGAACCTTTTGTTGCCAGCTAATCTTTCTCACACTAGGTCAGGCGAGAGGATCTGTAGAATGAACTCACCAAAACTTGCCTTCATTTTGACAATTTCATGTACCTAGACATGAAAGAAGTTCTAGTTAAGATGCCCATCTAATTAGCCAATGATTAATTATGCTTTGATGATGCCTGTTTGCCTTTGAAATTATTAGCTTTGTCTGCATATGTTGCATTTTGAGAGCACTGAAAGTATTTGATCTCCTGAGACTTAACCCAGCACTCTAGCCATGCAATCATAATGATGATTTGGGGACAATTTACAAAATTTCTCATTCTTCCTCCATGTCTTCTTCCTTCTCTGTACTGTCTTTTCAGACTGCTAGGGATGGTCATGCTTTTTATTGCTCTCCATATAAGCAAATCTCTGACCTTTTCTGTTTTTTTTTTAAATGCAACTTGTAAAGGCAGTCAGTCTGTAACAATTGTGTTAAACCACATACCAAAAGCTCTGAAGATTTTGAGTGATGCTTTATGCCTAAAGCGACAATGTGCCAAGGGAAAGACCCACAGTTAGTGATCACAACCTACTTCCTATCTTTATCATGCTAAGAGAATGCAAATACATGTAAAGGAAGAGCTAGTATTATATTAACATAACAGCAGAACCCTGCAGGTGCTTGGATATTCAAGATGTGGAAGAATTAACAGCCAGGTTTACAGGATGTAGCTGACACGCCATAAAATCTGTGTGCAAGTGCACAAAGATTCTAAACCGATGATCACCTGTGAAATAGCACTGACTTGACACTTCCAATAAACAGTCTTCCAATAAACACCCCTGCCTGCACTCCTCCTTTCAAATGTTACATTTGAAAAGGACCCTATGAAAAGGATGGAGACTGAACGTTACAGCTTCTGGAGAGCCCCCCCCCCCCAGTTCACCTTGGCCTTACGAGGTTTTGTTTCAAATTGTTCCTCAGACTGAACAGACCTGGCCTTGTCTAAGTCCCTCTCGTCCAGCTTCAGTTTCCCCATCTGTAAAGGGAAATAATAATGACCTCCTTAGAAAAGGTTCTCAGAAAAAACAGGGCTGTAAAGCTATGTTGAACCCTGGAAATGTTAGACAGTTCTTTTCTTTTTGTTTGTTTATGCTAAATCTCAGCAAATGTAGTATTCCCACCAAACTCTGTCAGCATATTTTCCACCACCTTATTTTACAGATTCTCTAGAGCCGTGATGGCAAACTTTGGCTATACTTCCCCTATATATATTCTGGCCTGACTAGTTAATTTTTCCATTGGAATAAACTAAGAGTTTGAAAATATTAATTAGTTAGGGGTATTGTTGGTTTTTTTCTAGGCCGAATAAAGTTAACTTTTGGACTTGTCTTGCCAGCCCTATACCTGTACTGTATTAAAAACAGATGTGCCATTTCTTTTATTATTATTTTCAAAACATCAATTATTTATTTCATTTTAATCTATCCAGTCTTCCATGAGGTCAAATGGCTTCCCCTTTCCTTCTGTTACCTTCACAACAACCTTGTGAGTTTGTTTAGGCTGACAGATGCTAAATACAATACAATACAATTTTAATTTGTACCCCACCATTCTCGGCCAAAGCTGACTCAAGGCGGCAACAACATATCAAAATCCAAACAATACAATAAACAACATGATAATACAGTAATACAAGGTAGATCAATACAAAAAAATCTGTACAATAATAACATAACATAATATATCAACAATATAAAAATATCAGTAAAGAATTACAGTTAAAATGCAATATCATAAAACTGACCTAAAGTCATTCACTACAGCCCTGACATCCCCCGTTTCACTAGGTTGATTCCAAAACTCTACTCCTAGCAAAACACATTTTTACTATCTTTTTAAAAATATATGAATGAGTATAACAATCCTGCTCTAATCTGAGATGAAAGCATCTCTTTCAAAATACTGTATCTTGAATTGAAACTGTCTATCTATCTATCTATCTATCTATCCACACATACACTTTCAGCTCAGTATGACATACTATATTGTTTCCTTGTAGTTGTGAAAGCAGTGAGAGGGGACAAAGAAAACCTATGCTTTTTCTTTCTCCTCCTGCCTATTTGTTTAATGCTTTGGTTTGAAAACATGCAGATGTTCTTACACTTTTTCCAGTGATGCTGTCCCCAGTTCCAGTCTGCAGTCGAAACTAAATGCAATGCAAATGGAAGACAAACACGAGGGAACTAAATACAGTCCAAAAGAGGGATAAGGCAGGTTGAAAGAGACAACCATTTCAACTGCTGCATAAGCACACAATCAGAGGAGAGCACACAGGTACAGCATGACTCTCCAGATGTTGTTGGACTACAACTCCCAGGACAACTAGCCAAGAGGTGAGAAATGATGGGACTTTTAGTCCTGTAAAAACAGAGGCCCCCCAACATTCATTCATTCCATTTCTATACTACCATTTGGGTGGTATCACACTCTGCGCGGTGTACAAGCAAATATCAACTAACATGACAGAACATACAACAGATCAAAAAAGACAAGCAACAAATATGTCTCAAAATAAAATAAAATAAAAGGCATCTGAGGACATAGGGGATCAACCTGACTAATTTATAGCTAAAAGGACAATACCCTGAAAGGCCTCCTTGAACAAGAGAGTTTTTAATTGCTTTTTAAAGATAGCCAGTGATGGGGCCTGGCACAGCTCCACTGGTAGAATGTTGTACAGTGTTGGTGCCACCACTGAGAAGGCTCTATTTCTAGTTATAGACTTTTGAGCCATCCTTGGGGCAAGCACCTTGCACTGCGTAGACTGTGATGAACGGGTGATGCGGAGAGTTGTTCTGAGGGAGAGACGCTCCGACATTTCCCAGCACAGATGTAAAGCTCATGCATATTGTCTTTGATACCAATGTAAAGCTCATGCATATTGTCTTTGATTCAGTGCCATGTGTTTAGATATAGAGCTGATGTAGCCACCTGAAAAAAGGAGATACCTGTAGTACAATTGCTTGTGTGTTAGAAGTTAGGGACTGGAAATAATTAAGTACAACAAAGGGTTGAATTTATCATTGGAACCAAAGATAATCCTGCTGAGTGAATATTTGGAAAAGCATATTTTCCTATTAGCCAATAATTTGCTATTAGTACTTAGAACGACAATTCCTCCATACAGTATGGCAATACATCATTCCTTATTAAATTAAATAGTGGCTTTTAACAAAATGAGAAAGCTTGTCATCTTTTGGATTGCAGCCCCGCATATCTCCTACCTGGCAAGCCAATGGCTGGCTGGAGGATTCTGGGAATTATACACAAAGAGGTAGCTTTCCAAGCCATAGTAATGGCCAAAGTGACGAGTTAGAGCAGCTGCCCCAATGTTTGAGGTTCTATCCTCATTGAGCCTTGCTACTATGACCAGGTCAAAGAGGTCACTCACTTATACCGTAGCTTGAGAACACATAACAACAAGGCCCATGGCCAGTGATTCAGAATGATGGATGCGCTCTTTCATACCGTTGGCAAGGACCCAGTAGAGGTGGGATAAAGAGAACTGAGGACAATTACCAAATTAAACAGGTTATGATCCTGAGGTGATCAAACCATAAGTCATAGCAAACCCCATCGCCTCCTTCCCGGGGTGTCATTTAGAAAGCCACAGGCTTTTTGAACATTCTGGTTTTAAATCATGCTTCAATTTCCCCCCCAGTCTCATGAGATCGAAATAGTCCAGACCTGACCATTTGGTCAAAATATGAGACCAAAACACTCAAAGTTTAATTGTTGATCTTCTGAGGGGGGTGGAGGATTTAGCATAGAAAAAGAGTTCATTGCCTCTTTAACTGCTACGGGCATGGATTTTTATTTTATTTCAATTCCTAGATGTATAATATACCACCTAGATGTAATAAATATGAAACTAAGTACATATGAATGGGATAATTAAGGTTTCTAGGGGGAAATGCTGTGGTTTAAGCTAAACAATATTACATATTTTTCCAGGTGCTCGTATATACAGTTAATGCATGATTTTAAGGAATACATATAGTCCCTAAGAGGCTACTATTTTTGTTAACAAGTTGCAATGTTGAGAGGTAATCGTAAAATATACAAGACTTCTCTCTTTCTCTCTGCCTGGTTTTAACACAGACCAGGGATGTGGAACACTGGATTGTGACTTTTGGCATTCTCCATCACTGGCTGTGCTGGCTAAGGCTGATGGGAATTGTAATCCAACAATATCTGGAGACCTAGGAGTTGCCTACCTAATTTAAAATTACAACAATGCATCTTCAGTCCAACTACTTCTCTTTCTTAAAGAATTTATGAACTAGGTATGAACCTTGTTGGGGCGCAGGGGCTTGATGGTCTAACTAGGCAGTGTTGCCCATCACTAGTTAATGATGTTAGGCCAGGATTAAAATTCACCAAAGTGTCCTCTATCAGATCCCTTGGGCAAGGTGAAAGTGGGGGACGGGACGGGACAATGACAATGACAACGACAACAACAAAAACGATGACATGTTATGGTCTGCCTAGCCAACGGATGTTGTGATATCTGAGTGATTAAAAATCTGCATGGAGGTAGATTTCTTAGATCAATTTGCATATGCAGAATGTCATTGTGGAGATGTCTACCGGTGCGCAGACTCCTCACTGTTTAATGACTCCAAGGTATCCAAGACAAGGTAAGAAAACAAGGCAAGTGAGAATCAGACCAAAATGTGATTGCACTGTGAGAATATATCATGCCTGAAATGTAGACAAAGTTCTGGAAAACATTCTAAATTAAGTTTATATTCTGTCTAGCACCCATTGTGGTATAGAGCATAGAGTGAAGGACTACAGCTCAGGATGCCTAGGATTTGGATCTCTGGAAAGGTAAAGGTTGCCCTTGCTCGAAAGCCAGTCATATCTGACCCTAGGGTTCAGTGCTCATCTCTGTTTATAGCCAAAGAGCCAGTACTGGCTGTGTCTGCAGATGTTTCCATGGACATGTGGCAGGCATGAGTAGACACCAGAGTGCACAGAATGCTGTTTACCTTCCCACCGAAGTGGTACCTATTTATCTACCTGCAATTTCTTGCTTTCAAATTGCTAGGTTGGCAGGAGCTGGGGTAGAGACAGGAGCTCATTCCATCATGCAGTACTTGAGTCTCGAACTGCTGACTTGCCATCCTTCCAGTTGTCAAGCTCAGCGACTTAACCATTTGAGCCACCGCAATCCTGATCTCTGTAAAACAACTCCTTAAATATCTCACTTAAGCTGAAAGCCGTAATAGGGTTGCTATAAGTTGGTTCCAACTTGGTGGCAGGTAACTAAACACTTTCTAACAGCTGATACCTGTCTGCTATGTTACATCAAAAGACACTGCCTGTAATTTCTACACTGTATTCAATGTACTCAGTTTGAATTATGGCTCTTAAATGCATCCTTTTAGGGAAAGAGATTCCCTGGAGTTTAGTGCAGAACTGGGAAAAATTACATTTTTGGATTACAAGTTTCAGAATGATGGCAGCCTGCACATCCAGCAACTATGTTTGCTGTGTTATTCTGGGAGGTGTGGTACCAGAAAGCAATGCTTCTCATTTCTGTTCAGTGGCATAACATTCCCAGGCCAGTTCTTAGCATCACATTGCAAACATTTGCAGTTCTACTGTTGATGACTGAAATGGCACCATTAATTTGCAAAGTGTGGTCGCATCGTTGGTTTCACTTGATGTGTAATTTGATTTTAACACTTTGCTCCGCAGTGCACTGGAATCCCAGGTTTGGGGAATGGCATCAATTTGACCCAAGTTAATTGCAGGACAGATGGGAGGAATATTGGCAGAGTTGCTGAAAATCACATGCTCTAAAACATCCCTTGAGGGATGTGTGGGAAGGGGTGTTCTACATTGCCAGTGCCCTTTCTTTCCTTCTTGTATTTTCATGTTCTTAGCAAAGGAAAGCTTTAGGGGTCAGTGAACTTGGCTCTTGGCAGATATGCCAGGGAACTGTATGAATTGGTATATGAACTGGATTCCCTGGCAAACTTTCTGTAGAAAGTTTGGAGGAGGAGATTTAATCCCCTCCCAGCCAGATTTATTTGTTTCATTACATTTCCATCTTATCTGCTGAGAGAGCTTGATTGTCTGTAGTACATTTCATGATCAAGTGGGGATCTGAATCCAGGTTTCTGTACTCCAACACTGTAGTAAAAGTAAACGTCTCCCTTGCTCGAAAGCCAACCATATCCATATCCACTTAGCCAAAGAGCAAGTACTGTCTGTGTCTGCTAATGCTTAACAACTACATTGTTTGGGTTTGGGTTAAATTCCAATAGCAATAGCAATTACATTTATATACCACCCCATCAGTAGGTTCGCACCAGTTTGCCAGAACCAGTAGCAGAAATTCTGGCTGGCCCCACCCATCCAAGTTTTGAAATAAAGTAGTCCTAATTCGGGTGCAACACAGGGCTTTCCCCCTGGCCACACCCACCATACCATGCTCACAGTGTGGTAGTAAACACTTTTGGAACCCACCACAGCGTCCCATAGTGCTTAGTGCACTCTCTGATCAGTTTATAAGGAATTTGCATTTTGCTCCCAACATGCTAGGTACTCATTTTACTGACCTCGGAAAGATGGAAGGCTGAGTCAACCTGGAATCCCCGTTAGAATCAACCTCACAACATTTTGGCTGTAGTACAGTAGTTTAACCACTATGCCACCAGGGCTCTTCCATCCGTAATCTTTGTAGGTTCCAGTTTGGTGTCAAAGAACTTGAGAAAGGGCCTCCTCAACAACCACCACAAAACCTGGGAATCTCCTCCACTTGTGACTGTCTAGGCTGGCACCCATAGGACAAGGCAAACTCTTCTGCCACCGGAGGTGGAAAAAAAAGGGCTGTTACGGAGCACTCACCTGGAAAAGGAAGCGGATGGCAAGGATAGCTCCACTAACAGCCAAGGTAGCAGCAATGGTGGCTCCAGGATCCAATGGTTTAGTATAACCAAGGTGTATAGAGTCGAAAGTTGGGAAATATTCTGAATAACAGGCACTCTGATGTCACACACACAGAGATACTTCTTTCCCTCTTGAGCAATCCTTATACATGCTGGAAAGTAATATCTTTATATTTCCAGGAACAGGAAAAGGTTGCAAGTTATTATGCAAAATATCTGAATGGGAAATTAAGAGCTATTACCTACGCAAAATACCTGCTCCTCATTTTACTGATATTGACCATTCCAGCTGCCTTCATTTATGGGATTCGCCTTTGAGGGGCTGGCTGGTTTAAAAAGAGTGTGACAATGAGTGCCTGCATTTCCAAGCTTACTGCAGAGATGCTGAAAGATAGGCAGAGCAGCTGTTTCCCCAGGTGTTGTTGCTGAACCAACACAACACCTTTGTAATTCAGTTTCTTTTGGATGGGGTGTTTCAAACTTTCCCAGCCTTGAGGTGACATGTGTTATTCCTCCCATCATACCTAAACTCTAAGTTCCTCCTCTGAGCCAAGTAAATAGCCAAAAAGCAGCAGCAATGGAAAGTTGTTACAGAGCAGTAAGTGGCATTATGTGCTACAGTTGGCATGCAGCAGGTACTTCCATCATCATCTCTGAAGCCACTGCCACCTTACCTGCCTCCTCTCCTTTCCCTCCTCCTAGCCAAAAAAGCAGTCCTCTTATTCCTTTGTGAGCAACCAGGCAGTAGGAGGTGGTGGTAGGCTTGTTGCCATCTCAGCACTCTTGCTGCCTGAGGCCACTGTCTCCCTGGGATCTACCATAGGGTCAGCCCTGTTGCTCTGAGCCCTGGTGGCACACTGGTTAAACTGTTGTATGCATCCAGAAGGTTGTGAGTTCGGTCCTGATGGGGGGGGGGGTCAAGGTTAGCTCATCCTTCCATCTTTCCAAGGTCATTGAAATAAGTCCCCAGCATTTTGTCCCAACAGCTTCAAAGGAGTGGCCATTTTGTTTCTTGAATGCCCTTGGAGGGGTGGGGGGGGACATGAAATAGCACCTTGGGCCAGATCTGGCTTGGGGGCCTTAGGTTGGGAACCCCTGGAGTAGACCATACTTCCAGTGACTCAATGCTGGGTTACAGGATGCCTAAAACCAACCACAATACCAAAAGTGCATTACTTAGCTGGCATCCCTCCACCAAAATTTTGCTGAGAAAGTGCTGTTCAGAAAGAGTGGGTTTCCTGATAACTTCTGCACCCCAAACAACCAGCCCACACACACTGCCCTAGAACTTTGGAAGGCAAGCAAGGAGCTACCAGATAACTGGACAGAACCACACGCTTCTGTACCGCCTGGCCAAGAACAACCATGGCCTGTGTGGAAAGCTTTAAATAGACTATGTGGCGGGGTAGGAAGATCAAAGGCTAATCTGAGAAAGTGGGGTTTCCCTGAAATGGTAGCCTGTGTGAATATGGAGAAGAAAAAACTATTGCCCATATGATACAATGCTCACAATGCCCCTCAATGTGCACGGGTGGACCTTATGTTAGCAAGAGGAAATGCTGTTGATGTGGCCTGATATTGGGCGGATGTCATCTAATTCCTTTTTGTTTTAGATATGTTAATTTTAGCTTTGTATTTGAGTAAGAAGAAGAAGATGATGATTAAGATGATGATGATGAAGAAGAAGAAGAAGATGATGATGATAATATGTGCCCACTTCTCTGGAGGAAGCCATGACAAATGAAGTAGCTTGAAACAATTTTTTTGCATGGATGTATACAGTTCCCATCATCCCTAGCTCAGGACCAGAAAGTGACTAGGGATGCAAGGGATCATTAGGAAGGGTATAGAAAATAAGTCAGCAAGTGTCATTTTGCCTCTTTATAAATCTATGGTGAGGCCCCATCTGGAACACTGTGTACAGTTCTGGTCGCCATACCTCCAGAAGGATATTATGGAGTTGGAGAAAGTGCAGAGGAGGGCAACCAGAATGATTAGGGGACTGGAACACCTTCCTTACCATCTGAGGCTGCAACGGTTGGGCCTTTTCACTCTTGAACGACGGCGTCTAAGAGGTGACCTGATTGAAGTTTATAAAATCATGCACGGTGTGGACAAAGTAGATAAGGAAAAACTGTTTTCCCTATCGCACAACACTAGACCTAGGGGGCACTCCATGACACTTTTGGGTACTAGTTCTCAAACAAATAAGAGAAAGTACTTTTTCACCCAGAGGATTACTGGTCTATGGAACTCCCTGCCAGAAGAAGTGGTGACAGCTGTCAGTCTTGACAGCTTCAAGAAAGGATTAGACAAGTTCATGGAGGACAAGGGTATCAATGGCTATAATTATGGATGCCTAAGAACCTCAGGGTTGGAGAGATAGGCAGGATATCTCTCAATGCCATTTCCAGGGAATCCTAAGCAGGTGAAGGCATCTGCTTGGGAATAATACCCTGAAGCAAATGGTGAGCCACTGTGTGTGACAGAATGCTCGACTGGATGGGCTGTGGCCTGTTCCAGCAAGGCTGTTCTTATGTTCTTATGACTCGCGGAAGTGGATTAGTGGTACGGGTGTCATGCTGTGATGTGGAAGGCAGATGAAAGGCCACTGCATTATATTCTCAGGGCAGTCTTCATGGCTGATCGCAGTGGTGGGCATCAGCAGGTTTGCCCCAGTTCGCCAGAACCGGTAGCAGACATTTCGGCTTGCCCCCACCCATCCACATTTAGAAATAAAGGCTTCCCTCCTGGCCATGCCCACCACACCACACCCACAGTGTGGTAGTAAACTTTTTTGGAGCCCACCATTAGCTGATCGCCTCAATGATCACCAATCTTCGGATTCAGATAAGGCAGAAGAAGATTGCTGTGGCTGCAGAATGGCATGCCACAATGATTCTGAGGCCAATAAAGTGGCCCTTCTTGCATTCCAAATGAAAAATAAGCAGAAGACGGAGCGCAACTGAGATGTTACCATGCAGACTGGAGCAGGAATGTATATACTCTGTGTGTGTGTGTGTGTGTGTGTGTGTGTGTGTGTGTGTGTGTGTGTGTGTGTGTGTGTGTGTGTGAGTGTGAGTGTGTAAGATAAGTTGTGAGCTGATTGGTCGGTGGAAAGGCTCTCCCGCCTGCTTTGGCTCCCGCCGGGGCCGCCCCTTGGAGACTGCCTTGGCAGAGAGAACCTGCAGTGACCGCGTGCGGCCGCGAGGGGGCCGGACCTCTCCCTCTCTCTCCCCTCGGTGGTGGCCAGTGGGTCTCGCTCCTTGCCTGCCTGCCTGCCTGCCTGCCTGCCGCTCCTGGCTGAAGAGTGAGGCGCGTTCCTTTCTCCGGGTTTTCAAGGCACCCTGAAAAACCACACAGACAAGCCCACCTCGCCGTCTCGCGTTGAAAGCTGCTGCTGCGACGGGGAAAGCCGAGGGACCCGGGAGAGAAGAGGAAGAAGCGGCAGCAGGAGGAGGAGGAAGGGGGGGGGGGGAGAGAAACCCCGGGGGGGGGGGGGAAGCGGACGAGTGGGTGCAAGGTGGGTCTGATCTGAAAAAGAGAGAGAGGGAGAGAGAAAGGGAAGAGCAACTGATAGGCGGCGTCGGCGGCAAGCGGCAGCTTGGCGAGGGCGAGGGAGACCATGGGGAACCGAACTCGCCTGCCGATGCCGGCGGTGTAGCAAGCGAGACGAGGCTTGGTGGTCGACGGCGCTGGAAAAGAGGACCCGGGGGTTCCCACGTCCCCCCCCCCGCTAGTGGCTGCAAAGAGGAGGAGGAGGAAGAAGAAGGGGTGGTAGGTGGTGGGTGGTGGTGAGCTGCTGCTTTAGGGGCTGCAGGATCGCCGAGCCAGAGCCCAGCGGCGCACACCCCCCTCTCGCTGGCCGGGGAAGCCTCCTTCGCCTCCTCCTGCTGAACATGCCCTTCGCCAAGCGGATCGTGGAGCCGCAGTGGCTGTGCCGGCGGCAGCCCGTGCCTTCGGTGCTGGACGACGAGAGCCCCGGCGGAGGAGGCTGCGAGGCGCTTCCTCCTCCTCCTCCTCCTCTGCCGGGGGAAGAGTTGCCCGGCGGGGAAAAGGTGGCGGCGGCGGCGGGAGCCGCGGCGGACGAGGAGCCGGCCATCATCGGGGGACCGGCGAAAGACCCGGACCAGGCGGCGTCGAGGATGCTGCTAGACCTGTGCTCGGTCAGCAACGTGGCGCTCTCGCGGATCCTCCGGCAGCTCTCGGACGTGGCCCGGCACGCCTGCAGCCTCTTCCAGGACCTGGAGGGCGAGGTGCAGCTCACCCACCGCCGCCTGCGGGCGCTGCACGGGCGCATCGGCGGCGTCCAGGAGGTGATGCGCGGGCGGGATCCCAAGCAGGAGCCAGTGCGTAAGTGGCAGCCGCTTCTCTCTCTCTGCCCGCCGCCCCCCCCCCCAGTTCCTCCTCCGCCTTCCCGGGGGGGGGGGCGGCGGCAAAGGAAGGGCCACCAGGGGGCGCCCTGGAGGGGCGGGGCATATCTTGTTGGGGGGGGGGGTTGGGGTGTGTGAAAGAGAGAATGGATCAGATCGGTTCCTCGGGGAGGCGTGGTCCTCAACACTGATCCCCCCCCTTTTCTCGTTATAATCCCGTCTGTATTGCTGCTGCTTCGCGAATATTGCCTTCTTCTTTCGTGTCCTGATCGAACCCCCTCCTCGCATGCCAAAAACGAAGCCACTTTCTTGGCTTCGTGGCTGATGATCCTCATGGCGATCCTCAGCCACGGAGATCGTCCTGGTGGGGACAACAGAATGCAGTGGCCTTTCCTCTGTCTTCCACATCGCAGCATCACACCCATACCACTGATCCACTGGCTGGTCCTGAGCCCTTTCTGGGTCCTGGTCTTCCACCCCAGGCCAGGATGGATGAAGCTTGCTGCCCTCCATCGAGATGGTGTCAAGTGGGACTTAATCCACTTGGGGACCATCAGCCTACCCAAAGCTGTTAGTCCTCAGGGTGGTCAGGTTCGTGAACCACCGCCTGACAATCGGTGTTGAGTCGTTGGCAGTAGTACCACAGCAGGATAACCTAGTCAGGCTATAGCCTCGATTGCTAGTGAGCAAGAAGAAGTTTATTTCCCCCCCCCTCATCCCCCCAGAGAGAAAGAGTGAGGTGGATGGAGGGTGTGTGTGTGTCAATTTGGGAGGGAGGGGCCTCCCAGAGAAGTGTGCAAAGTTGGTGGGGTGTGTGTGTGTGTGTGTGTGTGTGTGTGTGTGTGTTTGTTTGTTTGGGGGAGGTTTGTTTCCCTTTGGGCAGTTTCTGCCCCAAGGGGTTTGTTTTGGTTTGGAAAGCATCGCCGGGAGGACGCTGTGGGTGGGATGATGGAGAGGAGGGGCAGTTCGCTCCCCCCAGGGCCCCCCTTCATCTTCCTCTGAGAAGAAGGAGGGGCTGCATTTAAAGCTGGGATGATGGAGATGCTGATGGTGATGGTGCTAGCAGCTAAAGGGATACTATGGGACCATCATGCTAAGAAAGGGTGTAAGGGGGGGGGGGGCTGGCTTTCACGCCTGTCCATCCTCTGTGTGACCCACTTTTCTAGCTGATGCTGGGAAGCCTATGGGGATGGGTGGGTGGGTAGGTGGCTGTTTCTGCGCTTCCACAAATGGGTGTTTCTCTTCTCTCTCTCTCCCCCCCCCCCATCCCTGCTGTGCGCTCACTGGTTCTGGTCGCCCGTGGTGCCGCGTGGCCAGCGCGGGCGTCGATTGGTTGTCCGCTTTCACCTGAACCACTGTCTCTGTGTAGGTTTTGTGGGGAGGGGGCGGGAGGGGGAAGAAAGCTTTCAGGAGGAGTTTCCTTAGGCAGATCTTGGATTCTTCTCTCTCTCTCTCTTTCTCTCTCTGTCTAGCACAATCTTCCCTTCCATCAGGGGTAGTTGGTTCTTCTGTGCTGTCTTGACCTTTTAACCCCTTCCCTCTCCTTACTTTAAGTAGACCTTGATCTGTCACTGCCCTGTGACCTTAGAGATTGTGGCTCCCTAATACAAATGATTTTTTAATTTTTGTTTGTTTGAATGGGGCGATGCACCCTTTCCCTCTTTCATAGATATGCTCACTCCTTCTCCCCCAGGAGAGAAAGCCAAGTGCCTAAGTCAGAGATTCTCAACCTGCGGCCTGCAGGCCGTATGCCGCCCGTGGCGCCATTGCTAGCCAGAATTCTATGGACCAGTGTAAGTGCAACATTGTAAACTGGTGCCAGTGGGTGCTAGTTTAAGGGTTTCTGCTTGTATTCTTTGATGCGTGCCAGCTGTGTGTCTTGACAGGTGATGAATACAAGCCGGGTAAAGCTCTCCCTTGCTCGAAAGCCAGTTGTATCCGACTAGTGGGCAGTGCTCATCTCCGTTTACAACCAGTCAGCGCTGTCTGCATCTGCAGATGTTTCCCTGGTCATGTGGCAGGCATGACTAGACATTGGAGGACATGGAATGCTGTTACCTTTCCTGCAGAAGCAGAACCTATTTATCTACATGCAATGTCTTGTTTTTGAACAGCAATTTGCCAGGGTGATTTTTTGTTTGTTTGTTGGTCTCATTTATAGGCTGCCTTTTTCTTGATGGGGGATGGGGGGCGGGCTCAAAGTGGCTCACAGTGTTAAAAATAAAATTATAAGCAAACTAGCTAATGCATTAACACAATTGCATCATAATAGTGACTAAAATGCATTGAATAGTTTAAAACAATTATTTTTGTTTTTTTAAAAACTTGCTCGGCTAAAAACCAAGATTCAGAGACTCAGCTACAGCTGTTAAAAGCCTGCCTGGAGAGAGGTGGGTCTTCCACCATCATCAGAAGATTTACACTATTATACCTACAGTGGTGTGCATAAGTAATAGGATTCTGGCCTACATGCCATTTTTTGGTTCTATTTCTTCAAATCCATGGCAAGGTTTTTAACTTTTAAAGAGCCCAATTCCTCTCCCCCCCCACCACCACTCTGTGTGTACAATAATTGATGCCACAATAAACATCTTGAAACCTACTTCTGAACTATGGGAAGAAGAACTCCTAATAGAGAGGTACAGGAAATGGTCAGGGTAAACTTTGGTTTAAAGGGGTAGCTTTGGAACCTCCTCACAAAGAGCCAGAGACAGTCTGTGGCTATGAGGTGGAAAAGCAACCCCCTTAACCTATTCACAGACCTGAGTTGATTAGCTGGCTTGATCTGAGGAAGCACAGCTTCTTTTGTGAAGAGATTAGCACAGTATAGTGCCACATTAATGTAAGGTAGGTGAACATGGTGTAGACAGCCTTCTCTTCTTCTTCTTCCATGTCTAGATCAGACATGAAACTGCCAAAATGAAGCAACCTTTTGGTAAGTTCATTCTGCAGTTCCTTTCGCCTGACCTAGCATGAGAAAAGTTAGCCCGCACAAGAAAGTTGCCATTGCCTGAGATATATCTGGTTGTGGTTCAAGAACATCACAATCTTTGAGGAGGCTCTTTCTGTGTACCCCAGTGTCTTGAGATAAATGCTGAAGCAGTATAAGAAATAGTAATAAGCCTTATCTGCAACAGAGATGAACAAGCCTCCAGAGGTTATTGGTTTGCAGCTTCCATCAGCCCTTGTCAGAACTATCCGTTGCAATAAAAGCTGGAATTTACAGCTCATCTTTATCACGAGGTCCAGACTCCCCCCCCCCTCCGCATCCTCCACCTAGCCATTAATGTGCTGACTAGGAATGATGGAACTGTAACTCAGCATATACATCCATGCAAAAAATTGATTTCATTTGTCATGGCTTCCTCCAAAGAAGTGGGCACATATCATCATCATCATCATCATCTTCTCCTCCTCCTCCTCCTTCTTCTGTTCTTTCAAAACATAAAATAAACAGTGTTCTCTTGACATTTAATATCAAATGTGTCAATCCATTAAAATTATTTATAGAAGAGTTGAAGTCCATAATAAAAAAAAATCATGTTAAATCTACTAAAGTTAACATACTTGGCAGAAATGAGTGTTTGCATACTCCATTCAACCTTGGGGAACCCTGTGTTTTGGAAATGAAGAAAATAGTCTTCTTTGTCTCATAGTAATGTGGATAGCAGTGGTGGGCTCCAGCAGGTTCGGAAAGGTTTCGGAAAACCGGTAGTAAAACTGTCTGGCCCCGCCTACTACCCTGCCCTGCCCCGCCCACCTCCTCCTCCTCCTCTCACCCCACTCCAGACATGACTCCAACATCCTTGCTGCTGGGTCCAGGCGCCTGGAGTGGGGTGAAGCAGAGCCAGCAGTTACTCTTGAAAGGAAAATTAGAGCATCGAAGTCTAATTGCTAACTAATGGTCTGAGGAAGTGGACTCGATCCACAAAAGCTCACATTAAAATACAGCAGTTTAACCACGCCCACCCAGTCACCTGGCCATGCCCACAGAGTTGGCCACACCCACCGCATAGTAGTAAATTTTTTTGAACCCCACCACTGGTTGATAGCCAAAATGGAAGGCTTTCCAGTGCCTGACGTAGATAATGAGAAAATGGAAAGGTCATGGATGGCAACCCAGGGGTTGGTTTGATGTATGCTGAAGCTTTCCAAGTCAAGATATCCTGTAAGAACAATTGTCTTGAAATCTGTTTCTTCAAAGCGTACATACTTCAGTACATTCTGAGACCTCGTGGTTGGAAGATGTGAAAGCAAACATGACTCATCAGTCACCCAACTGCCGTTGGGAGGGATAAAGTCCTCTTCTTTTCCCTTTAAGTTCACCTATATTTCATACTTTAGACTTGTGTGCAGTGGTGGGCATCAGCAACTTCACACCAGTTCACCAGAACTGGTAGCAGAAATTCTGGCTGGCCCCACCCATCCAAGTTTTGAAATAAAGTAGTCCTAATTTGAGTGCAACACATGTCTTTTCCCCTGGCCACGCATACCATACCATGCCCACAGTGTGGTAGTAAAAAAAATTTTTTTTAGAGACCACCACTGCTTGTGTGTCATTCCAAACTGTCATAAACACATTTCTCCCTTAGTGCTTTGTTCTCTTGCTTGCTTTTTCTAAGACACTGAATAATGACATTTTTAATCGGCAAATTAAGCACATGTAGGGATTAAATTTTGCTTAAAAGTGTGTTATTTATTAAACCATTAGATTGTCTTGCTTTTGTGAAGAAAATTGGTACTGTGCTACCCCTAATTACAACACAATTGAGGAGGCATACAGATCTGAGCAGTGCTATATCCTATTTTCATCCTGAGTGTTTTATTGGCAAAACTTAGAAACAATTAACTGCACCATGCAAAAAAGAAATAACATTGCTGTACAAATCTGCCCATGATGAAGAATGGATCTGACTTCATCTTCCTCGCTTTCCCCACCTATGCTTAACCCATCCATGCCAATTACGTTTTCCCAGGATTCAATAGCATGGTGTGTGGTTTGCATTGCTTCTTAACTTGAGATTCTTGTTCTTGGTATGACCCGGGGGTTACTGTATCTTGCTTCTCCTTGTCCAATTAAAATAGATCTACAGTAGATTTGAACCAGGCTAGTGCTGGGGATTTTTTTGTCATACATGTAGACAGTGCAACAGTTCACGGATTTGAGAATGTTTCCTTTGCAAAATCACTAGGAAAAATAATTGGAAAGCTGATACCTTTCTGTTTGAATGGAAAGGTGAGAGGATGTGATTAGAAATAGCTTTGTCAAGTCACAGGAGAAGACGTTGAAGAGTCATCTGTCCACAGTGCACAAGTACAGTAATCTTAACCTATAAATCCAAGGGTTAACCGTTGGAACTGGCTATAGGTTGCTATGCCTCGCCCTACTTGCCTGCACTCACCCTTCGTGCACACGGCCGATCTGGGTACGCAGGTCAACGAAGGATTGAGAAAACCGGCAGTGGGGCAACAGCCCCACAAACGCGAAGAAAGGGAAACAACTTCACTTCCCAACATTCCTTGCGCCGCGCCGCGCCAGAGCCAATCAGGCTGAGAGGCTCTCGCACGGCGCAGCGTTCGGAAACGTGCCGCAGCCAATCAAAAGAAAAGCATTTTAAAAAAACGCAGCACAAACACAAAGCACCAACCCATAACTACAAGCCCCAGCGTCCTGTGCGCCATGAGCGCGCAGAACGCTGAGGAAACCGGCGCCCGAAAAATTAAAAAGAAAAACAACTCACCGCCTAACAGCCAAGCAAACACCAGCCGGCTTTCTTTCCCTCACCAACAGCGCCTGAAGGTCCCGACTGGAGTTTCCCCTTTAATATCAGTGGGTGGGGGTTGCGATCCCCCTCTCCGCTGGCTACCCTAGGGTTGGGAGGTTTGTGGGAACAAAAGGGGTATGTTTCCCAAACCCTTCTGGACTCAGGACACCAGGGAGAGGGGATCGATTCCCACCCCCCTCCTTAAAACAACTCCGTCTTTTCTTCTCTTTAAAAACGGAGTTGTTTTAAGGAGGGGGGAGGGAATCGATTCACTCTGCCTGGTCTACTGGGTCCAGAAGAGTTGGGGGGACATACCTCTTTTGTCCCCACAAACCTCCCAACCCCAGGGGAGCCAGCGGAGAGGGGGGTCGCAACCTCCCACCCACTGATATTAAAGGGGAAACCCCGATCTACTTTCACGACTCCACACAAACAAAGCACCATAACACAATAAAGCCCCCCTCCCTACCACCTAGCCCACCCTTCCTAACCCGCAATGACCATGCCCCCCTCCCCACCACCTAGCCCACCCTTCCTAACCCCCAACGACCATGCCCCCCTCCCCACCACCTAGCCCACCCTTCCTAACCCCAACGACCATGCCCCCCTCCCCACCACCTAGCCCACCCTTCCTAACCCCCAACAACCATGCCCCCCTCCCCACCACCTAGTCCACCCTTCCTAACCCCCAATGACCACGTACCTTCCCCACCACCAAATAAATAATTTTTTTAAAAATTACTAAAAACACTCAAACACATCTAAAAATACACAAAAACACCAAAAACAATACGAAGTAAACAAAGACACAATCAAAAACAAAACAAACAGACAAGAAATACAAATTCCACCCCCCCTCCCCCCCGCCCACACACACACACAAAAGAAAGAAAACAAGCAAACTTACCAAAAGAGGTGCTACCTCCACCAGGACTGGAAAAGAAATGAATAAAGAAAGACCCTACTTACCAGAAGAAGCTCCACCCAGAGGCCAGGAGAGAAAAAAAAGTCAAAATACAATAACCCCTACCAGCACCACCTGCTGGCCACAATAGTAAAAACAATTCAAAAACACACAACAGCCCCAAACAAAACACAAATTCACAATTTTACACAAAAGGTCACACCAATAAAAACAAGTAAAAAAATTACACTAAACACACTTTCACACAAATCACAAATATATGTCAATAAAATACAATAGAAACTTTTAAAAATCCTGTGCTGAGTTATAACTCAAATTTAAACTCAAAACATCTAAACACATTTTAAAAACATTGAATGTAAAAAACATTTACTTTTACATTATTAAAATTATTACCTATGGTACAACTAATTAAAAAAATTCAAAAAACTAAAACATTATTCGCTTACATAAAACAATTTGAAAAAATTATATCATACTTTCTTCTTTTATTAATCCTCAAAAAAAAAACCAAAAAAGCAGATCACAGTTAATAGCCAAGCCAAACAAATTTTACATAAATAAACATTTAAAAAATTAAAATTACGGACTAAGCAATTTTTAAAAAAATTAACACAATTTAACCTTCCAACACAATGTAAAACTATTGCAAAAATAAAATTGGTTCATTTTTTATTAAAACACACGGGGGGAAAAGCCCGGCAACGCCGGGCAACCCTTGCTAGTACCTCATACAAAGTCCGCTTCATACAGCATCGAATTAATACAACATCGCCTAATTTCTTGAAAAAAGTTACGTCATACAAAGTCGCTTGACTTTGTATGAGGCATTGGGTTTTTCTCAGGTTGCATTGTGGGCAGTATAAAAGGCAGGACACATGTGTGCATTGCTCTTGTGGGTTTTGCACGTGGCGAAGAGCGTTTAGGAGTGGTTTTGAGCATGATTTTGGATTTTATTTTTTATTTTTTTCATCAGAATTTTTAGAAGCACTCCTGGGATTTTTGCAGCATTTCTTCAGGTTCTTGGACAATCAGGGTTGTTTGACATGTTTTTGTAATGTTTTTAGCCTTTAGACAATGAATTCTTAAAGTTCTGTCATTTTCATGTCTGTTTCCTTGACTTTGCCCTGAAGTCTGTGCTGTTACACTACAATGTATCTCTATGGAAACGACGTTGTACGAGGCATCACGGCAAGGATTCGGACGTTGTATGAGGCATTGCAGCTAGGATTTTGCATGCCTCATACAAAGCCCAAATCCGTATTAAGTCCAAACTTGTGGAACCACGTTTGGACGTTGTATGAGGTATCACTGTATGTATATTTTTGTCCATGTAGTGGCTCCTTGATAGGAAAAAAATTGGGGGCTAGCCTACCTATTCCAAGCTTACTTCACAGAAAGAACAATGTGAATTTTAAAGAGGCATAATATTATAAGAGCAGTTTAAAGTCATCAGCAGGATCAGTGCTTCATATAAAAGCATGGAAAACTAGAAAGGCATCAAAAGGATGAAGAAGTAGCTCATAAGTAAAGTTCTGTGAAAAACAGCACTCTGTAACTGGGCTGCCAGTTGACAAGAATCACTTTCTAGTAGGTGGGTACTTGCCACTTCTCATCAAATGGCACAGGAACCGGTGGGATCCCTTCCATTGAATGTTTTAACATTTGAGTTGGCATGTATGAAGCAGGTGGCCCTTCAAGTACCTGTGAAGGTTATTTAAAGGGGTTTATGAGTTAGGTATGATTGGCTTTAAATGTCAGAGCCATTCCTGTTCTGTAGCTGCCTTCAGCAATAGCCACAGGTTCCGAACAGTTTTCAAAGGCAGCCCCTTCTATAGAATATAGTAGATGAACTTGGAGTTTACCAGAATTTGAACAAGTGAGGCCAGGGCTATCTCTGTGCAGAATATGGTTTGGCTTGGTTGATGAGATTAAGACGGTGACTGGAAGGCGGAAGGTCAGCAGTTCAATTCCCAAGTACTGCAGGATGGAATGAGCTCTCGTCTCTTCCCAGCTCCTGCCAACCTAGCAGTTTGAAAGCAAGAAAATGCAAGTAGATAAATAGGGACCACTTCGGTGGGAAGGTAAACAGCATTCCATATGCCTCCCACATGACCACGGAAACATCTGCAGAAGCAGACAGCTCTGGCTCTTCAGCTTTGAAACAGAGATAAGCATTGAACCCTAGAGTCAGATACATCTGGCTTTCGAGCAAGGGAAACCTTTACCTTTACCTATTCAAGCAATAGTGAGATAGTTTCAACATGACCACAACTTATCTAACATTAGTGCTGATCTATAAAGGTATGGACAAGAAGAATTATGTGGCCCACAACTTTCCTTGAATGTTACAATCAGGCAACAACAAAACCAACATGTGTATTACCTTTGCTGTGCTCTGCAATAGATGTTTCTTGAAATGAGAACTAGCTGGCTCATCACAGGGACTTTATCATTGTGACCTTCTCTGTCGTATAATAAAGTATATAGTAACATCAAGATTAAAGCAAAGTCATTGCTCTGAGAGTCTAGTCAAGTTCAAGTTACAGTGCAGCTTGGGACACTATAGGTTGAAGGTTATAAACATACATTGTTTCTGCAGTTTGTAACCTCTCTTCAGTGGAATGATATCACCTTATTTGCAGGGCAGATGGGAGAAGTATTATCAATGACATTCATATATTTTCATGCACACCTTTCTGGCTTGTATCTTGTGCTTCCAGTCATGTTAGAAGGATTGGGTTGAAGAGGGTGCATGTTTGAAAATCAACCTGAAAATGTTGGTGCAAGATGGGATGATTGGCTGTTGCCTGTTAAAGACTCAAAAACATGGGAGAAATCTGATTCTCTCATTCCTCGGAAGGAGTGCTGACTTGAGCTTCTGGGAATTTAATTTAAGAGAACATCTGGAGTGCCAACGTGCACCATCACTAGAGGAATGGTTGCCCCTCTTCTGCTCAATCGTCATACTGTCCTAGATCTGATCTGGCATATCAGAGACTTCATGAGTGGGAAGAAGAGATGGCCAGGCTTTGTTTATATGAGCTGAAATTCTTTAGCCCAGGCTGGGCAGCATTTGTATCATTTGTATTCTGTAAATAAATGATAAACTTGTAGGTTAAAGCATAACCAAGGGGAAAACTTGGTTTCTGTGGAATGCTTTCCCACAGTGGATTCCTTCTTTCTTACTGCAAGTTTGCTGTATGATTCCAGAATCCTTCTAACTCTAAATTTATCTAGGCTCACCCCTGTGTCGGGGCTAATTTCCTGCCTGTGAAAGTATCTTGAGGGTTATTTAACAGACATCTAAGTCAAGAACATAAGGGAAGTCACAATGGAAGACTACAGGGATGGTTTTAATTAATTTTTAAAACTGACAAGATAAAGCTTCATATAATAACAATGTTGTTCAGTTATTCCTCTGTTTTCTTTTCAGTCTTGCCTTTCCTCTAAGAGACAAGATCTCATAAAAGATCTGTAATAGGTTTTGCTTGTTTGTTTATTTTTCCATCGAAACTTAAGCTCTTCCCTTATACTGCTGCAGTATCACTCTTTTTATATTAAATTTTTTTTTGGGGGGGGGGATCCAGTGGATGATTCTGAGCTAGGGGATTAGACCTGAAAGACATGGAGAGAAGCTATTGATCATAGCCAGAAGGAAAGCAGTGGTTTCATTCCAGACCCATGAGGACTCAGGAAGGCAAGGGCTTTGCTATCAGATCACATACTAGTAATTTAATTCTTTTAAAATGAAAGCTTGTATTTTACACATATTGAAGTCTGCTTGCTCATGAGATCTGGCAGTAACTTTTGGCAGAGTGAGCTGTGCCTCAGGTGGCACTTGCTGGGTGGTTTGGAGTGGGCAATGGTAGTTTCAATTTCAATTTTCAATTTGTACCCCACCCTTCTCAGCGCAGGCCGACTCAGGGCAGCTTCACAACATATTATAAAGTTACAAAATACAGTTTACAAAATACCACATATATCAATATAACAGAAATACAATTTGCGCATATGACATTTCAAAAAATACAGCATAAAATACAGCAAAAAAAAATGAACAAATACATAGCAATACATAATAGGCCGCTTCGCCCCAAATCAAGTCCAAGTCCATGGACGACGGCAATGAAAAGTCTTCCTCTCGTGGCCTACCAGGCCGAGAGGAGAGTCCGGCCTCCAGCGACAAGGCGGTGGTGGCAGTTCTTGAAGGCACCCGGGGGGCCACACCACTATCACCCCTCTCCTCTCGAGGGCAGCCTGGCCGGTCTCGCCTCCGCCCTCCCCCTCAGCTGAGACGACAGCAATTTCCGGCCTGAGCCGGGTAGCCCAGGCAGCCCTTTATCTCTCCCGGCAAGGGGAGGAAGGGCGGGGCTCCCCTCAGCTGGTCGTCGTCGTTGGTCTTCTGCCGGCCCGGGTGGACCTTTATCTCTCCCGGCAAGGGGAGGAAGGGCGGGGTAACTTGTATGTTCACGTCAGCCCGCCCTACACTTTCCAAGCTAGCATACGTCCCTCAGATGCAGTGGAGGATGCTACCCCATCACTAGTGTAAACATAAGATTCAGTTTGATTGTTGTCTGTTTGGGGTTGTGCTATTTCGAGATTTGCCTTAGGAAAGCAGAAGCCTTCTCTTTTACGAAAGGTTCCCCTGTTTCACTTTGGGGATTGGGCAGGGAAACCTTGATTAGGTTAGGTTGTGTCTTCCGAGGAAAACCACGCAGATCTTTAGATAGATGTAAAGGTCACCCTTGCTCAAAAGCCAGTCGTATCTGACTCTAGGGTTCAGTGCTCATTTCTGTTTACAGCCAAAGAGCCAGCGCTTTCTGCGTTTGCAGACGTTCCCATGGACATGTGGCAGGCATGTCTAGACATGGGAGTGCATGGAACGCTGTTTACCTTCCCACAGAAGCGGCACCTATTTTTCTACTTGCAATTTCTTGCTTTCGAACTGCGAGGTTGGCAGGAGCTGAGATAGAGATGGGTGCTCACTCTATCATGCAGTACTTGGGCCTCAAAATGCTGACCTGCTGACCTTCCAGTTGTCAAGTTTAGTATCTCAACAACTAAGCCACCACATTCCCTACAAAGATCTTTACATACACATGCAGTGGCTCAATTGGCTAAGATGCTGACTGGAAGGCAGGAGATCAGCAGTTCGATTCCCGAGTACTACAGGATGGAATGAGCGCCCGTCTCCCAGCTTCTGCCAACCTAGCAGTTCAAAAGCAAGAAATTGCAAGTAGATAAATAGGGACCACTTAAATGGGAAGGCAAACAGCATTCTGTGCACCCCGGTGTCTAGTCATGCCTGCCACATGACCATGGAAACGTCTGCAGAAGCAGACAGCGCTGGCTCTTTGGCTTTGAAACAGAGATGAGCACTGAACCCAAGAGTTGGATACGAGTGGCTTTTGAGCAAGGGAAACCTTTACCTTTTACCTTTACAACAGTCAGGCAGCTATGGTTGGTTCTAATTCTTTGTTGTAAATATATTTTCCTTATATACTTGATATGCATAACACTATAGTTTCTTCAGAATTTTAGTGGGCAGCATGAGAAGGAACTACTGTATATATATAGTCACACTTTGGTTCCTTGCTGTTGTTGAATTATGATCAAACCTTATCTTGTTCCTATAAAAACTGATCTTAGTGTTTATTGGCAAGTTTGGCCAGGTTATCCTGCTATGGTAATAGAGTAGACCATACTGCCAGTGACTCAAAGCTGAGTGTCAGGTGGCAGTAAACTAACCTGACAACCTTGATGATTAATGGCCTTGGGTGCCCAAGTCCACAGGGAAGGATGATGGTCCCTAAGTGGATTAAATCCCACTTGAATCTATCTTGATGGAGGGCAGCAGTTTCATCAATACTGGCCTGGGGCTGAGGAGGACTTTGTGTGCCAAAAGGGCTCAGGACCAGAAAGTGACTCGCGGAGCTGGATCAGTAGTATGGGTATCATGCTGCGATAAGGACTGTAGATAAAAGGCCACTGCATTATATTCTCAGGACAGTCTTAATGGCTGATCACCATGATGATCGCCTATATTTGGATTTCAATATGGCGGAAGAGTGTACTTGAATGACTGTTTGGGAAATAAGAATGAAAAGTTTTTAAAACTCATCCATTTTGTTAGGCTTAATCTTTCACGATTTGCAGCTGTCTTCATCAGGTGCATGGGACATTGGCTTAATTATACTACAATTGTTGTGTGGATTGAATGCAAGCAAAGGTATTTAAAATCAGCTCAGTTTTTGTTCTTTTACATTTTGATCCTGTAACCTGACTGATAACAATCCCCAATCCCATGCATGGAATTCTCAGCCAACTGATAATTAAAATCAACAATTTGTTTCCCAGTTTGATGAAGCGAGCTGCACTCCACTAAAGCTTTTAACAGACAAGATAGTTATTTTTTGCCGCAGCACGTTAGCATTCTCCTCCTACCCCATCCCAAAACTACATCAGGGATGCCAGCCCTGGGGGTAGAATATATATGTCATGTGTGTCTCTGGATATGACATTTTCCCAGTTGTTTTCCATTGGTCACAATGATGACAACCACTGTAACTTGTGAACGTAGTACAGTGATTGTACAGCTGTCCATTTGAGAACTGCAACTGTTATCTTGGGTTGTACTGAACTGCTTGTTGTGTCTGCCACATCACCATGGTGAAGAGTAGCCGGGACCATGTTTTTGTATAAATATCTTTGATCAGAGCTTGACAGAGCTGTTTCGTAGGACTACAGTTCTGAGAATTCCCTAGCCTGTATGATTAGGGGATTTTGAGAGTTGTCCTTAATGTAACATTTCCAAATTTTATGTTTGATTTCAGGAGAATACTAAAGTGTTCTATCATATTATTGTTGTTTTAAAAGGGACTGGGTACAATAGTGCACAACACTTTGATATGATCCCATGGTCACATTACAGATGTGATGGCTGTGTTTTTTAAAAAAATTTTTTACATGATGATTCCTTGAGTGGGATCTTGAATTTCTGTTGGACATATCTTCATGATTTCCCTACCTACCCACCCCACCTCCCATAAAGTCACATGTGTAATCCTTTACATTTCTCAGCTTTCTATGCATATACACCAAATACTGCTTTGGTATTTAACCAGAATTTATATACCGTATTTTCCGGCATATAAGACGACTGGGCGTATAAGACGACCCCCAACTTTTCCAGTTAAAATATAGAGTTTGGAATATACTTGCCGTATAAGACTACCTCTCTTCCAATGCACACCAAATAAAAATTAACCCACACTCAACCCGAAGACGCGCAGCCCTCCGAGTCGAATGGGCAGGTTCTGGTGGAGAGCCAATCCACGCTCACGTTCTCCTCCTCGAGGTACAGGAAGATGTGTGCAGCTTGCTTCCCCTTGCTTCATACTCCCCGCATAGAGCAGGGACTCGGCCGCGGCACCCCCCACCATATGCGCCGGACATATGAGGCAAGGGGAAACAAGCTGCAGTTAAGTACCTGTCCTATAAGACGACCCCCGACTTTGGCACAGATTTTTCGGGGTTAAAAAGTAGTCTTATATGCCAGAAAATACAGTAGTTTATAATTATTAGAAATCTTAATTAGTTTTCACTAGTTAAAAAGAAATGTGAAAGACAAATATAAGTGTACTAGAGTATAATAAATGCTTTTTATTTTTTCTTTCATTTACAAAAATATACATATTTACAGATCAGTAATCTCTGTGTAAGAAACTGTCATATACAAATTATGTTATTGTTTTGCTGTATCCTCCAAACCTATACTATAAAAGAACAACATGGATTGTTGGCTGATTTTCACACATAACTTGTGTGAAACGAGAGTTCCCTCTGTCTTTCCAGCACAAAATGTATTGGTAGTCAGGGACAATGTGATGTGGAAAGCAGCCTTTAGAATCAACGGGATGTCTGTTTCTAAATATAAAAGCATCTGGAGCATTTCCAAACTACGATGTGATTGTTTCATATGACCTGAGGCTGAAGGAATGAAGTATTTAGGAGAAATTGTGAATATAAAATGTAGCTATGTCATTCAAACTCCATGCCGGCTCCAGGGAATCAGATTTTGTTGATGTTTCTTGCATAGAGTTGTCTGTCTTGAGATTTATACTTCAAGGATCAAATTATGTCTGGCCTTAATGTAGGTATGTGGCGGGAGGAGAGGAGGACTATAGGTATAACAAAATCACTTTGGATCTCCAAAGATTGGGTTGTTGGAAGGGGAGAAAAGAATGTTTTATGGGAAAGGGAAGAAGTTTCCAAACTGAAAGCTGAATTGAAAGGAATGGTGTAGATTCATGAACAGGGCTTCAGCTAGACCAGTGATTATTTTCAGCTAGTTTGAAAAGCCAGCCACATGCGGACTTTGGAAGAGGCTGCAGTTGGACAATTGGAAGCCCTCTTTTTCAAAGGACATGTGGCATCGTTCTTTAAGTCCTGGCAGTTTTTGCTGTTTCAAACACATTCTTTGCTGTTCTGGAAGCTGTAATGAGAGTCTGACTGTGACGGCTATGCTGTCCTTGCTCCACCCTTCTCTTTATGGCCTGGCTCGAAACCTGTCTAATGATTGTTTTGACTACAGTCTAATGAAAAAGATTACCACTTCATATTGCGCATTTGTCTTGGCAATGTTGTGGTGTCTGAAAGAGGGGAAATACAATTGATTAGTCAATGTTTTCTTTTGCTGTTCGATGCATCAATTAATACTAATGTGGTTTTTCCAAATCAAAGAGCTATACAGTACTTTCGTTGCTCCAGCGCTGTGTTTTATATCATCTTATCCGAGTTTGATAGAAAACTCTCCACTGGATCTTTTCTGCTGTTAAATGGGGAAGATGAACCTAAATGGAGAAGATGAACTCTCTTTACCAGGTGTACCCAAACTTTTCGGGCCACGGGCTGGTCACGTGGTTCAGGGTGATGGTCATGTGGTTTAGCAGGGTGGTCACATGGTTCCTCCCACTGGAAGTGAAAGTAAAGTGTGCCTTGCAATCTGTTTTGCAACAGGATGAGATAGATTTTTTTAGGATGCCATTTTCTCTGCTTAATCTAGGGGTACCCAAACTATGACTCACAGGCCGGAACCAGTCCCCAATGGCAATTCATCCGGCCCACACCACCCTTGTCGCTCCTGGAAGTGGAAGTAAAACATGTCCATGCGGGTGTGTTTTACTTCCACTTCTGAGGGCAGTGTGGGCCAGATGAATTGCTGCAGACCATAGTTTGGGCATCCTTGCTCTTGACTATACATATTCAGTGTTGGGTCTCTGTGATGTGGTCTTTGGTATAATTAGCATGAAGAGGGATCAGTCTTTCTAATTACCTCAAAATCTGGAATTTATATAAAATGCAAAAGCGTTAAAAATATAAGGGGGAAAATAGCAAAGAGAACCAAAGTAGTAATTGGACTTTAGAACAGGGCATGAAAACAGAGGAATTTATAGTTAGTGTGCTTTCTGTGTTAAATAAAATCAGAATTTGGAATGTAGCTCCCAGAACCCCATGGCCAGCCAGTAGAATTGTAGAAAATTTGAAAGTGCAGTCATTCACCATGACAGTCCCTGGAGCTACCACCACCTATACAAAGAGTATAAAATTCCAGGTAGCTGGAACAATTCATATCAGCAAAGGAGGGACAGATTTTTTTTTGTAAACTCAATGGCTCTTAATTGTCCATTGAAGACAAAACTAGGCTTAAATACTTTGCTTTACAGTAAAGATAATTTGCAAAAATGAACTGTTTCTGGGAAAATCCATTTCACTTACATCTACTTTAAGGACCACAGCAAAGCTCAGAGGAAAGAGAGAAGCTCAAAAGTAGTGGGAGATGAGATCCTACCATACCTGTCAAGTCGTGGTTTTGCTAATCCGGGAGCTGGCCATGCATGCGCAGTAAATTTCCAGGAAATGGGTTACTGCGCATGCATGGCCATCAGAGGCAGTGGCGCAAATGCGCAGTAACCCCTTTCCTGCCATCCAAAATTACGGGATGGCGGCAGGAACGAGGGGGAACGGAGCGCTGAAATACAGGAAATTGCGGCTAATCTGGGATACTTGACAGGTATGGATCCTACTATACTGTGACAGACAGCATGGCCAATTTGTCTCTTTATCCCTGTGTTAGTTGTCTGATTTGCAATATCTCTTTAAGCCTGTGATGGTGAACCTTGACACTACAGGTGTTCTTGAACTTCAATTCACAGAAGTCTGATCAGCAGGAGTGGTAATTTCATTTCATTTATTCATTTCATTTATTAGATTTATATTGAACTCCAAGAACACTTAGAGTGCCAAGGTTTGCCATCACTGGCCTAAGCCCTTAAAATTGTGAGCCCATACCTTTCATGTCTTTCACATCACCTGGAATCTTAAGTAGAAACAAGAACTGCATCTGACACTCTTTACATTAAAATCCAGTGCTGTATCACTCGCACAAAGGTCCCTTCACAAAGAGCATCTCCCATTCCTTCAAAGTGTTTTAATCAATTATTTTATGTATTTTACTGAATTAGCAAAGAAAAAGCAATTGTTAGTAGAAATTGGAGATAACCAACTATAATTTTGGATTAAAAGATTTTATAAATAGACACTTAATTTAGATTTAACTGGCAGTAGGCCCTGGTGAATTCAGTAGAAGATCCTCTCAAGTAATGATTAGCTTTGGTTGCAAGCCTAGGCATGCTTGCTTAAAAGCACCATTTATCAGCTTGATTGACTTGCCTGGAAACGTGCTTAAAAAGTGCTTAGTACGGATTTGTATAAAATATACAAAATGATGAATCTGAATAAGTTGGGACATACTTTGGGAGAAGAAACAAGTAATTGAGAAGTAGGGAATATATTTTACACAGAGAAGTAGCTAGCCTGGTGGTCATAGTTATCTCCCAATATGCATAGAAAGGATATCAGGCAGCCTAACCCTATATATCTGGTTTATTAAGTTATGGTGTAAATTGTGGTGTGAGCTATGGTGGACAAAGCAACATCTTCTGTCTGCCAACATGCAAGAGCCTCCTGGCTCTAATTGGTCTCTCTTAGAGCCAACCTGACTTGTATTGTGGTTTTCTTTACCCACTGCTTGAAAGATCTTCCATGGTCTATTGTGTAGATAGCCTTATGGTTGTAGATCTAAAGGCCAGGATTGTGTAGGGTAATCTACAAGAGCATTACACGTGGCTTGTAGTGCTATCTATTGGATGGTCTATCAAGTGATCTCTTACTGCCCCAGACTTGAAGATAATTTTGACTTACACGTGTGTCTGAAATGTACGGAACAACTAGAACGTACAGATTCTGTCTTCAAAACACATCTGTTTTGAACCAAGGGTATGGGTACTCAAATAATGTCAGTGACGCTTAGATGAATTATGTACTGGCTTTGTCTGCCTTAGAACTCTTCAGAAGCCCAGCCCAGAACTCTGCCAGTGGTTAGTATAGGATGAAGCGGCCCACAGGGGCTTGCATAGCAAGGCCATTGGCAAGTGTGGCATTTTAATTCCCAGCAAGAACAGAGTAACACTGACAGTTGTGCTGCACGATTTGAGGAACTGAAGTCAGGCAGATCAGCCAACACTAAAAGACCAGCTTTGTTATGTAACTTCACTAGAGTCAGATCACTTAATGTCTAGCTTTCCATAGGTGGTGCAGCGGTGGTGGGAACTGGTTGCGCTGCACAGTTTAAAAAAGTTAAAAAGGGTCACAAGAATGTTAAGTGGTCACTGATATGACTCTTCCCTGGATACAATTATCATTGTCCATTGCAGGCGCACCCCCCCAATAACGGACACAGACAACATTGAAAGTGGATAACAGCATAGGGCCACATTTATTGATTCAATGCCCTAGTCCGAATTATAAATTTGTATTGGTAAAACGACCAATCATAATTCCTAAGGCAAGCAGGCCGAAGTAACACTGGTAAGGTACCACCCCAAAATTGCCAACGGCAATTGGTTACAATGTATCAATTTGTATCAATTTGTTTGTTGACAACAAACAAATTGTTGACCGTAGTCAATAACTAACTTATGACCCCACCCTCTGACGCGTATCCGTGAAATCACAGGGGTGATGCATGCTGGTTAGCAATCGTCATCACCCCATCGCCTGGTTCGTCGTTGACCGGACAACGTTTAACTAATTTATTCCTGTCTAGTGTTGTCCAGTCAATTGCGAACCTGCCGGATACTTGTGGGTCATACTGTTTACCTTACCAGTGCTACCCGCCAATGTGACCAAAGTCAACAGTAGGAACACAGAAAAACCCCTATATCAAACCATAGCAACAGTGTGGGATGGGCAAAAAAGCCAGGACCCGGAGCCAATATGGGTCCCAACCAAAAATTCCCACCCGGCCCCGAAGCGACCATAATATCACACTGTTAACTAGGGAGGGGGTGGAGGGGAAAAAACTTCTCCGCTCCGTCGCTGAGGTAAAATGGCAGCTCGGCTGCCTCGTGGCCAGCCCTTTTATAAGGGAGCTGGCCACGCCCTTAACTACCCGGATTCTCTGTCCTGTGGGGGGGGGGGCCCGCAAAGGGCGCGGCGGCCATTTTGGCGCCGCGCTTGCATTGCAGGCGCACCCCCCCAATAACGGACACAGACAACATTGAAAGTGGATAACAGCATAGGGCCACATTTATTGATTCAATGCCCTAGTCCGAATTATAAATTTGTATTGGTAAAACGACCAATCATAATTCCTAAGGCAAGCAGGCCGAAGTAACACTGGTAAGGTACCACCCCAAAATTGCCAACGGCAATTGGTTACAATGTATCAATTTGTATCAATTTGTTTGTTGACAACAAACAAATTGTTGACCGTAGTCAATAACTAACTTATGACCCCACCCTCTGACGCGTATCCGTGAAATCACAGGGGTGATGCATGCTGGTTAGCAATCGTCATCACCCCATCGCCTGGTTCGTCGTTGACCGGACAACGTTTAACTAATTTATTCCTGTCTAGTGTTGTCCAGTCAATTGCGAACCTGCCGGATACTTGTGGGTCATACTGTTTACCTTACCAGTGCTACCCGCCACACGGAGGGGCTTCAAAGAAGACCTGACGCCCCCCCCCAGACCGTCAGCTCGGTCAACAGGCCTGCTCGCCAATCACCCAACAGGAGGTCCATACCTCCTCGCGACAGATGGGCCCCATCCCCTGCGTACAAGTCGTAATTTTGTAGACTAATATCGGGGTGATGACTAACCCGTCCCCAAGCCCTGGTGGCAAGAAACCGCGCCACTGCCTTATTGACCGCGCGCCTAGCGCGGTCAAGGGCCAGGAGGTTAACGCCCCCTCTGTAAGAATGGCGCGGAACAATGTCCGACCAAACCAGGGTTGTGGCAGGCCAGACATAATGCAAGTAGGCGAGTTCCTCGCAAATCGCATGCTTGAGCGATAAGCCGGTGACCTGGCCCAAATCATTGCCCCCCAGGTGGATGATTAGAATGTCAGGCGGGTCAGCCCCCAGGCCAGAAAAAAGGAAAGGCCGCAGCTCCCGCCATAACATCCCAGGCTTACCATGCCATGCGAGACTGGCGTGGTCACCCAGTCCCAGTCGGGGTCCCACTCTGTCGCCGCAGCGTAACGCGCTGCCCTGTGCACATAGCTGTGGCCCACCAGCCATACTGTCACCGGTGTAATACGACACCCAGGGTCTGTAAGAAAATTGAGAAAAAAGGCGGCAAGGTGACTGGATTGGTACTCATGGCGGGAGTGGGCGCACATAAAACTGAAAACATTGCGAGCCCCACCTCCCCATGCTGCGTATGTCAGCCCCAGAGTACCCAAAAGCAGCTGCTGTAGAGGCTGCACCAATACGGAACGAATGTGTGCCATAACGGGCACCTGGTAGGCCCACCCTGGTGAGGGCTCTGGCTGTCACCTTCCAAAACTGAAATTTAGTAAGGGGAGACCCATCTTGGTGACAGAAAAACGGGCCGTGGTGCATGCCACGCAGTGCCAGGAATTCCTGTAGGGCACCAACCGGACAGATGTCTGCCAAAGAACACCGTAGCAGTCTACTCCACTGCCTACGCCATGCTGATCTGTTTTAGAGGAGCGTATCCTCAACTGGGCCCATTCTTTGGCAACATAGACACCTTCGAGTTCCAGTGCCCTACCACTTGCATCCGCCTTAGACAGCATCACGAGTTCGCTGACGCGGAGCGCTCCAAAAAATGCCACCGTTGTGGCTGCATGAAAAAGGGCTGCCTCATAATGATCAAAACAGAGGCCTGGCCAGCCCCGGGCCAACTGGGTAAGAACCCCTGGGGAAATAGGGTGCCGGTCGTCCGGGGAACGCCCGCGCTCGCGCACCCACCCCTCCAAAACATGTCTCACACGGAAGTCAGAGGTGGTATCCACGTGACCCCCCACTTTGGCCATAAAAGCCAACGCCGAAAGCTTGGATGCTATGGTGCGAGATGCGAGGCCCTGTGCATGCAGGTGAACCATGAACCGCAGAACATGGTCCACCGGAATTGGCCAGGTCTCTGGCAAGTGAAATTGAGTAGCAAATGCCCTATATGAATTGAATGCTTGTTGATACGCCTTACGCGTGCGTGGCGCTAGTGACAGGCCAATCGCCCGGTTCACCTCTCCTTGCCAATAGTCCACATCTCGTCCGGGAGTGGCGAGGGAAATTCCTCCGCATCCGGGGCCAAGGCGCGGAACCGGGAGATCTGCAGGCGGGACAAAGCGTCAGCAATATCATTATTAATCCCTGGGACATGCCTGGCCCTGAACAAGATGTTGAGGCGCAGGCAGCACAGCACAAAATGGCGCACTAGATCCATAACCCTGGGCGATTTGGAAGTCTGTGCATTGACAATGTGTACAACGGCAGCATTGTCACACCAGAAATGCACCACCGAATTTGCCCACTGTTCGCCCCATAGCATCAAAGCCCCCAGAATGGGAAAAAATTCCAGGTATGTGAGATCCCGCAGGCGACCTGTGCCTGCCCATGCCGGTGGCCACCCACCATAGGCCCACTTCCCATTGAAGTACATCCCATAACCCAGGGATCCTGAGGCATCAGACTGGATCTGGAAATTGGGGGATGCCAGGAGGTCAGACCTCCAAAATGAGACCCCATTAAACTCCCTCAGGAATTGCAACCAGACGAACATGTCTGCCCTGATACCCCGGGTAAGCCTGACTCTGTGGTGGGGCCTGGATAACCCTGCCATGGCATCACATAAGCGCCGGGCAAAAGCCCTGCCCGGAGCGACCACCCTGCAGGCAAAATTAAGGTGCCCATGGAGCACCTGCAGTTCCCTCAGGGATGCCTTACGCTTGGCCAGCAATTCCGAGATAAGGGTCACTATCCTGGACACCTTATCACCCGGCAACCTAGAAGCCTGCACTACTGTGTCAATCTCAACTCCCAGGAATACTAGCTTGGTCGATGGGCCCTCGGTCTTTTCGGGCGCTAAAGGGACACCAAGTTCCTGCATTAGCGTCTGAAATGTGTTAAGGAGACGTGCACACGTGTCCCAGCCCCGTTCACCCCCGAATAAAAAGTCATCCAGGTAATGGGCTACAGACCGGGACCCTGACCTGCGGACGAAGGCCCACTCTAGGAAGGTACTAAAACGCTCGAAAGCCGAGCATGATATGGAGCAGCCAAAAGGCATGGCCTTATCGAAATAATATTCCCCCTTAAATTTAAAACCCAGCAATTCAAAGTCGCCCGGGTGCACCGGCAAGAGGCGAAAAGCCGACTTAATATCACACTTGGCCAGCAGGGCACCCGGGCCACACGCGCGCACCATGCGCAGCGCCTGGTCAAACGATGTATACCGGACTAAACAAAGGTCATCAGGGATAGCATCGTTGACCGATCGGCCGGCTGGGTAGGACAAATGATGAATAAGACGAAACTCACCTGGGGACTTTTTGGGCACCAAACCCAGTGGTGAAACCTTAAGATTGGGAAACGGGGGTGCGGGGAAAGGTCCAGCGACCCTGCCCGCGTCTAACTCCTTTTTAATGCTGGCCGCAGCCACCTCCTCCCTTCCTCTGAGGGATAAAAGGTTGGGAGCATCCTGAGGGGACCTATCACCCATAAAAGGGATACGAAATCCCTGCTTAAAACCTTGAAGTAGATACTCCCCGTCCTCCCCCTTTGGGTACGATGCGAGCCAGCGCTCCAGCATGTCCACCTTAATTGGGGAGGGGGCCTTTTGGAGGACTAGCTCCATCCGCGGCAGCTTTGCCAGCCCACTGTCCACCCCTCCCTCTGCCTCGTGCCCCCCCAGGCCTGGGACAAGCAGAGGCTGCGTGGGGGCCAGAACATGTGGGACACTCATGCTTATACCTGCAATTCTTCCGATTGCAGGAACCATTTGACGAGAAAGTCCAGCACAGCAGGCGGGCTGGAACCCCCTGCCCCGCCGGTTGGCGGGTAACCTGCGCTGGAGCCGCTTGCTGGACCGCATGTCCACAATGGTATCTATCCCCCGGGGCAGGGCGTGTGGGTGTCATGTACAAGAGCCACAGTCTCTGGCACGGCTCATCCCATCTCATCTCGGGGTGGAGAGGAATCCTCATACGGAATTCCTCATCATATGCTAGCCATGAGGGGCCCGGGAAATCAACCATTGCCCTATATATGTTGTCCAAATATTGGACCATGGGGATAGCTAAATCCGGCCGCGCCCTCAAATATACCGCCATGTATATTAAATAAGCGGGAAGCCAGTTGGCCCAGGTACGCGGCGGCTTACGGCGGCGTGCCTGCTCCTTATCCTTCTCATCCTGACCCTCCCTTTCCTCCTTGGTGGGCTCTCTGTTCAGGAGTGAGAAGATATCTACGTACTCCCCTCGCCATATCTTTTCTCTAGTAGCCTGTGCCAAGTGATCACCCAATGGCAAGGAATACCCTGCCGTCGGCAAAGCCGAAAAGGGGACAGCCGGCCTAGTAAAAGGGGCCTGAGCTAACCCAGCCACCCCCAGAACATTCCCCGCAGTGTAAGGACCAATGCCCACCCCATTGCCCAAGGTGGCAGTTGTTGTCGCCGGGTGGGCCGTAGACAGCGTGGCCCCCGCACCACCCGCGCGAGGCCAAGGCCATTGAAAGGCCCCCCCTATATTGGGAATGTGTGTGGATGTACTTGCTTGCACCGTATACTCACATGCTGCACCCCCGCGGGCCGCCCCCACCGGGGGTTCCGGCCCACTGGGGGCGTCGGAGCTCACGACCGACCTAGAGCTCATCACCGGGGCTTGACCCGCACCAGGTTGCTGGCTGGGGAGCTGCGAGGCAGTGGCCGAAGCCGCGCCACCCGCCTGCAGCAGCTCGACCCTCCCCGCCGGCTGTTGTCCTGCTGCCGACAGCACCTCAAAAGGAACCCCGAAGGGGGCGCCCGCCTGACTGGCCCGGGCCAAAGACGCCTCCAGGGCCGCAATGCGGGCCAGTAAGGTGTCCACGTTGACCATGGGCAAAGGGCCGGCCGGCCCGCCTGATCCAGGCACGGGTACAGGTCCCTGCACCCCGGGGCCCGTATATGGCCATTGGCCAGCACCGAAGCCCGGCAGAGCTGGTGGAGAAACCTGCCAAGGCAGGGGGCCGCCCCACCCCCCAAGGCTAGAGGGCCCGGGGAGAGGCTGCGGCCCAAAAGGAATAGGCCCGACGGAGTGGGCAGGAGGAGGAGCGGTGTCCATCGCTCGTGGGCCGCGGGCCGGAGCGCCATCCGCGCCCACACTCTGCTCGCCCACAGCGGGCCAAGGGGCAATAGACCCCATTCCGCCGGCCCCGGTCGGGGCTGGCAAAGGTGGCTGCTGAGGAGGCGGCACCACGGTCCTCCGACCTGGGTTGCGCCTCCTAACAGCGCGAGCTGAATTCGAAGCTGCCTTCTTCTTCGAAGGCATCTCCACCGAAGCAAAAAAGGGAAGCCGGCAAGGCAGAATCGCTACCAAAAGGCTTCCCGGTAAGCTAACGAGCGACGGAGACACAGGGGAAAAAACTTCTCCGCTCCGTCGCTGAGGTAAAATGGCAGCTCGGCTGCCTCGTGGCCAGCCCTTTTATAAGGGAGCTGGCCACGCCCTTAACTACCCGGATTCTCTGTCCTGTGGGGGGGGGGCCCGCAAAGGGCGCGGCGGCCATTTTGGCGCTGCGCTTGCATTCTTCTTGTGATCACAAGAGGAAGGAGATATACAGTGGCTTTGTCAGTTTGACAAAGAAACACAATGTGGGGTAGCTCTCTGCCAATTTTGGGAAAGACTACATGTTGCTAGCTGATAGTGGGCTACTGTCTGAAATATCATTTGCGGTAACCGTCTCTTTGCATTTGCAATTAACTTAGTAGTATGTGTGTGTTTCTGTTGGAGTTTATTAGAAATTGTAAAAATTGACAGTAATCTAAGAGTAATTTTCTCTTTCTCAAAACCTGCTGATCCTGTGGCTCTTGTTCTGTGAAGCAGTGTCACCTCACCCAGTGTAGTTCTCTCTTATGCAGCTGCCAAAAGCTGTATAAAGGCTGTCATCAAAATTAAATTGAGTGAAAGTATGAATGAAAGATGAGTCATCGTATAGCTCAAGCATTCAGGAGGGTGAAGATGGGCAGTGGATTAAACCCTGAATGTAATAAAACTGATAGAATCCAATTTAAGTACAAACAGAATATTTGGAAAAAAAACTTAGCAAAACAAAGTGGAAAGCAGAAGCAACCTTAATCAAAGTCTAAAAGAGAAGAAAACTAGTACTCTAAAATACCATGGCAAAAAAAAAAAAAACCACACACACCCCCAAAACAACAACAACTTGGTAATAAAACATATTCAGTTAAAAGTGTCATGAGAATAGAAGGATGTGCCATGAGAATAGAAAGGCCTTTGCTTAGAACTGTAGAGGCAACAGTGTAGTTGCTGGATAGGCTCTCTAAAACTGGGCTTTCCTTGTGAAATGTTGCCCTAAACTAGACAGAAGAAGAGATATGTTGAATCACAACAAAGGCCTATTTAGTCCACCTTTGTTTTCCCATGATGGTTAAAGAGAAATCTCTAGGAAGCCCACATAGAGGACATGAGCATAATGTCATCCATCCACTTGTGTTTTGAGGAGTTGGATTTGAGAAGTGTTTTGCCTCTCGATATTGGAGGCAAGTATAGGCCCACCACATCCAACAGGCATTGAAATCAGGGGTACCCGGGGTTGGGGTGGCTTGGGGGATCCCAGTGCCTCTTGGTATATGGCCCAGGAATGCTGGTCACTTTCCTTTCCTTTTATCTTATGGCTTTCAAGCACGTTTCACTGCGCTTCTTCTGAATACTGGTGTACAAGTGTTGTTTGCTAGGTGAAGAATTAGAACTCAGTTGTATCATTGGGTCTTAATGGAGACTTATATATTATATCCTTGGTATAATCAGATTCCCCACCCCACCCCCAGCCATCTTCTAATGCTGTTGTATTCCATCTGTTAGTAGGAACAACATGTGACTGCAGAGAGCCGAGGTTTGCTGACAATAAAAAAGTGGGAGTCAGCAATAAACATGAATCGCTATATTAAAAATCAGACTGATGCCATTCAGTGAAAATTTGCAACATAACCTTTAAAGTTATTGGCTCCATGTGTTTCATACAAACCAATGCAAATAAACTCCTTTTTTAAAAAATAAAGCTGTTTGGGTGTCTGTTGAAAATATCTTACCTGCTTTGAAGGTAGAAGGGAGGTTTACAGGTATCTTTTTAAAATCTTGCCCCCCCCCAAAAAAAAAAGAAAAGAAAAGAGAGACATGTCATGAAGAAAGTTCCTTCTGTTCAGAGATAGGACCTCTTCAGAGACAGGTATGCTAATTTCTGAGAGAAAGAGAGAGGGAGGGAGGGAGAGGTGTAAATTGGTTTCCAGTTAATTGTTTGTGCAATTTTTGGAATAAGATGCCTTAGAGAAAATGTCTTCAGCAAACTTGTACTTGAAGACATATTGCTGAGAATATTCTGGGCACCACTTCTTCAATTCATAGCCTTTTTCCCTTACAAGATTAAATGCAATCTCTTGCACATAGCAACATGCCTCTTGCTGTGCATGCAAATTAATGGCAGAACTTCTACAACAAAGACGAAGAAATCTACAATGTTTTATTCTGCCAAGTTGTATAACTTTATGAGCAGAATGCGGTGGCTTATTGGCCAAGATGCTGAACTTGATGACTGGAAGGTAGGCAAGGTCAGCAGTTCGAGACCCGGGTACTGCATGATGGAGTGAGCGCCTGTCTCTGTCCCAGCTCTTGCAGACCTAGCAGTTTGAAAACAAGAAATTGCAAGTAGATAAATAGGTACCACTTTGGTGGGAAGATAACAGTGTTCTGTACACTCCAGTTTCTAGTCATGTCTGCCACATGTCCACAGAAACATCTGTGAATGCAGACAGCTCTTTGGCTATAAATGGAGATGTGCACTGAACCCTAAAGTTGGATACAACTGGCTTTTGAGCAAGGGCAACCTTTACCCTTTACCTATATCTTTATGGCTGAAAACCTCAACTTCTTCTTGTTGTTCAGTTGCACAGTCGGTTTTGACCCTTTGCAACTCCATGGACCATTGCCCTCCAGGCACCTCTGCCCTCCACCATCCTCCACAACCAGCCCAGCTCTCTGCCCATTGCGTCTACAATACCATCTATCCATCTCATTTTCTGCCACCCCCTTCTTCTTTTGCCCTCCACCGTTCCCATCATGAAGGCCTTCTCAAGTGAATCCTCTCTTCTCATTTGATGACCAAAGTACTTTATCTTTATTATTTGGCCTTCTAATGAGCAGTCAGGGGTCAGGGTGGATTTCTTCTAAGATCGACCCGTTTGTTCTCCTCGCTGTCCAGGGTACCCTCAAAACTCTCCTCCAACAACACATTTCAAAGGCATCTATTCTTCTGTGCTCAGCTTTTCTTATGGTCCAACTCTCTCACAGCCATACATTACTACTGGGAATACCATTGCTTTGACTCTGCGGATTTTTGTTTGTAAGGCGATGTCCCTACTTTTAACTATGTTCCCCTGATTTCTCATAGTATGCCTCCCAAGAATGAGTTGCCTTTTTATTTCATGGCTGCAATCCCCAACTGCAGTGATCTTGGATCCTAAGAATGTAAAGTCACTGCTTCTACTTCTTCCCCATCTCTTTTCCAGGGACTGATAGGGCTTGTTGCCATTATCTTTGTTTTCTTAATGTTGAGTCTCAAGCCAGCTTTTGCACTCTCTTCTTTCAACCTAAGCAGGAGTTTCTTTAGGTCTTCCTCACTTTACACTTTTCCTTTCATGCCAGGCACTTTTCAGGAGGAATGTTGAAATGAGAAATCATAGCATTGAACGAGTAATTAGTGCCATGAGGCTAGTCTCCTTATTCAAGAGAGGGCATGTGGCAAGTGTATTGGTGTTCTTCCTGAAACGATATAATATTTCAGATGCTTTTGGAAAATGCTGGGTGTTTGAGTTCTTGTGCCTTCATTGTGTATATGCTACGTGATCAACCCATTCTTGACCTATTCCACTTTCTGTGACTTTGGTGCTGTTGACTAGAAGAATTTAAAATATCTTCAATGGGTTTTACTTACCCATCCACCCTACCCTCTGCATCGATCATTCCTTTTTAAACTTTACAGATTTCTCATTTAAGGATGTTTGTCAGGTGCTATTTTCATGTAAGTCATGAAGCAAACCACATATAGGCCACAGTAAACACAAAAATCCCTACACAAACACAGCCAAAGAAAGAAATCCCCAACTCTGCACTTATTTATTTAAATGTTACATGCATGATTCCTCATCCAATACATTATTTTATGCCCATGCTTGTGAACAAATAATATGAATGTTACAGAGACGCCTCCTTAAAGTACCTGGAATAAAAGAAATATGCATTTGTAAGAGAGGATCAAAATTTGGATGTGGACCAGGGTTTAATTAGACTCCTTGCAGATTGGTCAGAGTTAAACTGAGTTTTTTTCTCAATCACCAGTTCAGGGCCCAAGCTGAATTGTGTTTTTGGAATAGACCTTTTGTGTTTTATTTCCCTTTTATATAATCTTCATTTAAACCTAGTGTACTGCAGTAGTAACTGGAATGAAAAAAAAATATGCATTTGTAAGAGAGGATCAAAATTTGGATGTGGACCTCGGTTTGAATGTTGTAAATTTGGGTTTGTACTTAGGCTCTGTGAAGTAACCCATTGATTGGCCTTGGGCAAATCCTAAATACTTACTCTCAGTCTAATTCAATATGCAGGAGACTTGTGATGACAAAATAGAAGCTCAATATATTGCGATTTCAAGCCTGTTTGAGAAAGAAAAGGATGTCAGATAATAAAGAGTATTATTTGTGAGAATCAAATATTTAAATTTTGGACTTTTATCATGCCTATTAATTCTTAACAGGTGAGGGATTCTTAAACAAGTAATTGAAAGCAGGAATGGGTCCCATGTCCTCCCTTGAGTTTATTACAGGATATAATCAAGACTGTCCTAGATATGCCAAATTACTACTGATGTTCAGCAGCTTCCCCTGATGGATTTGAGTTGAAGTATAGTTACACACACTGCTTGAAGCTTTACATTTTTGCTGTATGGCAGGTTTCACAAAATTAGAGCATCAGTTTAGATTAGCTACCATTAAATATAACACTCATTATGTCTTTCCAAGAATAAATGGCTGAAATCAAATATTTCAACAAACACCTGCAAAGAAAGTTAAAACCAATGAATTCTAGCTTTTGCAGGCTGAATGAATACATGGAAAGGATTAGTTCAGTTAAAAATAGGGCGATAACACTGTTGGCTGAAGACAGAAAGGACATTTTGACTGAATATTAGGAAGAATTTCTTTGCTAGCATGAGCTGTTTACAGTTGAACAAACTATTTCAGAACGTGGTGCATTCTCCTCAGTTACTTGTTTTAAAACAGTTGTTGGACAATCATTTAATTTAATTTAATTTAATATAATAGTCATATTTATATATGCCGCCCACTCAGGCAGAACCCGACTCAGGGCGGCATCTTTCAGGGATGCTTCAGCTGAGGATTCTTCCATTGGCAAGAACCCTTTTAACTCTCCAACTGTCTGATGCCAAGTCAAACAAGAAGCTAACCAAGCAACATGAGCCAACAGTAACCCACCTTGGAGTCCCAGGACAAATTCACTCAGGCTGAACCTGTACCTTATGGAGGATGTGCAACATTGTTGACTGTGAAAGAAGGAGCTTACTTCTTCTTCCATGTTTACCTCAGATATGAAATTGCCAGAATGAAGCCATCTTTGGTGAAGTCATTCCATAGTTCCTTTCACCTGACCTAGTGTGAGAAAGATTAGCTGGCACAAGGTTGCCATTGCCCAGGGTACTCCCAATCACGGTTAAAAATACCATAATATTCAAGGAGGCTCTTTCTGTGTACTCCAAGGAGCTTACTGTCTTATTCTCATCTTCATAGTAACTCTTAATACCACCTGACTTTGACTTTGACGGGGAGGGTACAAATAGGCCATGAAGTTATCCTGCATTGAACTGGTGGCTGCTCAGTTGGCAAGGAAAGTTTAGTCTAGAGCAGTGTTCCCCAACCTTTGGGTTTTGGACTTCAATTCCCAGAAGCCCAAGTCATTTCCCCAAAGCACTGATCAGCCAATGTACTGATTTAGGCTTCTGGGAACTGAAGTCCAAAACTCAAAGGTTGGAGAACACTGCTCTAGAAGAGACATTACTTAGGGTAGTGAAGGAAGATAAAAGCTATTGTCAGGCAGCGCCTAAAATAATTAAGTTTTATCTTTACACACAGGTCCAATAAATCCCAGGCCATCTCACGTGCAGGCAGGCCTAGTTGATAATTTGCCATAAATTCCAGGATTAAAAAACTATGTCATTGACCTTTTGGGAATACAGTTTTATCCTTTAAGTACAGAGACCTGATTCCTTGTGTCATTCTGCCATTGAAAGGATTTCCCATCTCTTCCCAAACAGTTGAATTGTGTTGGGAATGGAGTGGGTGTCAATGATGCAGTCATTGAATAGCATTTCCAGAATAAAGATGGGATAGAAGAAATAGAAAAGGCTGCAAACCATTTCCCCTCTTAAATATAGAGTGAGTTTTCCCAGCTTTCCATATGTATTTGCTAAGTGTTAATGTATGTAATTTTTTTGGGAAGCATATGTGTCCCCCGAACAATTTTGCTTGTGCGGAATTTTCTGAGGTTTTTCTTTTCTGAGATATAGAGATTACCCAAATATTTGAGATATATTTGTTTTTTTACTGTGGGGGAAAGTGGGATGAAAATTATTTTTGGCAATTAGTGTACTGTATTACTTTGACAATAATTCTATTTTGAATTATTTAGCTCTTTTAAATCTCACTGTGAGAAAATGTGTGGTAGGAGAAACTCTGATAGACATTCTGAGTGTTTATGTTCCATATGAATTTTGATTGTTTATGCTCCACATTTTGTTTTTGTAGTCTGCCAAGAGAACATAAGCTGAGAGACAAGTACATTAGCATCATAAATGAATAAATAAGCAAGGGTGACTTTTCAAACTATACCATACAAAGCAAAAATGGGAATGGAGAAGAATTGTGGTTCCCTCTGCAATGTCTGGTTCCTGTTAATATTCTACCAACATTACCACCGCTATTTTCCCTCCTACCACTATTGGAAAAATTGAAAAACTAAGTGTGTAGTATTGTGTTCCAATTGGAAACAAACAATGCAAAGTGAACCAAATAAAAAAGGTAAACAGATTGGAAACAAAAGTTAACACCTGGTATTAATTAGAGGTAGTAAAAGTAAAGATCATCCTTGCTCGAAAGCCAGTTGTTTCTGACTCTAGGGTTCAGTGCTCATCTCTGTTTATCAATGCTTTCTGTGTCTACAGATGTTTCTGTGGACATGTGGAAGGCATACCTAGACACCGGAGTGCATGGAATGCTGCTTACCTTCCCACCGAAGTGGTACCTATTTATCTACAGTACTTGCAATTTCTTGCTTTCAAGCTGCTAGGTTGGCAGGAGCTGGGGCAGAGACCAGATCTCACTCAGGTCCCGAACTGCTAGCCTGCCAACCTTCCAGTCATCAAGTTCAGTGTCTTAACCACTAAGCCACCACAGTCCCTAATGTATAATTAAATATGTATCTAAATGTCATATTTTGTGTGCACTGAAACATGTCTTATTGTGGAGAGGGGACAAGATGGATTTTTTTGAGTCATATCGACTGCAAGTGGATTGGTTTGTCTGTCTCTGATTTTCACTGAGGTTTTTTTAGCTTTAGTTTACACTCCTTGAACATCTACATATGCCTCTTGGCATGAGAAACTCCCATATAATCTTATATACTCTTGGGATCCTTCTGTATTTCTGGATCTGTGCTAATGCATGAATCAGAGCAGTGTGACATTTCCCATACAGATGAACCTTAATGGAGAAAATGAGAGTGTCTGCAAGGACCAATCAGAATACATTTCTATGCATTAGTCAGTTGGCCTACAATCAGGGGTGAAACTTTATTTATTTTCTATTTTAATATCTGTATGTTTCCAATTACTACCCAGTCCTCAAAGTTCTGAGCATACCAGTGGGAAACACAGTTGTGTTGGTTTTCATTTCCTTTATAAACAACCATGCTTTTTATTATTGGCAAAGACCGGATATTTTCTTTGAAGGGTGGGGAGGCAGTTTTGACAACAGTGGACCAGAAAAACCATTTAATTTCTCCATTTGGCAAACTGGTAAGAAGGCTTGAAACATTTCATCCTAGCCTCCAGTCCCAATATTACAATTGTGCTGAGTTAATTACTTGTCATGTCAAGGTGAGATGCTGCTGTGGGAATTGGCTTATTTAGAAAAGCAGTGATGAAAAGTTTAATAAAGATTAGAATTATGCAGCTGCTAAGTGCTGGAGCTGCTGTTCTTAAAGATACTTTGATGATGTTACTCGTGTCAAAAGTGACGGTTACATTTCAACAGTTGAGCAAAAAGTTGATATCCCTATTCAGGCATTATCAATTTACAATTGCCATGGATAGAAGGAAGCACCCTAGCTGTTGTTGCTGATATTGCTCTCCAACACTGAATGCAGTGGTGGGATACAGCCGGTATGCCCTGTACCGGTAGTAGAAATTCTGGCTGGCCCCACCCATCTTGTTGCCAGAGCCTCAGGTCGTAGGCCTGCACCTGCCTCCCAGTCACCTGGCCACACCCACCCAGTCACATGGCCACCATGCCATGCTTACTCAGTCACATGGCCACCTGGTCATGCCCACCATGCCACACCCACAGAGAAGGTAGTAAAAAAAATTGAATCTCACCACTGACTGAATGAACATTGAGTCTGAAGTATGAAAGCAGCTGTTATCAATGACGGCATGCTGTGTGATTCTGGATGCTGAAAGACTAGGACACTGACTCATTTGGAGACCCCCAAGGATACTGACAGTTCTTCTCTTTGCTCTCCATATGTAGGAGATCAATAATAATGGAAACTAAAGGAGTTGGACTAAATCAGTCCCCTTTATCTATCGTAACTCTAAACAGATATACAGTATAATGCCTGAATTATCTATCGGATAGATTATCATCTGGGATTATCCAGTAGAATTCTATTATCTAATAGATTAAGGCTTCAAGAACATAAATTGTAGAATGTGGTTTTTTTTTAACATTCAGATTTCCATTCTACCTTATCACATTAATTTTAGACTGAGTGATATTTTAAGATTCAAACAGTCAGCTGAAAGCATGTACACACTACCCTTCCTGTCCCAAAAAACAGCCCAGATTGGAGATATTCTACCTCTGAGTTAAAGCCTTATAGCTATGGTAAGGGTCAGCCATTGAAAATGTATTTCAGAATGGTCAGGATTAGAACAAAACAGATCACTATTAGCAGAACAGGAAAATATCCCCTCCTACCACTCCATGAGGAGAAATTATATTGACGACTAAATCTTACTTTGTTTCTGGTGAGAAAGCAACTCATAATTTATACCAAAGGCTGTAGATGAACCTAGAGCACTGATGGCAAACATTGGCACTCCAGATGGTCTTGAACTTCAATTCCCAGAAGCCCTGATCAGCAGGAGTCCTGACTTGGACTTCTGATAATTGAAGTCCAAGAACACCTGGAGTACCAAGGTTCACCATCAATGACCTAGAGACGTGATGGTGAATCTTGGCACTCCAGGTGTTCTTGGACTTCAATTACCAGAGGCCCAAGTCACCACTCCTGCTGATCAGGGCTTCTAGGAATTGAAGTTCAAGAACAGCTGAAGTGCCAGGGTTCACCATCACTGACCTAGAGCAGGGATTCTCAACCTGGATGTGGCCCATGACAACATTTCATTTGCCCCCCGCCACCCTGCCTCCACCACACCAGGAAGTGCCAAGTGGTGGAGAAAGGGCAAAATGGCCATCAGGTCCACAAAGCTGTCTGAGGGAGCATGACCCAGCCCCCAGCTTTTAAAAGGTTGAGAACTCCTGACTTAGTATATTAACGTATACTATATAGCGCAAAAATCCAATTTGTATAACTATGTGCTGTGTAACTTAGCTCAGGTGCTAGAAGCATTTGAGGCAATTAAAAGTTTCCTGTCCTTCTCCTTTTAGGTTCCAAGGCTCATAGGTAGGGCTCTTTTTTGCCCCTGGAAATCCTTTTGGAGCCTTGGGATTGGAAATGGGGAAGAATTTAATAGTAACACTAATGTTTCCAATCCTGCTAGTGGTGATCCAGTGGTGATTTTTAAAAAACTATTAAAGGCTCTCCCACTTCTGAGGCGATCAAAAGCTTTCCCAGGACATGGGCCTCAGAAACTAAAAAAAGGGGTGATGGGAAGCTTTTAATTATCATAAATTGAATGCTTCTGGTGCCCAGTCTGGGTCATGTGGCTCAAAAGTTGTGCAAACACAATTTTATGCATTATGTGTTGAGAATCTTGTTTAATTAGTCCTTTTGATATACATTGGAACTGTGGTGGGATCCAATTTTTTTTACTATCTACTCTGTGAGTGTGATATGGTGGGCATGGCTGGGGAAAAAGCCCTGCGTTGCACCTGAATTAGGACTATTTTATTTCAAAACTTGGATGGGCAGGGCCAACCAGAATTTCTGCTACTGGTTCTGGCGAACTGGTGCGAACCTGCTGAATCCCACCACTGCATTGAAATCTGTGAAAATCGCCTGATTCTGCTGCCTAGCTCTTGAATCTTCCTTTGTTATTCCTTTCCTCCACAACAGTTATCTTGAGATCTGTAACAAAGTGACTTGGGAGATGGATATGTTGTGAAACTAACTTCTGATGTCAGATTTGTTCCTTTGTATACAAGATCGCCCTACTATTATATAGGATGCAGAGGAACATAACTAGCAACAGTTAGTGTAGCTCCCACTCACAGCTGAACAAACCCCATTCCCACTTTAAAAACTTAATTTTAATCCATGGAAAAAGATTAATCATTTTGAGGAAGGTTCCACTTATTCAATAATGGGGAAACAACATGTTTTCCCTCTCTCCATTTGTGTTAGACATTAAATAAGGACAGTAGCTTATAGCAAATTGTGTTAATGACTGTGTGATTCTCCCTTCATAAGACCACAGAATGAAACAGTTTAAAACATGGTGGGCAGCTTATAGTATTATAACACTGTGTTTAAGAACTGCGCACGTATCTGTCTTGACATGCTTCTAACAGTGTTTGACCTCTGTTTTTTGAAGAGCTATAACACTCCTCTATCCTGATTTCTACATGCTGCAAGAGTTGTAATGAAGAAAAAAAATACAAAAATAGTGCAATGTTTTATGTAAAGTAGGTGTGCTGTTTGTTGTGGAAGCAGAGCAAAGAAAAGGCACAGGAGCATACATTTTAAACAGCTATAAAACCTCGATTAGCATCTGCAGTGCAATAGCCTGGTTATCCATTCAGTCCATTGGTAAGATAAGGGAGGTAGTCAGATGTCTGACAATTTCAGGGGGAAAGTGAGCACTGAAATGGTGAGATATGCATTGCTTTCCTGTTTTCTACCAAACACTGTTTCTGTCACATCTCTGATGACCTTTCTGTAGCAGCTTCCTTGGCACTGTAAAAATATTATGTAGTGCAATTCCTTGTGAATAAGCCTATCAAGCAAGGTATGCCGGGGCACTAATGGCTGCATTTTGTCAAATTACCACCAAGTCTGAAAGAATGCTTAATAAAACAAACCCCCAAAATCCGATCTTTAAAAAGCATTTAATGAGAAAGAGAGGTACTGTTTATTTTGGAAAGATTTATAGGCATGACATAACCCAGTGTGCTTTATCTCCTCACCTGTTTTTCCTCAGGGAGACTATCCATTTTTTATGAGTTCTCCTGAGCCAAAAATATAAAAGTGATAGACAAACTCCAAAATAGGATAAGAACATAGAAAAAGAGATATGAAAGAATAATCCTCTTCGTGTAATACCTGCTGAAGCTGAATGGAAAGAGGGAGCAATTTCACGAGAGACGGGAGATCTGATAATAAATTCTTGTGGGATTAGAAACCTTTGTAAAAGGAGACTGTCTGAGATTAGATGGATGTCATCGTAGGCTGGTCCCATCTGTGAGGGAACTCCTTTGAACTCCTGAGGTGGGCTTTTATAAAAATCCTTATGTAACCTAGAAAACTGTACAGTGAATGTGGGTTAGCGGGAGGTGAGAAGAGTCAGCTACCAATGGAATAATGTTTGCTGCTGGAAAAATAGATACACTATATAGATACATTTCTGAACTTGCCTCTCTTCTGACAGTTTTAATCTTATATTCAGTGTAACTTATTCTGGTTTATTTATTAGTTAGTAATTAAAAACCTTTGCGGGGACTGCGGTGGCGCAAATGGCTAAGACACTGACCTCACTGACTGGAAGGTTGGAATTTGATTCCTGGGTACTGTGTGGTGGAGTGAGCTCCTGCCTTTGTACCAGCTCCTGCCAACCTTTGAAAGAAACAAAATTGCAAGTACATAAATAGGTACCACTTTGGTGGGAAGGTAAACAGTGTTCCATGCGCTTCGGTATTGAGGCATGCCTGCCACGTGTCCACGGAAACTTTTGCAGGTGCCGACAGCGCTGACTCATTGGCTATAAACAGATGAGCACTGAACCCTAGATTCAGATACAACTGGCTTTCGAGCAAGGGCAACCTTTACCTTTACTAATTAAAAACCTTTAATCTTGTAATGTTTTAAAAATGAGCGGGAATGAAATAAATGAAAGAAAAGAAAAACCTAGATGGATGGTAGAAGAAACATTTAAAACTGTAAAGGAAAAGCAAGAGGCAAAAGTAAAAAAAATTAAAAGGTGATAGAAATATAGAGTCAGAAACCTCAGTGCAGTTTTTCATTAACTGGCGCACAGAAACAAAGAGAAATATTGCAATAATAAATGAAAGGAAACTGAGGAGAATAACAAAAGAGAAAAACAAGAGGCTTCTTCTGGAAGATCCAAGAGATCAAAGGGAAATTAAAATCTAAATTAGAAATGCTGAATGACTAACAGTGAAGCACACTATCTGACCAGGAAAAAATAAAGAGAAGGTGACAACAGTATATTGAAGAACCTCTTTTCTTCTGAGGACACCCTGAAACCTAAGGCTACACAGGATGGCTCTTCCCCCAGGAACACAGCAGTGCAAATGAACTCCCAACCTCTGGCTTCTTAGCCAAATGCCTAAACCACTGAGCTATCTAACCCAGAATTGAAAAAAACACACACCAATATTTCATTTCCCTTGATCAGTATAAGGTGGGTATGACGTGACAGTACATAACACACACATGAAGAAGTTTCGTGATCTCAATGTCAAGCTTTTGTGCCCCTGTGAGTTCAGTAGAATTTATTCCCAGCTAACTCTTATTATTACATGGATACAATGATATCAGTGCTTCATTCTGGAAAGCAGATAAGAGGCCAAGAGCAGAAGTTTCACTTGAATGAGCATCATGAAATGTGGGAAAAGAGAATAGCTATATATGGTCAAGAGTATAATTTTCTCATTTGAATCTGGAGATGCTTCTCATGATTGCAATGGCTTTCCATCCGGTATTTTTGGACTTAAACCTAAAAGAAGCATAGAGATGACAATTGAGTACACATACATAGTTTAATTATCTATCAGTTAGTAAATAATTGTAATTTGTCTTTTTTGTTTTATTTACTCTCTTCTGTACATGATTTGTTTGCCTTATTTGGTCTGCTATAGAAAATTACAGATCATAGCCCAAGAAGCAAAAATGAAAATTTTGCAGGGTGAGTTTGCTGTACAAATAAACCAGTATTTTTGTCAATGCCAATGCAGACTCAGGGGATGTCTGATACTTTTGGATATAGAACAATGGGAATCTGTTTGTTTGGGTGTCTGACTGGATTTCCTGTGAAATAAACATTTTTAGTGAATGAAAACTGTTGGGCATTTTGGAACGACACCTTAGTGAAAACTGATGGTGTGCTAATATATTAAAAGGCTCTCCCAGGTATTATCACATTTTCTCATAGGAAAGAGAATTGATTATATATGCTTGTGTATACTGTATGGGAGGGACTGTGGTGGCTTAGTGGTTAAGATGCTGAACCTGATGATTGGAAGGTCAGCAGGTCAGCAGTTCGAGACCCAATTACTGCACGATAAAGTGAGCTCCTGACTCTGTCCCAGCTCCTGCTAACCAGCTCCTGCTAACCTAGCAGTTTGAAAGCAAGAAATTGCAGGTGGAAAAATAGGTACCACTTTGGTAGGAAGGCAACAGCGTTCCGTGCATTCCGGTGTCTAGTAATGCCTGCCATATGTCCATGGAAATGACTGCAGATTGCAAAGGTAGGAAACAGCCAACTTTAGAAATGTTAGCTTTTTATAATGCTACTCACAGAAATGGCCAGTCAGTGTAGCAAATCTGGGAGGATTTCAGGGGCTGTGATCCATAAAGGTAGAATTTTCAAGTTCTAAGCATCAACATGAAATAGCTCCTTATCCTCAGCGTCCCATTTCAAGAAGCAAAATGCATCCATACAGATATTGACAAGTTTCAAGGGACGTGAGTTTGACGTTCAATCCTCCCCTGTTCAAAAATACAGATAGAGACAAATTGATATAAAAGACTCATAGAATAACTGAGTTGGAAGGGGCCCTTTTAGGCCATTGAGCCCAGCCCCCTGCTCAATGCAGGAATCCAAATCAAAGCATATCTGACAGATGGCTGTCCAGTTCTCTCTTGAATGCTTCCAGTGTTGGAGCGTTCACCTCTTCTCAAGGCAGTTGGTTCCACTGTTGTACTGCTCTCACTGTTAAGAAGTTGTTCCTAACATACAACCTATACCTGGTTTCGGTAGTTTCAGCCTGTTATTACACGTCCTGCTCTCTGGGATGATGGAGAAATACTTTTGAGTGGCTTGGGCAGGCAGAAAATGCACCTGCCACAGGCAGCAGTTTCCCCAGTTGCTGCTAGAGCTTGCACTTGGTATGCATTTACATGATACATAGTGCATGTTTCTAAGCCTTGCATGCTGCTGCCAAGGCTCATGCTGCAAGAAGGCTCATATGTCACAATGCTGGCACTTTACTCCTTGCTTTTTGCTAAATGATTAAAAGTAAGGAGTACAGTAAAACCTCGCATAAAGAGCACCTCGCTTAGAGATTAACTCACTTAAAGAGCAGAATTTTCTCTGAATGTTCGCCTCGCTTAACAACTACCTGTCAAGTATCCCATATTGGCCGGGATTTCCCGTATTTTAGCACTTGTCCCTCCCCTTTCCTGCTGCCGTCCCGTATTTTGAACGGTAGGAAAAGGGGTTACTGTGCATGCGTGCCCATTGCAAAGAGGTTCTGCACATACGCAAATGGGTTCAGCACATGTGCAAACAGGTTACTGAGCATGCGCACCCATGCATGCACAGTAATTTCCCGTATTTTCCAGAGCCGTGCTGGACAGGTATGACTAAAACCAACCAAAAACTTGCTTAACAACTAAATTGGGGTTCACACACATACCCCGCCACCAGAAGTCACAATCGGTCACTTACAATGATGTTTCGCTTAAAGAGCAATCCTGTGGAATGCATTATACTCTTTAAGCGAGGTACCACTGTATATGGAAATTTATTCACCCACTCATTTTCTTCCTTGTCTTCTGGCATTTTGGTGCACCAGCATTGTCCAAGTACATTCAAACACCTTGGAGCTGCTGAGCCCTGATCTCAGCTAGCAATGTTTGACAAAGGGCGCAGAAATTTTAAAGTGTTGAAACACTGTATGTTAAATATATGTTGTGACTCAGTATGTTTTATACATAAGAAGAAATGATGCTCAGGTTCTGAAGCATTATTTTTGGCACTGACTCAAACTGGTACCATCATATGAGTCCTGTCTGGCATGGGATACTTCTCTTCCTCTATGAAACTGTAAAATATTTTTGTTGGTTGGTCATCTTGGCAGGGGAGAAGGAGCTGCCTACCCACGTGCCTCAAACTCTCATTTGGTAGTATCCAAGTCTTAGGAATCTCTTTAAAAGCACTAGACTTTTTCCAAAGTCTTAAAGGACGCATTTGCAGGGTGGAGGTGATTGGTCTAGGTCAGCAGTTGCAAACATGGCTCTCCAGATGTTCTTGGACTTCAATTTCCAGATGCCCTGATCAGCAGGTGTGCTGAATGGGCTTCTGGAAATTGAAGTCCAAGTCCAAGACCACCACCTCCACCCCACCCTGGAGAGTCAGGTTTGTTGACCTGTGATCTAGGTCAGGAGTTCTCAACCTTTTAAAGCTGGGGGCTGGGTCACTCTCCCTCAGACAGCTTTGGGGGCTGGATGGCCATTTTGCCCTTCCTCCATCACATGGCACTTCCTGGTGTGGTGGAGGTGGTGGAGGGCCTCATGAAAGGGTGCCGTGGGCCACATCCGGCCCACAGGCCACAGGTTGTGCCCTGGTCTATGTGAAACTGTTCCTCCTAAATTCTGGATGGTTGTCATCTCAAGAGGAATTTCAGGAAGGCATCACTGAAAGGGGCAGCTGAAAATTTTGTATGTCAGGGAAAGAGGGAGCATAATGAATTGCATGTTGCATAAGGGAGGAAAGAGGGAGAATATTGTTCAGGAGGAAGCAGAGATTTAAAAAAAATCCTTTGTGGGATACAGTCCCCAGACTTCTCCAACCAGCATGGCTATTTACAAAAGTAACAAGAAAGCAATTTCTCTAACCTCTCTTGAAAAAAAGCTCTTCTTAATAAAAATTCAGAGAACAGGCACAGTACCTTTGGTAGGGAGATTTAAATCTCCACTGGAAGACATGTCATCTTTAATAGAGTTGCTCTGCACTGATAAGTCATAATCCAGAAGGCGGACGTTCTGCTGCCTGTCTTCTCAGTGTCTTCTCTCCTGATATAAGCTTGTAGCTCAGTTATATTTTTGATGAATATTAACTTGGTTATATGCCCATTTTAGTTCCTCCCTAAATTAAAAGCTTTCAGGATTTTTCAAAGGGAATATTTAAAATTTGGCAAAGTGTGCTGAGTAAGAGAGTAAAAACAGTCTTGATAGTCCCAAGTGTAAACCAGTTGGGACAATCTGTTTCCCTTGCTTGTGTGACCTGATTTCTTCTCTAAGCCACATGGCTCAGACTTTAATAAGGACAGGAAAGAAAGAAAGAAAGAAAGAAAGAAAGAAAGGAAAAAACTGGTTTTAAATCTACAAAAATTGCATGGCAGGGAACCCAGACCCAGTACATACTGTATGTGTGTTTCAAAAATGGAAATGGCTGTGTATTAAGCCGTTGAAATCTGCTACAAACCCTCGAACTCTTTGTTCTTCAAATGACCACCTAAAGAACCCCTCAAATGAGCATAATAACTGCCCATACAGTGGTCTCCTTTATGTGGAAAAACAGCCTTCAGACTTTTCATTTCAGGAATTCTGAAACAGGAGCTGACTCTGCGCACACAATAGAAGACACTAATTATAGAACTTGAAAATGTCTGGGCTATAGAATAGGAAGAAATGCGTGATAATAAGAAGTGGCATGAACAACCGAGAGTCGTCTGGTGCCTTAAAGACTTGCACATTTGTTATAGCATTAACTAGCATAGGTGCCCGTCTGTGACAGTTTTTTTTGGGAGGGGGGCTCAACCCGTGGGGTCGGGGTGGCTTGGCGAAGGTTTTTTTCCTTTTTGCCACTCCCCACACCATTTGTGATGCCCCCTAGCTCTCAGTAAAGGAACCTGAGCAGACTCACCCTGCCGTGATGATGAGGGAAGGATGGTAGGTATTGAGGGGGAAAATTTAGGAGGAAAGGAAGACAGGAGGGTAAGAATGAGGGAGGGAAGGGAAGAAGGAAGGGGAGAAGAATGGCTGGAGGTAGGGAAGGAAGGATGAGAGCTAATTACCTGGCCTTGGCCTGGGGGTGTTTCTTGTATGTTTAGGTTTTTCGGACCCTGATACACCCCAACACACAGAGATACACACACACACTCTCTCTCTCTCTCTCATTCACACACATAAGTGACTGATCCAGAACTCACTGTGTTGTGCATTGTTTTGCCCGCGCGCGCACGCGCACACACACGCGCGCACGCACGCACACACACACACACACACACACACACACACACACACACCCTGTCTCTCTTTGTCTCTCACTCACGCAGCATTGATGTACATTAAAAGTGTCTTGTTCCAGGGCTGTAGAGGATTAAATGGAATGGGTTTGTTCCATCCGCATCAGGACCTTTCTCTGTCAGTCATTCACTCTCAACCAATCACAGTCCAACATGCAAATCAGCTCTCTCCAACATTCTATTTCCAGGCCTGGCTGTTAAACTGCCGTTTTTTCTCCCATGGCACCATGGGAGTTGTAGTTTCCATTCTTTTCCCCATTTTGTGGTGCTTAGGCCCCACTCTCAGCCCCCGGACCCTCGTGGCACTGATCTCGGGGACAATAGGTAGGTGTGTGGGGAGCATTATGGGGTAGGCTCCAGGGGTGTAGGTACGTATTCCGCACACGTATGGCCACATCCCTTCCTCCTAGGTATAGATTTTCATAGTGTTAGAACATTGGGGTTTTGGTTCAAATGGAAAGCATCCACAGATAGCGGAGGATCTCTACTTCTGCTTCATCCCTTCCATGTGTGTGGAGAGAGCAAAGCTAGCACATGCCCCACTACTTCTGGGAGAGATACCCAGATATCTAGTGCCTAAATAGACCTAGCTTTTCCTTTTGATCCATAACATTAAAAATGTTGAAACCACCAAAGCAGCATTTCTCACACAGCCACTATCAGTAGCAAAATAATATATATTTTGGCACTGGGTGGGATTAGTTTCCCCCTTCCATTCTGGTTAGCATTAGCAACACTGCTTTTGCACTCTAGCCCCAGGCCACAAGAATTTCCCACCCACTCTTTTCTTACACTTTATTATGAGTGTCAAAACAAAGCCAAGTAGTAAAGGACTGATTACTGTGGTGATTATTTGCTGAGTATCAAGGGTTTTAATCATAACTGTAGACTTGTGTTTAGCCCAACAAAATACCTGCCAGGCTGCCAAAATGCTTCACTTCCTTTTGTAGTCACTTTTGGGATCATGTTAATGTGGCTCTTTGGAAAGTATTCTAATTTATGATTTACAAGTAGGTAGGAGGTAGATTAGAAGCCATTATAATTATTTATAATTAAACTCCTGGGGAGAAATCCAGAAACCCACTGTTGCCATGCTGCTTATACTCATGGTGACGATGCAGTGTATAGCAACACAAAATAAACCCCACTGAAAGGGACTGGCTAGGGTGCAGTAGCCACTTGGATGAAATTAACCCGTGAGTCAGATTTTGCAACTCAGGGAAGATTAAAAGAAATTTAGTTGTGATTTCCTTCACTTGCAAAATTTCTGCAGAATGCAGTTGGAAACACCTTGCTGTAAAAAGGAAGAACCACGACTGCTTCACAGCAGGATTAATATCATTGTTTTTTTAAAAAATATGTTCATCATTGATCAAGAACTGTGGACTGACAAGGGAGCTTGTGAGCTTTAGTGGTGTTCAATTTAATGAGCTTTCATTTAGGTTAAAAGAAATTTGACACTTGGAAAAAGTTTGGTCAGTTCCAGATTCTCACTCCACAGGAAGCAAGAAAAATATGTCGCCATATCTTCGTGTGGTAATTAAAGAGTGCTTAATTTAGCCACTTGCATGTATCAGTCTATAGGATGAGGCTGGCAAACAGCCCGTCGCAGCTGACATTCTTTGGTTGTCAGGGGCTCAGTGCTGGTGTTAGAAGAAGAGACGTTTTTAGAATGATGTTGTTATTAGGAGCATTTCCATTATACAGTACTATATTTTCCTTTGATAGCTGCTTCACTCAAAGTTTGGCAGCAATGTTCTGTTAAACAGGGAGTTGTGGACTCGAAAACTACATTCTCAGACCGGCTTCTCACCTGCTACCGTAAATAGGATAACTTCACAGGGAACAAATGCACGATTGCAGTCGTAGTTTTTTTTAATATATTACCTTTTCCCAAATTGCCAGCTTCTGTTTTTGTTGCTGTTACTACTGTTGCAAACTTCTTGTTTATCCCTCTCTTTAGAATGATTCCACTTCTTACTGTATGAAAACACGTTAACCAGTTTTGTGAGGATCTAAAAAATAATTAAGGTAAAGGTCACTCTTGCTGGAAAGCCAGTTGTATCTTACTCTAGGGTTTAGTGCTCATCTCTGCTTCATAGCCGAAGAGCCAGCACTGTCTGCTTCTGCAGACATTTCTGTGGTCATGTGGCAGGCATGACTAGACACCGGAGCACATGGAATGCTGTTTATCTTCTCACCAAAGTAATCCCTATTTATCTACTTGCAATTTCTTGCTTTTGAACTGCTAGGTTGGCAGGAGCTGGGACAAAGACGGGAGCTCATTCCATCCTATAGTATTCAGGGATTGAACTGCTGACCTCCCGCCTTCCAGTCAGCGTCTTAGCCACTGGAGCCACTGCAGTCCCTGAAAAATAATGAGAGATAGCCTAATCTCTTAATAGGAATGTAATTCCTCTCAGTTTGTGTTGACAGATGTCAATGCCTGCTTTTTGTACCACCTTGCACCAATTCTTAAATAGTTTCCAGGGTTTATGTAGAGAAGAGGAGGGCAGGCCTTGTTGGACTGTAGCTCCCATAGGAGAAACACCGAAATTACTATTACTATTAACACCCCCAGAAGGCCACAAATGGATAATAGTGAAAGGCAGGGTATGTCACACTTGCAGGCAGACGTACAGAGAGAGAGAGAGAGAGAGAGAGAGAGAGAGAGAGAGAGAGAGAGAGAGTGTGTGTGTGTGTTGGAGGAGTTCTGCGTCCCATCAGTGGTACACATGCTACTTACAGAGAACTACTGCATACAGTGACATTCTGGAAATTAGAAGTAGATAGTTATACTGAGCCAAAACTGTGTTATTTTATAATGAGGGCTACAGCACTCTTTGCAGGCGCACCCCCCCAATAACGGACACAGACAACATTGAAAGTGGATAACAGCAAAGGGCCACATTTATTGATTCAATGCCCTAGTCCGAATTATAAATTTGTATTGGTAAAACGACCAATCATAATTCCTAAGGCAAGCAGGCCGAAGTAACACTGGTAAGGTACCACCCCAAAATTGCCAACGGCAATTGGTTACAATGTATCAATTTGTATCAATTTGTTTGTCAACAACAAACAAATTGTTGACCGTAGTCAATAACTAACTCATGACCCCACCCTCTGACGCGTATCCGTGAAATCACAGGGGTGATGCATGCTGGTTAGCAATCACCATCACCCCATCGCCTGGTTCGTCGTTGACCGGACAACGTTTAACTAATTTATTCCTGTCTAGTGTTGTCCAGTCAATTGCGAACCTGCCGGATACTTGTGGGTCATACTGTTTACCTTACCAGTGCTACCCGCCCATGTGACCAAAGTCAACAGTAGTAATGGAGAAAGACCCCTATATCAAACCATAGCCACAGTGTGGGGTGGGCAAAAAAGCCAGGACCCGAAGCCAATATGGGTCCCAACCAAAAATTCCCACCCGGCCCCGAAGCGACCATAATCACACTGTTAACTAGGGAGGGGGTGGAGGGGAAAAACTTCTCCGCTCCGTCGCTGAGGCAAAATGGCAGCACGGCTGCCTCGTGGCCACCCCTTTTATCAAGGCGGTGGCCACGCCCCTAACTACCCGGATTCTCTGTCCTGTGGGGGGGGGGGGCCCGCAAAGGGCGCGGCGGCCATTTTGGCGCCGCGCTTGCATTGCAGGCGCACCCCCCCAATAACGGACACAGACAACATTGAAAGTGGATAACAGCAAAGGGCCACATTTATTGATTCAATGCCCTAGTCCGAATTATAAATTTGTATTGGTAAAACGACCAATCATAATTCCTAAGGCAAGCAGGCCGAAGTAACACTGGTAAGGTACCACCCCAAAATTGCCAACGGCAATTGGTTACAATGTATCAATTTGTATCAATTTGTTTGTCAACAACAAACAAATTGTTGACCGTAGTCAATAACTAACTCATGACCCCACCCTCTGACGCGTATCCGTGAAATCACAGGGGTGATGCATGCTGGTTAGCAATCACCATCACCCCATCGCCTGGTTCGTCGTTGACCGGACAACGTTTAACTAATTTATTCCTGTCTAGTGTTGTCCAGTCAATTGCGAACCTGCCGGATACTTGTGGGTCATACTGTTTACCTTACCAGTGCTACCCGCCACACGGAGGGGCTTCACAGAAGACCTGACGCCCCCCCCCAGACCGTCAGCTCGGTCAACAGGCCTGCTCGCCAGTCACCCAACAGGAGGTCCATACCTCCTCGCGACAGATGGACCCCATCCCCTGCATAGAGGTCATAATTTTGCGGACTAATATCGGGGTGATGACTAACCCGTCCCCAAGCCCTGGTGGTAAGAAACCGCGCCACCGCCTTGTTGACCGCGCGCCTCGCGCGGTCAAGCGCAAGGAGGTTAACGCCCCCTCTGTAAGAGTGGCGCGGAACAATGTCCGACCAAACCAGGGTTGTGGCAGGCCAGACATAGTGCAAGTAGGCGAGTTCCTCGCAAATCGCATGCTTGAGCGATAAGCCGGTGACCTGGCCCAAATCATTGCCCCCCAGGTGGATAATTAGAATGTCAGGCGGGTCAGCCCCCAGGCCAGAAAAAAGGAAAGGCCTCAGCTCCTGCCATAACATCCCAGGCTTACCATGCCATGCGAGACTGGCGTGGTCACCCAGTCCCAGTCGGGGTCCCCACTCTGTCGCCGCAGCGTAACGCGCTGCCCTGTGCACATAGCTGTGGCCCACCAGCCATACTGTCACCGGTGTAATACGACACCCAGGGTCTGCAATAAAATTGAGAAAAAAGGAAGGTAAGGTGACTGAATTGGTACTCATGGCGGGAGTGGGCGCACATAAAACTGAAAACACTGTGAGCCCCACCTCCCCATGCTGCGTATGTCAGCCCCCGAGTACCCAAAAGCAGCTGCTGTAGAGGCTGCACCAATACGGAACGAATGTGTGCCATAACGGGCACCTGAAAAACCCACCCTGGTGAGGGCTATGGCTGTCACCTTCCAAAACTGAAATTTAGTAAGGGGAGACCCATCTTGGTGACAGAAAAACGGGCCGTGGTGCCTGCCACGCAGTGCCAGGTACTCCTGTAGGGCACCAACCGGACAGATGTCTGCCAAAGAACACCGTAGCAGTCTTACTCCACTGCCTACGCCGTGCTGATCTGTTTTTGAGGAGCGAATCCTCAACTGGGCCCAGTCTTTGGCAACGTAGACATCTCCGAGTTCCAGTGCCCTACCACTTGCATCCGCCTTAGACAGCATCACGAGTTCGCTGACGCGGAGCGCTCCAAAAAATGCCACCGTTGTGGCTGCATGAAAAAGGGCTGCCTCATAATGATCAAAACAGAGGCCTGGCCAGCCCCGGGCCAACTGGGTAAGAACCCCTGGGGAAATAGGGTGCCGGTCGTCCGGGCAACGCCCGCGCTCGCGCACCCACCCCTCCAAAACGTGTCTCACACGGAAGTCAGAGGTGGTATCCACATGACCCCCTACTTTGGCCATAAAAGCCAACGCCGAGAGCTTGGATGCTATGGTGCGAGGTGCAAGGCCCTGTGCATGGAGGTGGACCATGAACCGCAGTACATGGTCCACCGGAATAGGCCAGGTCTCTGGCAAGTGAAATTGAGTGGCAAAAGCCCTATATGAACTGAGTGCTTGTTGATACGCCTTACGCGTGCGTGGCGCTAGTGAAAGGCCAATCGCCCGGTTCACCTCTCCTTGCCAATAGTCCACATCTCGTCCGGGAGTGGCGAGGGAAATTCCTCCGCATCCGGGGCCAAGGCGCGGAACCGGGAGCTCTGCAGGCGGGATAAAGCATCAGCAATATCATTATTAACCCCTGGGACATGCCTGGCCCCGAACAAGATATTGAGGCGCAGGCAGCGCAGCACAAAATGGCGCACTAGATCCATAACCCTGGGCGATTTAGAAGTCTGTGCATTGACAATGTGTACCACAGCAGCATTGTCGCACCAAAAATGCACTACCGAATTAGCCCACTGTTCGCCCCATAGCATCAAAGCCCCCAGAATGGGAAAAAATTCCAGGTATGTGAGATCCCGCAGGCGACCTGTGCCTGCCCATGCCGGTGGCCACCCACCATAGGCCCACTTCCCATTGAAGTACATCCCATAACCCAGGGATCCTGAGGCATCAGACTGGATCTGGAAATTGGGGGAAGCCAGGAGGTCCGACCTCCAAAATGAGACCCCGTTAAACTCCCTCAGGAATTGCAACCAGACGAACATGTCTGCCCTGATACCCCGGGTGAGCCTAACTCTGTGGTGGGGCCTGGATAACCCTGCCATGGCGTCGCATAAGCGCCGGGCAAAAGCCCTGCCCGGTGCGACCACCCTGCAGGCAAAATTAAGGTGCCCATGTAGCACCTGGAGTTCCCTCAGGGATGCCTTACGCTTGGCCAGCAATTCCGATATAAGGGTCACTATCCTGGACACCTTATCGCCCGGCAACCTAGAAGCCTGCTCTACTGTGTCAATCTCAACCCCCAGGAATACTAACTTGGTCGATGGGCCCTCGGTCTTTTCGGGCGCTAAAGGGACACCGAGTTCCTGCATTAGCGTCTGAAATGTATTGAGGAGACGTGCACACGTGTCCCAGCCCCGTTCACCCCCGAATAAAAAGTCATCCAGGTAATGGGCTACAGACCGGGACCCTGACCTGCGGACAAAAGCCCACTCTAGGAAAGTACTAAAACGCTCGAAGGCCGAGCATGATATGGAGCAGCCAAAAGGCATGGCCTTATCAAAATAATATTCCCCTTTAAATTTAAAACCCAGCAATTCAAAGTCACCCGGGTGCACTGGCAAGAGGCGAAAAGCTGACTTAATGTCGCACTTGGCCAGCAAGGCACCCGGGCCACACGAGCGCACCATGCGCAGCGCATGGTCGAACGATGTATACCTGACCGAACAAAGGTCATCAGGTATAGCATCGTTGACCGATCTGCCGGCTGGGTAGGACAAATGATGAATAAGGCGAAACTCACCTAGGGCCTTTTTGGGAACCAAACCCAATGGTGAAACCTTAAGGTTGGGAAAAGGGGGTGCAGGAAAAGTTCCAGCGACCCTGCCCGCGTCTAATTCCTTTTTAATGCTGGCCGCAGCCACCTCCTCCCTTCCTCTGAGGGATAACAGGTTGGGGGCATCCTGAGGTGATCTAACACCCATAAAAGGGATACGAAATCCCTGCTTAAAACCGTGAATGAGATACTCTCTGTCCTCCCCCTTTGGGTACGATGCGAGCCAGCGCTCCAGCATGTCCACCTTAATTGGGGAGGGTGCCTTTTGGAGAACTAGTTCTCTCCGTGGCAGCCTTGCCAGCCCACTGTCCACCCCTCCCTCTGCCTCGCGCCCCCCCAGGCTTGGGACAAGCCGAGGCTGCGTGGGGACCAGAACACGTGGGACACTCATGCTTATACCTGCAGTTCTTTCGATTGCAGGAACCATTTGACGAGAAAGTCCAGCACAGCAGGCGGGCTGGAACCCCCTGCCCCGCCGGTTGGCGGGTAACCTGCGCTGGAGCTGCTCGCTGGACCGCATGTCCACAATGGTATCTATCCCCCGGGGCAGGGCGTGTGGGTGTCATATACAAGAGCCACAGTCTCTGGCAGGGCTCATCCCATCTCATCTCGGGATGGAGGGGAATCCTCATACGGAATTCCTCATCATATGCTAGCCATGAGGGGCCCGGGAAATCTACCATCGCCCTATATATGTTGTCCAAATATTGGACCATGGGAATAGCTAGATCCGGCCGCGCCCTCAAATATACCGCCATATATATCAAATAAGCGGGGAGCCAGTTAGCCCAGGTACGCGGCGGCTTACGGCGGCGTGCCTGCTCCTTGTCCTTCTCATCCTGACCCTCCCTTTCTTCCTTGGTGGGCTCTCTGTTCAGGAGTGAGAAGATATCTACATACTCCCCCCTCCAAATCTTTTCTCTGGTAGCCTGTGCCAAGTGATCGCCCAGTGGCAAGGAATACCCTGCCGTCGGCAAAGCCGAAAAGGGGACAACAGGCCTGGTAAAGGGAGCCGGAGCTAACCCTGCCACCCCCAAGACATTACCAGCAGTGTAAGAGCCTAGGCCCACCCCCGTGGGCATGGTGGCAGTCGTTGTCGCCGGGTGGGGCACCAGAGGGGTAGTCCCCGCACCACCCGAGCGAGGCCAAGGCCACTGAAAGGCCCCCCCTATATTGGGAATATGTGTAGATGTACTCGTTTGCACCGTATACTCACATGCTGCACCCCCGCGGGCCGCCCCCACCGGGGGTTCTGGCCCACTGGGGGCGTCGGAGCTCACGACCGATGTAGAGCTCATCACCGGGGCTTGACCCGCACCAGGTTGCTGGCTGGGGAGCTGCGAGGCAGTGGCCGTAGCCGCGCCACCCGCCTGCAGCAGCTCAACCCTCCCCGCCGGCTGTTGTCCTGCTGCCGTTAGCGCCTCCAAAGGTACCCCAAAAGGGGCACCTGCCTGACTGGCCCGGGCCAAAGACGCCTCGAGGGCCGCAATACGGGCCAGTAAGGAGTCCACATTAACCATGGGTAAAGAGCCGGCCGGCCCACCTGATCCTTGCATGGGGACAGGTCCCTGCACCCCAGGGGCCGTATATTGCCATTGACTACCGCCGAAGCCCGGGAGGGCTGGTGGATTAACCTGCCAAGGCAGGGAGCCGGGCCACCCCCCAAGGCTAGAGGGCCCCGAGAGAGGCTGCGGCCCAACAGGAATAGGCCCAACCGATTGAGCAGGAGGATGAGCGGTGCCCACCGCTCGCGGGCCGCGGGCCGGAGCTCCCTCCGCGCCCGCACTTTGATCGGGCCAAGGGGCGATAGCCCCCATGCCACTAGCCCCGGCCGGGGATGGCAAAGGTGGCTGCTGGGGAGGCGGCACCGCGGTCCTCCGACCCGGATTACGCCTCCGAACCACCCGAGCTGCATTCGCAGCAGCCTTCTTTTTGGAAGGCATCTCACCGCAGCAGAAAGGGAAGCTAGCTAGTAAACGGAACTAAAAGGCTTCCCGGTAGCACCAACGAGCGACGGAGACGCAGGGGGAAAAACTTCTCCGCTCCGTCGCTGAGGCAAAATGGCAGCACGGCTGCCTCGTGGCCACCCCTTTTATCAAGGCGGTGGCCACGCCCCTAACTACCCGGATTCTCTGTCCTGTGGGGGGGGCCCGCAAAGGGCGCGGCGGCCATTTTGGCGCCGCGCTTGCATTCTGTGAAATAAAGTTTCACAGCACTCTTTGTGGAAAGATCTTATTTTGAAGCCATAATTTGGACTCTTCATTCTAAACTGAGCTTCCCTTGAAAACTTGTTTACTTCTAAAAGAAAAGCTTAGTTTGCCTTGATTTCATTTTAAATTACTATTACTCTGCCCAAAGGTCTAACTCTTTAACAAATGCGTCATCTTCCATTATAGACCATTTCGGTGGACTTGAGTGCAGATATCTGTCCAAGCATTTCATTTATGTATATTTCATTTTCAAAAAATTGCTCACAGCTGGAACGTTGCAATTTGAAGAAGCAGCTCTATTCCTTTGGAATAAGAACTCCTTAATGAGCTCCTTTAATGGGAAAGTAAAAGGTTTGGGCTGAAACTACACTATATTCATTTAGGTTTAAATTATTTAATGTTTTTTTTAAATGATGGCATAATATCTAGTGCAATCTTAAACATGTTTACCCAAAAGTAAGCTCTTTTTGAGTTAAATGTGGGCTGGGTCCCTAGTGAGTGAATCAAGGGCTTCTGCTTTGGAAAAACTAAAGCACAGCAAGTAAGAAAGTAGTGATACCTGCCAATGAAAAGGTTAATGTTTTTGACTGGCTATGCAATGTGTCAGTGTTCAAATAAATTACATATATTATCTTGCAGCCACCTAGTAAAACTATATCACAATTATGATTCCCATATGATAGATTGAGTCTTGAGCTGAGATAACAGGGTTCAATAGAAACTGTTACAGTTTTTTTTTAAAATAGCCATGTTAGTCTGTGTTTCAAGCATATCAGAGAATAAACAAAACAAAAACGCAGTAGCACCTTGAAGACAGTTATATTTTAATGTTAGGTTTCGTGGATCAAGTCCACTTCATTAGACATAGGAGTGAGGCTTCATGACATCAATATATACACGTCAGGTACAGAGAGAGGTCCAGAGTTACTTGTAATTAATTCCTTTTCCCATTGCTAAAGATGTAGCTATATTTCATTGCAATTACAACTTAATTAGAAAAGATTCATTCCTTTTCTAACATAATTTGAATTTTCCAGTTATCTTCCCCCCCTCCGAATTTTCGGGCTGTGGGCTCATTAAATAGTAGAGAAGGAATATGATATGTTTGAGATGCTAGCTCCACTGTAACCCCTGACATCTTGAGGCTGTGAAGCAACAACATGGTGAGTGTAAAGAGATTGTGTTTTGAACTACAGGCCCATTGCTAATAGCAGGAGTTCTCAAACTTTTTAAGCTGGGAGCCAGGTCACGCTCCATCAGATAGCTTCGGAGGCTGGACGGTCATTTTGCCCTTCCTCTACCACATGGCACTTCCAGGTGTGGTGGAGTTGGTGGGGGGCACATGAAATGGCACCGCAGGCCGCATTTGGCCTGCAGGCCACAGGTTGAGAATCCCTGGCTTATAGCATTAAAAATAAAAGCAGCCTTTTTTGTGTGAAACAGATTGATAAAGAGCCACCTGTTAAAATGGTAACTGTGGTGGTGTCTCACTACAAACATAAATTTGCAGTTTGGGAAAGCATCCTAAAAAGGCATTATCAGTCAATAAACAAAAAAAGAAAAGAAAAGAGAGAGAGAGAGGACATAAATGTTTTAGCACTTTAACAGTCCTCTATTTTAATTTGAGCTTTAAATCCACGTCTTCTGACCAAGTTTATGAACTTTGTAACTGACATTGTTAGATAGCTAGCAAGTCATGATGTACTGTTTTTAACCATCTATTGTGAAATGGTTTTATTTAAATGGAATTTCATTTCCTGGTTACATTATTTATAATTGTCATTACTCTGTGTGGAGAAAACCTGCATCAGATACAAGCCTTTCTCACCTAGTAGTAGTGGAAGGAAGATATGTAGTCTCCCCCAACCGCCTGGAGATTACACTAGAAAACATAAGCATACAAAATAGAATCAAGCATTACTTCTTCATTCATTTATCATGAAGTCTGAGTTTGCCTGTAGAAATCTAAGTAATTAACCAGGGGGGGAATCTATAACAAAATATTCCAGTGGGAGCACATCAATTGAGAGTTCCAGTCACTCAACCAACACTCCTTTTAGTATATTCCATTCCTTTCCATTTTTCTCCCATTCCAACATATTCTTGGCATTGTATTGCTATTGAGCTTGTCAGTCCTCATTAAAACAATTTTCTTTTGTCCTTTTGTCACTAATATGGGGTTCCACCATAAAGTTTTTCTTTCCCCTTAAGGCTGTGCAGGACGGAATGAGCTCCCCTCTTTGTCCCAACTCCTGCCAACTTAGCAGTTCGAAAGCAAGAAATTGCAAGTAGATAAATAGGGACCACTTCGGTGGGAAGGTAACAGCATTCCGTGCACTCTGGTGTCTAGTTATGCCTGCCACATGACCACGGAAACATGTGCAGAAGCAGACAACACTGGCTCTTCAGCTTTGAAACAGGGATGAGCACTGCACCCTAGAGTCGGATACGACTGGCTTTCGAGCAAGGGAAATCTTTACCTTTACTTTACCTTTAAAGCTGTGCAAACTGTGGGTTTTCTCCACTCATACTATTACCTCACAGTGGCTCTGATTTGACTGCAGTTCTGTCAGAACTCACCTGCTTATTTGTTATTAGAGAAGATGATGGTTGGTTGAGAACAAATGTGTGCCTCCAGACTGGAGCCAGTGTAGGCTTTCTTATATAACAGGCTTGAATAATACTATTCATTGCAATGGTGTGGCGGGTGTAAGCAAAGATTATCTGTTTATTCCCTCAAATAGTGTGGTTGTTCTCTCTTGATTGGAATATGAAAGGTTTCTGTTCAAAATTCTCCTAATATCTGACTGGGATTTAGTGTTCTTGATGATTACCAGTGACCCAAAAAGTCTGCTGAGCATTTCTTTTAGGATGTGTATGCCAGCGTAGTTGAATGCATCCCCCACCTCCCCAGGCTTCACTTTGTCATCATCTCTAGTTCTATCAACTGAAAATGCCAAATTCCCTTCATTGTGTTTTGTAAGGAAATGCTTGATCTAATAATGTTTTGAATATTTGAAAAGGTTTTGATATCAGAAAACCGAGAATATTTTGAGGTGGTTGGAAGCATGGTGATACATGTTATTTATCATTTAGAGCTCTTGCTCTCATTTCCTCCTTTAAACTAGATTCCAGCCTAATACAATCTGTGGTTTACATTTTATATTTCTGTTTATTATAATAATAACTTCATGTCAGAAATTATTCTGGGTTGAAAGGATTTTTGCCGGAGAAACTCTGCTCAGGGGACACCTGAATGAGGCTCTTTTCATGTCCCCAAGAGCTGGGACAGAGACAGGTGCTCAAACCATCATGCAGTACCCTGGTCTCGAACTGCCGACTTGTTGGCCTTCCAGCTAACAAGGCTAGCTTCTTAACCACTGAGCCACCACAGCCTCTGTATTTCTGATGAATTGTACAAAAGGCACTCGAAAGTTATGTCACTGGAAAGCTTTAACAGCTGAATAAATAAAACATTTCACTATTCAACCCTTTTGTCCACTGATGTTCTGGAATCTTCCAGGCTGTATCAATGTCATCTTTCATTATTCTCCTGTCCTCCTGAAGGAACCTTGTCAGCCAGAGTTCTGGAGAAGTTGAGCTATGGAAGCATGAATTCAGAAAAATTGGCTCATAGTGTAAACAAGCCTATTTGAACCCGACATTTTCATCCAGCTATGCTTGCAAAACTTGGCAGTATTACTTTTTGCTACTACAATTCCCACTCTCACTGAGTAGCAGCTGCATCAGTGATGTTGATAAGCTGTAGAATAGTGACTTTTAAAGCACCTCAAGCACAATATGCCTTGCAACCTAGTTGGGATACAAGGTGAAGACTTACATCCCCAACACGTATATTAGTGTAAATGCAATTGCTACTGCTACTTTTGAGTAGAAAGAAGAAATACAGAAATTACCTCTGTTGAATGAAGGGGTCTTACTTTTGAGTATGAATGAATAGAATGGCACTATATGTGTACACAATTGCCCATGTGTAACTTACAGTGTAATTCTATGCAGGCCTATACAGATGTAAATTTCGATTTGACCCAATGGAGTTTATTTTTACATAGGTTTCTGCAGATCTGCAGCCTTAAAATGTGAGTCCTGTTTAAAATTAGAATAAGGAACACTTGTAGGAACATAACAATGAAGGGTGGGGGATGGGAGAATCCAGTTTACCGTGTTACGGGTTTTTGCTTAACTCTTAACCTTGTTTTTGTACATCAAGCTACTTCAGACCTGCAAATGTTATCACAGAGCTTTAATGTTTAATTCACTTTGGTTTGGTCTACAGAAGCATTGAGTGTTTCTGCAGGCAGATCCAAGACATCTGAGGAACCCTGCTGAGAATATAACTGTAAAAAAGACCTGCAGAGAAAATGGGGAAGGGAAATGTATTGGTTTTTATTTCATGCCTGCAATTTAACATTTTTTTAAATTTAAGCATCCACAGGGTAGGATTTCTTTCAACATCAACTTCTTCATTTGTTGTACTCATGTGACCTCTTTTAGGCAGGTTTGCAATATTGTGAGAGGGAGAAGAAAATCAGTCAGGAGTATGGTGAGCGTAGTAGGATAGGAATTATCAAAAGGCATGAAGGACCATTTGAAGACAAGCTCATGAATGAAAATGCATCAAGATTCTGACTTCTTTCTGGCAACAGGTAAAAAGAAGAAGGCTAGGTTAACTAATCCTTTGCTAAACATAACTTGTGTTTCTTTGTCTGGGTGAGAATCCTCATGCAAACTTTCTGCATGAAGGACACATTTGAAATATATTTGTTTTTACACAAGGCAGCCTAGGGTAAAGGTAAAGGTCGCTCTTGCTCAAAAGCAAGTTGTATCCAAATCTAGGGTTCAGTGCTCATTTCTGTTTATAGCCAGAGAGCCAGCACTGTTTGTGTCTGCAGATGTTTCTGTGGATATGTGACAGTCATGACCATACTTGTCAACCACGGCTCTGGAAAATACGGGACCTGCGCAAACGGTTCTGTGCAGGTCGCCTCCTATGCAAGCGTAAAACCCTTCTACGCATGCGTAGAACGGGGCTACACAAGCGTAAAACCCTTCTATGCATGCGTAGATCGGGGCTATGCAAGCATAAAACCCTTCTACACATGCAGAGAAGGCTACGGCACTTGTGTAGAAGGCGACCTGTGCAGAAGGGCTGCACAGTATCTCCTTTCCCCAGCTGCCAAATTCCGGGGTTTCGGCAGCGCGGGGCGGGAAATGGCACAAATCGGCGCTGAAAACCGTGAAATCCTGGCCAATCTGGGAAGGTTGACAGGTATGGGCATGACTAAACACCGGAGTGCACGGAATGCTGTTTACCTTCCCACCAAAGTGGTACCTATTTATCTACATGGAATTTCTTGCTTTTGAACTGCAAGGTTGGCAGGAGTTGGGACAGAGATGCAAGCTCACTCTGTCATGCAGCACTCGGGTCTTGAACTGCTGATCTGCCTACCTTTCAGTCATCAAGTTCAGTGTCTTAACCACTGAGCCACCACAGCCTATTTCCCATCTAATTTCTGAAGCAGTAGGGTTCTGCAGTGGCTCAAGTGGCTAAGACACTGACTGGGAGGCGGGAGGTCAGCAGTTCGATTCCCGAGTACTGCAGGACGGAATGAGCTCCTGTCTTTGTCCCACTCCTGCCAACCTAGCAGTTCGAAAGCAAGAAATTGCAAGTAGATAAATAGGGACCACTTCGGTGGGAAGGTAACAGCGTTCTGTGTGCTCCAGTGTCTAGTCATGACTGCCACATGACCACAGAAATGTCTACAGAAGCAGACTACGCTGGCTCTTTGGCTTTGAAACAGAGATGAGCACTGAACCCTAGAGTCGGATACAACTGGCTTTTGAGCAAGGGAAACCTTTACCTTTAGGGTTCCCAGAAGTCTGTCCTGTTTAGAATTTCTCATATGTCATCCAGTTTTGTATTGGGAAGAACTGAGTGTGATGCAAAATGTCCCTGGCTAAGATCTTTGGATCTCAATGAGTTTTGGCTGCTTCTGTCTTCTGCCGTGACCCTTCAGAGCCAAGATTTTACTCTTTGTTTCGTATATTTCATATGGAAGAAAATGCTGAGCTTAGTAACATCAACTGATAAGTATTTGATTTATGGAGGAAAATTATTGAATGCTTATTAACTTGGTAAAAGCTGGCCTGACAAGTGCTTTATTCTCAACAGTGGGGCTTTCCAACTATAGCAGCTTCTTTGATTAAAAATGATGGCAGCATTGTTTATTGATGGAACATCAAGAATGTGCTATATTCCTGTGAAATAAAGTTTCACAGCATGGCAGTGGTTTTTTCATGTTTTTTTTTGGTAGATGAGTAAACAGCATAAGTGGATTCTCCTTGGTGATGCAATGGGCTGGAAGAAACCCCATGGTTTGCATGTAACAGTGTTGACTCCTGACCTGTGTTCTGACTTGTAAAGCAATAATGTCTATTGGGCCTAACAATGGTCCATTGAAATCCAGGAACATCTCTCTGATTGAGGATTTGATTCTTGTCAGCTGGGTCACCAGTCACAAGCCTGCCATTTGTTTAGACTGTACAAGTTGTTCATTGTGAGCTGCAGATGAAATTAAGAATGTACAGAAAGTTCTTTTTCTCTTGAGACGCATTTGTGACTACGGTATGCTGTGACTATACCATCTAGAGGGTACTATTCATCATTGAATTGACCAGGCTTTTAGATGATCAACTTCTGGGCTATAGAAGGAACATAGAATTTTTTCCTGCCAAATTCCTGAAAGATAGCAACCTTTAGGGGGCACAGAACACAATCATGGGTTTTTGTTGCATTATACCAAAGATTAACCTGTTGCTCTTGACAAACCTAGCTTTTGTAGGAAACAACAACCTCCAGTGGTAAGTAGCCAGGGAAAGAAGAGCCAAAAGTCAGTGTTGACTTTGCTTTGCTGTATTGTAGAACCATGGGATTATTCCACTATATGTAGTAATAGCTGCCAACTTTGAGAGTTTTGCAGGGGATTAAGTGAATGGAGGTTTAGACCATCAGGGACTACCACAGCCATGTATCACTTCTATTTATCGGAGGCAGTATGCCCCATTATGTGACAGTCACTGGGAGATATACAACAGAAGGTACAATCATGCTCATGGTTGCTGGTGGGCTTTCCTTAAACAGTAGGTTGGCCAATGGGAGAGCACAAGGGGTTGTTCTGCTCCAGCCTAGCTTTTCTTATGTCCTGAAAGATAGCAATAGGACAGATCAACAGCCAATATCCAGCCAACCCTGTTTATATGTCAGAGCTGATTTAAGTAGACCTAGCCACCCCAACCTAGTACCATCTAGACATTGTCCAGATATGTTCAACTACAACTCCCAGAACTCTTGGCCAGCGTAAATTGAGTCAGCATCTCTGAGAAATAAGATATGCTGTCACTGCAATTGCAGCAAGAAAGTGTGAATGAATTGTCTGTGTGCTGTTCAAGTTAAGGTGTTATGCTGCTTCACTACAGGGTTTTTTATTTGTATTATGGGTACATATGAATTTGTCTTTGCTTGGGAAACTTGGAAAAGGAGCCATGGTTAATGTGTATTAAAAGAGCACAGATACCTGTTCTAGACTTGTTGCTTGGTGAATCGATAAGACTCCCATAGACCTCACAGGGGTTGTACGTTGACTGTAATAGGGATTGCTTGCAGACTCACCATGGGAGTTGTCTTCAGCAGAAACTGAGATCCATATATGACAGGTAGCATAGTCACATCATGCAATTATTTTGCTGCTTGTTATTTTATTACAACCATAATAAAACAAATAAATAAATAAATAACAAAATCATACTCAATGCTCCTGATAATTTGCTAACACTTTAGCTTTGCAGATCAGGATTTATTTTATTTATATTTCCGCCCCCTCCCCCCCCAAAAAAAAAGTGGCTTATAATATAGTAAGGGATAAGAAGGAGTTAGTTATATATTTTATACATAAGAATTTGCTGCTGCTTTATCTAAATGTATACTTGTATAGCTATAATTGCTTAACCTCTGTAGATGCAATATACTAAATAAATAAATAAATAAATAAATAAGGAGGTATTGTCCTGTGGTAAGCCAGGTGAACTTCTTGGCTAATTAAGGACTGGAACCTGAATCTCCTGAAAGGTCCCAAGTTTAACATTCTGACCTTTAGACCACATTTTCTGGTAATACTTGCAGATTTGTCTGTTAAGATTCCTTTGGATTGGTGCAAGAGTGCACAACATGTAGTTGTCCAGATGTTGTTGGACAGGAGTTTGCATTAGATCTAGCCAGCCTGGCTAAAGGTGGTAAGGATGGTGGGAATTACAGTCGAACAACATCTGGGTGACCACAAGTTGCTGATCTTTGTGCTAGCACAGTGGTGGGCAACCTTGGCACTCCAGCTGTTTTTGGACTTCAATTATCAGAAGCCCTGATCAGCAAACCCACTGATCAGGGCTTCTGGGGAAATTGAAGTCCAAGAACAGCTGGAGTGCCAAGGTTGCCCACCCCTGTGCTAGGAGCAGAGCTGTTAAATGACATCTGTGGGATGACTTACTGGAGATTTTTAGTTCCCTCTTTTTTCTTCTGCTTTTGAAAGTTAAATGAAACAATGCTTACTTGTGGTGGTAAAGAACTCACATTTGCATCCTCAGCGGCTGCCAGAGTGTAATGACCTCCCAAAGGAAGATTAAGGACTGATCCTCCAGATTCTTTGTTGATGTAGGCTTTGTAGAAGCAAATGGAACTTGGGCCTTGAAAAACCACACAGAGAAGGTGACATCATGAGTGAAAGTATTTTTCTAACTCTCACACATTTTCAATTAATATATGGTGAGGAGGGAACAATGCTCAGAAATCTTCCCGCCACATGTTTCACCAGCTCATAAAATTATAGCATTATAGATAGAATTCATGAGATCAGGATTCACAGAATTACCGTAATTCACTTATTGGCCTGACTTTTCAACAAGCTGCTAGCTCAATTAGCGTGATTATATATGCAGATTGAATAACTATGTGTGTTTTTGGGAAACTCGTAATCTGCAAGTGCAATTAACTGATTTGGGTGTGAAGTCACAGTAATTGCTGGTGCCTAAAAATTTAAAAACAAAACCCACCAGTCAATGCCTATGGGAGTTTCTACCCTCAAAGAATCATAGGGGATTAATGAAACATAAATGACATGTCCAGTAAAACTGACACAAAAGATGAGGAAAGAGTACACAGAGGAACTTTACAAAAAGGACCTCAACACTCCTGATAATCACAATGATGAAGAAAATGAACTTGAGCCAGACATCCTGGAGAGTGAAGTCATAAAGGCCCTAAAGAGCACTGCAAACAACAAAGCTAGTGGAGATGATGCTATCCCAGTTGAATTTTTCAAAGCGCTAAAAGATGATGGCGTCAAATTACTGCATTTAATATGCCAGCAGATTTGGAAAACAAAACAGTGGCCACAGGATTGGAAAAGATCAGTATACGTCCCAATCCCAAAAAAGGGCAATGCCAAAGAATGTTCAAATTATCGAACAATCGCGCTCATCCCACATGCCAGCAAGGTGATGCTCAAGATAATACAGGACAGACTTCAGCAGCATGTGGAGAGAGAATTACCAGAGGTGCAGGCTGGTTTCAGAAGAGGCAGGGGGACTAGAGACCACATCGCCAACATACGCTGGATCATGGAGAAAACAAAGGAATACCAGAAACAAGTTTACTTTTGTTTTATTGACTACACTAAGGCATTTGACTGTGTGGACCACAACAAGATGTGGCAAGTAATTAAAGAGATGGGAATACCAGAGCACCTCATATGCCTCCTGAGAAATCTGTACATGAACCAAGAAGCAACAGTTAGGACAGAACATGGAATAACAGAGTGGTTTGGAATAGGAAAAGGAGTAAGACAAGGCTGCATTTTGTCACCATGCTTATTCAACCTATACACAGAGCACATAATGCGCAGTGCAGGGATGGAGGAATCACAATATGGGATTAAAATCGCTGGGAGAAACATCAATAATCTGAGATATGCAGACGATACCACCCTAATGGCAGAAAGTGAGGAAGACCTAAAGAATCTCTTGATTGGGCTGAAGGAGGAAAGTGCAAAAGCTGGCTTGAGACTCAATATCAAGAAAACCAAAATAATGGCAACAGGCCCCATCAGTTCCTGGAAAATAGACGGGGAAGAAGTAGAAGCAGTGACAGATTTTACTTTCTTAGGATCAAAGATCACTGCAGATGGGGATTGCAGCCATGAAATAAAAAGGCGACTGATTCTTGGGAGACAAGCGATGAGAAACCTGGGGAACATAATGAAAAGCAGAGACATTACATTGCAAACAAAAATTAGAATAGTCAAAGCAATGGTTTTCCCAGTAGTAATGTATGGATGTGAGAGCTGGACAATTAGGAAGGCTGAACGCAGAAGAATAGATGCCTTTGAAATGTGGTGTTGGAGGAGGGTTTTGAGAGTCCCCTGGACAGCGAGGAGAACAAATAGGTCAATCTTAGAAGAAATTAACCCTGACTGCTCATTGGAAGGTCAAATAGTAAAGATGAAGCTAAAATACTTTGGACATCAAATGAGAAGGGAGGATTCACTTGAGAAGGCATTGATGTTGGGAAAGGTGGAGGGCAAAAGAAGAAGGGGGAGGCCAAGGACGAGATGGCTAGATGGTATTGTAGACACAATGGGCACAGAGCTGGGAGGGCTGAGGGGGATGGTAGAGGACAGAGGCGCCTGGAGGAAAATGGTCCATGGGGTCGCAAAGGGTCGGAGTCGACTGTGCGACTGAACAACAACAACAAAAGATGAGGAGAGGTTCCAAGTTCAGATCTTTGGTAATAGCCATTCTTTCTCTTGGAAACACTATAGCTTGTGACGCTGGAAAGTTGTAGCTCCTCGGAAGATAGGGAATGCCAGTGTTAGCTAGGTAGAAATTCTTTTGTCCTCAACGTGCCTTCAGTTCACAGAAGCCCCAGAAAGTGATGACCTATAGTAGAGGAATATATGAGTTATTGTTCCAAATATTCTCCACCACTCCACTATAATAGTGTCATGACCTCCTATCTTTCTCCCTCATGGATCTGGGAGTAAAATTGCATTAAATGGTTCAGTTTTTGCCAGTGACGATAGAACAGTTTAACTGTGCATAGATTTGTGGAAAACAGGTTTCTCTCTTTACCCCTTCAGTTCTCACAGTATCTTGTTATACAGAAAAGAGTCCATTGCCTTCTCCACTGTATCTGTTCTCCCCATCACTGTGTCCTTTGACTGGACTTCCAGCACTTTGATGAATGGAGTGTCGGCCAGACTTGTTTTCTTCAAGTGGGAGCATTGAAACTTGATTCTCTAATAGTGTTGGTGGTCTGTCAGCCCTTTATCTGAGCAGAACACAAACCAGCTGCCTGGCGCAATTAGTGACCATCTATTCTTAAACAGCCAGGCATTACTTTCCATCTAAAGAAGTTTTCTTTCCCATCCCCCCTGCCATATACTTCCTTTTCTTCATCATCCATTCTTCTTTTTTTCTGAAGGCTGTTGGTTAATCAGTATTTGGGTCATCTTCGTCAGTTGCAACTCCTATTCGAGAATGCATTTCGCCCCTGAAGCAGGAAAAATGACATTGGCGTGAATTTGTTTGAGGTGGATCCCAGCTTGCCATGAAGTGACCCACACACTATGATCATGGAGCCATCTGCTGCGGTACATATGAAATGAGACAAGCAGGATTTAACTGCAATGGATTGCCGTAACCTCGAGGATATTATCAAGGTGTGCCTTCACAGCCAGTCTGTCTATGGCCTCTTCCACCTCCGTGACCGTTGGGAATCAGAGTTCCTCCTCCACTCATTTTGCCATTGGGCCCAATATGATGTTTTTCAGTGGCATTTCCTCCACTGAGAGGGACCATCATCCTACCTAAAGGGGCTCATCTGCCCGTAGCCATTGGACCCTTTAGGGAGTCAGGTTATTTACCACCACCCAACACTTGGCGTTGAGTTACTGGCTGTACAGTCTACTTCATGACCATAGCGGGATGTCTGACCAGACAGATGTGTGTTTGGGTAGGACAGGGACATTTGATGGTAACAGTGGCATTTCCTCCACTGAGAGGGACCATCATCCTACCTAAAGGGGCTCATCTGCCCGTAGCCATTGGACCCTTTAGGGAGTCAGGTTATTTACCACCACCCAACACTTGGCGTTGAGTTACTGGCTGTACAGTCTACTTCATGACCATAGCGGGATGTCTGACCAGACAGATGTGTGTTTGGGTAGGACAGGGACATTTGATGGTAACAGAAAACCTATCAGATATTTCAGAAGTGTATGTTGAACTGTAATTGGATGGTGTCGAACTAAAAAACCAACAGGCAGATTGCATCAAGTCCAGGCAGAAGACAGAATCCAAGTACAGTGGTACCTCACTTAAAGAGCATAATGCATTCCACGGGATTGCTCTTTAAGCGAGTTTGCCCTTTAAGCGAAACACCATTGTAAGTGACCAATTGTGACTTCTGGTGTGTGTGTGTGTGTGTGTGTGTGTGTGTGTGTGTGTGTGTGTGTGTGTGTGTGTGTGTGTGTGTGTGTGTGTGTGTGTGAACCCCGGTTTAGTTGTTAAGCAAATTTTTGGTTGGTTTTAGTTGTTAAGCAAGGCGACCATTCAGAGAAAATTCTGCTCTTTAAGCAAGTTAGTCTCTAAGCGAGGCACTCTTTATGCAAGATTTTATGTACAGCTGTATTGATCATATAGTGCAAAAGAAATGCTAGTTCTTAGCATCTCATCCATCAAAACCAAATCCTACATTCTAGCTCCTATCTGTATTCAAAATGGTCAGCCTCCTAAATATGGAAGATAATGAGTCACAAAAAGACACCACTCTCCTTCTCATAGAGGTCTGATTTTCCAAATCCCTACTCACATGGAGAGTATCCACAGATAGCAGGGCTCTCTGTCTTAAGATTCACATGGAATGGGTCTTTTTTCTATGGTGAAGTTACTCTCATGGATAATGTTTGAATAGCACTATGGTAAGTGAAGCATGGAGTACAGTATTTAAATTGGCGTGTACATAATGCATAATTATTTGAATTTCAAACTAAGAAGCCTTGCTGCCTGTAAAGAACAACTAAGTGGGTTGAAATTATGCTCTGTAGGCTGTTGTGTTTTACAAGAGTCAGCAGATATAAATCCAGTGATCTTAGTTGTGTCGAATTAAAAAGCCCACATCCTTACTTCATTTTTTTTAAAAAAACCATTTTTTCGTGTAATAAAATGACTAGATGTTTTGCATCCTCTCTTGAATAGCCACAAAGGGAGACAATATTGCCTTTTTCAACAGGTTATATCAGGGATGCCCAAACTTTTCGGGCCACGGGCCGGTCATGTGGTTCAAAGGGCCTGTCACTACAGCCCATAGGCCAGATCTGGTCACTGACACAAATTCATCCGGCCTGTGACACCCTCGTCGCTCCGGGAAGTGGAAGTAAAACATGCCTGTACGGGTGCATTTTACTTCTACTTCTGGGAGCAATTAGGATGTTGTGGGCCGGATGAAAGGGGCAGATCCGGCCTGCGGGCCATAGTTTGGGCACCCATGGGTTATATGCTCTTGGCAGCAGAGGGACCTGTGGCTGTCTTACTGCCAAACCCTTCTGGCACATCCTTCCCTTGGATAGCTGGTTCTTTTCACCTTGCAGCTATAAACATTTTGATCAAAGGTTTCCAGTTCCTATCTTAAATCATTGTCAAGACTTGTTGAAATGTTCCAACTTCACAGACCATTCCTGACCTTTTGAAAACACCACAGTGGGTGGAGTGTGATGTGAGTTGGAGTACCATTACTCTTGAGATGAACAAGATGAAAAGAAGATCTTTTCAACTGTTGCAGAATGTGTTGGACTCTTCTTTGCTGGAGGTTCTTAAAAAGAGGACCTCCAAAGAAGGAGAAGTAGGATGTCTACCTGTCAGTAATGCCTTGCCTGCAGATTTCCTGCTTTGACAGAAGACTTTGACAGAAGAGTAGATTACTCTAGGGCCATGATGTGAACCTTGGCACTCGAGGTGTTCTTGGACTTCAGGTTACCACTTTTGCTGATCAGGGCTTCTGGGAATTGAAGTTCGAGAACATCTGGGGTGCCAAGGTTCGCCATCACTACCCTAGGGGGTTCTTATTATTTTCTCTAATTTTTCCAAAACAGCAATAGTTGTTTAACAGAAAAAGAAAACCTGGCATGGACCAAATAGCTGAGAAGCTCCTAATTTCACATGTTGCTATGGTCACATTAAACCAAAAAATGCTTATTTGTGTTTTGAAGTACTGTACTAACTTAATAATGTGGGATTTAGTCACATGGACCTGAATACTGAAGCAAGGAGGGTTGATTTTTTTTTTACATGCTGAATTTATGCTAGTCGTCTTAGGTACAGAAGTCCTGCGAAGAAAATGTCAATTGTAACTGTCATAAGATTGTATAGTAAAGTACATTATTTATTTATTCATATTTGTATCCCGCTCTCCTGGCGCAAACGCCACCCAGAGCGGCTCGCAACATATACAGAAAAATACACATAATCCTAAAAACATCTAAAAACCCAGACTCTCCCCAACCTCTTAAGAAAAAGTAAAACAGTTAAAAAAAACCTGACAAGCTAAAACCATACAAATAGTGCATTAAAAACAGTTACATAACAACAACTGACAGCTCCCGGCAGTGACCTGTAACCTTGACCAACTAGACCAGCCAGCGGACCTGGGCCGTAACACAAGATGGATCACAGACCCGCTGGCACGGCGAGGACTTGAGTGCCTTCTGAAAGAGGAGCAGCTCCGTCTGAAGGCGCAGTTCCGATGGTAAGAGGTTCCACAGGGCTGGGGCAGACACAGTCCTTGCTCTGGATTTTTGTCAGCTTGTGCAGCATAGAAAAAAACTTATAGAACAAGGACCGATTTTGATTGTGGCTTGGAAAAAATCTTGAAACAATGAATGCTGGAGAAAAACACACCAATAAATCAAAATATTGTGGTTCAATGATGGTAGTTTTGTCATATGTGCCTGGTGAATGTGGAGAAGTAGTTAATTCTCCAAGGTGCAAAGAACCCACAGAGGATTTTGTTACATCGTAGAATAAAAGAGCTGAATGAAATTGGAAACCTAATAGTGAGTATAAAAAACAAATATAACAAGGGAGACATGCTGGTGTCTTCCTGATTATAGCATGAAACAAGGACACACAGCAGGAGGGAGGGCGGTTGACCGTGTCAGAGATAATAGCATGGCATGAAATTAGTTTAGTAAAACAGAATCTTGCATCTTAAACTGGCAAACCATGCCATGGGCTGTGGCTGCTTTACTCTGCATATGCAAGTGTTCAGTGCAGTACAATTCACAGTGCATTACTGGGAATTGGCTCTGCTGTGGCCTTTGCTGTAGTATACATGTAGAAGCAATACAGTACTTCAAATTTCTTGTTTTCCTCTTCCTGTCTGCTACCTATTTAAAAAATGTGTTGGTACATCTGCAAAGAGATTCTGTTCTTTTATCTTTGTGTGGGAGTCTGAAATTCAAGGCACTTAATAATTCATGTTAATAAAATTAAATAAACCCTGTTCCTTGAATTGTTTACTTCAGGTAAGCTAATAAAATACTTTTGTACATCCTTTGTATGTTTAGCAAGTACAGTATGCAAGTAACAGTTTGGCTGCCTCTGAAATAATTACTGTTGCATAGGAAGGATGGTCATCTTTTTTTTTTAAAAAAAAATAACTTAATCTGCCCTCACCTCCCACCCCCTCTTGTATACAGGGTGTCCTAAAAGTCACCATAAGGTAAAGGTCTCCCTTGCTCAAAAGCCAGTCTTGTTCAACTTTAAGGTGTGGTGCTCAGCACCGTTTACAGCATTTGCAGACATTTTTGTGGTCATGAGGCAGGCATGACTAGATTCCAGTGTGCATGTAGCACTGTAACCTTTACTGCCAGTTTTTAGAGTTTTAGAGTTTTTAGAGTTTTAGAGCTTTTTAGGAGTTAAATGTGTATATGTGGGGTGGGAGTATGTTGATAATTTTGTATAGTTGTATTTTGTTTAGGTTTTGTTGGGTTGATAAGTCCCCCCCCCCCAATCTCGTTGTTCTGTGCAGGACAATGACAATAAAGATTTATCTATCTATCTAAAGTGATACCTATTTATATACTCGAAATTTCTTGCTTCCACACTGCCAGGTTGGCAGGAGTTGGGACAGACGACAGGTGCTCACTACATTGTGCAGCACTTGGGTCTCGAACTGCTGACCTGCCAACGTTTTGGTCGTCAAGCTCATTGTCTTAACCACTAAGCCACCGCAGTCCCTCATAAGTCGCCACACATAGGCAAAACTGCATAACAACAGATATCTTGGAACATGTTTACCATGAGTGTATGTGTATATGTGTGTGTGTGTGTGTGTGTGTGTGTGTGTGTGTGTGTGTGTGTGTGTGTGGATACTTCATGTGTGTGTAGGAAGAGGTGGCCAACGTGTAGATAATATTTTGTAAATAGTTTATAAACATTTGAGATGAATATTTCCATACAAAGATAAATTTAGCTACACATTCCCATTTTCCTTATGTATGGGACATCCTGTACGTTCCATCCCAGGGCTTATGTTTATGATCTTTCTCTCTCTCCATCTCTCTGTGTGTCTCTCACATAATTTGCTGGAGAAGAAATCTGTGGTACTCTGAGGCTTCCTCACATTTTTCGTTGATGTTTTAATTGGCTCTGATAATAAGATATTAGCTTACTATGTCATTGGCATTTTTTGCCCTAATGAGCCAGCCTGCTGGCCCAATCTGAAGAGAACAAGCATGTCTGAAAAGCATCCTTGTTGGTATTGATGGGCGCTAACTGGGTCTGCTCTCTCTAACCACCCCTGCTGTGTTTTAAATCTGCTTTCCTCCCCCCCTTCACATTGTAAGGGATTGGTGATGACCCAGTTCTGTAACATGAGTTTGCTGCTGTCATGTCTAGTTTGGCTGTTAGGTGCTTAGTAGGACAGACCTAGATGTGGAGGCCGTTTGGATGGCTGAGAGCAGATGATCGTATGCTCTTTCATCGTTCTGTGTAGCCATGGACGTAAGTTTGTTTTTTTTTTTAAAAAAAAAATCACCTGGTGTCTTAATTAATGAGCAATAATCCTTCAGTCAGGAGCAAACATCTATACAATGAGCCACCTTTTTCTTCCAGCTCATAAAAGACAAAGAGAACAGATGACATGACACTAAAGTACAGTGTTAAGCCTTTGTAGGATGCCATGCCTTCTTGGCTTACTATGGAGTCAGGAAAAGGGGAGTTAAAGTTAAATATGGGATGACCATATTGATTTCCTTTGGTTGTGCCTGCCCAGTCAGTTGTGCAACAGCATGCAAAACCCCACAAAATGTGTTTCAGCCAGAAGTGATTATGCTCTACAAAAGAAGATGGTTTCGAGATCCAAGAAACCTTGTGCTAAAATAAGTTTGTTAGCCTTAAAAGTATCACAAGACTTGTGTTTTTAAGTTGTGTTTTATTTTTGTTATACATCACAGAAACGATAACTCAATATTGCCTCACCTTGTTACTCATCTCTCTGTCCCCTCCCATTGCTATTTTCTCTCTCTGCAAGATTACTGATTTCTTTATTTTTTCAAGTATTTGGATCGCCTACCTTGCCATACATTTCAGCTCCATTCTCACTTCTATTAGCTAAAGTTATAGATTTATTGAACACTTTTCTGTGTTATGTAAATAGTTACTTATATTTCTTATTCATTGCCTTCAAAACAGTTGGAAGACAAAAGCATATAAATTCTCATTGTGAGCCCTTATATCACCCTTTTGCCAGAATAATCCCAAATACATCTTTTTCTTGACTCTCTTCTAGTTTTGAATATTGTTTTGAAGATTTGTTTAATCTTTCTTCTTTCGAAACTGCTGCTGCTTTCACTTAGAACATTTTAGGTTTGGGAAACTTTTACTTACCCAGGTGGGGGTCATCAGGATTGTGGCCTAATATTTTGGCAAAACAAATGGAAGTTGTTGTAGATGTGGTATCTTCCTCCCTTGCTTTCTCCACCATCAGCTTTCATAAGTTTGCTATTACTTGTGGGAAGTGGGGAGAGAGCACCCAATAGATGCCATAAAATAGTGAAGCTAAGGGAGCCAGGAGCCAGACAAGTAGAACCCAGAAGGCTCAAATCATACATGTTTGTTTCCCTACAGCATATTTTGAATTAAAACAAGACAGATTAATTTGAAAATAATTGTAATCTACATTATCTTGTACATACTGCAACTCCAGAGAAAGAGCAGTCTACCCTTAAACCCTCCAGATATTTTGTTGACTACAGTGCCCATGAGCCTTTGCCAGCATAGTCACTAGCAGAGAATGTTGGGAGTTGCTGTCCAATAGTTCTGCACTCTGACCACCTCAGTTTTTGAGTTTTCCAGACTTTTTACTTCTGTGTCTCGGAAGCGCAGTCTGCGTCGGGCCATGATCTGTGTATCTCTGGCTTGTTCTTGTAAAATTTAATGTCAGCTAAACGTTTAGGAGCAGGACTAGAGCCTTGATATGAATTCCAGAACACTAATCAAACAAATTACTGATGGTATTTGGGCTGATGGTTGGGTGCCTGTCTAATAAATGTTTGACTGAATTTATAACAGAAATTGATAGAGGGGGAAAAAGGGATTTGAATGATCGCAGAGCTTAAAAAGTGCCTGTGCATGTTAATGAGTTGCAGATGCATATCCAGGTGAGTCCAGTGTGTGTGTGTGTGTGTGTGTGTGTGTGTATAAAGTTCTCAGTGGCACCTTAAAGAATCACAGGTTTACTGAAGCATAAGGTTTTACTAGCTAGAACTCACTTCATCAAAGCCTTGCCTTGTTATCCTCTATTAAGAGTCATAAGGAAAGAGAGGGAAAGTTTGTAAGCAATTCATGTTACACTGGCATTCTCTAATCTGAAACATAGTTGTCCTCCTTCTTCTGGAATGTATCTGAATATGTTCCTCTTTAGTGTTAGTTACCTTTCCACGTCCCTAATGGAGTATTGTGGGTTCTGCAAAAGTAGAAAAGGCAAAGATCCATTCCTAGAGAAGGCAGGACTACAGCCTTATTCTACGCATTATTCCTGTGCCTGTTCCTTCAAAAATCTGGTTAGGTGGTAATTCTCTTACAACATAGCCAGGATCGCACAGGCATGCTTTGATCTCTAGGTGTAGCAAGGTTTGAATATATTTTTCTTTAGGTGCTGAATGGATTAAGCTTTGTGGTTCCTATTTTTCCATTAAGATTTTTGCTCCAAAAGCTCTTCCTGGTTTTCAGTAAAACCAAGCATGCTTTTAAACAAAACAAAGCTATTGAGAATTCAAGCACTATTGGAACTAAGTTACAGAATGCATTAAATAAGGAACATGCAATTTAGCATAGTTTTTTAAAGTATGGGACCATCACATGTCTTACTTGGGTATAAAGCAAAGTACAGTAATCACACTTATATACCGTTTCATAGCACTTAGTGCACTCTCTGGGCAGTTCACAGAGTAATTAGCATTTTTGCCCCAACATGCTGGGTACTATTTTTACTGACCTCAGAAGGATGGAAGGCTGAGTCAACCATGAGTTCTGGTCAGGATCGAACTCACGACCTTTTGATTGCAGGACAGCAGTTTAAACAATAGTCTTTTCCAACTTCTGTTTCAAATCCTCTAACCTGGTAGGGTTAAAAAAAATAGGCTCTATTGGGACCAAAGTTCAGGGCACTTGAACCATATACTTCTTGCTGGAATTTTAAACAAATGGATGAAACTTTTAATTTATAGAGCATCTTCCCTGAATGGAGTGCTGGAATTCACCTACATTTTGCCTAGTTTGCATAGCCTTTACATTAGGTTTGTAAGGTATGTTGCTGTTACTGCCCACTTTTTGCAAACTGGAGGATGGAAAGGGTGTTCAGGATTACCCAGGCAGTTCATAGCTGGGTTAAGTTTTGTAGTTAACGCTTGTAATCAGTTTGTAGGGTCTGATTTAAAATAGTAGCTTCCTGTGGAAGCAGGCAAGACAAAGCAAACAAACAAAATCCATACAAGTCTGTCTGCCAGTGAAAGGTTTCCTGTCCTGCAGTACCCTTGGGGAGACAGCTTGGAAAAGTTACTTCTTACATACATACATACATACATACATACATACATACATACATACATACATACATACATACATACATACAGGTGAAACTCGGAAAATTAGGATATCGTGCAAATGTTCATTCAGTTCAGTAATGCAACTTAAAAGGTGAAACAACTATATGAGATAGACTCATTACTGCAAAGTGAGATAGTTTAAGCCTTACTTTGTTATAAGATTGATGCTTATGGCTTACAGCTTATGAAAACCCCAACCCCCCAATTTCATGTACCCCATAATCATCACATAATCTCATGTACGCTGTACGCCATGATCATCACAATTATAATGAATTAAGACATGACATATCTTGCTTTGCATGTAGTGAGTCTATCTCATATAGTTGTTTCACCTTTTAAGTGAAATGAATGAACATTTGCACGATATTCTAATTTTACGAGTTTCACCTGCACATACATACATACATACATACATACATACATACATACATACATACATACATACATACGCCTGTTTCCCCCACGGTTTGGGAGCCATTCTATATCACACAAGTCAATCTGGCTGAGATGGCACCTCAATATTTGGCCCAAAGAGACTCTGACTGCTGCTTTAGAAGACCAAAGGCCAAAGGTGTTGGTCATCCAGATATAGAGGGTGACTTGATTGGGTTGCAGGGAATGAGAGAATTTCACTGAAGAAGGATTTCTTGGGTCAGGACGAGCATGGTCCCGGTCAGTACCTGAGCCCCTTGGAACATGTCTTGAAACACAACTCTCAGAAAAGAGCTCTTTTTAGCAGTTCCGTACTCTTTTTAGCAGTTCCGCCTCCAGCGATAATAGAAACTTGAGTGTATTACTATCTGACAGTTCCAAGACAACGATGGCGGCTGTTGCCAGGTTTGCATGGAAATCATCCTGCATTCGTAAAAGTATGGCGATTCATGTCTTTTGACCCCAATAGTGCTCAGTAAATAGTGAGCCTCCAGTGTTAAAATTTGCGAACGTGAACTTGGGACAGTCAGACTAAAGTAAAATACTATGGTGTGTATTATAGGATTCTCAAACAATTTTTAAAAAAAGTATTTTACTGTATATGCTTGGTGTGTTGGAAATCCTTTTATTCTACATGTGATGCCAGAATGTTTGTGTTATCTGGTGTGCTGGCTTTGCTTGCTGGATTTGGGGCTTGTAGAATTTTGAAATACTGATTATAAAACCTGTAGGAATATTATAGCTAGAAAGTTCATGTCTTTGTCACTGTTGCTTTGACAAGTAAAATCTAAATTGCTTCATTGTGTTTATGTAACACCTAACTATCACACTGGGCCAAAAGGAAAGGAAAGAAGCCAGGCTAGCAAACATTCCTCAACTGCAAAACTAAATGTGATCTTGTGTCAGGTAAAAATAACATTTTTTTAAAGGTTTGCATTTGTTCTGTATGATCTAATGCTATAAGAAAGTGTGATGTAAATCACTAAACTGTGGCATTTTCCTGCTATGCTAGAGAGCACTTTTCACACTTTGAAATTCTTGCTGCACAGCAATTCTTTCACTCAAGGATGTGTAAGGAATTGTGCTCTAGGAAGCGATGCTCATCTCTGTTTACAGCAGTGTTTCCCAACCTTTGGTTTTTGGACTTCAATTTCCAAAAGCCTAAGTCAATTCCCCAAAGCACTGATTGGTCAATGTACTGATGTAGACCTTTGGGAATTGAAGTCCCACTGTGGGGCGTATGCCCTATGTTGGGAACCATTGGTTTACAGTCAAAGAGTAGACATTTCGTGGTCATGTGGCAGGAATGACTAGATGCTGGAGCACATAGTGTTACCGTTCTCAGTGTATCTATTTATCGACTTGCAATTTCTTGCTTTTGAACTGCTAGGTTGGCAGAAGCTGATACAGATGACCAGAGCTCACTTGGTCATGCAGCACTTGGATCTTGATCTGCTGACCTTCTGGTGATCAAGCTCAGTGTCTTAACCACTAAGCCACCATGGCCCTCTCAAAACATTTTTAAGGCATGCTTTTTAATGGCTCCCTCCCTCCAAATGGTAAAATTACCTCTGAATGTCACAGAATAGGTTTTTTAATCACTTCCCTCACCAATTTTTTTTAAAAAAAATGTTTGTAGTGACTACTGTGAGCTAAGAAGTGTTGCAGGCCACATTAGGGCCTTTTACCTTTCCAACTGAAGTGATACCTATTTCTCTAACTAACAACTTCAAAGAATGGCAGATGGACAGTAGATGAGCCAGCATTCCTCTTAAGAGGCAGGCTTGGCTCATGGACAAAGCTCCCTTCCTTTTGAGCAAGACTGAGAATTTACTTCCTAACCACTGTATATACTTTAAACATTCCTTTCCATTAACATGTTTAATACATTTCATTTGTTTATGCAGACAAGCATCCTCTGTTAGCATGTCTTCAGGGAAGGAAGCAGGCTAGCTTCTGAAGTCAAAAGACAAGTTTGAGGTATTCAACCCCTTTGGCATTACTTTGATGCCCTCTCAGACAGAAGATAAAGGGGTAGGTGTCAATTGGCTTTGATGTCTTCTTCAGACAGCTGATCAATAGAAGTTGCTCTGAGGTTTCTAAATCAGGGACTCCCTGTTCCATATCTCTTATCTTCTCCATTTCTCCACAGCACACCTGAGAGCTGTATGTGGCTCATAAGTCATATGTTGCTAACCTTTATTGTGCAGCAAAACAAGACACTATCATATGACTGAGCAGACAACTGGTCAAAATATTTCCATTATGGTAAGATGTATTGGATTTCTGTAAAATTTATAGTTAATACCTTATGCATACACATTTATTTAGAAGGTATAACTATGAAAATTATAGGCAAATCGGTATTCTTTCTTGTCCTCTTTTCTTCTTGCATTTCTTTTTTTGTAAACGACTGGTGGTGCAGTCTACTTTGATAGCCTACTTTTATCATCTTTGGATCCCCTGGATCCATAGTCACATGATGCACTATTTGTGATGCATCGATTCTGTGTTTTGTTTTTATATTGATGTTCAGTTGCTTAACATTGATGGCATTCTTATTGTACTTCATCTTGTCCTTTATAAACTGCCACAGAAAACTTGTGCTTGTCCTGGCTGGCCAAAAGGCATTGCTCTTTATTTCTGAATTTCCTCTAAGCTGTCTCTGGGACTGGCTGAATCTCACCTCTCACCTTTGGGTTTAACCTCTGTCAGAGTTTAATGTGATCTCCCAGGGCCACGAGGCATTTCAACAAGTCCTGGCTTGCTGGAGAAATGTAGCAGCACATTTCTCATGAGTGTTTTGGTACATTTAATTATGAGATTTTGCAGGAGGTTTTATTCTCTGGCAAATGTTCTGCTTTGCATATTAAATTTCACTCTTCTCTTCATTCAGGCCTGAGAACTGACTGTCACAGAGAAATAATTTGGGATGGTATATATGTGTGGATGCCCAAAAGACAATATTGTGTGTCTGTGCTTAAGACTGTTGTTTCTTTATGGTACAATAAAACCAGTTCTTGGGGCTGAGGAGGACTTTGTGTGCCAAAAGGACTCAGGACCAGAAAGTGACTCATGGACCTGGATCAGTGGTACAGGGGTCATGCTGTGATGTGGAAGGCAGATGAAAAGCTACTGTGTTATATTCTGAGGTCAGTCTTCATGGCTGATCGCCATGAGGATCACCAATATTTGGATTCAGATACTGCAGAACAAGGAGAAGAAAATTTGACACACAATAGGAAGATTTGGGGGGCTGTTGCCAAGCCCTGATTTCCTTTACATCTACAGCAGTTGTAGTGACAGCATACTGTGTAATATAGGATCGTTTCAGCCCATATCAACACCAGTCTGCATACATGGATTCTAGTGAACTTTATGTTTATTCAGAAGTAAAAATGAATGAGTACAATGAGGCTAAAGCTTACAACATTTCAGATTGTCCTTGTTTTTGTTTGGGTGGATTCCACTTAATTATGTGTTGTAATTACTTCAATTTATTTACAAGGGAACTTGCTTGTTTTTTTAATTTCTTTTCCTGTGTCTCCTTTCATATGGACACACTTTTAAAATGAGACAGCAATTTTCTTATTATTGCTGAAGGAATAGTTTTCACCCTCCATCCATTTATATATATATATATATATATATATATATATATATATATATATATATATATATATATATATATATATATATATATATATATATATATATATATATATATATATATATATATATATATATATATATATATATATTTTAAAAAATAAAAATCTGAGTTCCCTAAAGATGTTGTTGCACAGATAGGAAAGCTAACAGAAAATAAATCATCAAATAATGATTGCCATCAGATGGGAAATTAATTGTAAATTATGACACTGAAACCTGGGGAGGGTGTTTGCATTGCCTTTCCTTCCTCCCTTAGCACATCTTGTGATTGATCCAAGAAGCATAAATCATTGGCGAAATTTTGCTTCTGATGGTAAAGTGTTTCAATGGACCCTGTCAAATGTCTTCCACTATCAAAAACTCATCATGGCATCCAACACATTGTTTAGATCCAGTTTTATATTATTGAAACCACATTGTGTGTGTGCACGCGTGTGTGTGTGTGTGTGTGTGTGTGCGTTTGTGAAAATCAGTTAAGCAGTAAGAAAGAAATCATAATATACACTGGGATCATATTTGCTTAAGTAGATGACACCAGCCGATTCTTTCTTTATACCATTTAGCTACACAGGATTAAGAGTGTGTTTACTATTAAGCGGCTACATATGGATCTTATTAGTTCACACACTTGGGCATGGCTTTTGACAAATTTCTTGTCAACAGGTTAACATTTCAGAATGGCTCCAAACTGTTGAACTTCAGGGACCTATTCTTTATGTACAGAAAAAAAAACACCTCAGTCATTGAAGACTTAAGGAATACTGTGATATTTAGATTTGAGGGACTTTGTAACCTACTTTCCAAAAAACCTATAAAGTTTAATTGATTTTTTTTTCAGTGAAGGAAAGGAAGGACTATAAAACTCTGTGTGTGTGTGCGCGCGCAAGAGAGAGAGAGAGAGAAGCAACAAGGCAATGAATTATTAATTAAAAATAATCTAGCATTATTTTGTTCTACATTCCTTCCGTAGAAACATAGCTCATTGCAGGCGCACCCCCCCAATGATGGACTCAGACACAAATGAAAGTGGATAACGGCATGGGCCACATTTATTGATTCAAGCCCTAGTCCGAATTATAAATTTCTATTGGTAAAACGACCAATCATAATTCTTAAGGCAAGCAGGCCGAAGTAACACTGGTAATGTACCACCCAAAATTGCCAACGGCAATTGTTACAATGTATCTATTTGTATCTATTTGTTTGTTGACAACAAACAAATTGTTGACCGTAGTCAATATCTAACTGATGACCCCACCCTCTGACGTGTATCCGTAAAATCAGGGGGTGATTCCAGCTGTCTAGTGGTAACCATCACCCCCTTGCCTGGTTCGTCGTTGACCGGACAACGTTTAAACAACTTATGCCTATCTAGTGTTGTCCAGTCAATTGCGAACCTGCCGGATACCTGTGGGTCATAAATGTTTACCTTACCAGTGCCAATGTGACCAACGTGACCAAAGTCAACAGCAGCACAGAACAACCCCTATATCAAACCATAGCAACAGTGTGGGATGGGCGAAAAAGCCAGGACTCAAAGGCCAATGCGAGTCCCAGCCAAAAATTCCCACCCGGCCCCGAAGCGACCAAGAAATCACACTGTTAACTAGGGAGGGGGTGGAGGGGAAAAACTTCTCCGCTCCGTCGGTTCGCCAAAATGGCGCCACGGCTGCCTCGCGGCCAGCCCTTTTATTAGGGTGCTGGCCACGCCCCTAACTACCCGGATGGTTTCGTCCGGTGGGGGGGCCCCCGCAAAGAGTGCGGCGGCCATTTTGGCGCCGCGCTTCCATTGCAGGCGCACCCCCCCAATGATGGACTCAGACACAAATGAAAGTGGATAACGGCATGGGCCACATTTATTGATTCAAGCCCTAGTCCGAATTATAAATTTCTATTGGTAAAACGACCAATCATAATTCTTAAGGCAAGCAGGCCGAAGTAACACTGGTAAGGTACCACCCAAAATAGCCAACGGCAATTGTTACAATGTATCTATTTGTATCAATTTGTTTGTTGACAACAAACAAATTGTTGACCGTAGTCAATATCTAACTGATGACCCCACCCTCTGACGTGTATCTGTAAAATCAGGGGGTGATTCCAGCTGTCTAGTGGTAATCATCACCCCCTTGCCTGGTTCGTCGTTGACCGGACAACGTTTAAACAACTTATGCCTATCTAGTGTTGTCCAGTCAATTGCGAACCTGCCGGATACCTGTGGGTCATAAATGTTTACCTTACCAGTGCTACCCGCCACCCGGAGAGGCTTCAATAAAGGCTCGACGCCCCCCCCCCCCCAAGACCGTCAGCTCGGTCGACAGGCCTGCTCGCCAATCACCCAGCAGGAGGTCCATACCTCCTCGCGACAGATGGACCCCATCCCCTGAATAAAGCCCAAAATTTTGCAAACTAATGGAGGGATGATGACTGACCCGCCCCCAGCCCTTGGTCGAAAGGAATCGGGCCACCGCCCTGTTTACCATGCGCCGAGCGCGGTCCAGGGCCTGGAGGTCGAAGCTTCCCCGATAAGCGTGCCGTGGGACCATATCTGACCAAACAAGGGTTGTGGCGGGCCATACGTAATGTAAGTAGGCGAGGTCCGCGCAAATCGCATGCTTCAGCGATAAGCCAGTGACCTGACCCAAGTCATTACCCCCAAGGTGTATGATCAGATGTCGGGCGGGTCGGCACTCCTCGACGAAAAGAGGAATGACAAAAGCTCCCGCCACAACATACTGGGCTTACCGTGCCATGTGAAATGTGCGTATGCACCCAGTCCCAGTCGGGGTCCCCAATCTGTCGCCGCAGCGTAACGCGCTGCCCTGTGCACGTAGCTATGGCCCACCAGCCATACTGTCACCGGTGTGATACGACACCCAGGGTCTGTCAAGGGAAAAAACAGGGAAGGAGAGATACATGGTGACTCAAAAAGTACTCACGGTGGGAGTGGGCGAACATAAAACTGGAAACAGTGTGAGTCCCACCTCCCCATGCTGCGTATGTCAGCCCCGGAGTACCCATAAGCAGCCGCAGTAGAGGCCGCCCCAATTCTAAATGAATGGGTGCCGTAACGGGCCCCAGGGAGGCCAACTCTAGCCAGTGCCTTCCCTGTCACCTTCCAAAACTGAAATTTAGTGAGGGGAGACCCATCTTGGTGACAGAAAAACGGGCCATGGTGCGTGCCACGCAGTGCAAGGAACTCCTGTAGGGCACCAACCGGACAGATGTCTGCCAGTGAACATCGTAGCAGCCTTACTCCACTGCCTACGCCATGCTGATCTGTTTTAGAGGAGCGTATCCTCAACTGAGCCCAATCATTGCAAACATAGACATCTTCGAGTTCCAGTGCCCTACGACTTGCATCCGCCTTAGACAGCATCACAAGCTCGCTGATGCGGAGCGCTCCAAAAAAGGCCACCGTTGTAGCCGCACGAAACAGGGCTGCCTCATACCTATCGAAACATAGGTCATGCCAGCCTCGTGCCAGTTGGGTAAGTACCCCAGGGGAAATTGGGTGACGGTCGTCCAGGCAATGCCCACGTTCCCGCACCCACCCCTCCAAAACATGTCTCACACGGAAATCAGCGGTACTGTCCGCATGACCTCCCACCTTGGCCATAAAAGCCAGCGCTGATAGCCTAGATGCTATGGTGCGTGGTGCCAGGCCCTGGGCGTGCAGGTAAACCATAAAACGGAGGATGTGGGCCACTGGGATCGGCCAGGTATCTGGCAAGCAATATTGGGAACAAAAGGTCCGAAATGAAACCAACGCGTGGTGATACGCCTTACGCGTGCGTGGCGCCAGTGACATGCCTATCGCCCGGTTCACCTCTCCTTGCCAATGGTCCATATCTCCTGCGGTAGTGGCGAGGGAAATTCCTCCGCATCCGGAGCCAAGGCACGGAACCGGGAGATCTGCAGGCGGGACAAAGCGTCAGCAATATCATTATTCACCCCCGGGACATGCCTGGCTCTGAACAGTACATTGAGGCGCAGGCTGCGCAATACAAACTGGCGCACAAGATCCATGACCCTGGGAGATTTAGAGGTCTGTGAGTTGACAATGTGGACAACAGCCGCATTGTCACACCAGAAATGCACCACAGAGTTGGCCCACTCCTCACCCCATAGCATCAAGGCCCCCAGTATGGGAAAAAATTCCAAATATGTGAGATCCCTCAGGCGACCCGTGCCTGACCAGGCTGGTGGCCACCACCATATGCCCACTTCCCATTGAAGTACATCCCATAACCCAGGGATCCCGAGGCATCAGACTGAATTTGAAAGTGGGGCGAAGCCAGGAGGTCAGACCTCCAAAATGAGACCCCATTGAACTCTCTCAAGAACTGGAGCCATACGTGCAGATCTGCCCTGATGCCCCGTGTCAGTCTCACCCTATGATGGGGCCTGGATAAGCCTGCCATGGCGTCGCACAAGCGCCGAGCAAAGGCCCTGCCAGGTGCGACCACCCTGCAAGCGAAATTGAGGTGGCCATGTAGCACCTGCAATTCCCGAAGGGATGCCTTGCGCTTAGCCAGTAAGTCCGATATAAGGGCAACTATCCTTGCCACCTTGTCTGCGGGCAACCTAGAAGCCTGCGCTACCGTGTCAATTTCCACCCCCAGGAATATTAATTTATCAGACGGGCCTTCGGTCTTTTCGGGCGCTAAAGGGACACCGAGTTCCTCCATTAGCGTCTGAAATGTATTGAGGAGACGTGTACACGTGTCCCAGCCCCGTTCACCCCCGAATAAAAAGTCATCCAGGTAATGGGCTACAGACTGAGACCCTGACCTACGGACAAATGCCCACTGCAGGAAGGTACTGAAACGCTCGAAAGCCGAGCAGGATATGGAACAGCCGAATGGCATGGCTTTGTCAAAATAATAGTCACCCCGGAATTTGAAACCCAGCAACTCGAAGTCACCCGGGTGCACGGGTAAGAGGCGAAACGCCGACTTAATGTCACACTTAGCCAACAGTGCACCCGGGCCACATGAGCGCACCATGCGCAATGCCTGGTCAAAGGATGTATACCTGACAGAACAAAGGTCATCAGGGATAGCATCATTGACCGAGTGGCCGGCTGGGTAGGACAAATGGTGAATCAGGCGGAACTCGCCCGGGGACTTCTTGGGCACTAGTCCTAGCGGAGACACTTTAAGGTTGGGGAACGGGGGTGCGGGGAAAGGGCCGGCGACCCTGCCCGCAGCAATCTCCTTATTAATGCTGGCGGCAGCCACCTCCTCCCTTCCCCTAAGTGACAAAAGGTTAGGTGCATCCTGCGGTGACCTATCCCCTGTGAAAGGAATACGAAAACCCAGTTGAAAACCCTGAAGGAGGTACACAGCGTCTGCTCTCCTCGGGTACGATGCGAGCCAACGCTCCAGCATGTCGACATTAATTGGGGAGGGGGCCTTTTGGTGAACCCGCTCCCTCCATGGCAGTCTTGCCTGCCCCTTGTCCGCCCCTACCCTTGCCCCTGTATCCTCCTGGCCTGGGACAGGCGGAGGCAGCATGGGGGCCAGAACAAGAGGGGCACTCATGCTTGTACTTGCAATTTTTCCTGTTGCAAGAACCATTGGACAAGAAGGTCCAGCACAGCAGGCGGGCTGGAACCCCGTGCCCATGCTCAGTCCCTGGGGAGCCGTAGGAACACCCTGTAATGGCAGGGAACCCAACCACCCTCCGTGGCTCGCACCCCCCATAGGGAACTGAGCACCTGGGCAAGAAGGCCCCACCGCACGAACCATGGCAGGGGCCGTGGTCGTCGTTTGCGGGCCAAGGGCCGAGGCCCCGTCCGGGGCTGCGGGTATGCTCCGCGCATCAGGCCAAGGAGCTACCGATCCCATCCCACCGCTCCCGGTGGGGTCCGCTAGAGGTGGCTGCGGAACGGGCGCAGTCGCGGTCCTCCGACCTGGCTGACGCCTCCGCGCCGATCGAGCCACGTTCGCGGCTGCCTTCTTCTTCGAGGGCATGGCTAATGTAGCTAGGAAGTCTAAAGAAAAGAGAAAGCTGCCCGAAAAGGCTTCCCTCAAGAAGACACGAGCGACGGAGGTAAGGAGGAAAAACTTCTCCGCTCCGTCGGTTCGCCAAAATGGCGGCACGGCTGCCTCGTGGCCAGCCCTTTTATTAGGGTGCTGGCCACGCCCCTAACTACCCGGATGGTTTCATCCGGTGGGGGGGGCGCAAAGAGCGCGGCGGCCATTTTGGCGCCGCGCTTCCAATCTTTTCTCTACATCCTCTGCTCACGCGCACCTTAACTGGAGTTAATTCTTTGTTTTTAAAGTTTAGAGACAGATTTCACAAGCCTGTGCAGAGGTTCTTTGACCTTGGATCTGGGAATAGGCTGCACCTGTATCAGCGGAGTATACATTCCGAGACCTATCGTTGATACCTGAAACCACAGATAACAGGAAATCCTATGTTTCACACATACAGTAAAACCCCTACTTACAAAAGAAGTCCATTCCATAGGCTTTTGCTTAAATTGGTTTTTTATGTAACTCGAGGCAAACCCATAGGAAAAAATAATTTATTACGTAACTCGAAGCAAACCCATAGGAAAAATGAAATTTTATGTAAATCAAAGCAAACCCATAGGGAAATGAATCTTAATGTAACTCAAAGCAAACCCATAGGAAATAATGTAAATCGGGACATAGTTTTAGCACAAAATCATTATGTAAGTTGAATTTTATGTAACTCGAGCATACCTGTCAAGTATCACAGATTGGCCGGGATTTCCTGTATTTCCGTGCCACTTCAGCCACTCGCCCACCGCCGCCATCCCGTAATTTGACTGTGTGTGGGGGGGGGAGTAGTTACTGCACATGTTCTTCTGCGCAGAACTGCGTAGAACCCTTCTGCGCAGAACCTGTCTGTGCATGCATAGAACCCTTCTGCTCATGTGCAGAAGGGTTCTGTGCAAAAGGCTTCTGTGCAGGTCCCATATTTTCTGAAGCCGTGCTTGACAGGTATGAACTCGAGGCATATCTAAGTCGGGGTTTTACTGTATACCTGAATCGTAGAAGCTGGAGAGAGGTTTAAAATGCCTCCATTCTACATGAGAACTAATTATGGCAGGTTAGCAATCAATCAATCAATAAAATAAACAAACAAACAAACAGAAAGGCAAAGTCTGTTAAATCTAATGGCTACTAACTACCCTTTGAAGTCATAGAAACTACTGTGGTACTTTTAAGACTAAGGAATTTATTTTGATACGAACTTTAATGGATGACAAACTGCAGTCATTACTTTTACAAATAGCATGCCAACCTCTGATATTCCATGCCAAAACCACAGTGTTCTTTGTTGTTAAATCCTGTGAACTGTTGTGACAAACAATACAGATATTTTCATGTACCTGTATTTTAAAATCAGTATAGTAAAAGTTCTTAAATGTACTGTGCTTTTGTTTATGGGCCGAATCTAAATGCTTGTCTACTCAAAGTAGGCTCCTTGGATTCAGCTAGACTCATTCCCAGATAAATTTATACATAATGAATATTAAACACCAAGAATCTTGTGGTCCCTTTGCTGAAAAACTTTGCAATCCTGGTCTATCCGCTCCGCTCAAATGGTATCCTGAAAAGGGGAAGGAGGAGATTTGGCAAAGAGAGAGCTGGAACTGTTATTGTCTTACTGGTAGCATTCTGTGCTCGCTCTTTCTTCAAGAGTAGTATTGAGCAGGAGGAAGAATTGTGAGAAGCCCTCTTTCTCTGTGTGTTCAGATGGAAGGAAGCAAAGAGGGCCAAGCATTTTGCATCTCTCTGAGGAACAAAGGTTGAGTTACATTAAAGAAATGGAGAATGGTTGTCATCTTAAGGTCAGCCAGACCTCTTCACAGCCAAGAAGACATCAGGAATGAGACTTAGTGGAGCAACATCTACTAGAACAAAGAGGGGGGGTATAAAGAAGTCAAGGAGAGCTATAATTGCTGTGCAGAAAAAAAATGGGAGGCCAAAGTGAAACAAAAAGCAACAGAATCCACCCTATCTTTATACCTATCCTTGTCAACCCAGCATTAGTATTAATTACTTTTACATCCCACCTGGTCAATAAAGATAGATCTGCCTCGCCCTTGCTAGGCAAGCCATTTACAAAGAGCAAAAACAAGCCAATAAAAGTAAAAACTTCCTCTTTTCCAGTCTGTAAACATTTCCTGGAAAAACCTCTGTGGTTTTGGAAAGGATCCCTGGCTTTTGCAACCTTTGTACTTTTTGTTCAGCCATGACTCACTGGATTATTATAGGAAAGTCCCTGCCACCCAGACGTGAAGACCTGACACTACCTCCAATTGGCATGTTAGGTGAGGGAAGTCTTTCTTCAATTGAACAATCTTCCTCCACAAGCAGTTAGTTATGGGCTACTGAAAGTTTACTGGAGAATGAAATGCTGCTTGTAGCGAGGGACAAAGTTCACTGATATGTTGAAGAAACCTGCCATGATCTTTTACTTTCTCCAGCATGCAAGCCAGTTACTCCCCTCCTTCCTACCAGATTGCCAGGAATATGTAACTTATTAGCTTTTGTTTTCATGGCATTGCAAAAGTAGAAAGCCTATCCAAACAACATACAACAGATCATTTACAAAATGGATTTGGCACTGCTTTAAACCGTTCATAGCAGTAGCGTAATCTGAAACCACTTCCTATCCTATTGCTGCTACAGCTATGTGATAAAGTATTGTGGATGTGCAATTAGGAACTGTGCACAGCCTGCCACGTTCATGGCACCTTGTGTAGTAACTGACTTTGGAAAACTTACCGGTGTTATGTGCACGTTTGGCCTTAGTTCCCCCCTTCATCACTCTTTGTAAAACCTGCCAAAATGAGGCTGCACCTTTTCTCACTTAAGATGGCCGAAAATTAATTTCTCTTGATAAAGACTGCGGATGGCCCAAAGGCACAAGTAGCAGCCCGTTGGCAGAAGAAAAACAGATCTAATGTTGATTGAAGCCTGGTTGGGACACAACATGGGTCTCTTGGCCTCCTGAAATGGAGTATGAGATGAATGTAGTCAGTCAAATACTGGCTCGGTGGTTAAGAAGCTTGCCTTGTTAGCTGGAAGACTGGCAAGTCAGCAGTTCGAGACCTGGGTACTGCATGACAGATTGAGTGCCCATCTCTGTCCCAGCTCTTGGGGGGCATAAAAGAAGCCTCATTTGGGCGTTCCCCGAGCAGAGTTTCTTGCGCAAAAATCCTTTCAACCCAGAATAATTTCTCACACAAAATTATTATCATTACAGGAAAAAGTCACATTAGTGGGATTTACTTATAAACTAGTAGAAGTTTGAGCTGGTTGAAGTTTACTTTGCTCTGGATCCCAGAAGATTTAATGTATTTATGATTTATGTCTTCTTACATAGAAGTTTTGCTTACTTGGCCAGCAATTTGTGCTCACTTATACCACAAGACACCTTTTTAAAAACTTTCTTCTCGTGTTGAACACTGAGATTATCTGTTAGGAAGGTTTATTAGGATAATCTTTTTGAATATAGTCTCTGCTGATATATTCATAGCTCTCTGAATTAATGAAACTGGCCATTTTAGCTAAAGACATGTTGCTAACCGAGGATACACTAGAAGCCTCTTTTTAAAGTTACTTTTATAATTATTAGAACCCTCCAGCCGATATGTCCTCAGGCCTTTTGTGTTCCTAGTGGCATTTCTTGCATATGCATAGAAGATATTTTCTGTTTTTCTTTTCTGATGGAAACTCTATTAGACTTCCATTGGGGACTCTCTCTCTCTCTTTCCTTAGGGAGTGAAATGGTAATACCAAATTCTAATAAAACAGACCCAGCTTAGGTGCTTTTTTAACTTCCCATGTATAGCAATGGCAAGTATACTTATATACCACCCTATAGGGGTACATAGAAAGAGCCTCCTTGAAGATTGTGGTATTTTTCAACCACAATTGGGCATACTGTGGGCAACGGCAACCTTGTGTTGCTGTCTAATTTTTCTCACGCTGGGTCAGGCGACAGGGACTGCAGAATGAGCTCACCAAAAAGTGTCTTCAATTTGAAAGTTTCATGTCTTGCCTAGACACAGAAGAAGAAGAACCACCCTATAGTACTGGGTACTCGTTTTACTGACCTAGTAAGAATGGAAGGATGAGTCAACCTTGAGCCCATCAGGATCAAACTCAGATCGTAAGCAGAGTTTTGGCTGCAGTACGTGGGGGCTCAGTTTATGTTATGTAAATGCACCTAATTTATGATAACCATTAAATTGGATTTTCATGTATAGAACCTGAAAATGTTCAGCCTGTTCCTTCCAGAATTTGTGTATCCAGCAGTCAGGAGGTCTCATGTACAAGTGCCACAACTATAAGTAGAAACTGGCAATGCATTTGAATTTGAATTTATTCTTATATACCACTTTCCTCGTTTTGTGGACGACCCAAAGCGGTTCACAATGTACAAAAATATACAGTAATACAGTAAAAATTACAAGGCAAGAACACACCTTCATATACAAAATATCCAACAGCAATACAAAAATGCAATAAGTACACAAACATACTGAAAAGGCCCCGGATTATTCCCAAGCCCTCCCGGCAGGCAGAGCCAGGAGGGCAGAGTCAGTAAGGTCGGCAAAGCGAACACAGCTGAGGGAAAGTCCAGCAAGAGTCCTCGTCTCCCTCAAGGCCAAGGAGTGACTGAGTGAGGAAAGTCTAATGATGGCTCCGGTAGTGCCGTCTGCACCGCACAGCTGCCTCCCATCTCCCTCAAGAACCGGGAAATGGACGAGGGAAAGAGTCCGATGTGGGCTGCAGAACGGTGCGGCGAAACAGGGCTTTCCTGCCCACGGCCTCCGGCAGGGGAGGGTGGCTCTTGTAGCCCTCTCGAGCCCCAGCTGTGGCTCATCCCACCGGCCGGTTGCAGGGTGAATGGGGCTGCTTCCCTCGGTGGCTGCAGCGGCGAGGCAGGGAAGGGTGGCTCTTTTAGCCCTCTTGAGCCCCAGCTGTGGCCTGACCCACCGGGTTGCATTGATTCTATTTTATGTTATTTGTGTACCGATGGAATCTGGTCCATCTTTTAAGAGATGTTATTCATGCCTATTATTATTATTATTATTATTATTATTATTATTATTATTATTATTATTATTATTATTATTATTATTATTATTATTATTATTATTATTATTATTATTATTATTATTATTATTAAACTTGTATGAACTTTAATTTTGGAGCAAGACATGCTATGCAAATCCATTTCACCTGGAATTTATATGCTTTCTGGAAATGATCAATTTTACTTCCAACAAGATGGTGCCTCACTGCGCTTCTATGTGAGAGTTTACCTCAAGGAGAATTTGCCAGGACAGTGGAAAGGATGAACAGGGATGGTTGTGTCCCCCCCCCCCATTCTCCTGATGTAACACCCCTTGATTTCTACCTATGGGGGACCTTAAAGCATGTGGTGTACCATAGGAATCCAACTATGTACAGTGATACAATTGAATATTTGGTCAATGTTGCTCAAGCAGTAGTTCACTGTGGTAACCACTTTGAGCACCTCTTGTAATTGCAGAAGTCAAACACAACTTGTAGTCATCTTTTGTTATCTGTGTATATAGAGTATTACAATTTTAATACAGTTTTTCCTTTCTTAAAATGTACTGTATACATTTTTGCACCCCCTGTATATATTTAATTAATAATGATTGTTCTAATCTAGTCCTGTCGGCTGTGAATAATGGAAGTTGTAGTCCAGATATCCAGTACATACGTTCTAGGATAGAGAAGGCTAATGAAGTCAGTGGCATCTCTTAATTTGTCCTTTACAGATAAACCATGTTGGCTTTCTTATAAACTAATACTTAGTTTCCCCTGGAGATGTTAAGTTAATATCACAATTGAGGCTGGTACCATATCTGAGTGTCTAGGTCAGAAATAGGAGAAATTCAGACTTGTGGGATCTGCTTTGATTTTTTAGTAGGTCTCCGAGATGCAGAATTAAAACAACTCTTAGTCCAGAAATTTACTTTGGAGTACAGTACCATAATGGAGCACAGCTTGCAATCTTTCCATGCAAAAGTCCGCTTCTGATTATCTCATGTTCTTTTAGTCAAGCAGTATTTTTGGAGTGGCTGTGGAAGTCATTGTGTTGTTGATACAGTATTGCTAAACTTTTGTTATTTGGGAATCTTTCCTGTTCTAATGCTTCCAGGAGATCATTTTTTGCCCACTCCAGTGCTAGAGAGTGGCTTGACATAGTTTCTTATTAAAAGTCTCCTTAAACCTTCTTGCCGCCTGGGAAATTCCTGAATCAGACTATTCCTTTGCATCGATAGAGATAGACCCTGGCATTTTCCTCCCGTGCTCAAAGAGGTAGTAATGTGAAGCTTTTAGAGAACTTCTTAAACCCACAAAAGAGCCTCTGTATCACAAGCCTTATCAAGGCGCTTCCTGTTAATCTTAGGATTAGCTACTTTATTAACTTGATCATGCCTTTGACCTTGGGCTCAAACCAGTCCAGCCAGTCCAGCTCAGATTTATGGTGCCACTGGGCCAGTTCTGTCATTGCAAGGATGGTTCAACTTTCACTCCAAAGAATAGGAAAAAACTAACAGTAGGTCAGGAGTACAATCCTTTCACACACTCCACATTCAAGCAAGCGTGAGTTGCTTGCATGTATTACAAGAGGACTGGAGTCTAAAGAAAGTCAACCAAAAACAGGTGGAAACAGGCTTTATTCTTCATAAACGATAACAGATTTGTCTGTTAATGAAAGAGAGCCGGTGTGGGCCATTGTGCTACATGAACAGAGTGACAGGAAAAGTGGTCTCAAACCCCTGTTTGGTCATGAAAGCTCCCAGAAGGGGAGGAAATGGTAAGAGCACTCCTTAAATAACTTAAATGTCTTGGAAACACTATTGCGGTCATTGTAAGTTAGATGTGGCTTTGGCAGCACAGCATAGACATCTCATAATTGAAGAGTCCAAAATGTCAGCAAGTGACTGCTCTGTGAAACACTCTGGAATTCCTTATGTTTCTTCCATCCATATTATCCCCCTGAGAACTTCTGAATTCTTGATTATGTAACCAAACAATGACCGCTTTACCCTATCCTGAGATATTTCTTAGGGAATATCTGCTATATTTTCTGTTTCTACTTCAATGCTGTTAGTTCTTTCCAAAGCACTATGAATATATGAGGTCAGGGATGGTCAAGAAAGGGCCTCTGATTAATCAGTTTTGCCAGGTTGTTTTCATCTGTACACCGTGGCCAGAATCTTGTTGGATCACAGTCACACAAACAAGCCTATCTGCTTTGCTGCTAGCCATTGTGATCCTTTGCAAACCAAAAGAGAAAAGCTACAAGGTCAGCGTAGGCGAACCTATGGCCATACCTGTCAAGTATCCCATATTGGCCGGGATTTCCCGTAATTCAGCACCGCCTTTTCTACTTTCCCACCTGGAGCTGCCACCATCCTGTAATTTGACGGCGGGGGAAAGTAGTTACTGCACATCCCCTTCTGCGCAGAACCCTTCTACTCATGCGCAGAACCCTTCTATACATGCGCAGAAGGGGATGCGCAGAAGGGGATGCGCAGAAGGGGATGCGCAGAAGCCTTCTGCACAGGTCCTGTATTGTCTGGAGCTGCGCTTGACAGGTATGCCTATGGCACACATATCAGAGGTGGCACACATAGCCCTCTCTGTGAGCATGCTGATGTCACAGACAAGCCCTGCCCTGTGCCACTGGCATCAATGGCAGCACCGCTTCTCCACCCATCCCTCTTCCTCTGCCAATGGGGAGGTGAGAGGGGAGGCTGGAATCTTGCCTGAGCGGCAGCGGCAGCCAGGGATGAAATGAGTCAACCAAACATCCCCCACCCCTCCTAGTATGTGTTGGAGGCACACACGGGGGGTATGCATACCCACATGTGTGTGTGCATGCACATCTGTGATATCGCTAGAGATGCACACGGGCATGCACACCCACATGTGTGTGTGCATGTACATCCATGACATCACTAGAGGCATGCCGGCAATGTCACCAGGGGTGTGTGGGCACATGCGGTGCCTTCCTGCATGTGCCTCCTCCTTCTCTTTGAGCACTCAGTCTCTAAAAGGTTCACCATCACTGTACTAGGTGATTACCTTTATGCATGTTGGTTTTCTCAAGTAGGATTTTTGGCCCATATTTGTTTAGCCTAAACTAAGGACTTGTCTATACTGGCCCTTCTAGGCTGGTGTAGTGTATCTTTACTGTTAGTGCCAAAAATACTGTTTGGTGCAATCTTGCAAAGTGCTATATCAGAATTGAGAGCACCAGGGAGTATTTCCCTGCCTTTTCCCTGGTTTGTTGATAAAGACAATCCAACATATCAGTAACATGTAACTCAATGTCTTTGTTTGCATCATTTTAAAGATAATCATAACCTGGCCACCAATAAGTAGAAAGTAACACAACAAGGTGTGCTGCTAATTACTGTAGACAATAATGAGCTATAGATATTAGTGATTTGACCCGGTAATGAATCCCTTTTGTAAGCATTTAACGTTCAGCTTGGCAGATAGAATTTGTGGAAAACTCTGCTACTGAACAGTGTAGGAGTGGGAAAAGATAAGAGAATTCCACCTCCTGGAGAAACTCTGCCTTGAATTTTAGCCTAGGGCCTTAGGTTTTTGAGATGCTGCTTGAACGTTTCATATAATGTATCAAAACTTTACGTTGAGAAGAATCAGTACTGAAATTGTTAGGAGCAAATGCAGCTCTGAGAATATAAATAGGTTTGTTTATTTATTATTCAAAATACTTAGTTTTTAGTCTTTGCCAAAGTAAGGCATAGTGGAGGCAGCGTCTAAAAATAAATTAATATGTTAGTTCAGTGTCAGAAGTGGAACAATTCTATTTTGCATGAAGTCATGGGATACGTTTCTCTCTGTTGTGTGACTATCTTCGTTCATTCAGTTCTAGACTACATAATATTTTAGAAATATTCATTAATTCTCAGGAAAACAACGTTCATACATGGCAAGGTTTTATGTGAGCATGTGTGTTGGAGTCAAAGGAAAAAGCATGAACTGGGCCATTATCTATTGGAACAAATATACATATATTAATACTGCCAGGTCATCTGCTTCCCATTCCCTGTGATTTCAGGGCCACATCCTAGACTCCAGTGGTTGGACCTTTCTAATACCACCCATTATGTAACTATTGCCAAAAAAATGTGTGTGAGAGAGGACTTTTCTACACAGTGGTACTGTTTCCGGTGTTTCTAGGGTGGTTATGTGTCATTTAAAAAAAAATTATTGTGGATTTCATCAGAGGACCCCAATATCTGTATCCAGACATTAGAAGGGCATTTATTGTTGGATGTACTGAAGTACATTGGATTGTCTTGGTACTGCCTGTCCACATACATCCAGGATTGCTCCTTGATGTCTCATTCTCAACACAGATTGCCACCCACTTCTCATGGTCTTCTCTGTCCTTTCTCTGCCTACTTCACCTCCCTCTTTGTTTTACATCTTTTTTGTAAAACAGCAGTGGAGATTGACCAGCAAAAAAAAATAGTAAGGAGATGCCATCAAATTACATCCATAAAGTGAGCAGATTAGCAGAGAAAAACTAAAGTACTAGGGTCCACACAAACAGATATTGCTCTGGAGCAAATTAGAGCAAAGAAGAACAACAATATACTGCCACCTGTTAGTGTAGGGATGCCATATTTCCCTCCCCCCAAAACGGGACAGGAATAAAGGTTGCCCTTGCTCAAAAGCCAGTCATATCCGACTCTAGGGTTCAGTGCTCATCTTTGTTTCAAAGCTGAAGAGACAGCGCTGTCTGCTTCTGCAGACATATTCCGTGGTCATGTAGCAGGCATGATTAGACACCGGAGTGCATGGAACGCTGCTTACCTTCTCCCCGAAGTGATCCCTATTTATCTACTTGCAATTTCTTGCCTTCGAACTGCTAGGTTTGCAGGAGCTGGGACAAAGATGGGAGCTCATTCAGCTGTTGCTGCCACGATTTCAATAAAGGTGGCAATAAAATGGTGTGTGGTTTTTTTTTTTTTTTGCTGTCTTCCTTAGCTGCCAAGCTACTATTGCTGCGCCACCTGCTGGTCAGTTCAATAGAAGCGCAGCTCTATTGCAAGAAAAAAGTGCATTTCCCCCCTTCAAACCCCCTTGGTCTGAAAAGCGGGAATTTTAAATGATTTTTTTTGGAACCGGTTCATCCTGTTAAATTCCCGGTTTTCCATTACGTATGGCATCCCTATGCTAGTGGCATTTTTTAAAAAAATCCAGAAAAGCAAGGTATGACAGACAGGCTTTGTTCTGGGCCTTGCCTAGGGGCCTCTCTCACTCCCAGCAATCGGCTTTTACCAGCCTGCGCTGTGGAACATACCCAAAGACTCCGACCCAGGAGGTCTGTTTGCTGTCCAACCCTAAGGCCGCAGAAACCCTGGGGCTTACCTGACTTAGCAGAGCCCAGCCAACTATTATGGAGAGTATTGTTTAAGTGTGGTAGCATGTGGTGTAGCAGAGCCCAGCCAACTATTATGGAGAGTATTGTTTAAGTGTGGTAGCGTGTGGTGTCTGTGGCATCTGGCTTAACTCTTAGCTTACCCCCTCCTCCAAAGAACAGGTGTTGTTGATGAAATAAAGAAGTTTTATTGTTCACGAAGCATATAGAAGAATAGCAGGTTCTTGAGGTTCAGGATACACAATTAGCATTCAAAAAGACTAATTAAAATACATTTAGGGAAATACACACTCAGGCTCCCCCCCAGAAAATAAAGGAAACCTAAGTAATCATTTTGAGTAGGCCCAGAAACCTGACTTGCTCCTCCGGATACCCAAACTCCAACTGTAGCAGAACTCCACTAACTAGCCAACCCATCCATGTGTCTATAGGAAAGGACATGAGCTTGGCCTACCTAATTAGCATGCAACCAACCAGAGCCCAGGGATTGTATAAACATACCCTGGTTCTCATAACAAGTGTCTGGCCTTTCCCAGCTCAGGATGTGTTGACAAGAACAGACATTCCAAAGCAGGGACATAAGACAAAACATGGCTTCTCTGAGCCACCTGCAAGATGAGGGTTGCAGAAAGAATTACCAGGCCTTTGCAAAGAGCAAAGCTACAATTCAAAGACACTCTAAAACCTAAGAGACTCCATGTTGAATAACTTGGGCCTTTTTTTTCCCAGGGCCCCATTTTGACTCTGTTGAGACTAGTTTCAGTCTCATGATGGGTGAACAACAGTACCTGAATCATGGGTGAAAGGAGAGTAAAACAAATGTTCCGTGTGGATGGAGAAAGAGGGGGAGAAAAAGTGAGGAAGTGAGTGAAGCAGGCAGTATGGGTCACCTGTATGGGTCACCTGGAGACTCAGAGCAACTTAAATATTTTTTATATTTAAAGGTAAAGGTTGCCATTCATATCCAACTCTAGGGTTCAGTGCTCATCTCTGTTTATAGCCAACCAGCCAGCGCTGTCTGCTTCTGCAGACGTTTCCGTGGTCATGTGGGCAGGCATGCCTCAACACCAGAGTGCACAGAATGCTGTTTACCTTCCCACCAAAGTGGTCCCTATTTATCTACTTGCAATTTCTTGCTTTCAAACTGCTTGGTTGGCAGGAGCTGGGACAAAGACGGGACCCGCTCATTCTATCATGCAGTGTTCAGGAATTGAACTCCGACCTTCTAGTCAGCGAGTTCAGCATCTTAAAGGTTATATCTTACCTTTATTCCTGTGAGCTCAAAGTTATTTGCCTCACCTTCTTCTTCTCCACTTTATTTTCACAACTCTCAATAAGGGGAGGGCAGAATTAGAGACTCTATTGGGGAACAAATACTTCTGCTGTTGAATTGTTTTTTTAAAAATGGATATGACTGGATTTTGTGTCCTCCCTGTATATAGAGAAGAGGGGCCTCCTTGTTTGGATACAGAACAAAATGAAGCCCAGTAGAATGAATGTATGGTCATTTTTTAGCCGTGATGCATTCCAATTTTTTTTACTACCACCTCTGTGGGCGGGGCCAAATCTGTGGGCATGACCAATGCAATGGGTATGGAGGTGGGTGTGGTCGGCCAGGTGGGCATGGCCTGGGGAAATTTCCGCTACCGGTTCTCCCGAAAAGGACAGGACCTGCTTCAGTGCATCACTGTTTTATCGACTGAACAGAAGTGGGATACATTTTCCTTTGAGCAAACTTGCCATGCAGATAACTTCAATTCCCATAATCCTTGGCTAGTACAGCCCCTGATCAGGAATGCTGGAAGTTGCAGTCTGGCAACTTTTGAAGGGATGAATTTTGCCCATTGCTGCTGTAGGTAAAGTGTATCAAGAGCATCCTTCTAAATATTGCCTCAATAGGCATATCTTCGGGCCAAAGGATGTATTATGCGACAGAAGTCACAAACTGGGTTGCAAGGAAAAAGTATACTGCAATTTCACTTCAGCTCAAGGTGCTCAGGCGGAGGAATCAAACCAGAATCAAATTTTCCCAAGGCAGCTGATCTGTCTGGTTTGATGCGTCCTGAGTTGGCACACGGCTGGTACTGTAGCACAGGAAATGCCACTGCAATAATTTTGGTTCTCTTAGGAATTGCCCTAAGATACCAGTATAGCATACTGGAAAAAGTGACAGCTTAGGACTCAGAAGATCTGGGTTCAGATTTTTACAGGAACATGGAAACTCAAGGAGAAAGGTATAGAACCAGCAAAACCATTCCATAGATATCTCACTTACCATGAAAGCTCTGTTAGGGCCACTGTAGATTAATTCATAAGAACATAAGAACAGCCTTGTTGGAACAGGCCACAGCCCATCCAGTGGCTCACCATTTGCTTCACGGTATTATTCCCAAGCAGATGCCTTCACCTGCTTAGGATTCCTTGGAAATGGCATTGAGAGATATCCTGCCTATCTCTCCAACCTGGAGGTTGTTCTTAGGTTTCCATAATTATAGCCATTGATACCCTTGTCCTCCATGAACTTGTCTAATCCTAGGGTGGTTCTGTGTCATTTTTTAAAAAATAAATTATTGTGGATTTCATCAGAGGACCCCAATATCTGTATCCAGACATTAGAAGGGCATGTATTGCTGGATGTCCTGAAGTACATTGGATTGTCTTGGTACTGCCTGTCCACATACATCCAGGATTGCTCCTTGATGTCTCGTTCTCAACACAGATTGCCACCCGCTTCTCATGGTCTTCTCTGTCCTTTCTCTGGCTACTTCACCTCCCTCTTTGTTTTACATCTTTGTGTAAAACAGCAGTAGAGATTGACCAGCAAAAATATATATATATATATAAATTACATCCATAAAGTGAGCAGATTAGCAGAGAAAAACCAAAGTACTAGGGTCCACACAAACAGATATTGCTCTGGAGCAAATTAGAGCAAAGAAGAACAACAATATACTGCCACCTGTTAGTGTAGGGATGCCATATTTCCCTCCCCCAAAAACAGGACAGGAATAAAGGTTGCCCTTGCTCAAAAGCCAGTCATATCCGACTCTAGGGTTCAGTGCTCATCTTTGTTTCAAAGCTGAAGAGACAGCGCTGTCTGCTTCTGCAGACATATTCCGTGGTCATGTAGCAGGCATGATTAGACACCAGAGTGCATGGAACGCTGCTTACCTTCTCCCCGAAGTGATCCCTATTTATCTACTTGGAATTTCTTGCCTTCGAACTGCTAGGTTTGCAGGAGCTGGGACAAAGATGGGAGCTCATTCAGCTGTTGCTGCCATGATTTCAATAAAGGTGGCAATAAAATGGTGTGTATTTTTTTTTTGCTGTCTTCCTTAGCTGCCAAGCTACTATTGCTGCGCCACCTGCTGGTCAGTTCAATGGAAGCGCAGCTCTATTGCAAGAAAAAAGTGCATTTCCCCCCTTCAAACCCCCTTGGTCTGAAAAGCGGGAATTTTAAATGATTTTTTTTTTAAACCGGGCTGGGACAGGTTCATTCTGTTAAATTCCCGGTTTTCCATTACGTATGGCATCCCTATGCTAGTGGCATTTTTTAAAAAAATCCAGAAAAGCAAGGTATGACAGACAGGCTTTGTTCTGGGCCTTGCCTAGGGGCCTCTCTCACTTCCAGCAATCGGCTTTTACCAGCCTGCGCTGTGGAACATACCCAAAGACTCCGACCCAGGAGGTCTGTTTGCTGTCCAACCCTAAGGCCGCAGAAACCCTGGGGCTTACCTGACTTAGCAGAGCCCAGCCAACTATTATGGAGAGTATTGTTTAAGTGTGGTAGCGTGTGGTGTCTGTGGCATCTGGCTTAACTCTTAGCTTACCCCCTCCTCCAAAGAACAGGTGTTGTTGATGAAATAAAGAAGTTTTATTGTTCACGAAGCATATAGAAGAATAGCAGTTTCTTGAGGTTCAGGATACAGAATCAGCATTCAAAAAGACTAATAAAAACACATTTAGGGAAATACACACTCAGGCTCCCCCCAGAAAATAAAGGAAACCTAAGTAATCATTTTGAGTAGGCCCAGAAACCTGACTTGGTCCTCTGGATATCCAAACTCCAACTCTAGCAGAACTCCACTAACTAGCCAACCCATCCATGTGTCTATAGGAAAGGACATGAGCTTGGCCTACCTAATTAGCATGCAACCAACCAGAGCCCAGGGATTGTATAAACATACCCTGGTTCTCATAACAAGTGTCTGGCCTTTCCCAGCTCAGGATGTGTTGACAAGAACAGACATTCCAAAGCAGGGAAATAAGACAAAACATGGCTTCTCTGAGCCACCTGCAAGATAAGGGTTGCAGAAAGAATTACCAGGCCTTTGCAAAGAGCAAAGCTACAATTCAAAGACACTCTAAAACCTAAGAGACTCCATGTTGAATAACTTGGGCCTTTTTTTTTTTTCAGGGCCCCATTTTGACTCTGTTGAGACTAGTTTCAGTCTCATGATGGGTGAACAACAGTACCTGAATCATGGGTGAAAGGAGAGTAAAACAAATGTTCAGTGTGGATGGAGAAAGAGGGGGAGAAAAACTGAGGAAGTGAGTGAAGCAGGCAGTATGGGTCACCTGTATGGGTCACCTGGAGACTCAGAGCAACTTAAATATTTTTTATATTTAAAGGTAAAGGTTGCCATTCGTATCCAACTCTAGGGTTCAGTGCTCATCTCTGTTTATAGCCAAGCAGCCAGCGCTGTCTGCTTCTGCAGACGTTTCCGTGGTCATGTGGGCAGGCATGCCTCAACACCAGAGTGCACAGAATGCTGTTTACCTTCCCACCAAAGTGGTCCCTATTTATCTACTTGCAATTTCTTGCTTTCAAACTGCTTGGTTGGCAGGAGCTGGGACAAAGGCGGGACCCGCTCATTCTATCATGCAGTGTTCAGGAATTGAACTCCGACCTTCTAGTCAGCGAGTTCAGCATCTTAAAGGTTATATCTTACCTTTATTCCTGTGAGCTCAAAGTTATTTGCCTCACCTTCTTCTTCTCCACTTTATTTTCACAACTCTCAATAAGGGGAGGGCAGAATTAGAGACTCTATTGGGGAACAAATACTTCTGCTGTTGAATTGTTTTTTTAAAAATGGATATGACTGGATTTTGTGTCCTCCCTGTATATAGAGAAGAGGGGCCTCCTTGTTTGGATACAGAACAAAATGAAGCCCAGTAGAATGAATGTATGGTCATTTTTTAGCCGTGATGCATTCCAATTTTTTTTACTACCACCTCTGTGGGCGGGGCCAAATCTGTGGGCATGACCAATGCAATGGGTATGGAGGTGGGTGTGGTCGGCCAGGTGGGCATGGCCTGGGGAAATTTCCGCTACCGGTTCGCCCGAAAAGGACAGGACCTGCTTCAGTGCATCACTGTTTTATCGACTGAACAGAAGTGGGATACATTTTCCTTTGAGCAAACTTGCCATGCAGATAACTTCAATTCCCATAATCCTTGGCTAGTACAGCCCCTGATCAGGAATGCTGGAAGTTGCAGTCTGGCAACTTTTGAAGGGATGAATTTTGCCCATTGCTGCTGTAGGTAAAGTGTATCAAGAGCATCCTTCTAAATATTGCCTCAATAGGCATATCTTCGGGCCAAAGGATGTATTATGCGACAGAAGTCACAAACTGGGTTGCAAGGAAAAAGTATACTGCAATTTCACTTCAGCTCAAGGTGCTCAGGTGGAGGAATCAAACCAGAATCAAATTTTTCCAAGGCAGCTGATCTGTCTGGTTTGATGCGTCCTGAGTTGGCACACGGCTGGTACTGTAGCACAGGAAATGCCACTGCAATAATTTTGGTTCTCTTAGGAATTGCCCTAAGATACCAGTATAGCATACTGGAAAAAGTGACAGCTTAGGACTCAGAAGATCTGGGTTCAGATTTTTACAGGAACATGGAAACTCAAGGAGAAAGGTATAGAACCAGCAAAACCATTCCATAGATATCTCACTTACCATGAAAGCTCTGTTAGGGCCACTATAGATTAATTCATAAGAACATAAGAACAGCCTTGTTGGAACAGGCCACAGCCCATCCAGTGGCTCACCATTTGCTTCAGGGTATTATTCCCAAGCTGATGCCTTCACCTGCTTAGGATTCCTTGGAAATGGCATTGAGAGATATCCTGCCTATCTCTCCAACCTGGAGGTTGTTCTTAGGTTTCCATAATTATAGCCATTGATACCCTTGTCCTCCATGAACTTGTCTAATCCTTTCTTGAAGCTGTCAAGACTGACAGCTGTCACCACTTCTTCTGGCAGGGAGTTCCATAGATCAGTGATCCTCTGGGTGAAAAAGTACTTTCTCTTATTTGTTTGAGAACTAGCACCCAAAAGATTCATGGAGTGCCCCCTAGTTCTAGTGTTATATGATATGGAATATGATGGCAAATAACATGACATAAAGAGTTGGTTTAGTGGAGCAAGGAAAAATGGGTTAATTACATGGTCTGAAGCTTAGAATAAGTGTAGGGAGAAGAGTTCAGATATTTCCCTCCTTGATTGCTTCTCCTCCATTCCATGTATTCAGAGCCAGATTTATAGCCCCATAATATTATACAAAATCCTAATGTTTTGAGTGTGTGTGGAGATGCAGGTCTGGATACAACAGTTATAAAATGCCTCATGTGAAGGGTTTTTCAAACTGCTGCCTATTGAGAGAACAATTAAGCTACCTTTGTTTACATGTAGAGAAGATCGGGGCCCGATGTGCTTATTGTAGGGTTAGAAAACATGTATGTCTAAGAAGGTTGATGTTGTGTTCTAAGCCTTTATTCATGTATTTCAAGAAAAGGATAAATTAGAGATTAGAAGTTGGCATGTATCAACTACGCAACATTAGGCAAATTTAGCTTCTGCTTAATTAATGGATTATTGTTTTTAGCTTACGTTATTTTTTTAAATTAATTTTACTATATGTTTTGTTGTGTTTATATATGTATTTTGTGCAAAAACCCAATAAAATTTTAATAAAAAAAGAAAAGAAAACATGTATGTCCATACACGCACATGGCAGTCACACCTTATATAATTGATCTAATCCATAGTTTGACCTTACATGTGCAGCACTCTGCTGCCAGAATCCCTGGCTTGAGTCCACAGTTTCCTCATGTCATCTCATTCTTTGTTTGGCTTTGTTCAAGTGAACTCAACTGTAGACAGAGTATTCTCCTGTCTACTGGTAATAAATATCTGATGCCCTGGGGAGGGTATGTTACAGATGCCTTCCCCCATTTGGAAAAACACAGGTTCCCTAAGTCTCAGAAATGTATTTTCTTTTACTGATCTTTTCCCATTAGACTCTTTGATTGAAAATACACCACATATTTTTTCGTGTTCCTTTTTCTGTATTTGCACTGTGTTTGTAGTTTTCAGTAATTTACAATTACTAATTGTACGTGCATAGAGTAGGAATCCCCCCCCCCCAGCCATAGCTACATACTTGCTGTATAGATAGCCTTTGACAAATCATTCACATCTCAACCTTGAATGCTCACTTTATAGTGGGCAGAACTGCCACTTGTATTACAGTGAAGATACAAAGACTAGTAAAATAAGAGCTACAAAGTAGCTTGTGATTTAAAATGTTAGATTCCTGTTGCTTTAAGTAGTGCAGTGTTTCCCAGAAGCCTAAGACAATTCCCCAAAGCACTGATCAGCCAATGGCTTCTGGAAATTGAAGTACCCCTGTGGCGCTTGTGCCCCACGTTGGGAACCACTGGTGGAGTGCGTCACATCTACCTGTAGAATAGGCCCATTGAATCAGTGAGGATTTGGTAAATCAGCTCTTCTGTAACTTCCACTGATACTGGGCCTACTCTAGTTGTGATTTACTATGCCAAGCAAGAGGATTTCAGCCATTGTTTTTACTGACATCAGTTAAATGTGCAGTAAATCTTGGATATCCCCCAGAGCTAATATTGTTAGTTGATAGGTGTTTTATAACCATATTTGCTCTTCTTTTGTATAGAGATCAAACTTTGGATTGCCAAAATGAAGTCACTTTCTTGGCTTTGTCACTGACCAAAATTAAATCTTTTTGGTACATGTTTCTGGCAGTAATCGGCAGGCCAAAAAATGAGCCAGATTCTGTGTCTCTCGACATTCACACAGCATGTTGTTGTCTGGCCGCAGCTCCCACTTGAGCATGTTGGTCTCACATTTAGGGACTCCAACTCTCAACCTATTCAGGGTGCTCCAAGTGACGTAGGGGAGGTTGAATTCCTTAGCTATATCCTCTTTTAAAGATATTCCTTGTCTGGTGAGCTCCTTCCTCCATCTTCTAATTTGGTTTTGCTCTTGATATTTGCTTTTTAGATTAGGCAAATTTGCAGGGTCTCTTTTTGTCAAGAGGAGAGGAGAGGTGATCTTCATCTCCATCTCTTGTTGACTGGGATTATGTTTTCTTCTGAAGACAGCTCTGATGCCGTAGCTGTGGAAGGTGCGTTACAACCACCTCATTTCTTGCTATCACAGAGCATCAAAAAGGGAGGAAGATGTTGTTGGGGTGAACCCCTTTTCTCTTGAGGTGAGAAAAGTCCTCCATTTGTTTTCTTCCACTGGTTCTCTTTGGCAGGTGGACTGCTGGCTGTGCAACACACTTTTTAAAGACAGCAATAATAATAATAATAATAATAATAATAATAATAATAATAATAATAATAATAATAATAATAATAATAATAATAGTGTACTGTCATCAATTCTGTCACATGGCAATCCTTTTTAGGTGTTTCTAGATAGTATCACAGAAGTAGCTTACTATATCTTTCCTCTGGGGAAATTCTGGGCCCATGCAGCTTGCCCAAGGTCACACAGGCTGGCTCTTCTGGGATACACAGTGGAGAATTGAATCTCCAACCTCTGGCTCTACAGCCAGATACAAAACTCACTGAGCTATCCAGCCAGCTAACCTAGTATTTACAGGTTGCTTTCTATTCCTCTTTATAAATCTATGGTGAACCTATTTGCCTCTTTATAAATCTATGGTGAGGCCCCATCTGGAATACTGTATACAGTTCTGGTCGCCATACCACCAGAAGGATATTATGGAGCTGGGAAAAATGCAGAGGAGGGCAACCAGAATGATTAGGGGACTGGAACACCTTCCTTACCATCTGAGGCTGCAACGGTTGGGCCTTTTCACTCTTGAACGACGGCATCTAAGAGGTGACCTGATTGAAGTTTATAAAATCATGCACGGTGTGGACAAAGTAGATAAGGAAAAACTGTTTTCCCTATCGCATAACACTAGAACTAGGGGGCACTCCATGAAACTTTTGGGTACTAGTTCTCAAACAAATAAGAGAAAGTACTTTTTCACCCAGAGGATCACTGGTCTATGGAACTCCCTGCCAGAAGAAGTGGTGACAGCTGTCAGTCTTGACAGCTTTAAGAAAGGATTAGACAAGTTCATGGAGGACAAGGGTATCAATGGCTATAATTATGGATACCTAAGGACAATCTCTGGGTTGGAGAGATAGGCAGGATATCTCTCAATGCCATTTCCAGGGAATCCTAAGCAGGTGAAGGCATCTGCTTGGGAATACCTTGAAGGAAATGGTGAGCCACTGTGTGAGACAGAATGCTGGACTGGATGGGCTGTGGCCTGTTCCAGCAAGGCTGTTCTTATGTTCCTTTCTTCCACTCCTTCAGATAAACAATGGTACTACTTGTTTCTTAGCGTGCTGTAATGGCCCAAATCCAAACTCAGACTGGCAGAATCAATGCAAGACCTAGCACTGCCCCTATTCAGCTCTGCACAGCTCTACTTGTCACCGTTTTGGGAAGCACTGACTCGGATATAACTTCATTTCAAACTTGCAGCTTGTGGAACTGGCTGGGCAAAGCTGACTAAGAGCAACAACAACAGTAACAACATGAACCTAGGCAAAGGGCAAGGACAAATAGATGTTGATTTAAGGGGCTAAATCCTCCACATAATTAAGCTAGTTAAAGGCGTCTGATTTGGCTTCTTATTTGTGTATACTGGCAGAGTTTTCTTACTTGCTAATTAAGAATGTTAGAATACATTAAGTTGCCCTCTGCACTGGGCATCCCCTGCCTAGAGCTTGGAAACATTTCTTTTTCAAGCTAAAACTCCCCAACATTCTGGGTACTCATTTTCCCAACCTCGGAAGGATGAAAGGCTGAGTCATCTTTCAAGGTTAAAGGTAAAGGTTTCCCTTGCTCGAAAGCCAGTCGTATCTGACTCTAGGGTGCAGTGCTCATCTCTGTTTCTAAGCCGAAGAGCCAGCGCTGTCTGCTTCTGCAGACATTTCCGTGGTCATGTGGCAGGCATGACTAGACACCGGAGCGCACGGAACGCTGTTACCTTCTCACCGAAGTGGTCCCTATTTATCTACTTGCAATTTCTTGCTTTCGAACTGTTAGGTTGGCAGTTGATCCTTTCAACTGAGTTGATCCTTTCAACTCAGGATCAAACTCACAACATTTTGGTTGCAGTACAGCAGTTTAGCCATTGCGCCACGAGGGCTCCAAAAGAGAAACACTTTTCAAGTTCTGATTTCTCTTTTGAAGCCTTTTACTTTTATTTACCTATTGAAGAGGTACATTATCTGTCATTTTATTAATTTTAGCCATCCCTGGAGGTAATCGATCTATTTTCCTCATAGCTGCTAAAACCTACATACAATGTCCACCAGCTTGTTATGTCCATTTCCCAGCTCTTGGAAGTCACTGCCAATCCCGTTTTATGAGGGTTGTGTTGAAATGACACCTTGTCCGCACCTTGACTGTTAGTACTAGAGAAATTTTACAGAAAGCTATACTAATCTACCAGTGGCTTTTATAACACCTTTGAGCAGCAACTGAGCCATTTTCACAGATACTATTTGACATCTCTCCCACTGCAATTTCCCAATGAAAGTCGATCTTCTTTCTTCCTCCTGCCCAGTAATAAGCTCCTGATGATTTTTTCAGAAAAATTCTGACTGATAAGCATACCTGTCAAGTTTTGGATTTGGAAATAAGGGAAATTTCCCGGCAAATAAGGGATACTTGACAGCTATGCTTATCCTGTGCTGCCCTCCAATGGCAGCAATAGGGCATTGCAGTCTCATTAATAAGGGATGATGGCAGGAAAGAGGGTAAAATAACGGGTTTTCCCAGCCAATAAGGGATACTTGACAGTTATGCTGATAAGCCGGCTCGTAGGCAGTGATTTCTGAGAATACTCTCATATTGTTGAGTAAGATTATTATCTCTGAGCTGCTTGTCTCCCACTCGGATCCATTGTCTCACTTCCCTCCCAATGGCACCCATCTGCATCAAGACAAGCTCTGAAAGGCACAGGCTTCTTTTGTCCAGTGTTTCCCACCCAGACACACCGCCCCACACCAATAGATGCTGAGATGCCAGGGACTCCAGTTGCCCTATCTCCAACCCCCCAACCCCCACACTCTCACACACCTTTTGCAGTGGGTGCTTCTGCACGCCAAAGAGCTCTTGCGCCTCTCTCTGCAGCTGCTTTCTCAAGCAACAGGGTATTTAAAAATTGACCTAATTTCTGCCCGTCATGCTTCTGCCTTGCGGGCTCTAAGAGGCACCAGTGAAAACAGGCCACATGAGCAAGATCAGCTTTTTTTAAAAAGTAAAATAATTGATGTTCATTTTACTTTCTAAGGTCCACAAAGAGAAGCCAAGCAGGGCAAAACAAAGAGATAATCTTTCTGCATTTTGACTACAGCATTGTTCTGCTTTGGAAGTTGCATATTACAGTAAAACCCCTACTTACATATGCCTTGAGTTACATAAAATTTGACTTACATAATGATTCTGTGCTACAACTATGTCCCGATTTACACGATTTCCTATGGGTTTGCTTCGAGTTACATAAAGATTCTTTTCCCTATGAGTTTGCTTTGAGTTCCGTAAAAATTCATTTCCCTATGGGTTTGCTTTGATTTACATAAAAATTTCATTTTTCCTATGGGTTTGCTTTGAGTTACGTAAAAAAATATTTTTCCCATGGGTTTGCTTTAAAGGTAAAGGTTTCCCTTGCTCGAAAGCCAGTCGTATCCGACTCTAGGGTGCAGTGCTCATCTCTGTTTCAAAGCCGAAGAGCCAGCGCTGTCTGCTGCTGCAGACGTTTCCGTGGTCATGTGGCAGGCATGACTAGACACCGGAGCACATGCAATGCTGTTACCTCCCCACCGAAGTGGTCCCTATTTATCTACTTGCAATTTCTTGCTTTCAAACTGCTAGGTTGGCAGGAGCTGGGACAAAGATGGGAGATCATTCCATTCTGCAGTACTCTGGAATCGAACTGCTGACCTTCCGCCTCCCATTCAGCGTCTTAACCACTTGAGCTACTGCAATCCTTTGGGTTTGCTTTGAGTTACATAAAAAAACAAAAACGATTTAAGCAAAAGCCTACGAACCTGTTTTTTTTCGTAAGTAGGGGTTATACTGTATAGGTAAAGGTTGCCCTTGCTTGAAAGCCAGTCATATTCGACTCTAGGGTTCAGTGCTCATCTCTCTTTATAGCCAAAGAGCCAGCACTATATGCATCTGCAGAGGTTTCCATGGTCAAATGGCAAGCATGATTAGATGCCAGAGTGCATGCAATACTGTTTACCTTCCCAGTGAAGTGGTAGTACCTTTTTATCTACTTACAATTTCTTGATTTTGAACTGCTAAGTTGCCAGGAGCTGGGACAGAGATGGGAGCTCACTCCATCATGCAGCACTCAGGTCTCAAACTGCTGATCTGCCGACCTTAGTCATCAAGTTCAGTGTCTTAACTACTCAGCCACTGCAGTCCCTTTTGCATATTACACCCAACCATTGTTATGTATTTTCTTTCATGCAGACAGCACTCAATTGCATTTTGTGTCTAAACCCACTCAGAATGTCTACCCCACCCCAATTTCCCGGAGCATCGTAAATGTTTTGAGTAAATGTTGGGCAGATTACAAAGCAAGCTGAACTTTGCTGGATGTACAAGAAGAGATCTGAAGGAAAAGCAGGCTGACGTCATGTTTGCCCACTGAATCGATTCCATTTGCCAGAGTGTTTACACTGACCTGGCAGTGACAGTCTACACTGTGGGCCAATATTTGCACAAATATATAATGCACTTACAATAATAGCAGGTGTCACAGATGAGGACATGGCTAGGCAGCTCCTGGCTATGAATTAGTGCCCAGTAATTAATCATTAGATTCTACCTCTTCCAGTTTGTATGGTGGGGGTTGAATTCTACCTGTAAACTGAATAGCCAAAATGTACACATAAAATCAGGCTGTTCAAAAGCTGGAGTGATTGCTTTCATTTGTGAATATTCTAGGTTTTAAAAAAGGCATGTGTGTTCTTATTGAGAAACAGGGAGCTACTATGTATCAAAGAAGCAACTAAAATTTGAATCTACACAACGATGTGTACGCATCTATGTAATCCTACACAGCCTTCCATCTGAGCTGCATGGCTGCCCAAGCCACTGTTGCCTTTCGGTGTCGCTTAATTATCTTGAAAGCTGCAGAGAGTAATTGTCTCACAGATGACATTCCTCCTCAGTCCTCTGCCAAGCAGAGCTGTATGTGCCAACACTTTCAGCTATCTTGTAGCCCTGAGTTCAGTGGAAGAATCAATCCAGTTGGTAGTGCTGGAGTAGGATTCCACTGTTAGTCCTTCTTGCTTTTGTATATGAAATGGAAGAGTCACCGTTTGGTTCCTTGCCTCAAGCAGTGATTTTTCTTCAGCCAGCCCATGGATAACATCTCTGAATGTATCCTGTACCTCAAAAGCCTCTTGATAACAAAAAGTGTGCACGCGCATGTGCACATGTGTGCGTGTGCATGAGTGCATGCACATGTGTGTGCATGCAGCTCCAGGGGTTTGGGGTCCATCAAAACATGACCCCTAAAAGGCCCAAAGGGTCTTTTTGAGGTAGATTTTTAAAACAGTACCAATATGGTGTGTAGGGGAGCTAGTGAACCTGTTGGGGGCCCATCTCTATAGCGATAGCAACTACACTTATATACTACCCCATAGTGCTTAGCTCAATTTCTGGGCAGCTTACAGGTAGTTAGTCATTTTACCAACCTCGGAAGGATGGAAGTTTGAGTCAACCTTGAATCCCATCAGGATCGAACTCACAATCTTTTGGCTGTAATACAGCAGTTTAGCCACTGTGCCATTAGGGCTCTAGTCTCAAGTGTCCCACAGTCTCATGTGTCCAATCTCTGCCTTAGATCATTCCATCTCTGAAATAAAAAGAGGTTGATCACTATGGTGTATATTTTGCTTTCTGCAAATGGTGTGGCAATTTAAAAATTAATTGGGAGGAAAGTTTAAAATATCAGGGGCTTTCTGGTTTAGCAAAGAAAGTGAGTAAGGGGTGACATAGTCATGTAAAGACTTGGGGCAAAAAGCAGTTTCTTCTCTCTTCCTTATAAGGAAAGGGCAGGAGGTGCAGAGGAAATGAAAGACAGCACCCATTCACATAAACTATGGACAAACAAAAATAGTCGTGTGATCCATATACAAAACAGATGCAGGAAGGAGGTGATTACCTTTATTGGATCACTTTAAAAATCTAACATTGCACGAGCTTTCGTGATTCAAGATCACTCCTTCAGGCATGCATCAAATTCTTGTGGACAGGACAGGAAAATTATGAATGAAAGTACCAAACATTCGTGGCATGATGTTCTGCCAGGCTTCCTTCTTTAGAAAAAAAACCTATGAAAAAGCAGCAGGGTGCATCTGATTCTTTCCCCATTTAGCAAACACAGGGAACCAGGTATCCTCTTGAGGCATGGCGGCAGTGTCACAGGTGCGGTGTCTGCCCGCGTGCCGCCTCATTGGGCAGGTTTTAAAAAATGCATGCATGCACACACAACATACATACACAATTGGAACTATAGGAGGGGTATGTGTGGGGTATTTGGTCACCTTACCTTGCTTGGGTGATGACGCACGTGGCCACAAAGAGAGCTCTGTGTGCACCCTCTGGCATGTGTGCCATAGATTCACCACCGCTGTCCTAGGTCAAAGGCCTTTATTTCCCCTATGTTTATATTTTTTCCACTTTTGAGACATATACAAATAATTCAGTTTCTTTAGAATATTTGAATTTGAACTGAAGCAACCAGATACAAATTGCCTTGAAGCAAATTTGTTATCATTTGTAAGATGAACAATTTGGACTGAATCAAAGTACTATAGATGGTATTTGAATATGAGGGTGATGGTGGATACTACTCTTATGCTTTTCTGTTCACATTTCCGGTCATATATACTGCTAGAGTGTATGCATCTGCTTTATATTGGGTGACATCATAACCAAACCAACAGGGAATAATTTTTTAAAAAGTGAATAGTAGAATGTTTAAAGAAGGGCTTTTTTATTTTAGAAAGTCAGATTTAAGAAGGAATATTTTCAGTTGTGCTAACATTTATGGTTTGAGATGAAGGGATTTGAGCACAGTTGGAAATCAGACTAAATGTTTTGCAAAAGGCTATCTGTTACATTACTTGTCCAAGTATAAATCACAGTGCTTACATCTAAAGCCAACACCGAAATGAAAATGAGCTTCATGGTCTTGGTCATATGTTCTCAATGTACGTATATTTAAAGAAAATAAGGTTTCCTCTACTGATCTGGTCCATTTCAGATACACCTAATTTACTGTAAGATATCAACAACAGAACTTCGTAATAAATGTGGGAATACTGGAAAACAGATGAGGAAGACTGGACTAATTCCTCCTTTCTTCTGGTGCTTAAAGAAAAGTAGAGCTCTCTTGTAGTTCAGCCTTTTGCTTGAGGTGGGAGATAAACTCTTGCATTCAACATTAATAAGGGCCTACGAAAGGAACTACAGAATAAATTCACCCAAAGGTGGTTTAATTTTTGGAAGTTTAACGTCTGAAGTAGAGGCAAAAGAAGAAGAAGGGTCTACTAATGAGACAAAGCAGATCTTCAGGCTTTTTGGCACGGATGGGTTTAGGAATGCACAAATAAGAGTAAGAAAGTACCCTTTGACCAGCCAGGAACGTGGGAGATTCAGCGGTGATCAAGTCATAAAGTGCTAACCTAACACTTCAAGTAAACAGTATTCACAAAAAAGGTAGCAAACAGGCACTTCCAAAAGAAGACCAAACTCTAAGAGACTTTCCTTTCATATTATTTACTTGGTTGGGAAAATTATTTTTTGGGAGGATTAACTTCCAGAATCCCTCAGACAGTTTGGGGCTCTGGGATCTAAAAAAGAAACTTTTCCAAGCCTTGGTATAATACATTTTCCCCATCCATTCTCCTGAAGGACAAGTAACCGTCCTCTTTCCTAGGGAGATGTTAACTATCTTATTTTTAGTAACTCTTTTTTTCCCCTGCCAAGGAGACCCTTAACACAAACGCCGTGAATCATCCACCTACTGTGGATGTGTTCATTCAGAGTGCCTTCAGACAATGTTTCTATTGTTCTGTTATTCTGCCACATGGCTTGAACCTAAACTCCATCAGTTTCTACTTCTAGCCATTCTGTGTCTTCCTGCTGTTTTTCCCCATTTTTCTGCAAAAAGAAAATCTATTTAGGAGGAAAATAAATTGGCTGATAGTGTTGGGAGTCATCAATCTGTAATCACCATTCCTATATACAGAAGGTAGGTCAGGTCTTGGGTCTTCACCATTGCCCTCTGTGAGCTGAGTGTTCGCATTGAATCATGGGGCTCCTTCCCTGCAACTCCAAGTTTTGGTTCTCACCAGATGGGCAACCTGTCTTCCCACTAGGTTTTTTCAGATGTCACTGACACCTATACAAATCATCTCAGAGATTCCAGAGTATGTCCAAGAACACTGTTTGCTGAACACGTGTCTTAAAAGCCTCTCTAAGCCTCTACCGTTTCAGGAGTTAGCATAGGTTGAGAAATAAGCCCTCCCCAACCAAACTGTTGTGTGAATCATACCTCAGTCCAAATCCACTATTTAAATCATCCACATTTTTTGCTTTGTAAACAATAACAGACTAATTCCTAGTTCCATCTTTTCCAATCTGAGCCAAAAACAATCACTGCACAACAATTTTGCTACTGGGAATAAAACATGTGATTTACATGATATCAAGTGTGCTGACTCCAAATCTGAACTATCATGTACAGATTTTGTTACAGGCGTACTATAGCTGTTCAAATGGTCGGTAATTGGGTAATGTATTTTTTACATGGGAACATTATAATTGTTGCAGCTACCAATATGCCTGCTGCCACCTCAGCTGAATCACATCCCCTGGTGGCATGCATGTTCCAACAGCGCTTGGGCATATCTGAGCTGACGTCAGAAATAGGTATATAAGGTGAGATGGACCAAGGGCTTGTCTCTAGTGTGAAACCATCTTATTGGATAGTACAACTAGGCCATAATGAGTCTGTTAAAAATGAGTAGGTACAGCTGTGTTAATAAACCGGACAATTTTTGCTACATTTGAAGAGTGGCCCCCGCCTGTTGGCTTATAAATGAAGCCCCCCATATTTTTAATGCAGGCAGTTTTAATGTTAGTTTTAATAGGTGGGTGGGTATGTTGGGTTTTTAAATTGTTTTTAATATGTATGTTTTAATCTTGTTGTGAGCCGCCCTGAGTCGGGTTCGCCTGATTGGGTGGCCTAGAAATTTGAACCATAAATAAATAAATAAATATGCCCCGCATGATCAATGCAAGAACCTAACCAAGAGGGTGTGATTTGATTACAAGTATTACCTTGTATGTGAAATTGGAAATCAGGATAAAAGCTGGGCACCTCATATCTGCTGTCAGGTGTGTTACGTTGGCCTAACACAATGGTTGAATGGGGAAAAGGAGTAAAATGCCTTTTGCTGTGCCTATGGTTTGGCGTATGAGTAAAATTGCTGGGTTTTTGAAGAAGACTAAGTCAAAAATCATCTATCTGGATTGTGAATCTGCTCTGAAGCCAGTGCCACATGATGCAGAGAATCCAGTGCCAGACCACCCTATATCTATATCTGTTACTGACAGTGACATGGCGGATGAGGAACAGGATAATGATGTCGATATTAATGAATGTTATGAACCCCAATTTGAAGAGGATTAGCCACATTTTATAAGCCAATCAGATTTAGATGAATCTAGTAAAGGACCTGTCTTTGTCAAAAGAGAAGTCTGAACTGTTAGCCTCCAGATTAAAGGAGTGGAATTTGCTACAAAAGGGAATGACAACTTCACATTTTCATGATTGTCACACAAACTTGGATTAATGAAAATCTTTGTCATTGCAATGGATTGTGATGGTATGGGTTTTCAGTATCTGAAGGACAAGTTTGGAAAAGTTATAACAGATACTAAAATGAAATTAGGCATTTTTGTTGGTCCCCAAATCCTCAATTTGATGCGCAATGCCACAATCAGAGACTAACTCAACCCACTTGAACTTGCTACTTGGGATTCATTTGTGCTAGTTGCACAAAATTTTCTGGGCAACAAGCGAGCTGAAAACCACCCTGAACTTGTGAACAACATGCTAACAGCATACCATCAACTTGGCTGCCTAATGTTACTTAAAATTCATTTCTTACATTCCCATCTGGACTTTCCCCCACAAAATTTGAGTGGATATGAGTGATGAACAAGGGGGAAGGTTCCACCAGGACATTTCTGTTATGGAAACAAGATATCAAGGTTGGTGCAACCCCAGTATGATGAGCGACTACTGCTGGTTTCTACAACGGGAGACAGCGGAGAGCCACAAACACGCATGTAAGTACCTGAAACACTTCTAAAGTGTACATGTGTGTTGAACAAGGACTCAGGTGAATTATGTGTAATTATATATGTTGTTGCAAAATAAAACTATGTTTTCGTAATATCATGGAACTATGAGACAAAGGTTAGTTATGTATAGAGATTACATAGTAACTGCAGAATGAGATAATGTAGCAAATTGCATCTATACGTGTAATTGCCTTAAGATCCTGACGTCCTAGGCAGAGTCAGACTTCAGATTTGGATTCAGCGCACTTGATTTAGTATAGGACACATGGATTAGACCAAGTAGCAGACAGTATTTATTTTTTGTGTTGAAAAGTTTTTTCCCCTCGATGTCCAAAATATCTCTTAATTGCATGTCTGTCTGTAGCTAAATGACTATTAATGAGTTTTAGCTCTAGCAGTAACCAGTATAGACAGAAAATCTATATAGATAATTAAGAAATTATCCATGTGGGGAAAGCTCAACTGTCTGCCAGCTTCTCAGCTGTATAAGGGCCAAAACATGCTGATAGCAGTAGTTCCTCTTTAGTGGTGCCCCTTCACAGTCAATTATTTTAATAGCAGCACAGAGTTTGAGCTTGTTTGCAGAATCTGAAAGACTAATATTAAAGCCTGTTTCAAGATAGTGTGCTTAATAGTCAGAATGTTTCTTAACACAGTTAAAGAACCTAAGCCTCTTTAAGCATCAGTGTTTTTAATGTATTCAATGAAGAAGACAAGCATAATAATGAGATTCAACTGATCCGAGATGCAATGCAAACAGGTTGCAAAGTTGGATGGAAGAGTAGGATATTTTTTTTTTTGAGTGACAGGAACAATGATATAATCTGCAGCACTCAACACTAGTACAGGTGTCACACACACACACCCCATCCGTTGGTTCAATATCTACAATTTCATTTATCCCTGGCTCTAAAATATTAAATACAATTCCTGAAATACTTATATGATTATATACAGGTGAAACTCGGAAAATTAGAATATCGTGCAAATGTCCATTCATTTCACTTAAAAGGTGGAACAAATATATGAGATAAGACTCACTACATGCAAAGTGAGAATGTCACACCTTAAATCATTATAATTGTGATGATCATGGCATACAGTGTACATGAGATTATGCTATGATTATGGGGTACTGTACATGAGATTGGGGTGGTGGTTCATAAACTGTAAGCCATAAGTATCAATATTATAACAAAGTTAGGCTTGAACTATCTCGCTTTGCGTGTAATGAGTCTATCTCATATATTTGTTTCACATTTTAAGTTGCATTACTGAACTGAATGAACATTTGCACAATATTCTAATGTTCTGAGTTTCACCTGTAATATACATATACAGTAAAAGTAACATTTATGATGGCAAATTCTATGGAAATGCCATCCTGGGTTACGAATTTTTAATGGAATTGTTTTGGGTTACGACAATCAATTCGTGACTGTTTTTACATTCTCAATGCATCTCTATGGATGCTTCGGGCTATGATTTTTTTTGAATTACGATGGAGGCTGTTGGAACTGACGTCCATCATAACCCGAGGTTTTACTGTAATATACTGTATATGTTTTTCTATGGCACATTACCAGAGCTGGCCACTAGACGCCACTGTCTGCAATGTAAAATATAGGGCTTGCTATTATCTATGGTTTCAGGTATTTGCGGTAGGTCTTGGAATGTATTCCCCACAGGGTACCAGGGGCGATCTGTGGTGAAGAGATTAGATATTCACAGCAATAATATATTGATCAGAGCCATCTCTGTTGTAATGCAAAGTATTTGGGAGAGACTTGGTTTTGAATTAATAATTAAGATTATAAAATTATAATTATAAATTTACCTTTTATCCTGGCTGGGCTTTATTGTTTGTATCTTGTCTTTGTTTCTATTTCATCACTGCTTTCTTTTGATTGTAACTTTAATTATGTTTTGACACTTTTTGTATATTTTATATTGTATTTTTCTTGTTTATGTTTGCTGCTGTCTGCTGTGCAGACAGCATGCGCCAATGTAAACCGCTCTGAGTCACCTTTGGGCGAGTAGAGCAGTATATAAATTAAAGTTTATTATTATTATTATTATTATTATTATTATTATTATTATTATTATTATTATTATTACAAAAATAGATGCTTGTCATTGTCAGTAAAAACTGCTGGAACTGGTTTGTTCATATTAATCAGCGCAATCACTTACATCAGTAATATAGACATGGAGGCTATAACAATGAATACCTGCACTTAACAAGTTTGCCACTGTGTGACTGCATAACACTGATGGATTTTGAAGCTGTTTTGGGTTAGAACTGTTTTTCTTTCATATGCCCCATCTCCTGCCTGATTATTTACAATTCAGCAGCTTTTCTTCTACACTACACTGTCAGTACCCAGGTCTAGGGGAATGATTGGCTTGGGGACATTTCATATGGCTAGAACAGATACATATGTTGGAGTAATGCCTATGTCCATATTTTAAAAATAATGTTATAGTGAGATATTAATATCTGTGGTGGTTCAGTGGTTAATAAGCACCTTGTTAGCTGGAAGGCCGGTATGTTGGCAGTTCAAGACCTGGGTACTGCATGACGGATTGAGTGCCCATTTCTGTCCCAGCTCCTGCCAACCTAGTAGATAGAAAGCAATAAATTGCAAGTAGATAAATAGGGACCACTTTGGTGGGAAAAGATGTTGGGGACATGAAAGGAGCCTCATTCGGGCGTCCCCTGAGCGGAGTTTCTCCAGCAAAAATCCTTTCAACCCAGAATAATTTCTGACATTAAATTATTATTATAGTGGGATATTAGCTAAGCAACATTGTTTGAAGAACTACCTCTAGGCTGAAGAAGTATGTTTATGTTTATTCGATTTATACCCCGCCATATTCAGCACAGGCCGACTCAGGGCGGCTAACAACATATAAATAACCCCAAGAGTAAACCAAGGGGTTTACATACAGGATATAAAATACAAAGCAATTTACATACAAGATATAAAATACAAAATATAAAATACAATAAGATACATAGGTATACAATAATGCAGTAAAGGCCGGCACAGGTGCTCCCACTCCCCCCCATCCAACAGGACCGGGGGAAGGAGCTCCGTGTCTCGGCTGGAGGCAAGGCTAAATACAAGATATCCAAGATACAAAATATCCAAAATGCAGTTCATTACAACGTTGCACAATGGCAATACAATACAATACAGCCCATTCCTGACCACAATAAGTCCAGAAGAGCAGTAGCATCGGCTATTCCAACTTCCCCCGCGGTCCATGCCAGACCGGGGGAAGGAGCCAGGGTGGTGGCCGCATCCAGGGCTGATTTCAAAGTCCCCGCCACCCTACGCACCTCCTCCCAGTTCCCCCGTGGCCACGTAAGACTGGGGGAAGGAGCCAGGGTAGCGTCCGCATCCGGGGCTGATTTTAAAGTCCCCGCTGCCCTACGCACCTGCTCCCACTTCCCCCACGGCCAATGCCAGACCGGGGGAAGGAGCTCCCTTCCCCCCCTACAAGGATCCCACCAATTCTGATGTTTCTAGTCCGTTCCACCAAGCAGTTTACCCTTCCAATTTGTTTGAGGCTGCATTCAGGTTGTCTGTATAATTTGCACTGGTTCGTAGAATTCAAATAGATTGTGTTGAACCACTGAGTTTCATAGATCTAATGCACTTACGAACATACCTGATGTATTTGCTATATTGGCTGAAATGTCATGGCATATCATAAATTAAGAGACTGCATTAATGCAGCAGTCAGTGGCATCATATTCCATGCTTCACTTGCAGTAATTTGGGTATTATTGCCTTGGTCAGGCATCACTTCTTATATTGCTCAGAAGCAGTAAGCAATCTATGTGTATTCTGCTAACAGGATTAAATGCTATATTTTCTCTGTGGCCAAATTATTGTGCTGAACCAACTTTAGGAGCAGATGAGTTCAGCTGCAAGGGAAATTTGCAGCATGCTCTTTGTATGTGATGTAGAAGCATGGGGAAAATATGATGAATGATTTTTGCATGTTCCCCTCACTCCTTCTGGGTAATGTCCATGCAACACTAAAACCAGGGTATCCCATAAAAAGAATGCTTGACTTTGAATGGGAGGGTATACCATAGTTAGGAAACATTGTTTTGCCATTTGTGGTGTTCCCCAGCCCTTGTTTGTAGCACTCTGTTGTCTAGAGCACATTCTTTCTTTTTTCTTTTTCGTGTCCTGATCAGACCCTGGACTGCCAAAATGAAGCCACTTTCTTCACTTTGTCACTGCCCAAATGCAAGTCCTCATCAGTGCATGTCTCTGGCAGCAATCGGCAGACCAGCAAATAGGCCGGACTCTGTGTCTTTCCACATTCACACCATGTGTAGTTGTCCACTAGCAGTCCCAACTTGAGCATTTAGGGACTCCACCCCTCAGCTTATTCATGGTCCTCCAGGTGACGTAAGGGTGATTGAGATCTTCAGCTATAGCCACCTTTAATTATGTTCCTTTCCCAGTGAGCGTCTTCCTCCATCTTCCAATTTGGTTATGCTCTTGTGTACCTTTAAGAATGTTTGTTCTTGCCATAAAGCTCTTCATGGATCTGAGCTGGAGGACTTGAAGCTCATATCCATTCAGAGGGTGTTGAGGGTCATTGATTGGTACACACCAAGTTCTTTTCAAATTAATGGTTTATTTATTTTGTTTCTTCACCTACAAAATGTGCAAGATGGTTTGCAAAAATAAAATGGAAATAAATGGAAACATACTAAAAACCTACATAGGAGTAAATAAAACAGACTGCTGCAATAGCAAAAAAAAGTTTCAGAAGAATTTCTTTCAGGAAAGCTCAACAAACAAAAGGATAAAAAGATTTCCCTCCACTTTTGAATGGGAACAGTGAAAAAGTCAGATGAAAGCCATGTCCTGATGTTCCAAGCCTAATATAGTGAAAAGCCCTACTCTTAGTGGATGGTGAGGATTTCACAGTCAAAACAGAATGTGCAGCATGGAAGCACCGGCTGATCTGAGAGCCTGAGAACACACAAAAGCAGGGTGCCCAATTTTTTTGGGCCATGGGCCGGTTATGTGGTTCAGGGGGCTGGTCACTATGGCCCATGGGCCAGATTCACCCCAACGCCAATTCATTCATCCAGCCAGCAAAGACCTCATCACTCCCGGAAGCTATTGTACAGGCGCGTTTTACTTCCGCTTCCGGGAGAGACAAGGGCTTCGTAGGCCAGATGAATTGGCATTGGGGATTGGATCTGGCCCATGGGCACCCCTGCACAAAAGGAAATAATGAGTTAATGGCAGGTGGACAATTCTGCCTTTGGACTTAGGGTCATTTTGATTCCTTGAGATCTCAGCATTCTTGGTTTTCCTTCTGTCTAGTACAATTCCTAGTGGTTTGATACATACAACTGAGCTGAATGTGAACAGCACTTCTTCTTGAGCTGCAAGCCTAAAACATAGACACTAGAGAGTAAGGTTCTTAACATTTCTGGATTTTCTTCCAAGCAAACATGCATAAAATGATATTTTATATATGGTATTCCCATGTCGTTATTGCTACACACCATCAAGCCACCTCCGATTTATGGCAACCCTATTGTACAATGTTGTGCAAGGAGCAGACAGCTCTGCATAATGTGTGTGTGTGTAAAAGATCACTTTCACTAATGTGAGAACTCTACATAAGAACATAAGAACATAAGAACAGCCTTGCTGGAACAGGCCACAGCCCATCCAGTCCAGCATTCTGTCTCACACAGTGGCTCACCATTTCCTTCAGGGTATTCCCAAGCAGGTGCCTGCTTAGGATTCCCTGGAAATGATATTGAGAGATATCCTGCCTATCTCTCAAACCCGGAGGTTGTCCTTAAGTATCCATAATTATAGCCATTGATACTCTTGTCCTCCATGAACTTGTCTAATCCGTTCTTAAAGCTGTCAAGACTGACAGCTGTCACCACTTCTTCTGGCAGGGAGTTCCATAGACCAGTAATCCTCTGGGTGAAAAAGTACTTTCTCTTATTTGTTTGAGAACTAGTACCCAAAAGTTTCATGGAGTGTCCCCTAGTTCTAGTGTTATGCGATAGGGAAAACAGTTTTTCCTTATCTACTTTGTCCACACCGTGCATGATTTTATAAACTTCAATCAGGTCACCTCTTAGACGTCGTCGTTCAAGAGTGAAGAGGCCCAACCGTTGCAGCCTCAGATGGTAAGGAAGGTGTTCCAGTCCCCTAATCATTCTGGTTGCCCTCCTCTGCACTTTTTCCAGCTCCATAATATCCTTCTGGAGGTATGGCGACCAGAACTGTACACAGTATTCCAGGTGGGGCCTCACCATAGATTTATAAAGAGGCAAAATGACACTTGCTGACTTATTTTCTATACCCTTCCTAATGATCCCTAGCATTGAGTTTGCTTTTTTCACTGCTGAGGCACACTGGGTTGACACCTTCATTGAGTTGTCCACCAGGACACCAAGGTCCCTTTCCTGGTTTGTCGCAGAGAGTTCAGACCCCATCAGTTTATAAATGTAATTGGGGTTCTTTGCCCCAACATGCATCACTCTGCACTTACTAATGTTGAAACTCATTTGCCACTGTTTTGCCCACTCCCCCAGTGTCGAGAGATCCCTCTGGAGCTCCTCACAATCTCTCACAGTTTTTACTACCCTGTATAATTTAGTGTCGTCAGCAAATTTGGCTACCTTGCTTTTTACTCCTACCTCTAGATCATTTATGAAGAGGTTGAAAAGCAGGGGTCCCAGTACTGAACCTTGGGGGACCCCACTCTTTACTTCCCTCCACTTGGAGAAGTGTCCATTTAGTGCTACCCTCTGTTTCCTGTCCCTTAGCCAGTTGCTGATCCAGGACAAGACCTGTCCCTTTATTCCATGACTGGTAAGTTTATTCAAGAGCCTTTGGTGTGGGACCTTGTCAAAAGCCTTCTGAAAGTCCAGATAAACAATGTCAACTGGATCCCCCTTATCCACATGCTTGTTGACACTCTCAAAAAATTCCAACAGATTAGTGAGGCATGATTTGCCCTTGCAAAAGCCATGTTGGCTCTCCTTTAGCAGCGCCTTCTCTTCTATGTGCCTATTAATTCTATCTTTTAGGATGGTTTCCATCACTTTACCTGGGACACATGTCAAACTGACAGGTCGGTAATTCCCTGGATCACCCCTGGATCCTTTTTTGAAAATTGGTGTTACATTCGCTACCTTCCAGTCATCAGGCACAAAGCCTGATTTGAGGGAAAGATTATATATTTTGGCTAGGAGATCAGCAATTTCATCTTTAAGTTCCCTGAGAACTCGTGGATGGATGCCATCTGGTCCTGGTGATTTGTTAGTGTTTAGTTTAACAAGACATGCAAGGACCTCCTCCCTGGTTATTTCTATCTGGCTTAATTCTTCGGTTTCCCTCCCTACGAAGATAGGCTCTGTTTTGGGCATGTGGCCTCTGTCTTCTTCAGTGAATACTGAAGCAAAGAATTCATTGAGTCTCTCTGCAATCTCTGTTTCCTCTTTAATAACCCCTTGCCTTCCATTGTCATCTAATGGTCCAATGGCCTTCCTAGTTGGGTTCTTACTTCTAATGTACTTAAAGAAGTCTTTGTTATTTCTCTGAGTATTTTTAGCTATATAAAAAGCCCCAGTAAATACCTCACCATCCTTGCTCATAAGAAGAATGCTGCCATCTGTGGTGCTTGGCTGTGAGGACTGATTTGTTATGCCTGTTCCTGCAGGTACTAGAATGTAATTACTGTTGCGCTAGCTTAGTATGACAACACGTATGAGAAATCATTAATATGAAACATTGTTCTGTTCTATGGGCGCTGTCCCTTCCCAGATATAACTTTCATTAAAAGCAGCAATGTTGGGTTTAGACACGTCTCATCATCATCGGCTGTAGCTTGTATCCGAGAATGCATTTTTTTCCTGAAGCAGGAAAAATGCCATTTTGCACTCTGACCACTACTGACTTGTCCAAATGTTTTAAGTGGTAGCCGTGTTAGTCTGTGCAAGCATATCATATTTGTTTACTCTCAGATATGGCTTGTCCAAGTTTTACCCAACCAGGAAGCTCTGGTTGGGTAAAAGAAGCTCAAGTTGGCCCAGGTGGTGGGCCTTGTTTTGTTTTGTTTTCTGGTGGAACCTTGTTGAACACTCAAACCAGGGATATGTTAAAGCATGAATGAGATTTGGGCTCAATGGATCCAAGACCACTTTCAGTGTGTTGCCAGTATGGCCCAGGTCAGCTCTAGCTTTAGCAGAAACATCACTGGTAGAACTTCTGTAACCATGGGTAATATAACTTAAATCAGAAATATTAGGATAGACAGGACACCCTGTCAATAGAGCTCTTTTTCATCAGTGCCTCCTTCACACTTCCACTTGTCCAATACATTCTGAGAATGGCTATGTGGCCAAACGGATTCTTCAAACCAGGATGAACTCTGTTATCCCAGATTTTCCCTTATTGTCTTTTTTTTTTTGACCACAAGCAAATGACCCTCAGATTTGTATGATTTGTGTCTGATTTGCTCATACATTAGAAGAGTTTGTCTTGAGGCCTCCAGTTACCATATCAACTAACTGGATTACTCTCCTTCATTACTAGGATGTGTTATTCATTAGAGAGAGAAGTCCTCAAAAGTATTTTACACTTAATGAGCTGTAATAGGAAGAGTTCCTTCAGATGTCACAGAGGCTTGCCAAATCTGTCTTAACACACATACACTTCTCCCTTTGTCTCTTTAAGCCAAGGATTCTCAACCTTTTCAAGCCGTGGGGCAGACCATGCCCCCTCAGACAGCTCTGCGGGCTAGACTGGTGGTTCCCCCCACTGTAAATGCTGCTGTAAAACACATCCCTGGCTGTCATAAATGCATTTACGACAGCAGCACACACATTTATGGCTGTCGTAAATGTGTCCACTTCCAGTGGCGGTAACGGCGATGGCGCAGGCCACATGAAATGAATCTTTGTTTAGATAGATTTGATGGCAGATGTATGCATGTTAAAATTGTCAATTTAACATTTACATACAGTAAGTTCTATTCAACAGTTCCACTCTAGTTGGGACTAACCACTGAGATTTATTCCAACATTCCCACCTCTGAATATGGAGGGCTCAAAAGGATGGACATGTAGATGTTCTACAGTGGCAAAACTGTAGTTATAAAATAAGAAATCAAAGTTGTGGTTGGAATTAAGAACCACAGGGCAAAATACAAGTTATTTCCAATTAAATCTCTGTAGGTTCAAGGGTGAATACCTGTATAAGGCTAAATAAGCATTAACTGGATTTTTCCCCACCTTAAGGACACTGTAATTGAAATAGTGTTGATGTAATCATGTTTGCAGGCGCACCCCCCCAATAACGGACACAGACAACATTGAAAGTGGATAACAGCATAGGGCCACATTTATTGATTCAATGCCCTAGTCCGAATTATAAATTTGTATTGGTAAAACGACCAATCATAATTCCTAAGGCAAGCAGGCCGAAGTAACACTGGTAAGGTACCACCCCAAAATTGCCAACGGCAATTGGTTACAATGTATCAATTTGTATCAATTTGTTTGTTGACAACAAACAAATTGTTGACCGTAGTCAATAACTAACTCATGACCCCACCCTCTGACGCGTATCCGTGAAATCACAGGGGTGATGCATGCTGGTTAGCAATCGTCATCACCCCATCGCCTGATTCGTCGTTGACCGGACAACGTTTAACTAATTTATTCCTGTCTAGTGTTGTCCAGTCAATTGCGAACCTGCCGGATACTTGTGGGTCATACTGTTTACCTTACCAGTGCTACCCGCCAATGTGACCAAAGTCAACATTAGGAACACAGAAAGACCCCTATATCAAACCATAGCAACAGTGTGGGATGGGCAAAAAAGCCAGGACCCGGAAGCCAATATGGGTCCCAGCCAAAAATTCCCACCCGGCCCCGAAGCGACCAAAATATCACACTGTTAACTAGGGAGGGGGTGGAGGGGAAAAGACTTCTCCGCTCCGTCGCTGAGGTAAAATGGCAGCTCGGCTGCCTCGTGGCCACCCCTTTTATAAGGGAGCTGGCCACGCCCCTAACTACCCGGATTCTCTGTCCTGTGGGGGGGGGGGCCCGCAAAGGGCGCGGCGGCCATTTTGGCGCCGCGCTTGCATTGCAGGCGCACCCCCCCAATAACGGACACAGACAACATTGAAAGTGGATAACAGCATAGGGCCACATTTATTGATTCAATGCCCTAGTCCGAATTATAAATTTGTATTGGTAAAACGACCAATCATAATTCCTAAGGCAAGCAGGCCGAAGTAACACTGGTAAGGTACCACCCCAAAATTGCCAACGGCAATTGGTTACAATGTATCAATTTGTATCAATTTGTTTGTTGACAACAAACAAATTGTTGACCGTAGTCAATAACTAACTCATGACCCCACCCTCTGACGCGTATCCGTGAAATCACAGGGGTGATGCATGCTGGTTAGCAATCGTCATCACCCCATCGCCTGATTCGTCGTTGACCGGACAACGTTTAACTAATTTATTCCTGTCTAGTGTTGTCCAGTCAATTGCGAACCTGCCGGATACTTGTGGGTCATACTGTTTACCTTACCAGTGCTACCCGCCACACGGAGGGGCTTCAAAGAAGACCTGACGCCCCCACCCAGACCGTCAGCTCGGTCAACAGGCCTGCTCGCCAATCACCTAACAGGAGGTCCATACCTCCTCGCGACAGATGGACCCCATCCCCTGCGTACAAGTCATAATTTTGTAGACTGATATCGGGGTGATGACTGACCCGTCCCCAAGCCCTGTCAGCAAGAAACCGCGCCACCGCCCCGTTGACCGTGCGCCTAGCGCGGTCAAGGGCCAGGAGGTGAACGCCCCCTCTATAGAAAGGCGCGGGATAATGTCCACCAAACTAGGGTTGTGGCAGGCCAGACATAATGCAAGTAGGCGAGGTCCTCGCAAATCGCATGCTTGAGCGATAAGCCGGTGACCTGGCACAAATCATTGCCCCCAAGGTAGATGATGAGAATGTCAGGCGGGTCAGCACTCAGGCCAGAAAAGGGAAAGGCCGCAGCCCCCGCCATAACATCCCAGGCTTACCATGCCATGCGAGACTGGCGTGTTCACCCAGTCCCAGTCGGGGTCCACTCTGTCGCCGCAGCGTAACGCGCTGCCCTGTGCACATAGCTGTGGCCCACCAGCCATACTGTCACCGGTGTAATACGACACCCAGGGTCTGCAAGAAAATTGAGAAAAAAGGCGGTAAGGTGACTGGATTGGTACTCATGGCAGGAGTGGGCGCACATAAAACTGAAAACATTGCGAGCCCCACCTCCCCATGCTGCGTATGTCAGCCCCAGAGTACCCAAAAGCAGCTGCTGTAGCGGCTGCACCAATACGGAATGAATGTGTGCCATAACGGGCACCTGGTAGGCCCACCCTGGTGAGGGCTCTGGCTGTCACCTTCCAAAACTGAAATTTAGTAAGGGGAGACCCATCTTGGTGACAGAAAAACGGGCCGTGGTGCCTGCCACGCAGTGCCAGGAATTCCTGTAGGGCACCAACCGGACAGATGTCTGCCAAAGAACACCGTAGCAGTCTTACACCACTGCCTACGCCATGCTGATCTGTCTTAGAGGAGCGTATCCTCAACTGGGCCCAGTCTTTGGCAATATAGACATCCTCGAGTTCCAGTGCCCTACACTTGCATCCGCCTTATACAGCATCTCAAGCTCGCTGTCGCGGAGCGCTCCAAAAAGGCCACCGTTGTAGCCGCATGAAGTGGGCTGCCTCATTTCCAAAACAGAGGCCAGGCCAGCCCCGGGCCAATTGGGTAAAAACCCTGGGAAAATCTTGCATCCGCCTTACTCAGCATCTCAAGCTCGCCGACGCGGAGGGCTCCAAAAAGGCCACCGTTGTAGCCGCATAAAGTGGGCTGCCTCATTTCTTAAAACTGAGGCCAGGCCAGCCCCGGGCCACTTGGGTAAAAACCCTGGGAAACTCTTGCATCCGCCTTACTCAGCATCTCAAGCTCGCCGACGCGGAGGACTCCAAAAAGGCCACCGTTGTAGCCGCATGAAGTGGGCTGCCTCATCTATCAAAACAGAGGCCAGGCCAGCCCCGGGCCAACTGGGTCAAAAACCCCCTGGGTAAATGGGGTGGCGGTCGCCCGGGAAACGCCCGGGCACGCGCACCCACCCCTCCCAACATGTCTCACCCGGAAGTCATTGGTGCTGTCCACACGACCTCCCACCTTGGCCATAAAAGCCAACCCGACAGCTGAGATGCTATGGTGCGTGGTGCAAGGCCCTGGGGATACAGGTAAATCGTGAACCGCAGAACATGGGCTACTGGAAAAGGCCAGGTTCCTGGCAGTCAGAATCGGGTACATAATACTCTAAAGGAACTAAATGCGTGGTGATACGCCTTACTCATGCATGGCGCTAGTGACAGGCCAATCGCCCGGTTCACCTCTCCTTGCCAACGGTCCATCTCACATCCGGGAGTGGCGAGGGAAATTCCTCCGCATCCGGGGGCCGAGGCACGGAACCGGGAGATCTGCAGGCGGGACAAAGCAGCAGCAATATCATTATCAACCCTTGGGACATGCCTGGCCCTGAAGGGAACGTTGAGGCACAGGTTGCATAACACAAACCAACTAACTAGCTCCATAACCCCGGGCGATTTGGAATCCTGTGCAGTGACGATGCGGAACAGCCGCGTTGCCATGCCCAAGTTGCACAACCGAGTTGGCCCACCTCTTGCCCCATAGCATCAAAGGACCCAGGATAGGGAAACATTCCAGATACGTGAGACCATGCAGGCAACCCTTTGCCTGCCCAGGATGGTGGCCACCCACCATAGGCCCACTTCCAATTGAAGTACATCCCAGAAACCCAGGAATCATGAGGCATCGGACCGCATCTGAAAGCAAGGGGGAGCCAGGAAATCAGACCCCAAAATGACACCCCGTTGAACTACCTCTGAATCTATGGCCAGACAAGCACGTATGCCCCGATACCCTGGGTAAATCTGAGCCTGTGATGGGGCCTGGATAATCCCGCCATGGCGTCGCACAAGCGCAGAGCAAATGCCCTGCCCGGTGCGACGACCCTGCCAGCGAAACTGGGGTGACCATGTAGCACCAGAAGTTACCTCAGTGATGCCATGCGCCCGGCCAGCAAGACCGAGACAAGGGCCACTAGCCTTGACACCTTATCCTGCTGCAACCTAGAATCCTGCGCTATCGTGTTACTCTCCACCCCAGGAATACTAGCTGTGGAGATGGGCCCTCGGTCTTTTCGGGCGCTAAAGGGACACCAAGTTCCTCCATTAGCGTCTGAAATGTGATGAGGAGACGTGGGTACGTGTCCCAGCCCCGTTCAGCCCCAAATAAAACCATCCAGGGAATGGGCTACAGACCGGGACCCTGACCTGCGGACAAAAGCGCAATCTAGGAAAATGGTGAAACGCTCGAATACCGAGCCCCAAAGGAATAGCCAAAAGGCATGGCATCATTGAACAATATGCTCCCCAGGACGGGGGTGCGGGACAATGCCAACGACCCTGCCCGCATAGACCCTTTCGTCAAAGCTGGCAGCAGCCACCTCCTCCCTCCCCTTAAGGGATAAAAGATTGGGGGCATCCTGAGGGGACCTATTACCCATGAAAGGGATCCGGAACCCCTGTCTAGAACCCTGAAGGATACCCGCATCCTCACCCTTCAGGCACCATGTGAGCCAACGCTCCAACATGTCCACCTTAAATGGGGAGGGAGCCCTTCGGTGAACTAGATCCATCTGCGGCAGTCTTGCCAGCCCCCTGTCTGCCCCACCCTCTGCCCTGCATCCTTCTAGGCCTGGGACAGGCAGAGGCCGCATGGGGCCCAACACAGGTGGGACACTCCTGTCTGTATTTGCAAGTCTTCCCCTTAGAGGAGCCATTGGACAAAAAGTCCAGCACAGCCGGCGGGCTGGAACCCCCCGCCCCGCCCCCTGGCAGGTGACCTGTGCTGGGGCCGCCCGCTGAACCGCATGCCCACAATGGTATATCTCCCTGGGTGCAGGGCGCGTGGGCGTCACGTACAAAAGCCACAGCCTCTGGCCTGGCTCATCCTGCCTAATCTCGGGGTGCGGGGAAATTCGCCTACGGCATCCCTCGTCACAAGCCAACCACGCTGGGCCCGGAAAGTAAATCATCGCCCGGTAGGCGTTGTCCAAATACTGGACCATCGGAATTGCCAAATCCGGCCATGCCCTAAGGTACACCGCCATGCATACGATGCAGGCCGGCAACCATTTGGCCCACATACTTGGTGGCTTGCGACAACGTGCCTGCCACTATCCTTCTCATTCTGCCCCTCCCTCTCTCCTTGGTGGGCACACTGTTTAGGAATGAGAAGATATCCACGTACTCCCCCCGCCAAATTTACTCTCTGGCGGCCTGTGCCAAGTGGTCACTCATCGGTATGGAATAGGGGCTTGGACCAACCCGGCCACCCAAAACATTCCCCTAAGGGTAGGGAACACCCCCCACCACGGGGCCCTGGGTGTTAGCTGTCATCGCCGGGTGAGGCGTCAGCGGGTGCACCGCCGCACCACCCGCGCGAGGCCAAAGCGATTGGAAAGCCCCCCCCCCCCCATATTGGGAATGTGTGTGGATGTACTCGCTTACACCGTATACTCACATGCTGCACCCCCGCGGGCCGCCCCCACCGGGGGTTCCGGCCCACTGGGGGCGTCGGAGCTCACGACCGACGTAGAGCTCATCCCCGGAGAACCTGCACCTGGCCGCTGGCTGGGGAGCTGCGAGGCAGTGGCCGAAACCGCGCCACGCGCCTGCAGCAGCTCAACCCTCCCCGTCGGCTGTTGTCCTCCTGAAGACAGCGCCTCAAAAGGAACCCCAAAGGAGGGGGGGCCCCCGCCTGACTTCCACGTTAACCTGGGGCGAAGGGCCGGCTGGCCCGCCTGGTCCATGCGTGGGTACAGGCCCCTGTACCCAGGACCCGAAAGCAGGTGGAGGAGCGGTGTCCACCGCTCGCGGGCCGCGGGCCGGAACCCCTTCCGCGCCCGCACTCTGGTTGCCCACTCCGGGCGAAGGGGCAATAGACCCCATTCCGCCGGCCCCGGCAGGGGCGAGCAAAGGCGGCAGCTGAGGAGGCAGCACCGCGGTCCTCCGACCTGGGTTGCGCCTCCTAACCGCGCGAGCTGCACTCGGAGCTGCCTTCTTCTTCGAAGGCATTTCCACCGAAGCAAAGGGAAGCCGGCAAGGCAGAATCGCTACCCAAAAGGCTTCCCGGTAGGCTCAAGAGCGACGGAGACACAGGGGAAAAGACTTCTCCGCTCCGTCGCTGAGGTAAAATGGCAGCTCGGCTGCCTCGTGGCCACCCCTTTTATAAGGGAGCTGGCCACGCCCCTAACTACCCGGATTCTCTGTCCTGTGGGGGGGGGGCCGCAAAGGGCGCGGCGGCCATTTTGGCGCCGCGCTTGCATTTTGAAAAGATAATTCAGTTTCAAACAGCATTTTGCTGTTGTTCAGTCGCTCAGTCAAGTCCAACCTGATGGACCACAGAACACCAGGCTTCTCTGTCATCCATCATCTTCCAGAGTCTACCCAGCATGTCCACAATACTGTTTAACCATCTCATCCTCTTCCACCCCCTTCTCCTTTTGCCTTTTTTATTTCATGGCTACCGTCACCATCTGCAGTAATCTTGGATCCCAATAAAGTAAAGTATGTCACTGTTTCCATTTCTTCCCCTTCTATTTGCCAGGGAGTGAAGGGGCCGGATGCCATGATCTTTGTTTTTTGATGTTGAACAACCCACTCCAGTATCCTTGCAAAGAAACTCCCTAGATAATATCAAAAGGCCAAAGCATCATTTTAGCCATATTTAATTTCTGATGGTCTACTGTCTTCTACTTATGTGAACGAGAAAGTTAATCACTTACCATCTGAAACTTAGCGTCTGCCCTTTAAAGTCATTTCCCAAAAATGTATAAACCAAACATGAACAGAACTGCTTCGGTGCTCACCCAACGTTTACTGCTGCTATCCAAGTATGACTTCAAGTTGCATACCTGAGGAAAATATTACACATTTTCCCCTTTAGTTGTTTGTGTTGTCTTCATTCAAACACACAGTACACAAGTTCCCCGCTCTTTCCAATATTCTAGGAAAACTTCATAGAAGAACATTAGCAAGTGCAGAGTGATGCACGTTTGGGCAAAAAAAACCAATTACATTTATAAACTGATGGGGTCTGAACTCTCTGCAACAAACCAAGAAAGGGACCTTGGTGTCCTGGTGGGGAGCTCAATGAAGGTGTCAACCCAGTGTGCCTCAGCAGTGAAAAAAGCAAACTCAATGCTAGGTATCATTAGGAAGGGTATAGAAAATAAGTCAGCAAGTGTCATTTTGTCTCTTTATAAATCTACTAGCAGATTTTGCCCGGCGGTGCTGGGCTGTTTTAAATGGTTTTGGAAGGTTTTTTTTCTCTTAATTTTGGTAAAGAGCCGGGCTGTTTTAACTTGTGTTGTAAGGGATATTTTTTTTTGGTAATTTATGTAAAAAAGAGGTGTGTTGGTGGTTAGGGGTGGTTTTGGGTGTGCACAACCACCACTAACCATACAATACCACTCCAACCACCAACACACACATTAAAAATTCCTGGTAAGGCAGGAGTGTTGTGTGTGTGTGAGAGAGAGAGAGAGAGAGAGAAAGAGAAAGAGAAAAAGAGAAGCAGTGTGTGTGTGTGTGTGAGAGAGAGAGAGAGAGAGAGAGAGAGAAAGAGAGAGAAAGAGAAAGAGAAAGAAAGAGAAGCAGTGTGTGTGTGTGTGTGTGTGTGTGTGTGTGTGTGTGTGTGTGTGTGTGTGTGTGTGTGTGTGTGTGTGTGTGTGTGTGTGTGTGTGTGTGTGTGTGTATTGTCCGCCCAACCCTTCCAGAGCCAGGGGACCCTGCAGAGAGGGGATCCCCCCCACAGGACACCCTGTTATTAAAGAGAAGAAACCAAGCTCTTTCTTCTCTTTTAAAACAGAGTGTTTGGGAGGGGGGGTGTATTCGATCTCCTCTTCCTGGTCCCCTGGGTTTGGTAGGGTTGGGGGGACAAAAGGGGTCTGTCCCCCCAACCCTTCCAGAGCCAGGGGACCCAGCAGAGAGGGGATCATCTCCCCCCCCAACCCCCCCCCCCACTACGTTTTTAAAGAGAAGAAACCAAGTGGTTTCTTCTCTTTTAAAACAGAGTGTTTGGGAGGGGGGTGTATTCGATCTCCTCTCCCTGGTCCCCTGGGTTTGGTAGTGTTGGGGGGACAAAAGGGGTCTGTCCCCCCAACCCTTCCAGAGCCAGGGGACCGAGCAGAGAGAGGATCATTCCCCCCAAAAAAACAAAACACTCCGTTTTTAAAGAGAAGAAACCAAGCTGTTTCTTCTCTTTTAAAACAGAGTGTTTGGGAGGGGGGTGTTTCGTTCCCCTCTCCTGGGTCCAGAAGGGTTGGGGGGGACAAAAGGGGTCTGTCCTCCCAACCCTTCTGGACCCAGCACCTTTCATTGCCTCCCTCACCCACCCCCTAACCCTTACCTAACCCTTACCTTTTCCTGGCTCCCTCCAGCTGGGTCTTTCAAAGTCTTTCCCTCTGGCTCCAACCGTTTTTTTTTTAAGTCAGCGCGCGTTCCCAGCCTCCTCTGCACTCGTATGCCTCAGCCTGATTGGCTGAGGGGTTGCACAGTGCAAATGAAGCTGGGAATTGAAGTCCTTTTTCTTTGTTCACATTCAGGGGGCTCCTGCCCCACTGCCACATTTCTCAACCCGACAGTTACCTGCGAACCCGGTTCGGGTGAGTGCAGGGAGGCTCTGTTGGGGCTAGTGGGGCCTGGTGCAACTTCCTTTGTCACATTCCAATGGTTAACACACAGATTTATAGGTATAGATGGCAAGGCCCCATCTGGAATACTGTGTACAGTTCTGGTCACCATACCTCCAGAAGGATATTATGGAGCTGGAAAAAGTGCAGAGGAGGGCAACCAAAATGATTAGAGGACTGGAACACCTTCCTTACCATCTGAGGCTGCAACGGTTGGGCCTTTTCACTCTTGAACGACGGCGTCTAAGAGGTGACCTGATTGAAGTTTATAAAATCATGCACGGTGTGGACTAAGTAGATAAGGAAAAACTGTTATCCCTATCGCATAACACTAGAACTAGGGGACACTCCATGAAACTTTTGGGTGCTAGTTCTCAAACAAATAAGAGAAAGTACTTTTTCACCCAGAGGATCACTGGTCTATGGAACTCCCTGCCAGAAGAAGTGATGACAGCTGTCAGTCTTGACAGCTTCAAGAAAGGATTAGACAAGTTCATGGAGGACAAGGGTATCAATGGCTATAATTATGGATATCTAAGGACCACCTCCGGGTTGGAGAGATAGGCAGGATATCTCTCAATGTCATTTCCAGGGAATCCTAAGCAGGTGAAGGCATCTGGAGTGCCTCTTCTTTGGAAAAATATGTCAAGAAAATAGCCAATAGGGCAGGAAAAAAGGAAATGGCATTGATAGATATTGCAATGTGACCTTGCTGTTGTACTCCTTCCTAATGTTGCAACCACTCTTCTGAATGATAAACAGGCTTTCTCGGGTGAATTACATGAGGAAAATGTATAATAATGGGTTCATTTTTAGGCAGATGTAATTCTTTGAAACACTGTTGCATGAATAATTGAAATACTCATAATCATATTTACAGAACACCTTTATTTGCAAGAATAAATATAGATGTTGGTAAAGGTAAAGGTCACCCTTGCCTGAAAACCAGTCGTATCCAACTCTAGGGTTCAGCTCTCATCTCTGTTTACAGCCAAAGAGCCAGCGCTGTCTGTGTCTGCAGACATTTCCGTGGACACGTGGCAGGCATGCCTGCCTCAACATCAGAGTGCATGGAACACTGTTTACTTTTCCACTGTAGTGGTACCTATTCATCTATTTGCAACTTCTTGCTTTCGAACTGCTAGGTCGGCAGGAGCTGGGGCAAGGACAGGAACTCATTCCATCGTGTAGTACTCGGGAATAGAACTGCTGACCTTCCAGTCATCAAGTTCAGTGTCTTAACCACTTGAGCCACCACAATCCCCTACAGATGATGGTACTACTAAATAGTTTTAATTTTTTCTGGTTTTAAAGCACTTCAGAGTACTTAGGATGCTTCACGTTCAATCCTTGGTTTCTCTTATTTTGTGGTGGGTGGTGGGGAAGCATTGCATGAAACCTGAAGAATCACAGACAAACTAGCACTGACTAACTTGGCTTCCTCCAGATGTTTTCAGCTCCTAGGACCCTTGACCATTTAGGCCTTGTTGGATGGGCTGATATAATTTATTTTCCAGAATCTTTGGAAAGAACCAGGTTGGGGAGAATTACCATAGACAATACTGTGATAGAATAAGCAGTGATCTCAATGAAAAGGTGTTCTATAATACTTGTTCACATGTATTGGCTGAAATCCTGTTGGGCAGATACACAAATGGAACACCTTTTGAATGTTAATTATTATCGATTAAGAAATCTCTATAGCCCAGGGGTTCCCAACCTTTTCAAGCCACAGGCCGGGTCACACTCTCTCAGACAGCTGAGGGACCGGACTGCCATTTTGTCCTGATTGCATGGTGGCGGCGACCATTTTGAGGAGGCAATTTTGTCCCAATAGCTTTAAAGGGGTGGCCATTTTGTTTCTTCCTGGAAGGAGGGAGGCAGATGCCAACCCTCAAAAGAGGCTTCAGATCTCCCTCCCCAACTGAGATGAATTGCCTGCTCAGGAAAAGGGTGAATAGGGCTTGCTAGTCCTTCTTTGTGGGGCTAGGGTCCCATAGTAGGAGTTTGGGTGAGACAAGGCCAGGAGCCCAACGGTTCTTCCCCCACACAGTGCCATTTCATGTGGCCCACTGCCCGCGCTGCCGCAAGCTGTGCCATGTAAACAGCTTTGAAATGCGGTTTACAGGGTGGCCCGTAAGTCCCTACCCAGCCATATATCTTATGTATCCAATGTATCTATGTCCTGTGTGGTTGGGACTTACGGGCCACCCTATAAGGAACCACACATGGGGAATGAGGGTGGGGGGCACATGAAATGGTGCTGTGGGCTGTAGGTTGGGAACCCCTGAAATAGACTATCTATTGCATATTATACTATGCAATTTAGCTTACAACACATGAGGCCTACAAAGATTTTTTAAACTTACAACATTTAACTGCACAACAGGATTCCAATCATTAGATTATGACCTATTATGCCAGTAACCTATTGATTATATTGATTGTAAACTTTAATTGTCATTCTTTTGAAAATATATGAAGTCAGTATTATTATCCCTGTATAATCTGGGGTATGTGTGGGCAGACTGTGGCCCACAGGCCAGACTCAGCCCACAGTGACAAAGCATCTGGCCTGTACCACTGCTGGTGGTGGAAGTAGATGCATTTACAACAGCGTTTACGGTGGGGGGAACCAGCAATCCAGCCCGCTCAACTGTCTGAGGGAGCACTACCCGGCCTCTGAGTTAAACAGTTGGGAACCCCTGATACGGGATGGGTGGGTGAGGGATGGTTACATCTATCTATGTAGGTGTGGAATGGGCTACCGCACCCCTTGACCAAACCCCGTGAGATTCGGCACACACGCACCTTGTGCACGTGAGCAGGTCACTGTCGGGGTCCCGAAGCCCATGAGGGGGGTTGCCCCCTAAATTGATCTGCAAAGGGGGGTATATTTGACAGGAGGGTTTGTGTCTAGTGATAGGCCAACCGGGGGGGGGGGATTTTGATGTCATTGCCGAGCTCACATCACAAGCCCACCCCTGGCCAGTGGGTTTTCCGGGCAACACTGGCACTCAGCTAGCTGGGTTGGGACCACCTGGGCAAAGCCGGGCATTCCTGCTAGTTTTGTATAAGAATGTTTCTCTTTTAGTTTTCCTGACCTTGCTGTTTATGATGAAGGATCCAAGTCCTACAATATAAAACCTTTTTTTATTGGAAAACAGATCAACAAGGAGGCAAAAGGAAACATTAAGCATTATGAAATTCCATACTTGTTATCCACCTCCAAAATTAGAGATTTTTTAAAAGGGAAGAAATGTTGAGTTCTGCTTATTCAACTGATTTTTGATCCTTCAGGCTACAGCTGGCCCATGCAGATTACAGTGTGGCTAAAGTAGATTGGAAACTAGGTTAACTTCTAAGTAACATGATTATATTAATACGACTTGACTTGATTCATGCAGGAATGTTGGGGAAACTAGTTGTTTATGCACCACTACAAACATTTTAAGATGCATGTGATGATGATTATTGACAATGTCAAATTAAAAATGCAGTTGATAGTTATCATTTGTATAAGGAGGTGAAGAAATCCCAGAGAACAAATTGTGCTGAGAAAATTACAGTTGTTTCCGACTGAACAACGAGATTAGTAGTACCATTAAAATAATTAGCACAACAGAGGAACCATAAATAAAGAAAATATATAATATGCAGATTACTGTATTTGGAATTCCTCTATACATTTAATGTACATTTAGCCATTTGAGTAACTTTTGTGCATACATGAAGAACACTTTCTCTAAATACATTGCATTTGAGGAACGTATTGCTGGTTTGGGATTGTTTGCGATCAGCCTGTTTTATGCAAAACTTACCTTGTTTCAGACACAAGGAGCAACTGTGTGTTCCATTTCATTGTCTGTTTACTAAAGGACTACCTATGGTGCTTACTCTAAGGCAGCTGTCAAGGCCCAAATGTGGATCCAGAGGAAGCTGTAAGCAAAGGGGTGGAAATGACTGCTACCCACCTACCTATGGCACTGAAAATACCAGTCTTGTCTAATTTTGGAAGTTAACAGGATTGCTCCTGATTGGTATCTGGGTGGGGTGCCACTAGAGAAATCCACAGATATTTGGGTAGAACTAGGAAAGACTCCTTCTTGAAACCCATTCAGATAACAGACTCGATGTGCTTGTAATTATTTGTAATTAAAAATGTTTCTATTTATTTTTGCAATGCTTTGAACTTGTAATTTTTGAGTGGACACTGGCATTTGGAAAGAGAACAGCAATTTTTTTTGCTACTTTTTGTATTTTAACTTTGATCAGTAACCAAAACAACACTGTCTTCAAACGGAGAGTAATAGTTTTTGTGTGTTTTGATGTTCAGCTTATTTTTATGACTTTGACTTTTCTTCTCTTGTTTTTATTAATAGATAAAAATATTGTTTAAGAATTATGAGGAAACAGAATCTGCAACACAGCAAATGCCTCCCTTCCTATTACCAGGGAACATTCATAGCAATAGCAATTACACTTATATACTGTACCACTTCATAGTGCTTCGTGCACTTTCTGGGCGGTTCACAAGTTAATTAGCATTTTGCCCCTAACATGTTGAGTACTCATTTTACCGACCTCAAAAGGATGGAAGGCTGAATCAACCTTGATCCCGGTCACGATCAAGCTCATTCATTCACGTTCATAGCCTTCACTGTGAGCCTTAACAGGGGACTTGCAGTGCTGGTTAACCTGTGTGGTGCCAGACAGTGGAGATGGCATTAAAGAGATAAAAATAAAATGGCCAGAATCTTGTGAGTGTTCTCATAGGGTTTGCTGAACTTGCCACTGCTAGGTGTTTACCATATCTTAATTGTGCCTTCATGAATGCAACCAGGCCCCAGTGCCTTGTCAGTTAGTAACCAACCCTTACCTGAACATGAGTAGAATTTTGGCCACTATATAGCTTTTTCTCAACCACCCACATACACATATCCTTGACCATGTGCTCCTGGACAGGTAAAGAGGAATTGCATCACCAAAGAAGCATAGAAAATAAGGATTTGTATAACGTTGATCTATGCTTGTTTGTATAACTATAAATGGTAAGGTAGAGATAAGTGATGTAATTTAAATAATGACTGGACTTTAAACAGAAATGCATACTAGCAGTATCTCAGATACTGCTGTACAGATTCAAGGTCTCAGTTCTGGTATACAGAACTGTTGGTATACAGATTCAAGGCCTCAGTTCTTCCACCTAATGGTTCTTTATCTTGAAACTTTCCTTTGGTTTCTTCTTCTTCTTTTGTGCCCCGATCAAACCCTGAACTTTCAAAATAAAATCACTTTCTTTGCTTTGTCATTGCCCAAACCCAAGTCCTCATCTGGGCAGGTTTCTGGTAGTGATCGGCAGACCAGTAAATGAGCTGGATTCTGTGTCTCTCCACATTCACACAGTGTGTTGTTGTCTGTCGCCAGCCCCCACTTGAGCATGTTGGTCTTGCATTTAGAGACTCCAACCCTCAGCCTATTCAGGGTCCTCCAAGTGATGTAGGATACAAAACTACTTTATTCCGCAATCACCTTCTCCCAAAGTGAAGTCTTCCTTGCTTGTTCTATATAATACTAAACAGTCACATCTGAGGCTGGCTGGCTTCCAGTATCAAACCTTAGTCTTTTACTTAGCAGAAGTGGTAAATCTGGGGTGGGGGTTCTTTCATCCTCTTTTTTCATCTCCTGAGATGTATCTGGTTAGTATCAGGGGGAGAAGTGGGTTCATTTTAACCATATGATTAAAACTATTGAAGGACTGCAGGGCCTCCCCATGCAACAAGAAGTAAATGCTAAGGCAGATGTTTTTGTAATTAGTGCTCACCAATTAAACCACAAAATTTCCCCTCCAGTCAGTGAGATCAGCTAGTTGTGTAATTTCCCATCTCTTTGCCCTTAGTTTTTGAACTCACAAGTCTTTTTATTTACAAATGTCTGTACAGTACTTTTCTGTATTTGGGAAATGCCCAGACTATGTAGAAACTGCTCCCTTATTTTTGCAGACTTGCTTTCACTTCTAAATACAGTATAGTATTTGTCTTGCCAATTGTATTATCTCCTCACAAACATCACCCACCTCTGTTAATTGAAATCAGTCAAGTTGTAATTTGGACTTTAGTCACCACTTTTGTTCCTTCGTCCTTTCCTCCAGATTCCCTTCTCTTGCCCTTCTGCCTTCATAGTGCCTTCATTTATCCACTTAAAAACAATTTGTGAGAGTTCATTTTCCCCAAGAACACTGCGCACAAAGAATAATTTTTGTATCATCATCATGATACTTTTCAAAAAATTGAAAATAAAAATACAGTACATGAATACAGTACCTTGGGAAATTATCACAATTACAATAGAGTGTGAAATGAGTAGTGATTAATCTTACAATTATTTTTTCATGCCCTTTGGAAGTGGAGACATGCGAAGTTTGACTGGGATTTATGCTACTTGAAGATATTTTCTAGTGCTTCTTATTTTGTGAAATCATCTGATTCTTACTTAGTAACAAGTTCAAAGCATTTTGGTTTGAAGGCCAGATGGTACTCTGAGATCTTCAGAGGCGTTTTCACATCCTGCCAATCTAGAGCAGTTCGAAAGCAAGAAATTGCAAGTAGATAAATGAGGACCACACTTTGGGGGGTGGGGTAGATCTAGGGGACATGAAAGGAGTCTCATTTGGTCATCTCCTGAGCGGAGTTTCTCCAGCAAAAATCCTTTCAACTCAGAATAATTTCTGACACAAAATTATTATTACATTGGCCATGCCTTTCTCTGAGTGACTATGGCCACTATACATGCTGAAAGCAAACTTAACTAGAAAAGCTGTGTTTGTGAGGGGAAAGTATTTGGAATTAGATGTGAAAGTAGTGCTTAAATTTTAGGATGTATGATGTGGTGTTGTATGTTCTTCCATCTCTCTTAGCTGAAACCAGAAAAATGGAGCTGGGCACAAAAAGCACATAATGTGATGATGTCACAAGCATGGCTCAAAAATTAGGGAGCTCCATATTGGGTGTGCCATTTAGGCAGGAAGTATGCATAATGTCGTGTCTTTCCCAAGATGTCTTAAGCCGGACTGCAGTTGAAAATCAAGAAGACAAAAATGATGACTACAGAAGAACTACACAACTTCAACCTTGACAATGAAGAAATTGAAATGTTGAAAAAAAAAATACATTGGTTCAATCATCAATTGAAATGAAGACTACAGCCAGGACATGAGAAAAAGATTGAGATTTGGAAGGGGAACAAAGGAGGAATCAGAAAAGACCATCAAGAGTAGGATATTTCTTTGGAGATCGAGATCAAGATAATCCATACTCTAGTATTTTTGATCACCATGTAGGGGTGTGAATGCTGGAAAGTAAAGAAAGCTGATAGGATTAAAATCAACCTATTTGAAATATGATGCTGGAGGAGAGTGTTTCAGATACCCAGACTGACAGAAAGTCAAACAAGTAGGTCTTAGAGCAAATCAAGCCTGAATTATCTATGGTGGCAAAAATGCTGCTGCTAAGGCTGTCCTATTTTTCCCAAGTCGCAAGAAAGCAAGATTTTCTGGAAAAGACAGTACTGCTAGGAAAAGTGGAAAGCAGCAAGAAAAGAGGAAGACCAAAAGTGAAATAGATTGACTTCCTAAATGAAGCAACAGGATTGAGTCTACAAGAGCAGAGCAGGGGTATTGAGGACAGGATATTTTGGAGATCTCTAATTCATAAGGTCATCCTAGGAAAATGATGGCATGTAACAGCAGCAGCAACAATTATTTTCCACCCTGATATATTTCTATTCATATTTGAAAATAGAATTTTGCAGAGAGTTTTTCTTGCCTTCCAGCTGTCATATTTTTTATGGTAAGGTGATAAGGATATCACAATAATTTTTCAGGTACTTCCCAAGATCTCTTACTTGAATTCAGAATCATTAGTCTGCAAAGAAGTTCATTTGTGGATGTACTCTATAAAACACGACCATCTGGGAGACAATTTTTAGTATCTGATCCAAATCTATTAAGTTATACACTTCCTGGAATATGTCTCTTCCATCTGCTGTGTCTCACCAATGGTGCACCACTGCCTTAGGTTGGTTCCTTAACTGTGACAGAGTTTCAGGTGTGTGTGTGTGCGCGCGCACGGTGATACGATACTCCAAACTTTGACAACTTGCAAAGCCAGTTTGAACAAAGCTGGATTTGCAGAAATACCTTGGAAATCTTTGACAAAAAAAAGTGCAGGCGTTCCTAATCTGGTACATTCCAAATGTTTTGTACCACAGTTCCTAGCATTCACCAACTTTGAAATGTTTCCACACTTTGCTGTTGCTTTTGTTGGGGGGAGGGGGGGGGATGTCAGTGTGGGACAAAATTGTATTTCATTGATATTCTCCAGTCAGCAGAATGTGTTCTTGGGCAAGCTGCAATGCGCCTGCCTTGTTTGGCTGGCCTTTTTCGCATGGCTGGCGTGACAAGCTCCAAACCGACAGCTCAGGGAGATGCCGACGAGAAGCTCCTTGGAGTGCAGCTGTTACGTTGAACATTGTTGTAGTAAATCCTAAAATCTGCTCCTGCATCACTGGCTTCTGGGGTGCATTGGTTCCCCAAAGGCTCTCCGGCACAGTACTGTGCATGGCTAAAGAATCCAACAGGACTCCAGTGGCTCAAGTGGTTAAGATGCTGAACTTGAAGACTGGAAGTTTGGAGTTTGAGACCTGAGTACTGCACGATGGAGTGAGCGCCCAGCTCCTACCAACCTCGCAGTTCGAAAGCAAGAAATTGCAAGTAGATAAATAGGGACCACTTTGGTGTGAATGTAAACAGTGTTCTGTGCACTCTGGTGTCTTGGCATGCCTGCCACATGTCCACGGAAATGTCTGCAGAAGCAGACAGCGCTGGCTCTTTGGTTATAAACAGAGAGGAGCACTGAACCCTAGAGTCGGAGACAACTGGCTTTCAGGCAAAGGCGACCTTTACCTTTACCTAAAGAATCCAGCATTCAATTTCTTGTAGCCTTTATCTCACAGTCCCATACATGAATGTGATTTCAGAACACATCTGTGCTGGAGACATGCACTACTTTAACTATATGCTTAAGATTCTGGCTATATCAAGACATTCAGCTGCCAGACATGGCACAGCAAATCATATCCTAACCCACACTCCATCCACACCAAGGTGGACAGTACTCAGGTGTAGATCTACTGTTTTTAAACAGGTGTAGATCTACTGTTTTTAAACATGAAGCACAAAAATCCCATTAGTGTCTCTCTCTCTCTCTCTCCCCTCCTTGCCAATTAAAGTACATATAGTACTTTATATAGTATTTGAATATGCATCAAGATTGTGGCTTTTGCAAACCGCATTTACAAAGTTTTTTAAAATAAAGTTTCTATTTTTCCCAAATGTCATTATGGGACACCATGCGAAAATGACCCAAGTTCACTATCAGTTCTTGTTGTCTATCCAGTGAACCTGAGAGTCAACTACATAATTTATTTCTCTGACAGAAGATGTTTCCTTCTGATCAGTTACATAAAAGAAGCAAAGTAAAATGTGAAGGGGTGTGTGTGTGTGTGTGTGTGTGTGTGTGTGTGTGTGTGTGTGTGTGTAATGTATAGGAAGCATAAACATATGATTCATACAATTATTTTTGTCAAAAGAATAATCTCTGCCAACAGGAATTAATTGGTTTCTTTGGGATATCTAGAAATCCCTGTTCCATATTTCAAATATGCAAGGTAGTAGCTTAGGCTGATCTAAAGAATGCCTCATAAAATGCTATTACACGTTAGCGTTCAAAGTGCATGCAGTTCTTTTTAAATATATTGTTTATGTAGTCAAAATGTGTTTGAGAAGAGGAGAGTCCAGTTGTCACTCCATGACAGATGGTGCTGGTGTATATATTAGTTTTTCTATGATGATGGATTACTACTTAATTTAGACAGGTCAACAGCACAGATCATATTGTGTAGCCTATATTATTTATTCATTTATTATTTACACTTATATCTCGCCCCTCTAGGGGAAAAAATTATCCCTACTATACAGTCACAGCATGGGAATTTCTCTTTTGGATATTTCAGTGGTTTCATTTATCTCTTTCTGTATGTCTGCTTCCAACAATGCTGATTCATTTGAGAATATATCCCTTGACAGATTTGTGTTTTCAATACTTGGCAGGATTGTGCTGAAATGACTCACCTCCTTTGAGTGTTCAGCTATATAAATAAAACAGAAGTGTGCGTCCGTGGGTCCCAAATGCGTTTCAACACCCCTGCGCCGAACCTCCTAAGATTCGGCACACATATACCTTCAGTGCTCCGGTTTGCCGTGGATGGGGTCTCAGGGCTGTGGGTAGGGCGCTTGCCACACAAAGTTGGAAAAACAAAACAAACTACGAGTCCCAGCAGGCACTGCGGCTTGCCGCAGCCAATTGGGAAACCCAGAACGAGGCCAGGAGAGGCGTGGCTAAGGTCGCACACCAGGAAAACCAACGCCCATGGGAAACATTGACCCCCCTCACCACAGAGCACAAGGCAGCTGCAACAAGGCCACCGCAGGCAGCCATGGCAACAGCGGCCACAGACAGCCACATAGGCACCCACAACAGAACCAGGCACCGACGGAGGCAACCCGGGCAGAGCACCATGGCTGCTGGCCAACCACGCCAGCAAAGCCAAATGGAGAGGACGAGAGCAGTGGACAGCACATGGATCGCGCCGGCGCCACAAACTCTAGGGCCAAACACACACCGGGAGGTGAGCAACCACCACCACCTGGAGACCCCCAGAAAACACCTTCTGACCCCACCTCCTCCAGGCCACACCTCACAGGGACTGCTCAGCCTTCCAATCCCTCGCCCGCCCCATCTGCTGCCCACTCACCTCCCAGTGAAAGAGCCACCTCCGGCCATGGCAGGGGCTGTCCTTGCTGGGCAAAGAGGACGAGGCACGGTGGGCGAGCTGCCTGTCTGCCTGCCCGCCCGTGGCGCTGGCAGCAGAAGGGATGGCGGTGGCAGCCACCAAAAAAAAAAGAAAAACCAGCACGGTTCCTCTCGCTTTCACTCTCCCCCTCAGTCACTCTGTGTGTGTGTGTGTGTACACGTGTGCGTGAAGAGAATAGCACCCGGTTGACAATGTGCTGCTCACACGGGCCTCTCTCTCTCTCTCTCTCTCTCTCTCTGTGTGTGTGTGTGTGTGTGTGAGCTGCCACCACACCTGGGAGCAGAGGCCCCCACCCACCCCGTCACATCTCTGCTAGTTAATAATATTGAAGCCTCACTTTTAGGCTGGAGGATGGGTGCTCCTCAAAATATTTTACTGATATTCATTAGGCAGTGCCATATGTACGAAATTAAAAAGTTAGTTCTAACTTTTAGGGCCCTAAATGGTTTGGGACCATCGTACCTGGTGGAACGTCTTCCTCTCAGAACATCAAGCCTGCATCACTCGTTCCTCCCAGACAGTGCAGGTCCAGGTGCCAACCCTGAGATTAGCAAGAAAGGCTGTGACTTGGAGAAGAGACTTTTTGGTGGCGGCACCAACTTTGTGGAATTCTCTTCTGGTTGAGCTGCGCCATGCTCCATCTCTATCTATATATTAAAAAACATCTAAAATCATTCCTCTATAACAAGAGTTCTCAACCTTTTAAAGCCAGAGGCTGGGTCATGCTCCCTTAGACAGCTTCAGAGGCCAGACGGCTGTTTTGCCCTTTCTCCACCACATGGCACTTCCTGGTTTGGTGAATGTGGTATCATGGGCCGCATCTTGCCCATGGCCCAGAACCCACAGGTTGAGAATCCCTGCTCTATAAAGAGGCTTTTATGGATATACTGCCAACGGCCAAATGATCTAGTTTGATTAACTCTTATGTCACCAAGATGTGTTTCTTGACAGTTATTTTTAATTGGGGAGGGGGATATTTTATTTTTGCTTTTCAGTTTATTTTTTGTTGTTGTTTAGTTTCTTATTGTATAGATTTTTAAAATGTATTGTTAGCCGCCTAGAGTGGGAGAATATCCCAGATGGGCAGGGTATAAATGCAACAAATAATTAAAGAGCTGGAAGAGACCTTACGGGTTATATATTCTAGTCAGCCTTTTAATGTAAACTCTGTCATGAAGGAGCATCTCTGAAACATAGCCAGAACTTTGGAAAGTTACTTTCTGGGATTATAATCTTCAGGATCCATCAGCCACCATAACCACTCTTTCCTATCACCTGAATAGATGCTCAAGTTTGGTCCTGCTTTGATGCATGATTCTGTGGAACAGCGGCTGACTTCTAGTAGGCTTACTGAATCAATGGATTACTAAGAAGTTGACTCACCAAAACCTGCTGATTCAATGGGCCTACTTTAATTGCATCTTCTGGATTTCAACCAGAGTATTGCATGAACATTGGAGATGGAAAGAAAGTGTAAGAGTATGAAGCAGATTGCATTGCGCACACTCTTCTGCCCTTTGTCACTTTACTATTGCTCACAGTTTTTCACAATCAGCTGCCTAAGGGTAGCTGCCTCTCTGTGCCTTATGGCAGAGTTAGCTCTGGATTTGGTGAACTAACAGAATGGTGTATTAGTAGCAACCAATGTGCAGTGTGATGGACAGAGTGGTAGAAAGAGAGGACAATGATCCCTGTTCTTTGGTCCACATCTCATCAAGATTGCTTATTGCCAGCACAAAATATTATGTGCTAAGAGCATGTAGCTTTAGAGATTAAACAAAATACACGGTGTACTAGATTTAATTTGAATAAATTGAATTTTAGTTTCAGCTTTCTGTTTTCCCCCAGTGCACACTACCAGTTTTCTTTCTGTTCTGAAATGAAAAGCAAATGGATGCCATATAGAGAGCTGCTCATGTTTCACAATGGCTGCGAAAAACACCCATTTGTGCTAAACTGGTCATCAGCCTTGCATGCTTCACAAGCAGAGGCTCAATAAATATTTTAAATAAGTGCACAAGTAGTTTGTACAGATACAGATGAATACTCCTCCCATTCTATATTTTAGAGGTCTCTCAGTCACTGAGATTGGAGACCTTTTCCTGAATTGTACCACGTGGTATGGGTTGTGGTTCAACAGTTTGTGGAAACAACCATCTAGAGTTTTTCACTTCACTCTTTGCTCCTCCATTGCTGTCCTCAAATCTCCACATGCAATAAATAAATAAATTAAATGGATGCATGTCTTTGTAGGTTAGTATTGCCTCCAAAATTGAGTTTTCCACATGTAGGGATTATTTTTGTGTGTGTGGAAGCCATCTGTCATGCCAGTCTTCACCTACCCTCTGAATTGGTGCCTTCTAGACACATGTTTACCTCCTCAGTGAGAGGAACTAGGCCAAAGAGGCTTGAGGTCATGTGCCGCGTTGTCCAGATGCTAGAGCCTGGCGTTGTTGAATTGCAAACGATTGCTTGGGGATGGAAAGACGCAGGGAAGGAACTAACTAGCAGTTGGGATTCTCATTAAGGGCTGAGTCAGCTTATTTGAACAATGAAAAGGCAGTTTTAGACTGTAATATAATGAAAGGAGAGAGAGGCACGCACAGTTAATTCAGCATACCATCTGGTCCAAACTCCGTGTTTCAAAGCAAAACAGCTAGACTGTTCTGTATTCAAAAAGACAGGGTCACCACTAGAGAACGATACTCTTAATAGCCGGATTCAGACAATGAGCAAAACACAGCCTATATAAACTGATCCAATCTGTGTAATTTGTGTCTCACTTGGTGCAAGAAAGATTTGGGGAATTATGTGTACTCTTTTCTGCTTTCTTACATGTGCTGTTAAAAAAAAAGTGATGTTGCCTTCAAATACCTGGGTGATTTCTCTCCATAAGTTAAAGCAACCATAGCTTAAAAAGTTAAAAATATCTTTCATGGGCGTTCAGTATAATTGAATGATGATAAATTATAATCACCTTGAGCATTCTAGTAGCCCTAGAAGTGAGATGGCTAGAAGGGGGAGTGGCCTTTGGGTAATGACATTTAATCAAAAAAAATTATATCCTCCATCCTTAAGTGAAAGAAGGCGTAGAGGCTTATGTGGGTGGGGCATTATAGGGAATGAAGAAGCCTGTTCCTTAATATAATAAACATTTTTCTCCTGGCATATTTTGTTATAGTAATAGAATGTACTTCATAAACCATTATGGCACCTCTACAAAGTGAAGCATTAGCAGCATCTAATAAAACAAATGAACAGTGAAGACAAGTAATGGACAAATGTTGCATCTTGATCTGATAATAACAAGGGAAAGCTTTTATATCTGCTGTACCTAGCCCAATATCTAGCTCTCATTTATTTTTTGCTGATTGTGTTATCTAGTTTTGTTGCATGCTGTTTTATTAATGTTTCCATGTTTGGTATTTTAATGGGGGGGAATGTAGTAATAAATGCCATTTTATACTGTTCTCTCACCAACCTTCTTTCCCTCATGCACCCATCTACAGGTTGATTCACGTAGTTTGCTTAATGTAGTTTGTTTAATGGGGGCTGCGGTGGCTCAGTGGTTAAGAAGCTCCTCTTGTTAACTAGAAGGCCAGCAAGCCACGGCGAGGGTTTCGCCTGCCAGGTTGGCCGGGGGAGAAGGAGGCAGGGTGGAGAGACCCCAAAAGCCGCTCCCATGCCTCCATCGATGCTGCTAACAGCCACGGCAAGCCACGGCGAGGGTTTCGTCTGGCAGGTCAGCCAGGGGAGAAAGAGGCGGGGTGGAGAGACCTGTGGCACCTGGGGTCACTTCTGCGGCCCCAAAAGCCGCCCCCACACTTCCACCATGCCGACGCCACCTCGCTTATGCTCCCTCCCCGGTCCGGCAATGGCCGCGGGGAAGTTGGGAGCACCTGGACTCTGCAGCTGTCCGGAGGATGTGAGCGGCATTTGGGGATGCCCTGGCTGAAAAAGCCAAGACACGGAGCTCCTTCCCCAGCTTTGATGGCTGGGAGATTGGGAGCACATGCACCGGCTCCCCGCAGACCCAAGAACTGTTGTGGCCTTGCTGGTGTCGAGACACGGAGTTCCTTCAGCCTGCCAAGGATGTCGAGCATTGGCTCCGTCAGGACTATAAGGAATTGATTATGTAGCTTGATTCTTGTTTATTGTATACTTTATTTGTATTTGTGCCTGTATTCTTATTACACTGTGTATTGGGGGATTTTGTATTTTGTATTATTGTATTGCATTTATTTAATTATTTATTTTTGTATTGTTGTATTGCCATACTTTGTTTGTATTGATATGTTGGAGGCTGCCCTGAGTCAGCTCACGCTGAGTAGGGCGGGGTATAAATTAAAAATTGATTGATTGATTGAAGTCAGCAATTTGAGACCCTGGTACTGCATGACAGATTAAGTGCCCATCTCTGTCCCAGCTCTTGGGGGCATGAAAGGTTCCTCATCCAGGCGTCCCCTGAGTGGATTTTCTCCAGCAAAAATCCTTTCAACCCAGAATAATTTCTGACACGAAATTATAATTATAATGTAGAGAACTACAGTATGTACAGTTGATTTTCAACACTTAATCTGCTTTCAGAAGTAGCTTTCTCAGCATTGAGGAACAAGATTATGAGAGCGAACAGCAGTAATTTAAATATATGTGCATGTGTGTGCTCACGGGTGCAGACAAAGTGCTCATGCATCAAAAAATAAATAAAGACATACTGTAAATTGCGTATCAGTCAAAAAAGCATTCCTTTAAAAAGGTTTCCAGGTAATAATGAATAGTGGTATTTTCCTGAACATATTAAGTATAGGATTTGGCTACATTTCTGTTTATGTTCCCTTTGTTTAGTACCGGGAAGACAACTTAACTAGTCAGACTAGTTCTAGTGAAAAATGAAAGAGTATAAAAATACAGAAGGAACATGTATCTTTAGTTAGAAAAAGAACCAGCAGCAAGAAAAGGCAGATTAATTGTCCAGAATCACTAGGGATGAAATTAATTATTTGTTTGGAACTGTCATTTATTTCCACTCTAATGGCCTTAATAAAACAAATGGCTTGTTGGACTGCTAAACTTGGCGAGCAGGTAGAGTGAGTCAGTTTGCGATACAGTGTTGTCCTCTAAACTGGGTAATGGCCAGAGTAGATATGTTTTCATGTCAGAGATTACTCTGGGTTGAAAAGATTTTTGCAGGGGACGCCTGAATGAGGCTCCTCTCATGTCCCCCATCATGCAGCTCTCGGCTATCAAACCCGGACCTTCCAGCCCCAAGCTCAGTACCCTATCCACTAAGACAACAGGGGAGCTCCCTGACTAGATAATATGGTGGTAATGAAGAGGTCTTTAAATTCAGGTGTTCTCCCGTCATTAATGATGTTAAGGAGGCATCCAGATATAACCACAAATGCAGTGTAGGCGCCTCTCTCCTCCCCTCATATGCAGTCTAATGTGCACATCTGAGACCTGATCCTGAATTTAATACTGAGATATATTAATACTGAGACTGACTCAGGTGAAATAAGCCACAGATGGGGAAACGTTCACATTGGGCTGAAAACTGGTTCCCTTCCCCACCTCATGGGGAACTCCCATGACAGCTTGAAAGTTTTTAAGAGCTGTCCTGCATTGAGAGAGTCTGTCTCACTCTTAAATTGGCAAGATTTCTTCTTTTCTCTCTTGGGAGGTGATAATTTAACCATTAGCTGGGATGCTAAATCTTATTAACAGATGACCTCTGTGTATTTGATATTTGAATCAAGCTGTAATGGAACTCTTCCTAATTAATCAAAAAGAGCAAGAAGTATCGGAAACAATAGAACTACCCTTCTGAGTGTTGCTAAGTGCTTCACCTTTTAAAAATCTATGTTAAGCCAAGGCAATATGCATTCTTTTAATGCCTTTGCCTTCACTTGGTCAATAAATCCTCTCTTTAAAGAAAAGAGGTGTTTTAGTTCATGTTTTTCTGATCTGTTTGGTAACTTTTCACATTTCCCATTTTCTTCCTTGGGAAAGATTTTCCCCCTCCCCCATTATTATTATTTTTAAATTGCTTTTTATTTGTCCAGGTGTTATCACTTGATATCTTGCTTTGAAAACCATGTGTGTGATACTTGTGTTACATGTGGTTATTGTTAGTATGGAATAAATTCCTCTTTCTCTGCAAAAGTAAAATAAATTGTGTTTCACCGTACATTTATGACCTTCTTGCTTGAATCCTGCCCATGCAATAGTCTTACCCAGCATTATTTAGAAATACAATCTGTTCATATTAAAGAAAGACTCCCACTTGATCCTACAGCAATGGTTCCCAATGCCCCACAAGGGGACTTCAGTTCCCAGAAGCCTAAGTCAGTTCCCAGAAGCCTAAGACATTGCAGTAAAACCCCGCTTTAAGGAATTAATTTGTTCCACAGGGTTTTCCTTATAGACAATATTCCTTATCATGAAGTGCCACAGGAGTGCATTGTGAGGTTTCCCAAAGGTAGGGTTGCCATATGTCCCGGAAAACCGGGATTGTCCCGAATTCAAGGTTGGAAAAAAGCTATCATTATATTATGTTTGTTTAAAAAAAAGGCTATTTTGTTCTGTCCCAGTTTTATGAGAGAGAATTATGGCAACTCTACCCAAAGGAATGCATTGGAAAAAAATTCTGTAAAGCAAAGCACGGTTTTCCATAGGAATGCATTGAAAACCAGTTAATCCATTCCGAAAAAATTCCATGAGCCAGGGCATCATTTTCAATGGCTTTCTTGCCCTGTGGCGAGTTTTCCATTTGGTGAGGCATTCGTAAAGCGGGGTTTCACTGTACATTGTCTGATCAGTGCTTTGAGGAATTGACTTAGGCTTCTGGGAATTGAAGTCCAAAAACCGAAGTTTGGGGAACACTGGTCTAACCCTATAGTAATTCAAAGTGAGCTTTCCACTGTAATGAAACTATTTCAATCTAACATTGTAGCCCCTTGTGCCTTTTTCTTTTAAATGGTCCATGCTTTACACATGCAAAGCTATACTCACCTGGACATTATACCTCAACACGAAGAAGAGGCTTTTTGTTTGTTTGAAGCAAACAAAAAATGTGTGAAAACTCTGATGCATACAGTAATATGTACATTCTTTTTTCTATGCTAGAAGCAATTATCTGGCCATTCCTTAAGAACATGCAAAGCAGATAAACATCTTATGATGACTTAAGTGCCAGCAAATACATTCTCATTTTGTGTTTTTCATGTTTTAGTGGTAGAAGCCCTTTGGTGTCCAAGTGCTACAAGACAAGGTTAGACAAAAGGTTGGCTGACTGTGTGGTTATATTCTTTAAAAAACTGTGTTGAAATCAGTCCCCCCCCAAAAAAAAACCCAACCCCCCCTCGATTTCAGCTCACGTGATTCTTGAATTGGTTTGCACGTCCATTGTGCAAACAAGTTCCCCTACATTGTATACTGATACATAAGTTTACAGTGGCCCATTTATCATTATAGCCTTTAAAAATATACAGTAGAGCTCCATATAGTGATCGCCCCATACAGCGATGAAATTGCATAGAGATGAGGCTTGGAGGGGGAAAAGGCATTCTGCATAGCGATTGTTCCTATGAGAAAATCCGTACAACAATTTTCCAATGGGAAAAACTGCTTAATGCCAAATATCGTTGTACGGTTTTTCCCATAGGAAAAATCGCTGTATGGATTTTCCCATAGGGAAGATTGTACAACGACGAAAACCGCATAGCCATGAACTCCATGGAACAGATTAAAATCGCTAATGGAGTTCTACTGTATTTTCTTTTTAAAAGATTTTGTTCAATGTGGAATATGGCTATACCACTTCAAATAAATGGATGGATGGATGGATAGATAGATAGATATAGATTAGATCGATCAATTGATCTGTGGTGGCAGTAGAAACAGGATCAAGCTAATTGACAGCAGGGACCTGCAAGGGCAAATCACTGTTACCAATTAACTGGAACCTTTCTTTCCAATCAGCCAATGTTGGGGATGGGCTCCTGAAGTTTCTGGGGTTCCTTCTACCCAGCTGCTTGACAGAAGAAACCTCAGTAAATATCAAAAGAAGCAGGCACTGATAAAATCAAATTATCAATGCAAAAAAACCCCAAAAAACAACAAATTCCAAGAGGGTGGTTGTAAATAACTCATATTTTAGTAAGGGTTTCCAGCTCCCCATGGGTTAGCAGCTGTTACAACCAAAAGCCTTATTTTCCTTTTAAATCAGACTGTTCAAGCAGAGAATGCTTGAGGGTAAATAGGACAAGATTTTGCAAGTGAAAATATTTGGGAGTGAACCCCATTTTTGGTACAGAAAATAACTTGATTTTAAATATTGATCTATTGTAAGTTTTTGCCTGTGCTAGGGTCTTGTTTTGCAGTTTGGTGTGTGCTTCAGTATTTTCCCCAATACCAGCTGGTAGGTCTTAGTGTTACCTCAAAAACCCACTCCCCACTCCACGCCACGGATCTGGGCTGAAGACTCCGCTAGCCTGAATAGCAAGAGGTAGAGCGGAACAGCAGATCTTTGGCTGATGGTGGGAAAATAACTTTTAAAGATCTTGTAGAAGTTCCACTGGTGGAGAAGGTCCAAGAACACGGACTACAAAAATGTTGGGTTAAGAAATAAGTGTTTATTAATTTCAATTGACAATGGCCATATATCAAGAGAAATAAAATAAGTCATCCACCCAAATGAGCTTACCTATGTAATTTGTTGTAGGAGAGAGCTGGAGTTCCAAAGATCTGAAGTGTTTTTATACTTTTGTTACATACAGAGACTAAAATATTTCTATCTATAGGTTATTTAACAGATAACACAAATGGGGCCCATTGAGAGGTAAAATCAAATACAAAGATGTTTACAAAGCACAAACTTCATGCTAATTAAGAATGATTACATCAGTTTACACAAGCAAAGGAAGTTAAGATAATGGAGAAACTCCCTGTCCTGGCACACCTGTTCCTCCTACCCCGCACACAGTGTGCAACCAATGAGATTTGGGGGAGGAGGCAGCTGAACCAACCACAGCAATAATCTTTATCTATAAAACAGAGGTGTGGGTTTGTATGTACTCTAAAGGAACCTACACCCCTAGACCAATGTTGCTGAAATTCTGCACATACATGCCTTGGGCTTGTGAGATCAGCACTGTGAGGGTCACAAAACCCATTTCGGGTTTTATGCCCCTCAAAGTGGGATGCAAAGAGGACATCCCCACCAACAGGAGAAAAAGCAATGAAACAGCAGAGCGTCTCCTGCACTAAGTTACTATGGCTACTGGCTCTTAGTGCCATCTGGTGTTGAAATAGACATTAGACATGTCGGGGAAGGGAACTACAGTAATTTATCTATATCTATAAAACAGAGGGGTGGGTATGTAAGTGTTCTAATGGAGCCCACACCCCTGGACCAATGTCGCTGAAATTCGGCACATACATACCTTGGGCTTGCGAGATTAGCACTGGGGGGGTCACAAAACCCATTTGGGGGTTTATGCCCCCAAAAGTGGGACACAATAGGGACACCCCCACTAATAGGAAAAAAGCAACGAAACAGCAGTACTGCGCACATGCACCATAGCCTCTGTTTTCCCTAATTGATCCCAATGCAGCCAATGCAGCCACACTTTTCCTTCAGGATAACTTACTGACAGAACAGTTTCCAGGCTTTCTTGACAGTCCAACATAAAAGTGACAAAGGCTACAGAGGGTGATGTTTACAAGTAGGGAATGAAAGAAGGAGGACGCGGCTTGACAGCTGTTCAAATTTTCTGCCCACCAGTATCCCCGGCCAGTAAACTTAAAATTCTGTCAAGCCACTGCCTCCTATTGCTGAAGGAAGAAGGGCATGGCTTGACAATGGTTTGAAGTTTCCACCGGGACACGCTGCCGCTAAAGATAACATTTTAATTAATTTTATCATATTTTCATGTATCTTGATTATTGAAACTCACTAGCAGCTGCTACATTTCCCACCCTTGGCTTATACTTGGGTCAATCTATTTTCCTGGGTTTTCAGGTCAAAATTAGGTACCTTGGCTTATATTCGGGTTGTCTTATACTTGAGTATATATGGTAATGTCTCTCTATGCAAAGTAAGCCAAGGAGGTAGCTCTTGCACTCCTTATCTGTTCAGCCTCATTGCCATTAAAAACATTACCAAAGGGACATCTCCTCATTCCCAATGGCAACAAATTTAACTTTTTCTTATTTAGACAGATCTTGGTGAAGGTTACATGATTTCTGTCTTCTGAGTTGTAGGTCATATGGCTGTTCAAAATGTTGAAAATAACCCCACCATAATGGTAGCCAAATCTTGTCAAATTCCACTATCTGCTCCTATATCTAAGGAAGTAAACAGGGAATACTTTCACAACCAAGTGCAATAGAGATTTGGAGGAGTGTTTTATATGAAGGGGCAGAAGGAAGGGAAATGTAGGGTGCTTTTTAAAAGCATGTGTAGAAACCTTTAGGTAGCTAGAAAAGGAGTAAATAGGCCTTTCTCTTGAGAATGTTTCCTGTTGTTTGCTTGCCCGCTTGGAAGAGTTGCTTTATGAACACCAAGTTCTAGAATCCCCCAGCCAGGCAGTTGTAGTTCACACAAATACATTTTCTAAACTCTGCGGCAGTCTTGTAAGTGGATTTTATTTCTTTCGCTGAAATGTTTCATTTCTGAAAGAGTTTTGGACTTCGATTTCCTGCTGTTACCTTCCCACCGAAGTGGTCCCTATTTATCTACTTGCAATTTCTTGCTTTCGAACTGCTAGGTTGGCAGGAGGCCAACCTATGTAGCTTTGGGCAAACTGCTCAATCCCAGGGTGTCCCCAGAAGAAAGGAATGATAAAGAACTTCTGTGTGTTCTCTATCTAGATAGCACACAATCATTGTTATCATCCATGTACACAAACATGAGGAATCCTGAGACTTTAAAACAAATCTGCAGGATACTGGCTCTTGCATTATTTATAAAGTCTGCTGATAACTTCAGGAGTTCTTCCATCTTTTTCATTTTTTAAGGTGTAACAGCAGCAGTTTTCACTTTTAGGATTGTCCCCTGGACATAATGCTGCAACATTCTTATCTGAAATCTTGTTTTATCTAACCTGAGTTGACAGAGCAGAGCTTGTTGGCTTCATGTTAGCATAACCTTTTAACTGGAATTCATTTCTCTTTCTCTCTCTCCTTTTCCCTCTCCCACCCTTTCTCCTTGCTTCTACCCTAAGCCATAGTGTTGTTTGAACATGGAACACCCAGAATCATGCATGTGGTTGACATTTGTCATGGATGCTAATGATGGGATAAGGTTATGAGTTAAAGGCCAATTGGACCATTGATGACATTATTGCTTTATTATTGTATTGTTGATTTATTGTGTTATGTTTACCTGTATTATTGTACTATTTTATTGTTACTATGTACACCGCTTTGAGTTGCCCGCTGGGTGAGTAAAACGGTATAGAAATTAAACATGAAATGAAATGAAAATTCTCTGACAGGCCCTTCCTGGAATTATACTAAGGTGGAGTTTTCAGGGATGGTCCTACAGGGCAAGAAAGCTACTACAATAAAACCCCTACTAAAAAGTCTGTTCCATAGGCTTTTGCTTAAATCAGTTTTTCTATGTAACTCAAAGCAAACCCATAGGAAAAATTATTTTTACATAACTCGAAGCAAACCCATAGGGAAAATGAAATTTTTATGTAAATTGAAGCAAGCCCATAGGGAAATAATTTTTTACGTAATTTGAAACAATCCCATAGGGAAAGAATCTTTATGTAACTCGAAGAAAACCCATAGGAAATCGTGTAAATCCAGACATGGTTTTAGCACAAAATCTGCGTCTCCAGACGGAGTTGTTGCCCTTTAGGAAGGAACTAAAGACCTGGCTGGCGGGCCAAGTTTGGGGTGCGGGTGGGGATGGGGGTACCGTTGGGTGGTTGGTATAGAGAAGTGTGCCTTCCCCCAAGGTCCCTTCGGTACTTGCGCACCTTTTAGGGGTGGGTTTTTAAACTTTAAACTTTGTTTTATCATGTGTCTTTTTATGTATTTACTGTCCTATGTACACCGTCCTGAGTTGGGTTGTACCTGAGTGGGCAGTATATAAGCATGAAAAATAAATAAATAAAAATAAATAAATTATGTAAGTCGAATTTTATGTAACTCGAGGCATATGTAAGTCGGGGTTTCACTGTATTCAGATTTCCCCTACAGGAAGAGGTGATCTGTGGCATTTTCTCAAGTGTTATAAACTCTACAAAAATATTTAGAGAGTGTTAGCTGGTAAGGAACAGGAATTATCCTCTACTGTATCTTTTTACAAACCAAACATTACACAAAGCCCAGGTGTCTAAGCTACAAATCATATGCCAAGGTCATTTTAAACATAGCCATGGTAACTTGAATATTTGCTGGTACAAATTGTATCTGTTTTGACATTCAGAGCACTATTCTAATTTTAGAGTCTCAAAGTTTACAGTTTCTTCCTTTTACTAATCACTGTTAACTGAGATTTTCCAACAAGTTAAAAGTGACCTTTTATTTTTCTTGAGTGTGCTGTTTTCTGTAGCATCTCTTGCTGTTTCTTAATCTCTCAATTTAGTAAGTATGATTTCCAGTTTTAATTTCTCAGCGGGTACGTTTTGAGCCATCGAGAAAGCTTGGCTATGTAACTTACAATTAACCAATAGCTAGTTGATATATCCAATTTTGTTTCATTGCACTTTCCATCATTTATTTAATCTGCCTCTTTGCATACGTTACTTGTACTGTAACAGCAGATGTCTCCTCTTCATTCAAGTTGTGGTAAATTGTGGTGTTAGTAATGGAAGGTTTTGTACTAATCAAAGCTTGTACTTTCATAGCTGTAAAGACAATGTCTCATGCTCAAGCTGAAATATGAGGATTCTTCCTCTCAAACTCATAAAGTTCTGGGTCAAAGAGAGCTTCTTTTTAAAAAAAAATAGTAATCCTGCATTTTAGTTACATTATGATACCGTAAGTCAGAAGATGGTGGCTGCTGTAGAAAGTTGGTAAGGCAGTACTCTGGCCAATAGAACATGGGTTACAGGCAGTTGGGGGGGGGGGTCAGCAGGTTCGCCCCGGTTCACCAGAACCGGTCGCAGAAGTTCTGGCTGGCCCCACCCATCCAAGTTTTGTAATAATGCAGGGCTTTTCCCCCTGGCCATGCCCACCATACCACACCCACAGAGTAGGCAGTAAAAAAAATTGAATCCCACCACTGGTTACAGGGATGGATAGTATTAAGACCAGGAGTTCTCAACCTCTTAAAGCTGGGCCCTGGGTCCCGCTCCCTCAGACAGTTTTGGGGGCTGGATGGCCATTTTACCCTTCCTCTACCACATGGCACTTCCTGGTGTAGTGGAGGTGGGGGGGGGCACATGAAATGGTGCCATGGGCCGCATCTGGTCCATGGGCTGCAAGTTGAGAATCCCTGATTAAGATGATGGTAGGGTTGGGCTAGAATATTATAATGATCCCTCCGTCCCAATTCAGAATGCATACATGCATATATATGTATGGAAGGGCTCATACAGAGACAATCCTATAAATATGCAGCAATAATGCAGGAAAAATTACTCCACGTTTTTGTGTAACATCATTTTCCTGCTAATAGAGAGGATAGCCAGAGGACTCAGAAAGAAGGACTAAGGGGCTGCTCCTCCCAACTTTGGCATCTACAGGGTGGCCTGTAAGTCCCTATTGAATCTTTCTCTAAATTTGTCACTTATTGTATTCAGGGTGTCACCAATATTCTTGCGCTCATGTACCCACTTACTTGTCTCAATACTCTCTTCAAGTGTAAATGGGCTTAAACTGGCCATATTTCTCTGGAAAAATGGAAAAAGATATAATACATATGGGACTTGCAGGCCACCCTGTACAATCTATCGCAGTTACCCCAGTCTTGATTGATTGAGTGATTGCATTTTTATACCGTCCATTTGGGAAAGTTTTCAGTCTTCTTCAGGAGTAAGCAATCTTTGGGTGTGATTTACCAGCAGAAAAAAAAAAAGAAATGTGATCCACTGTGAAGTTACACCAGAAGGTTGGGTTTCCCCAGATGACTTTGCTTTAGCAGGTTACACAGGAGTTACCAATCTGAATTTATTAGCATAGTTTTAAGATGTAGGATACCTCAGTTGAGGGGAACTGCTACCTCCATGAGTGCTCTTGTGTTTCCTCCCACCCACCACCCACCTTGAACTAGGAAACAGACAGAATCAGTTTCTGGTTGCTCATGCAATCATGAAGTGATCACATTGCCTGGATTCATGCAAATTCAATTGCAAATGACAGGGCTATTCAAACTGCTGAATATTGGGAATGTAGAATGTGAATTTGTAAACATATAGGTTACATACTACTGTATACATGTTTAGATTATTAGTGTTTTTAATTATGTTGGTTTTAAATTTTAGTGCTTCAGACTTGGATAGATAGATAGATATTTAGATAGGTAGATAGGTAGATTGATGTTTTAAAAAGTAGACGCCTGAGCAGCTGGAGTAAAACAGTAGAGGGGAGGGGATGTTATGTGCTTTTTTGCATTGATGTTTATGTCATATAGTCAACCAAAAACAATGTGAATCAGACTTCCAATCCTAGAATATTTCCTGCTTGATTTGTTAATGTACTTGCATCTTTCATGGGTCTAGGGCCAGATTCTTGCTCTCAGATTCATACCAGACATAAACGAGGGCAAAGATGGATCATTTTATAAAAGCGGATGGACAAGAAATGCCTGAATTTTTAGGGAGAGGGAGCTCTTTTTGAGAGTGGGGATCTTGTGAGGGGGTGGGGGAGAGAAAGAAATATGTGATATTATGGGGGTAGAATGTGAATTGAATTTAAATATGGTGTTGTTAACAGAGGTGGAGAATTTGAAAGTAAATGAAGATAATAAGGAACTAATAGCTATTATGCTGATATCAGCCAGAATGTGTATAACAAGGAGTTGGAAACTTGATAGAGTTTTAAAAGTAGAGGAATGGTATAAAGAAATGTGGGATCTTGCATTGAATGACAAACTGACATGGGAGATAAATAAATATAAGGGGAAAATTAAAGAAAATAGATTTTGGAAAATTTGGCATCTTTTTGTGGAATACTCACTGAATGGGGATCAGAGTGATAGCCTTGTACCAGATTATATATATTTTTGGAAATGGTAAAAAAGGCAATATCCCGCAGGCTCTTATAATTTGTAAATACACAGGGTGATTATTAGTGTCTATGTTGTGTTTAATGTAATTGGATTTGATAAAAATTGTATATGTCTTCTTTTTTATTTATTTTTATTTTCTCTTTTTAATTATGTGTTTTTTCTTCTGTATTTTCTTTTTTTTGTAATGTTTATTTTTTTATATTCAATAAAAATTAAAAATTTTAAAAAAAAAACAATGGCCCTTTCCATATATTCTCTAGGTTGCCTAAACTGATTTTCATTTGCTGCAAGGGCTTGTCCTAATTTGGCGGCAGATACTTGGACAGGGTGAGTTGGACAACCCAGAGAATATATGCAAAATGTCATAACCGGGGAGGACCGAGGAGAACGGGATCGGTGTGTTTGTCTCAGCACTGGCTGAATTCTTTTTCCAGGATAAGGGCTATTTTGACTCCCACAGTTCCAAACTGTGTCACTCCTGGTCGGCCTCTCCTCCCCTCCAGTCGTGATCTCCAAACTTTGAGCCGTGGAAGGTTTGAGTATGGTAGCGTATAAAAATAAACTTGGTAACCCATTGGCAAGTCGGCAAGCAAAGTCCAAACTTCTTGGAAATAAGCCCTAGGATGGTCTTAGGTTTTTATTTGAATAAAAAGTAAAGCATAGTCCATAAGGCAAAACACTGCTCCAAAAAGCAAAGCATAACACTGGCTAAGAGAAAAACCAGGTTCAGCAAATGCAAAATAAATAGTCCCATTTCAGGGTCCTACTTCTAACTAAGAAGCACATCAGTTGCTCTCTCTAGCAAACTAATCTCCTAATGCAGTACTCGAAATACGTGGTCCCTAGAAAATAACAAAGTGTGGTTATTCTCTAAGTGTAGCTAGTCAAGCTATCTAAATATCTTCAATGTCCAGAGATGTCAGAAAGATGACAAAGTATCAAGGTTGGAAAAAGAGCAGTCTCTGGAATTCAGACTAAGAATGAAGACTCAGTTCCCTTATCTTTTGAAGGGGTGGCCTTCCAAGGCTGCATCTCGTTTTAGAAGTCCATTCTCAGTCCCTTTGGAATGTGTTCCTTCCAGCTTCAAAGGCTTCCGAAGAAGTGTCCTCTCCATCTGAAAAAGTGTCTCTACTGAACTGTGACAGCCCTTTTTAAAGGGTGCTTTACAAGGTATAATGCACCTGTTTTCCCATGGGAAATTGATGTCCTTGGGATTAGATTGTTATCAGGGATTGCCCACCCCCCAACATCAAGGTCACTTCAAGGTTACTTCAAGGTCGCTTGAAGGTTGCCCTTCCCCCACTCTTGGGTCCTTGACCCCTAGGATTCAAAATGTGTGAACCTGAGAATGTGCTTATGGGTAAATTCTCCCCCTAATAATTAAATGCTCCACTAGAGGCTCTATTTAAACTTGGCACAAAGCCCTGCTGTTAAGGAATTCAAAACAATAACAAGGAAAAATGGTTTTGTTTCTCCACAGCGTGACTAAGTGAATCACTCAGGCACGTTCATGTACCTAATCAAATGGTAAAAACATTCAGATTCCTTTACACAAAGGACCATGACTTCCACTCCTGATACTGTGAAAGGTGGAGAAATGTACAGAGAGCCTATGCCCGTGATGGCGAACCTTGGCACTCCAGATGTTCTTGGACTTCAATTCCCAGAAGCCCAAGTCCCCGTGAATCCACACGAAGGGGTTTACTGCAATTCATATGGCCTGTGTTGCCTTCATCGCTCCTGGAAGCGGAAGTAAAACGCGCCCGTACGGGCGTGTTTTACTTCCGCTTCCGGGAGTGACAAGGGCGGCACGGGCTGGGTGAATCACCTTAAACCCCTTTGTGTGGATTCACGGGGGCTTGGGCTTCTGGGAATTGAAGTCCAAGAACATCTGGAGTGCCAAGGTTTGCCATCACGGGCCTATGCCATCCTTTTCTTGAGAATATAATTCTATACACGTTTGGAAGCTAATTATTTTCCTTGCTGTTTTGCTTGTACTTTTCCCTACAAAAGAATGAGGGAATTAGGAGTGGGAATAACTCACACTTTGGTCTCAAGCCACTTCTTGTTTGCATCTTTGATGTCAAGGTGAAAGGAGGCCTTTCTCTTCTTCTTTTTTGGGAAAATTATATAAAAGGCACTGAAATAACTGTGTCTGTGTGCATGTGTCTCTGTGTGTGCATGCACATGTTTGAGTGCCAGTGGGCAAATTTAAAAGAGCGGCGTTCTTTTCAGTATTAATCATGTTAATTTATGGCTAAATGTGACTCATTTGATTACTGGGGAGAATCAAAGCCAAATGGTTTTCATTTTTGGGTGCTGAGAGAAGGGAAGGGAGTGTATGTTCCTGCATATGGAAAAGATTCTTTCCAAATCGCATTCTTCTGTGGCCTTTTATCTTTCTGAGACCATGAAATAGGAATTAATGCAAGCACAGTTTTCACTGCTTTTCTTTAAACTGCCTGTCTAGTGAGCATGGCTTCATTTCTTTAGGCCCTATTAGCTTAGATTGCTGACAACAGCAAAAGGCTTAATATTAACCACAAGTAGCAATCTTCTGAGGTAAATGTGGGTGATTTTAAAAATTACCACACGATGGTACTTAAACTCTTTGTGCACTGTAAATTACAGAACCTACATTGTGACGTATACAGTAGATGTGTAAATATTAACAACATTGGTGGAAATCCTGTTGCTGAGTATACTAAGTTGTAATTAGAGTCGGCCAATGAGACTTATAGAGGAATCCACCCACCAAATCTCCACCAACGCAACAAGCCTACTCTAGTTACAATTTACTATGCTAAGTGGCATAGCACTAAAGTTGCATTAGAGTCAACTCCTCCATATGTTTAATTGATTTAAATGGGCCTATTTTAACTGTAATTTACTATCCTAAAGAGACATTTGAATAAATGAAACTCATGGAGAAGGTGATTTACAAAATCTGCACTCATTCAGGGCGCCTTTTCTAGTGTTGTTTACTGCACTAAGAAATATGATTTTGGCCAGCATGTAAAAAGAATCTATGATAGATAGCTATTATCTACATGTTGTATGCCTTTGTGTATGTGTTGCCAAGGAATTCATATTGAGCAGGTGCTGTTGCATTTGTTTCCTGCTTGTGAACTTTTCATTGAAAGTTTGAGTGAAATGGGACCACGATGCTGGCCAACACAGGCCTTTGCCCAGATTCAGTGGGGTCTCCTGCTAAAAATGCTCTTTATATTCGGAATAGTCTTGATTTTCCTTCTACAAGTTCAAATTCACTGTGCTGTAATAGTGTAGCATTTCATGAGACAAGGAGTGTAAAGAGAAACCAGAGTTCCTAGCTCATAGGAGCTGGTTCGCATTCTTTGAGGATGAGAATCTGCAGGCTGAGATTGATGAGGGGTGGGTTATTTCCCCATGCTCAGAAGAAAGAAGTGGCGTATTTAAGGCATGGGATAATGTTTACAAGCATTCTTTATGAATATGGAACTTTGTGAAATGGAGCATAGGGGTGTCAGTTTGGATAAACTGTGGATATGATGTTGTGGCGGAGGGGGAAAGAACAGAACAGGGCTGAAAATATGAGTAGAAACTGAAGCCTTATCTTTATAGACATTAATATTCTGTGGACAACAATTCCAGTGAGTATAGACTTACAATAGTCTCCCGTGTGTGAGATATGTACCATGAAGTAATTTCCAACTTATGTCAACCCTAATAGGCTTTTCAGTGTATGAGAGGCATAATCAAGAAGTGTATCGAACTATTACACTGCCCTGGCTCTTATGGAGGCCTCTTACACTTCAATAACCTTGAAGCTTTTTTAATCTCATGGTTAAGGAACACCTTCCCCCATTACTTTATATGTTGTTGAATATATGGATTATGCTTTGTTAGTTTGGCTGTGTTTATTTAAACTATTAGTTAGATGATTCTGAGAAAAATTGATTATGTTGATTACTTAACTTAAATGAAAACTGAACCCTTCCAAAGATGGATGGAGAGAGTAGTCCTTTGATCAAATTACAAGAGTTAAAATTTCACATTTATGCCTCTGTGAGAAGTTGTCAGTGAACAACAGAAGACGCACTTTGTGTGTTAACACTTCCTTCCTGCCACTCCATCTGAAGCATCCACTGTTGGCTACAAGAAATGCATTACACTGAATTGATAATTCCCATTTTCTTTTCAGCTAGAAACTACATGCAGTGAAATTGTGCTGATCTTGACTAACAATATCTACTCCATAACTACTGTAGTCAGAATCAAAATTAGATATAACCCATTAAGCTATGCAGGAGAAATATGGCTTTCTTGGTGGCCACTCCCAAGCTCTGGAAATTCTTTTAGAGAAAAAGTAGACTGGCTTCTTCCCTGTTGTCTTTCCTCCAGTTCGGTGGTTGCCCAGGAAGAACAAGAGAGATGGGGTGGGGTGGGGAATCACTTTTGGGTTATAACTCTCAGAGTACAAGGGCAAGCATGAATATTGAACAGGTAGGTTGAGCTGTCCGAAGAATTGTAACCAAAAAGATTTGTTGACATTTCAGTGCTGTGTTTTCTTATTGAAGACCAGAACTCTGCTGGTTATTTACACCAGCATATACACAGTAGTGTAAATGCCAGTGCCAAATTGCTGCTAATATTACTATGAGTCACCTTGATAAGTCTCATGTTTAGGAGAAAAGTGAAACATAAATCAGACAAATAAATAAAAATATTATCATCAATATCAATGAGATCTGTTCCTGAAAACTTCCTAGGATAATTATGGCCAACCTTGGCATTCCAGGTATTCTTGGACTTAAATTATCAGAAGTCCAAGTCAGCACTCCTGCTGATCAGGGCTTCTGGGAATTGAAGTTAAAGAATACCTGGAGTGTCAAAGTTGGCCATCCCTGTCCTAGGAGGATTGCCCCCACCTTTCTCCTAAGGCTAGGAAACAAATCTACTGTATTTGCTGGCATATAAAACACACCAGAGTATACGAATCACCCAGTTATTACCACAATTGCCCACTATAGGCCACTATATACAGTACAAGACACATTCTATTTTTCAAGTGTATTTTAAGGGAGAAAAAGTGAGTCTTATAAGCCAGCAAATAGGGTAATTGATGTATGGCAGGCAATGCTCGAAAGCCAGCCGTATCCATGCTCATCTCTGTATAGTCAAAGAGTCAGCGCTGTCTGCATTTGCAGATGTTTCCATGGTCATGTGGCATACATGATTAGACACCAGAGCGCATGGGACGCTGTTTACCTTCCCACTGAAGTGGTCCCTATTTATCTACTTGCAATTTTTTGCTTTCAAACTGTTAGGTTGGCAGGAGGCCAAGAAAACTACAATAGCAAGTACCACACTAATTATGATATGTAAAACCTTCCCTTCTTTCTTTATAACACAGATGTGTATTTGTTCCAGACAAGTGCACTATTTTAGTGATGGGAAATTACATTTAGGAAAAAGTACATTGAAATACCACTCATTTTCCCCTTTTCTTTTAAATTGCCAGAGTATTGACTTTATAATGTTTTCAATACAATCTACTACCTGTTGTCTTAGTTTCTGGAAAACAGTAAATAGTTTAGATGCCTAAATAATGGACGAACAAAAACTGTGAAACAGTCTAAGCTGGCATATACCATATCTTAAATTAGTAGGGCACAAATTATAACACCATGTACACAAATCTGAAAGTACAGCAATGTAGATATGGGCAAGACTGTGTTATATAATGCCCTGGCTCATTCTGAATGTCCATTTTTGCATCCATATAATAACTGACGGCAATTGCAGTCTATGCAGAAGGTTTTACAGGTTTCTGTTTTGCCAATGTGTAAGTGGAGAAATTATGACTAAAACATCTTCTGACCTGTCTAAGTGTGTTTGCAAACAAAAGTCAGGAAGCAGTAATGAGCAAGGTCTTGCTCTTTTTATTTACTGTAGGTATCTTTAGCACAGGAACTCAGGAACATATATCATTGCAGCCTTTTAAACCTCATGTGAAACTGGTTAGTAATCTGAGAAGTCCTGCATTCGCAAAAGTATGGCGATTCATGTCTTTTTGACCCCCAATAGTGCTCAGTAAATAGTGAGCCTCCAGTGTTAAAATTCGTGAACGTGAACTTGGGACAGTCAGACTAAAGTAAAATACTATAATGCGCAATGCAGGGATGTAGGAATCACAATATGGGATAAAAATTGCTGGGAGAAACATCAACAATTTGAGATATGCAGACGATTCCACCCTAATGGCAGAAAGTGAAGAAGATTTAAAGAAGCTACTGATTAGGTTGAAAGAAGAGAGTGCAAAAGCTGGCCTGAGACTTAACATCAAGAAAACCAAGATAATGGCAACAGGCCCTATCAGTCCCTGGAAAGTAGACGGGGAAGAAGTAGAAGCAGTGATGGATTTTACTTTCTTGGGATCTGGGATCATTGCAGATGGTGACTGCAGCCATGAAATAAAGAGGCGACTGATTCTAGGGAGACAAGCCATGAGAAACCTGGGGAACATAGTGAAAAGTAGAGACATCACCTTGCAAACAAAAATCCGTATAGTCAAAGCAATGGTATTCCCGGTGGTAATGTATGGATGCGAGAGCTGGATCATTAGGAAGGCTGAGTGCAGAAGAATAGACGCCTTTGAGATGTGGTGTTGGAGGAGAGTTTTGAGAGTACCCTGGACAGCGAGGAGAACAAATAAGTCAAACTTGAAAGAAATCAGTCCTGACTGCTCCTTAGAAGGTCAAATAGTAAAGATGAAGCTGAAGTACTTTGGACACCAAATGAGAAGAGAGAATTCACTTGAGAAAGCCTTGATGCTGGGAAAGGTGGAGGGCAAAAGAAAAAGGGGACGGCCAAGGATGAGATGGCTGGATGGCATTGTGGACGCAGCGGGCACCGAGCTGAGCGGGCTGAGGAGGATGGTGGAGGACAGGGCTGCCTGGAGATCAATGGTCCATAGGGTCGCAAAGGGTCGGAATCGACTGTGCGACTGAACAACAAAACTGTATATGCTCGGTGTGTCGAAAATCCTTTTATTCTATATGTGATGCCAGAATGGTTGTGTTATCTGGTGCACTCTGTCTGGCCTTTGGCTGTAATAATAAAGATTTGATTTGATTTGAGAAGTGATGGTTCAGTGTGTAAAGACACCCAGTGATGTTTATAGCTGAACAGCAATTTGAACCTGGGTCTTCAGGTTTGTCTCACCCAACACTCTGTTCCTACCATAATGCTAGGTCTTTGTCAACATGCATGCTCAAGAGCAGGATGCTTATGATTTTGGAGGTCCATCTTTGCTTTGTAGCTTTGTTTGGTGTCTGTTAATGTTTGTAGCTAAAACCTTATGACTGCAGTCTTCATTCAAATGTACCTTGACATATCTAATCAACTGCAGGGTGTGGAAATGGCAGGCCACTTAACTTTTACATTAACCCTTGTTATCCTTCAATAAAATTCTTGGTGGTTAGGTAGCTGGCCAAGGAACCAGAGGTTAGAAGTTCAGTTCCCTGGTGTACATCCCAGAAGAGTCATTCTGGGTGGCCCTGAGCAGGTTGCATAGTCCCAGGGTGCCCCGTGGAAGATAGGATGGTAAACCACTTCTGATTTTCTCTACCTAGAAACCCCTGAAAAAGGTCACTGTAAGTCTGAATTTACTTGGCATCACATAGTTATTAGGATGATTCTACAAACAGTAAGCACTGAAAAGAATATGTGGGCCAGGAAGGTGATTTTTATCTTTTTTTCAAGTATGTGAGCCTAATTATTTGCTTCCTTGAAAAGATAACATCTTGAAAGATGCTCAGCTGTTTGACTTGGATAGATTCCCCCCATCACAACATTCAAGAAGTTTAGATGTTTAGCTGAAACACAGTGTGAAACACAACACTCTCCTCAGCCTCCATCTAATTTAACATCTTTGATCTGGCAACCTTCTGTGTAACTTGTCAGCATGAAGCCAATCGTCAAACACACTCATTTCTGTTTTATGTGGGAGTTCCATTTAATAAATACCAGTTGCTTGTTACTTTAGCAATATGTTTTTGCTTTAAAAATAATGTAGGATCTGGTGTTTTCCTATTGGAATGGCAAGAAGGAAAAACATTTGTAATTTTCACTGTGTGTGAGAGAGAGGGGGGCGGGAAGAGAGAGAATGTGTGTACCTAAAACTCAGAGAAAAGCTGCTGCCGTTGAACACTTGTGAGGAATTTATTCAGCTCTAATGTCAAAACTACTGAAAGGAATACAGATATTGAAACTTGCACACTTAATAACAGGAATGTCAGCGATCCATTATTTTCCTTCCCTCTTGGTTATGGCATTGAGTTCTGTAGTGACAAACTGATTTCCAGGGGAACACAGAATCAGTGCCTTGCATTCAAATTGCTGCAGTGTACTTATGAAAAAGCTGGAGGTGTCAATCTTTTATTCATGTTGTATGAGTAATACCACAGACTGGTACAACAAAGTTGAGTTTGATTTCCTCATACCTAGATGAAGGATGAGATCTCATTCCAGACTGTAATTAGAAAGCGAACCCTGTGGGTAGAGAACTGAAAATATTATCTTCGCTGAAGATGATGAAGATGATTTGGTGATGTTCTTCTTTGGCATTATTCTGTGCTCAGTTGCTCAGAAGAAATTGTATCACAAGCTGTAAAGCTTGACAGTCCAAGTGGAAAATGCATTACTTTTTCCACGTTGCCTGGAGCTATGAAATTGGCAGTGGAAGAAATCTAATCAGTAATAAAATAATGACCCTCTACCTATCTGTTGCTTTTTAACTAATCTCCTCCTTTTAGGAAAAAAATATCCTGCTCCTGAAATTAAATGTGAATCCATTCAACTCTGTAGACCATGTATTCATTCACTGTGTTTTGAGGATGGATGTAATTATTGATAGAGCTTGGAGTAATTCCCCTTTATTTGCATTCCAATTCCCAGAATCTTCAGCCAGTACAGCCCCAGATGCCTGGTGGATTCTGGGTATTATAGCTGTGTTTTTGGGTTGTTGTTGGGGTTTTTTGGTCACTGTTCCAAATCAGTTTGAGAATGTCTACATCACTAAAGGCACATAGCTAGACCTTAGGTGTCTTCCAGCATGCAGACATTGGTTACTTGTCAACTTCACAAGAGACAGGAGCACCTGTGTTTGTTTAGAAGTAACTATACCTGCATTTCCTTTAAATTCCAGACACTGTGACTCAGTGGCCCTATCTCAAAATTCAGTATTTTACTGTCAAAACCATAGATAAATTCCATGGTGATTGACTGTGCCAGCATGTGTTTTCAAGAGAAGACTTGCATCTGCTGAAACTGAAAATATTCTAAGTACTGGATGGGTCCAGACTAAGAGAACAATCACAGCTTCATGTCAGAGGGGCTTGGGCAGAGGATTGAGCTAGCTTCCAGCAGAGAAAAACTCCTCTGGTAGAGGAAGGGGGATTGTCAGTGGTGGGATTAAAAAAAATTTTTTTACTACCTACTCTGTGAGCGTGGTATGGTGGGCGTGGCCAGGGAGAAGGCCCTGCGTTATTTCAAAACTTGGGTGGGCGGGGCCAGCCAGAATTTCTGGTTCTGGCGAACAGGGGCAAACCTGCTGAATCCCACCACTGGGGATTGTATACATTGGGCAGAGGATTGAGTCCCACCACTGGGGATTGTATACATTAGAGACCCTAGAGATCTAGATGGTAGGATTGCTCCAACTAGCATGTTTGCTGGCAGTAGACCTCAAGATGGAGAATTGATGAGGTGACCTCGGTAGATCTGAATTCTCACATATTTTACATAAGAACATAAGTACAGCCTTGCTGGAACAGGCCACAGTCTGTCCAGTCCAGCATTCTGTCTTACACAGTGGCTCACCATTTGCTTCAGGGCATTCCCAAGCCTTCACCTGCTTAGGATTCCCTGGAAATGGCATTGAGAGATATCCTGCTTATCTTTCCAACCCGGAGAGATAGGTATCCATAATTATAGCCATTGATCCCCTTGCCCTCCATGAACTTGTCTAATCCTTTCTTAAAGCTGTCAAGACTGACAGCTGTCACCACTTCTTCTGGCAGGGAGTTCCATAGACCAGTGATCCTCCGGGTGAAAAAGTACTTTCTCTTATTTGTTTGAGAACTAGTACCCAAAAGTTTCATGGAGTACCCCCCAGTTCTAGTGTTGTGCGATAGGGAAAACAGTTTTTCCTTATCTACTTTGTCCACACCGTGCATGATTTTATAAACTTCAATCAGGTCACCTCTTAGACGCCGTCGCTCAAGAGTGAAGAGGCCCAACAGTTGCAGCCTCAGATGGTAAGGAAGGTGTTCCAGTCCCCTAATCATTCTGGTTGCTCTCCTCTGTACTTTTTCCAGCTCCATAATATTATGGCGACCAGAACTGTACACATCATTCCAGATGGGGCCTCACCATAGATTTATAAAGAGGCAAAATGACACTTGCTGACTTATTTTCTATACCATTCCTAATGATCCCTAGCATTGAGTTTGCTTTTTTCACTGCTGAAGCACACTGGGTTGACACCTTCATTGAGTTGTCCACCAGGACAACAAGATCCCTTTCCTGGTTTGTCGCAGAGAGTTCAGACCACATTAGTTTATAAATGTAATTGGGGTTTTTTCTTCCCATTTGTCTCAAATATTGGGATGTTTCACTGGAAGAGGAAAAAGGAATAGCTGATAGGGCTTTTAGAGTGACAGGCTACCTGTTATAAAATATACTTTCTCTATTTAAGATTACTTATAGTGTCTTACTTACGTCAGTGGGATGAATCAGAAAGGGCCTAAATTAATTTCTATAGCCCATAGCCCTTCTTTGCTTCTGTTAGTCATTGACTCATGCGTTTGAGCTATGATACCATAGTCCTAGCCTAACACATACATGGAGGATGGATGAATGAGAAGAGAATGAGAAAATATACATTGCAGAGTATTAACAGGAATTCTAATTAATTTGTGAACCACCCAGAGAGTGCACTAAATGCTATGGGGCAGTATATCGGTATGATTGGTTTGTTTTTGCTTTGAATTCATCACAAAAATTATTAGTGCTAGACTGAATTTTGCTTTTGCCTAGTTAAGACCCTTTGTTCTGTAGATGTTTTGGACCACAACTCCAAAAATCCCTTGCAGCTGAAGTCGAAAAAGTTTGCATGGAAGAAAGTTTCTCTTCCCCTCTTAAGGCATGGCCACACAACCTTTTCTGTTTTGAGGCTGATGTTGGTCCATCCATAGCCACATGTTTTCACACAGAGACAGATATTATTTTCCTTGTATGGAGGGAGCAGAAAGTTTTCCATTCTCCTGCACCAATCATAATTCTGATTATTCTTTTCCTCACTACCAAATTGTGTGTGTGTGTGTGTGATTAATCAGTAGTGCTGGTTGTCAAAGCACCTGCAGGAATCAGTTCTTAAGCCTCGGAGATGTATCTATCTGTGGACTAAGGAATCCACCTTGCGCTTTTTTGGGGAGAAAGATGGGAAAGAAATAATAATAATAATTTCGTGTCAGAGATTACTCTGGGTTGAAAGGATTTTTGCTGGAGAAACTCCACTCACGTGACACCAGAATGAGGCTCCTTTCATGTCCCTAAGTGCAGCCTTCAGGTATCGAAACTCAACTTTCCTGTCTTCAAGCTCAGCATTTTAAATAAGCTCAGCGTTTTAACCACTAAGCCCAGATATAGTGCTCTATATTGTGTAGTTGCTGTGAATATGAATCTGGTTAGGATTGTAAATTGCTTTATATTTTAGAGGAACTATGTAAATGAAATCATCATACAGAAGGCCACCATGAAACCAATGTGTTTTTATTTTGTTATGTGTGTTTTTCTCTGATGTCTGCAGCTTCTGAGTTTCCTTGGGGCCAAATCGAGACTTTTTCTTTTCTCATTGATCTTATCTCTTAGCCTCCCTTTCTAATTACCTTATTTGGGATGAATGGAACATTGTATGTGGACAAACCTTACATTCCACCATGCTTTGCTCCTCTAAACATTCTGAAAAGAGTTCTGTAAAATGAATCCCATGAAAAGCCATCCAAAGATGCTTGTCTTTTCACTGCAATTTTCACCTTTAATCTCTGTTTAGGCACTCTTTCTAGCCACTTCAGCACCTGGATTGTAAAAGAAGTTCTCTTTTGTCCCAATAGCCATGAGGAATCTCTGGAATTGCTTTCTCAGAGTGTTTCCTTCTCTCAGCTGTTTAGGTCAGTTGAATGTAATCATTCTCTTCTCTGTGCTTTTGGTATCTTTGACTGTATCAGCTGTCAACAGTTAATAGCAAGCCTTTGTAGTATTTTAGCTGTTACCTTTGGGGATAGGGAAGAGGCTTGAGTTCATGTTGACACCAAATGTAGTCACTAGGAATTTGCATCTGATTCAATGAGAGAAATTGCAGAACTGGACACTAATGGTGTTTTACATCACTGTAGAAGTCCGTACATGTCTGCCATATTAGAATCTTTTTTTCAGTTCTCATTAAAGAAGATTGTTAAAAATAAAATACAGAATATACAAAATATTGTTTCTGTGTGCAGAATTCTGTATTCCAGCCAAACATACACAGCCATAAAACAAAAAGTAGAACAGAAATCAATAAAATAAAAAACATACTTTTGTACTATGTAAGGGATTCCCAACCTACGGCCCATGAGCTCGCCACTGACGCCATCCCAACTGGCCCTTTGCTGCCTCTGCTGCACCCAGAAGTGGAAGCAGGCATGTTTATATCATCCGTAAAACACACCTGCGCATACACAAACACGCCCACAGCTGGTGTAAATGTGGAAGTGGGCACATTTACATCAGCTGTAAATGCACCCACTTCCACTTCCAGTGCCGTGGTCTGGCCTGCGACAGTGTCTGGGGGACTTCAGGCCCACGATGGCCCTGTACTATGGGATATTTCCTGACCCCTTGTAATCCATTGGCCTTCCAGTGGGGAAAAAATCCATTTCACCTCAGAGGAATCCAACCTATTGATAACCATAACATATCACTTATACTTTGCTGCATTGTGGTTTTTTGCCAAAGAATGAAATGGGTTATGTTTTGTCCAAATGCTTTCATTGACTGGGATATAAAAGGCAAAAAATCAGTAGAAGTGCTGGAACAGAGGGATTGATTTGTTTACTTATAGGAATAGAACTATGGCAGGTGGCTAACACCTAGCAACATGGCTTACAGCCATGGAGGTGACAATGTCAGAAAGACATCCGTGTAGTAGGCCTAGTTCTGTGCCAATTCTGCCACAAAATGTGGATGGGATGCTAAAACATCCCTTCCCAAGGCGTGATTATTGAAGTAGATTTTTGCAGTTGAACAAGTGCTCCATCAGATAACGCACACTTAAGGTTATATGTACTGACATAAAAGGCATTTTTGCTCATTGGCTGCACCTAGTACAGTATGGGTGATCAGTAGTGCTTAGTAGTTCTTATAGTGCTTCTACCATTGGTTGGTGCTTCATTTATAAATCTGTTTGACTTCAATAAAATTACAGTTATCTGCTTGTTCCTTCTGACTCACCAAACTTGTGCAGCCAGAATTTATTCCAGTCTGTGTTTCTCTCTTACTTTCATAGCAATGCTTAAGATGTTGCATTTTCTGCAGAATTTTTCTTATGGGTTCACCCTGTTACAATTTCCATTTCAGTTCCCTCTCTTCAACACATAGAATGTCTCATATTCCCAGCCCATATTTCCTATCCACATACTTGTGAACTTCCCAAATGGAATCTCTTCCTAGTGGCACATTTTATTTTAACAGGATGTTTAAAAAATTAATATCCAGGATAGGTTAGTCTGTATTATGCGAGCAGGTTGCAAAGCTTCCAGTGACTAGAGACGAGCGTCCACAACACCCAACTATACTAGTGAAAAACCCGCAAGGAGCTTTATGTGTAACCAACAATAGCATTTTTCTTTCCCCTAATGCAAATTTCCAGACCATCTAAAAAATTTTTTTTTGAAAATGGAGGGGTATTTGCAGGAGAAATTCAGCAGACATGATGGAACAGGGTTTAAACCACAGGTGGCTTGGTGTCAGAGGAGTGTGAGCTCTTCCGGGAAAGGTGGGAGTAGCTACCTCTACATGTGGACAGTGATTGGTGCATTAAGTATCTACTTCCACCTGCCAATCTCCTTTTGCAAATTTCCCCCTGCTCCTCAGTGAATACACAACAACCCAGGGCAGCCTTCCATGAACTGGTGTCATTTACATGTTTGGATTATAGCTGTTAGAATGCCTGGCCACAGGCCAGTGTTAATTGAGGCTGATGGGAGATGATGTCCATAACATGTATTTGGCACCTGTTGGGAAAAGCTGACCTAATGTAGGGCTTCTCTAATAAAGCTTAAATAAATCTAGCACTGTGCGTAGTGTCTGAAATTACTCTCCAGTTAGTTTTTGGCAAAACAACGCTATGCGTATGTGTTTCCAAAAGTTTGCTAAATAGCTCCTGACGACACACCATTCAGAAGATACCACCTGGCAGAAGGTCAAAACCACCACAAGTTATTGAATGTGCTTTCCTGAAGGGGTGCGGGAATATATCTGGCTTTCCTTTCAGAGCCATCATAGAGCAGCCTTATTATTTAATTTTTATTTTTTTTCGGAGCACATCAGAATTACTCAAGCACAGCAGGGTGTATTCTGCATACTGTCAGCTACTTTGGACTACTTGTCAAGTCAGGTGCTATGTAAGCTGAAATACTGTTCCAGAAAAAATATTATTATTATTTTGCATAATTATTCTCGTTGCAAATGGGGTGATTTAATTAGGACCAGGTGGTACTTTTGACAGGGTGTGCTGTTGACCCGAAGGAGGCTGGGAATAGTGGTTTGAAAAGATTTCCTTTATCATAGGCTGTGTTTCTAAAAGAAAAGGGAGAGAGAGAGAAACAACTTGCAGAGAAGCAAGGAATCAATGGCTCAATTCCAGTGGAAAGTGAAGACTTCGCCTTGTAAGACTTGATCCATATTTGGCTATGATGCACTGGTCCTCGCATTGCAGCCACTGCCATAAAAGGACAACTAGCCAGTTGGTTTTCAAAGCAAAAAATAACTGCTTTTTCTTTTATCAAGTTTCTTAAAATATGAGCTGATCTTTGCTTGTGTTTATACAAATAGCACCATCAGCTTGATTATTTTGCATGTGCGCGCGCACACACACACAGCTTTTTAAAAACAAGTTTGTTAAAATATGAGGTGATCTTTACTAAGGTGTGTTCTGTTTATATAAATAGTTTCATTTCCTTGATTGTTTAACACACACACAAATTCCCTTTTCCTTGTGAAGGCAGATGTCCAACATTTTAAAGCAGTGATTCTCAAACTGTAGCCCGTGGGCCGGATGCGGCCTGTGGCTCCATTTCATATGCCCCCCACCCACCGCCTCCACCATACTCAGAAGTGCCAGAGTTGTAGGAAGGGTAAAATGGCCGTCTGGCCCTCAAAGCTGCCTGAGGAAGTGTGACCTGGCTTTAAAAGGTTGAGAACTCCTGGTTTAAAGGAGCAGCTTTCTTTACTTCACTCTCTCTCTCTCTCTCTGTGTGTGTGTGTGTGTGTGTGTGTGTGTGGGTGTGCCTGTGGGTGTGCATGCAACAACAATCCCTGAATTATTTCTAAAATACAATTATCCACAAGGCAGAGTCCATAGTGGGCCATCCCCCCCTGCCAAAATCAGAATGTCTAGGGTAGAAAGAGATTATCAAGAAATATAGTGATAAATATATAAATATATATTTAGGTATCCCAACTTCACCCCTGATATCAAAGGCATGTGTATGGTATGAAGAAGATCTGACTGGACATCCTAGTCTAGGTATATTAGTGGACCAAACTACATGGCAGAATTCTTATCATGTTTCAGCAAGTTGTGTTGAGAGTTTCTCTTTTGTAATTGGTCACATCTCTAGAAATTACGCAAAGGTGTGCATGTACAATTATGCCAAGCCACTTCTCTTATGATGAAGTTTGTTTGTTACTTTTCAAAATAAGTGTGTGGCAAACAGGTTTTCAAAAATATATCTCTGTCTGAAGAACGTAATGTGAAGAACTGTGAACAAGAACAGAACCGTAGGTAAGTTCTGTTTTGTGAGTAGTGCAGCTAACTTTGTGTATTTATTCTGCGCCCATACCGGTTTTAGTAAAGAAAAATATTCTGTGCAACAGGGTCCTGGCAGGACTTTTTACACAGGCCTGTGGCAAGGTTTCTTCCTTTCTATTGGAGAACAGGCACAGAGAAACGGTAAACTCAGCTGCATGTAAAAAAGCAATGCACAGTTAATTCACTTTGCATGAATAAAAAACAATTATGGAGTCACATCTCCTTCCCCATCTATAGCAGTCAGTGATGGGAAACAAGTACAGAGTAAAACACAAATGTCAAGACAGAAAGTCCTGTCCATTTCAGAAAGGGAGTTGGAGCTTCACTTGGACTTGCCATTTCTAGTCTGGACAGGTTATCCTGCTATGGTAATAGAGTAGAACATACTGCCAGTGACTCAACGCCGAGTGTCAGGTGGTTGTTAACTAACCTGACAATCCTGAGGACTAATGGCCTTGGGTGCTGAAGTCCACAGGGAAGGGTGACGGTCCCCAAGTTGATTAAATCCCATTTGAATCCATCTTGATGGAGGGCAGCAGCTTCATCAATACGGGCTTGGGGCTGGTGAAGACTTTGTGTGCCCAGAAAGTGACTTGTGGAACTGGATCAGTGGTACGGGAGTCACGCTGCAATAAGGACTGTAGATAAAAAGCCACTGCATTATATTCTCAGGACAGTCTTCATGGATGATCACCGTGATGATCACCAATATACAGATTCAGATATGGCAGAAGAAGTGGTAGCCCTTATACTTCCAGTAACATCTAGTTCCCTGAGAAGCAGAGTTTTACCCTGTGTTCTTCCTGGTCTTGCATATGCCAAGGTGTCTGGCAATGAGCACAGGTTTGCTGAAGCATATACAAAAAAACAAAAACCCATCAACTCTCAAGCACAGGACAAACAGTCTCTGACCAGGAAGGTCACAATAGACATCAGCTGTAACTCCAGTGGGAAGAACAAACTGAAGCCTGGCTAAGGATGAAAAGAAACAGGGAACCATTGAAGCCTGAAAGAGTTTGCAGAGGATATGTTCTTGCTTATTTGTGTTTTCAGGAACTCAGTGAGAAATGTCGGGGAGCCCAAGCAACAAGATACTTGTGGGGGAAACTGCAATGGCAAAAGCAGAAAAGTTTTACAAAAAGTAAATAGTGACTATGCATTGTCTTGACAGCAAGGCAAGGGTCTCTTTGTTAAAACCAAATTACTTTCCATCCATCTTGTCTCACTCATGTATTAAGAGATAGTAAATTTTGTGTTGGTATTGGAAGTAGTGTTGTAAACACGCACACACACACACACACACACACACACACACACACACACACACACACACACACACACACACACACACACACACACACACACACACACACACTATTTGGTGGTGTAAAAAATTCTGCCCGGAACGTAGTGCTAATTCTGGAATGCTTTCAAAAATGTAAGCAGAATTAATATCTCAAAGAGAGGTTGTATGAGGTGAAATGAATGAGGCTGCAAGCAGCAATTGTTCTTTTCCTTTATGGAATGACTCAGAACTTCTTTCATGTTCTCTTAGCCTTTTCGTAGCTACATGGCATGAAACTTTTGCTCTGTTCCAAATGAATCTCAGTCTTTCAGAGGACATGACAAACATGACTTACACTGGGATCTATTATTCTTCAGGTGTGTTTCTTAGGCCTTTTAGCAAAGGTTATAACTTTGGTTTTCTGATAGTTGATCTCTAATTGGTTGCTGTTGAGTCAGAGTTGCCAGTGATCTTCTGAGACCTGTTGGGGTCCTACAGAGAATAATGGTGTTTTCAGCATAGAGATGTTTGTGTATGCATTTGTCAGCATGCTTGGGAGGGTGCAACGCAGCGCTTCTTAGATGGTCGACCATATCGTTGATGAAGAAGTTGAACAGGTGGGGCCAGTACACATCCTTGCTTAATGCCTTTCTGTGTAGGTACCGGTTCTGTAAGGTGTCCCTGCTGGGAGCATCTGACCTTGAGGTTTGTGTTGGTGTGGAGAGCACAGATCATGTGGAGCAGCCGGTAGCCAATGGAGGATTTCTCTACTTTCTCCCGCAGCTTGATCCTGGAGATTAAGTCAAAGGCAGCCTTTAAATCGATGAAAGCAGCGTACAGAGATACTGGGCTCTTGGAAGAGTATTTCTCAATGAGATGTTGGAAGACTATGCAGTGGTCTGTTGTGACTCTGCTTTCCCTAAAGCCTGCTTGTTCCTCCACTATCAAGATAACACATGTTCCACAATCTATGGTAATCTGGATCACAATAGATGTACTTGTGTGTGTGTTTGGGGGAGAGAAGGAGGTGGCGGCGGGATATTTAGCCATTTATTCCCCTGAAGGAATCCTGAGGAAGATTCATCTCCTAAATATGGTATTTGCATAGTGAAGAATTCCCAAATTGGCTTTTGTGATGGTGCTTCTGGGTTCTGATACTCTTTGCTCTAGGAAGCTAAGATATATTGTACAGATTACCAAATCTGTTGTCTTTCTATCACTGGGCAATTTATTCAGATTGGCCATTGGCTTTTGAGTTTGCATTACTGTTTAGTTATTAATATCTTAAATTTGTTTTAAATCTGATTTTATAATTTAAGTACTTTTGCTTTATTTATATTTATCTTTTTGCCAGTGTGTTGTGTATTGAGGCACTATTGCAAGCAGCCCAGGGAGCGCTCTTGCAATAGGAAAATGGCGGTTTCCCGCCATCCTAATTAGAAGCCTTAAGTGGCGCGAAATCCCCTGCAAAAGGGCGCGCTAGTTATGCTAATCCAAGCCCTATCATTGGTTACAGTTTTGGATCCTGCTCTCCATTGGTTACCTTCATATATCCCCTGTACTGATTGGTTAGTTACATTTGTCCGGTGGGTCGCTATCTTGTATCCAATAGCCACCGCCGGGAAGACACTATATAAGCCCCACAGACAAACAAGGGTGGGGCCAGACCAGATCTATACTTCCTACACCATACAGGTAGCCTGGGTAGCGCTAAGCCTGGGTCCCTCCATTATGCTACAATTCATGGTAGTTGGTTTATTGCCCATTGCCGGGTAAAGGTCTGGAGGGACTGACTCTGTTAGGATTGTATAGCCATCTCGGGATCCGGAACACCTTGTAAGCTAATCTCTACTGACTGATATAATAAAGGCTGTTGCTGTTGTTCATCGTTGTCCTGGATTCATGCTTATAAGGGCCGGATCTAACACAGTGTGAGTATCATTTCTTGGCAAAAAGAAAGGCTATAAATGTAATAAATAAATATTCATCTGTAGGTTTGTAATGTTGAACATTGAACTGCAGTGTCAAAAACTCAAAATCGGTGAAGTCTATACATATTTCAATTTTCCTGAAGCTATGAATGAATTTGGCTTTTTCTTTTTCTGAAGTCTTTGGTAAACATAATAGTAACATTTCTAGGAAAAATTATTACAGCCAAATGTAAGAAGTGTTGGAATTTCTATCTGGGCTATTATGTGGTTTTATGTGTTAACTTGTGAAATTACCAGCATCATGTTTGCCCTAATGGGGTAATATATTGAACAAACATTTCTTAAAATATATATATGGGAAAATATCCTTCTGACGAGGTTCATAGAAGTTGAGAAAAGTTTAGTAGAGTGTTTTTTTTTAATTCAAGAAATATTACAAGCCATTCTTCACCCATAATATTTTCCTTTTGATTTTATTAAAACTGTTGTCTGAATTATTCACAGAATCCAATGGTAGTTCCTGGAAACAAAGTGGAGGACACTTTTAGTATTATTCAAGAAACACTGGTAACAAATGAAAGGGTTTTAATAATCTTTTTGAGTTTTTGTAAGCCCAAGATAATAGATTTCTCAATGTGTCTGTAAAACAAAAATGAGGAAGACAGAAAAAGAAAATTGTACCTGCTTATACTTAATGAATGGGATTTGTTAATCAACAAATTTAGTATGCCTTCTGTTGTTGGAACTAAAATTGAATTTAGCCCCTTGAAAGTAAGGGTAAAGGTAAAGGTTTCGCTTGCTCGAAAGCCATTCGTATCCGACTCTAGGGTTCAGTGTTCATCTGTTTCAAAGCCGAAGAGCCAGCACGGTCTGCTTGTGCAGACGTTTCCGTGGTCATGTGGCAGGCATGACTAGACACCGGAGCACACGGAACACTGTTTACCTTCCCACCGAAGTGGCCCCTATTTATCTACTTGCAATGTCTTGCTTTCGAACTGCTAGGTTGGCAGGAGCTGGGACAAAGACGGGAGCTCACTCCATCCTGCAGTACTTGGGAATCGAACTGCTGACCTTCCACCTCCCAGTCAGTGTCTTAGCCACTTGAGCCACTGCAGTAACTCTTTCAAATAGTTACCATTAACATAGTTCAGCTGTAGCAACTGGTACACTTCTCACATATGCCTTCCCATTTCCTTTTCCCTTTCCCTTCCCTTTTATGGACTGAGCTCTATCTGGTTTGCTAGGATAATTGAGGATGCAGCTGGGAGGCCTTGAGTGTAAGTGAATCATGCTGTGTCAATAGGAGAAAAGGCCAATTCATTGATAGGCCATCATGATTCTCAGTGGACCTGGCCATGTAAATCAGATCAGACAGATTTGCTAGTATAATGTGCTACAAGTCAACACTCATTTTGTTGAAACCCAGGACCTCTTTATGTATTGTAAAGCAACAGACACTAATTGTGCACGTAGGCAGCATAGCCAGTCCCAGCACTGTGTATCATTTATATCTTCTCAAGCAACTGTTGGCCTAGGCCTAATTTACATGCTGCATTTTAAGTGTATTCACAACATTGGTATGCCAGTAAATGCACAATGTGTTCAGGACTAGAAACTAAATATTTTAGGCTTTTCTGAATGGTGTCTTCCAAACCTTCCTTTAACTCTCAAGTAGGTAGGTTGTCCAGTATTTTAGTATCAGAAAAATATATACCCAGATTTCAGCACAGAAGAGCATAGTTTACATTAATGGTCAAGACATGTTCTTGGCTGGAGAAAGGTAACTTCCTGTGTAATTAATTAAAAGAACTGTGAAGGCTAACATGTGTAACATTTTGACAAGCATCTGTTCTCTGTTGAAACAGCTAAAAATAGGGGTAAATATGGAACTGATATTGCACAGTATTATTTATTGTCAATATTTCTGCTATCTTCAGAAAACAACTCAACGAGGTAGTATTTGTATTTAAGTACAAATATTTTTACAGCAAATGTCTTCCATGAAACATCTTGTGTTTTAGTGAAATACTCAGGTGAACTTGCACTCAAATCTTAAATGTGGGGTGTAACTGAAATGCAAATTGTAAATATCTATTCAGAAGTAAATTCCACTGAGTTATAGGTAACTGTGTAGATTGCGGTGTTCTGTGCATTTATCATTGCTGGCTGGATAGCTCAGTTGTTTTGATATCTGGCTTTGGATCCAGAGGTTGGTAGCTTGATTTCACCACTGTGCCACCATAAAGAAGAGCCAGTTTGTGTGGCTTTTGGGAAGCTGCAACGTTCCAGGATGCTCCCACAAGAAAGGGATGGAAAACTACAGTAATTCAGAGTATTTACCTAGAAAAACCCCGAGTACTGCAGGACAGAATGAGCTCCCGTCTTTGTCCCAGGTTCCTGCCAACCTAGCAGTTCGAAAGCATGAAACTGCAAGTAGGTAAATAGGGACCACTTCGATGTGAAGAAAACAGCGTTCCGTGGTCATGCTTGCCACATGACTGCGGAAACTTCTGAAGAAGCAGACAGCGCTGGCTCTTCGGCTTTGAAACAGAGATGAGCACTGAACCCTAGAGTTGGATACGACTGGCTTTCAAGCAAGGGAAACCTACCTAGAAAAACAGACTACCAACTCGACCTAGCTTCAGCACTAGCGGTGGGACAGCATCTTCACTGCACTTTTGAGCATCAGGCTAGGCTAATTTAAGGAAAGACGACAGACTGGGTGATACATTCAACTCTTTACTCAGACTCTTTGCCAACTTCCCAGGTACCTGGCCAAGGCCATTAACGTTGGTTGTGGCTATTTTGCTCTACTTAATAGTATTACTAGCCCTGTGATAAGCTTCTGCAGGAAGTATAAAGAGTGAGCAGGAAAGTGAAGTCTGATATAGATTATATGGTTGAAGCAAAGTGTAGAATTTCTAAGGATTAGAAATTTGAAGTGGATGAAGAAGTGGAACGAGAAGAACCAGTGAAAAAGAGAGAAAATGTTAGATAACTGATATTCTGAATTTTCAGAAGAAGAGTAGATATCAAATGGAAGACCAAAACAGAAATTGTAGTAGTCCTGGTAAGAGTTGAGTAAAGGTTTGATGAGAGTCCTAGATGTTGGGAAAATATGGAGGGTTGATGAGCAAAGGTTTAAATGAGAGAAGAATTCAGAGCAGAATATATTTAGAGCTATCAGAATAAGCATGGTCGCAGAAAATAATTAATGTGAATTAATTCTTTTACTGAACTAATTGAAGTGAGAAGAAAAAGAGCAGACCAATGGCAGTCTGTTTCTGGAGCCTTACAGAGAGTAGAAGAGATGGAGAGGTAGAGTTACCTCCAGGACAGTCTGAAAACATTTTGTAGCTTCATATTCTATGGACCAAATACCAGAGGTGCCTCCTTCAGCTCTGTACCCTTTCTTGTGTTGCCTTAGATCATGGGTGACCAACCTTTTTGCTCCAGTTGGTCTTGGACTTCATTTCCCAGAAGCCCTGATCAGCAGGTCTGCTGACTTGGGCTTATGGTAATTGAAGTCCAAGAATAGCTGGAGCTCCAAGGTTGGCCACCCCTGCCTTAGATTATCTGAGAATTGCATGCTCAAAGTAACCATTCAGTAAGTACTACTTCTACATCAGAGCTGGAGAATGTAGAGCTATTGCTCCCGCTAGCTTTCACTGTCACATCCAAAGGTGAGAGATAATAAAGGCTAACAATGTAGCAGCTTCTGTATAGCCACATATTTCACATCACCATTCTTCATGGTTAGACCATGCACTGAGATCAGCTTTTTTAAATTTACGATTAAATGCCAAGAGCCACCATATAGGATCTTCACTTTGGCCTTTTACTATAATGTAGAATAACACACCAGTGAAACTACAACTCTACCTGGTGCATTCTGGGGGAGGAGGGAGGTGAAGTCTGTAGACAATTAATTCTACCAAAATGCATAACACTCTAAGGAAGTCTTCTGGCTTCCAAGATGTATCACAAGTTTCTAGTACTGTAAATGCACTCACAAGTGTACTCAGTAAACATTGCATGATTGTTGCTGTGGTAATATCCTTAAAAGCAGGTAGACAGAACATTTAGGTCAGGGGTGGCCAAATTTTTCATGCCATGGGTCGTCACGTGGTTGAGCAGGCTGGTCACGTGGTTCCTTCCACCAGAAGCAGTGAAAGTACACTGCCATAAATGCACCTGCCGCTGTTGTAAATGCGCATTTTACTTCCACTTCTGGGAGTGGCATGGCCTGGATTATTAGGTGCATGGGCTGGATCCGGCCCTCGGGCTGTAGTTTAGGAATCCCTTATTTAGGGTATTGGTTGAGACTAGGGATCTCTCTCTCAAGTCTTTACCAAAGCTTCTGTCAAATAAGCATATCTTAATCATGAGTCTGGTACATTTTTTGTGTGAACGGGAAGCTGTGTGAATGAAAGGAAGGATGGTGTTAGATCTGTTTTCCCCCTTCATGAATAGAGGACAGCATAGTTGTACCATTGGGGTGGGGGAGAAAAAGAAAAGAAGAAAGAGAAAGAAGAGGGATGAGAAAGAAAAAGGCCAAGTTCAGCTCCTTTCAATGTCTGACTGATGTCAGAAGGATTTACCCAGCTTTGGGGGGTTATTGTTTAGGGGGATTGACTGATTTATTAGAGACAATGATAGGCCGGGTGCTCGGGTGAAGAGCAGCAGGAGACAGGAACATGGCTGGTGAATTGATGCAGTCACTGAACAGATGGAGGGATCAGCAAGGGAAACAAAAGTAAAGCTGCCACTAGCACATTATTGTGAGCAAGGGGAATGGCATGACAGCCCGTGGAAAGCCAGTGGGGAAGCTTCCTGGTCGTGATTCCAGAGAGAAAGAGAGAAAATGGTTTATGTCAGTGGTGTCCAAACTATGGCCTGGGGGCCGGATCTGCCCCTTGATGCCAATTCATCTGGCCCGTGAAGCCCTCGTCACTCCCAAGAACGATGGAGGCCTTGCAGGCTGGATGAATTGCCATTGGGGGCTGGATCTGCCCCCCTGGGCAATAGTGACCATCCCCCTGAACCACGTGCCCGGCCCGCAGCCCAAAAAGTTTGGGCACCGCTGGTTTACGTGTATGTGTGTGAGAGAGAGAAAGGTACCAGGGATGCAGCTTGTTGAGATGGCAGCATTTAGTGGGATTCAGAACTCACGTTAAGACTAACCTAAGACATTTTGCTGCAGTGGCTCAAGTTGCTAAGATGCTGACTGGGAAGCGGAAGGTCAGCAGTTCGATTCCCGAGTACTGCAGGACGGAAATGAGCTCCCGTCTTCGTCCCAGCTCCTGCCAACCTAGCAGTTCGAAAGCAAGAAATTGCAAGTAGATAAATAGGGACCACTTTGGTGGGAAGGTAATAGCGTTCCGTGCACTCCGGTGTCTAGTCATGCCTGCCACATGACCACGGAAATGTCTGCAGAAGCAGACAACACTAGCTCTTCGGCTTAGAAACAGAGATGAGCACTGCACCCTAGAGTCGGATACGACTGGCTTTCGAGCAAGGGAAACCTTTACCTTTACCTTTTCTCCATCCCTCCCAAGTCAAGGTAATAATAATTTATTGTCAGAAATTATTCTGGGTTGAAAGGATTTTTGCTGGAGGAACTCCACTCAAGGGATGCCTGAACGAGGCTCCTTTCATGTCCCCAAGATCTTTCCCTACCGAAGTGGTCCCTATTTATCTACTTGCAATTTCTTGCTTTTAAACTGCTAGGTTGGCAGGAGAATAGTACCTCAATGTTCTGGCACCTCAGAGCCATCTGTTTTTGTTGTTGTTTGGCACATGAGGCAGAAATGTCCCACAAACACCTCCCTCATTGCTAAAATTAAAAATACAAAGATTATAGCAGTACTTTAAATAACTACAAACTTTGTAATAATTCATGACACAGAAAAACCCTCCTCGAAGATTGTGGCATTTTTGAACCACAATTGGGCATACCCCCGGGCAATGGCCACCTTGCGCCAGCTAATCTTTCTCACACTAGGTCAGCCGAAAGGAACTACGGAAGAACTCACGCAAAAGGTGGGTGCATTTTGGCAGTTTTATGTCTTGCCTCGACATAGAAGAAGAAGGTGATTGTGCTGCTACCTGCTTCCATCATTGATAGATTGTGAAATGGGCACTACAGGTGGCACAGATCTTTGCATCACACTTCAAGATCACTTGCAACTTTGTGCGGATTCTCCTTTCTTTGCTGTTTTTCACAGATACTATTACTGATCCAATTATGCCTAGATTTGAGCAACATCTCTTGGCACTCATGAAAACACAAGCAAGCTGACTTTCCTTTAGAAAGTAAAGTGTTGGTTTGTCTTGGGACACTCTTCCTTCTCACTAGCCACAATCATGAAAGCACTATATAAAAGGTCATAATCCACTGGATTTTTGAGCTACTGAAATGCACATTTGGGACAAGTAGGCCTCAAGATTTAAGAAAAATTAAAATGAAGAACACAAAACTGGGAGGTTTCTCTGTGATCTGATGATGAGGCTTATTCTTTACATAAATCTATACATCATCATTTGCACATATTTAAATAATTATTTTGGCCAACCAAAACTCGGGCAAGAGACAGAGTAAGCTCTTTCTATCTAAAGAAATATCCATGGGCCTCATTTTTAAATGTAGATATTTAAATATTTCCTTAACATGTATTGGAAAATTCAGGAAAAACAGATTCATTTAATAAGTAGTCTATTTTTATGTATGGTAGGAAAGTGATCATGAATGACAAAAGGGTGTAAATCCCTAATGTCTTCCAAATGCATATGGAATTATAAGCATCTCTTTTTAGACCAATTATATTTAGACATTCATGCCCCCTCCCCTCATTTCAGTGCAGCTGCCACTGTGGGATTCCACATGAACTGTTAATTCTTCAGTTGCTGAACTTGGATAAAATATTCCAGTGGAAGCTATTAACAGTCAAGCTATTTTTGCCTCCCTTGACCAGTTGTTTTCTGTGCCTTCGAATGGTTGCTTTACCACAAAACTCTAGGAAACTCGTTAATGTCTTCCAGAAAAAGTGCAAATATGCAACAGTCTTCTCTTTAATTTATGATAAAGTATGCTCATTTGGGGGGAAATAGGTAACTATTGTACAATAATTCTAGGGCAGTTTTCCTGATTTTTCCCTCTATGTTTTATGTTGCAGATAAATAATTTGTGTTGTTAGGACAGTGATACAGAAGTAAAAAGTAAGCAGTAACAAGGTGGAAATCATGTTCCTTTGAAAGTGATGTAATACAGTATAACCCCTACTTACGAAAAGAGTCCGTTCCATAGGCTTTTGCTTAAATCGGGTTTTTTTATGTAACTTGAAGGAAACCAATAGGAAAAATTATTTTTTATGTAACTCGAAGCAAACCCATAGGGAAATTAATTTTTACGTAACTCAAAGCAAACCCATAAGAAAAAAATGTTTTTACGTAACTCGAAGCAAATTCATAGGAAAAATGAGTTTATGTAAATTGAGGCAAACCCATAGGGAAATGATTTTTTACATAACTTGAAGCAAACCCACAGGAAAAAGAATCTTTATGTAACTCTAAGCAAACCCATAGGAAATTGTGTAAACCAGGACATGGTTTTAGCACAAAATCATTATGTAAGTCAAATTTTATGTAACTCGAGGTATATGTAAGTTGGGGTTTTACTGTATTCTGTTTTTGTGAAACAAGTAACAATTATTTCATTAATTCTTCACGTTAACTGCCCTGCTGCTTGTTGAATGTTGGAAGGTTACTTAGAAGCCACAAAGTTACATGGTTGGGGTAGTTTTGAGGCCAATTAGGATGTATAAAGGTTGTCTCCCACAGAACTACCACACTCAGGCAGCCTGTAGCAATTTGTAGATGGAAACAATAGAGATATGATAATGTCCTTCTGTTTTCTATTTTGGGGCTCCATTTCCCAGAATTCTGCTTGAGGGATTCTGGATAACTTCTGTGAGTGGAAGTCCAAAAACTCTGAATGTCCTAACTCTGTTATCTTAAGTTATTTTATTAAGCAGGACTGTTCAAGCACTCAGTGCACCATGGAAAGAACAGATATGTGCAGAATTCTGTGAATGCCAAAGATTACAGGAGGTAGAACAGCCAATCTTCTCCTGATTTTGCCCAGCAACTCTCAGTATTCCTCACAATTGGCCATGCTGATGGGAATTCCAGTCCTGTAACATTGGAGGACCATAAATTGTTGACCTTTGCCATTGCCCTACATACAACCTAAAAGCCTGACCTGCCACGACAGAAATTAGTGATCCTTCAATCACATCCAGAATTATTATTTTTTTTTTTTTGGGGGGGGGGATCTTTTTTTTTGTTGACATTATGTAAAAGCATTCTTCCAAATCACCACTAAGTACTGCAATGTTGACTTTTTCTTCCGTGTCTTAAAAGGTGCTATTTCCCACACACACACATGCTTAGAAATGTTTGTGCTAGCTTTCCTCCCCCATCCCTAACTTTGAACTGTAGTAGGAATGGCTACCACCACTTTAAACTTTATTTATTCAGGTGCTGCTGGATTGTCATAACCAAACCTCACAATATAGCCACACTGAATTTGAACATGCTTTGAGCTGAGTGATGACACAGAAGATTAACTCTTTCCCCTTATCCACACCCTCTCCAGTTCTTTCTTTTGGTTTGGCCTGTAATCATAACAAAAAGTATCCCACACAACCTATACAGGAAACCTTTCTTAGTAGCTCAGTGTTTTTGTTACGTCCTGTTTGCCAAATAGAACAGGAATCAGGCTAAGTGCTGTGGATTACTGGTGACAAAAACAAACTATTATTTTAGAACTCCTCCCATAGGCTCCCTCCCTCTATAGTTACCATGTCAGCTTGTGCTCGTTGGCTGTGAAGACCATATTCAGCATATAGATGGTGGTAGTGTGGAGCCAATGCAGGAAAAAGTGTAGAAGGTGTTCTAAATGGCTATATGGCCCTCCTGCTTCCTGATGTGTCAGATGGGCTATACATCTTACACCCCTATATAAATGTCTATGCAATTAAAAATCATTATGTACAATACACTGTCATTTCTTAAAGTGGAAAAACAGCTCCCAGGAGATAAGAAGGATGGCTTCCCTATATCATGAGCATAGACAGTCTGTACCTTGTACAGTGATCTTGTGCTTTGAACCAGCAGCACCTCTTTTTCATGAGCCAAATCTGAAGGAAAAAAACCAATTATTGTTTGGTTCAACATGCTCTAAACGTATTTCCACAATGGCCCTCACTCATAATGGTACATATTTGTTGTTATGTGTCCAAAGTCATGTATCTTCTGACCTGTACAGAACCGTACTGTTTTGGAGAAAAGGAAGTCAGTCTTATGTTCATTTGTAATACCTTGCTATTCAGAACTCAATCCTACTTTTCTTACTCCCAACATTTTCACTGGGGTTGAGTCTCATATGCTAGTGTTAATGTAATGAGTAATACCTCATACAAAGTCCGCTTCATACAACATCGAATTCATACAACATCACCTAATTTCTTGAAAAAAGTTACCTCATACAAAGTCGCTCGACTTTGTATGAGGCATTCAGTTTTTCCCAGGTTGCATTGTGCCTGGGCAGTATAAAAGACAGAACACATGCGTGCATTGATTTTGTGGGTTTTGCACAAGGCAAAAAGTGTTTAGAAGTGATTTTGAGCGCGGTTTTGGTTTTTTTTTTTTTTGAATTTTTCATCAGAATTTTTAGAAGCATTCCTGGGATTTTTGCAGCATTCTTCAGGTTCTTGGACAATCAGGGTTGTTTGACAAGTTTTTGTAATGTTTTTAGCCTTTAGACAATGATTTCTTAAAGTTCTGTCAGTTTCCTGTTTGTTTCCTTGACTTTGCCCTGAAGTCTGTGCTGTTACAGTACAATGTATCTCTATGGAAACGACGTTGTACGAGGCATCGCGGCAAGGATTTGGACGTTGTATGAGGCATCGCGGCTAGGATTTTGCATGCCTCATACAAAGTCCAAATCCGTATAAAGTCCAAACTTGTGGAACCAAGTTTGGACGTTGTATGAGGTATCACTGTATAGTTTTACAAGGAATGTAGAGGTGGTGCGATTTCATGTTTCAATTAATCTCCCATATCACAAATGTCTTGCACAATTGAACCCTTTGGAGAATAAGATAGAACAGGATAAACTTTTGCAGGAAATTTAGGAGGGTCTAATTCAGATATGCAACTCTTTCAGAGCTTCTTTTTAGGGCTTACAATTCTAAAAAATCAACTTGCAATAGCCAAACATCATGAGAGAATTATACATCGAAAAGTTCTGAACACAGTGGTTCTGAGAAAGCAGTGACATGGACTCATTCAAGGCTCCTAGAAAGTTCAGTATTTTTGAAAGATGGAATTACTCTGCTTGGCTGGTTTCCGAGGGGCTGATCCATGCGGTGTTTATATACCATCAGGAGAAAAGTGAGAAGTTTCTCCATCTGCATTTCTAGTATGTGGCAGAGAGCATCTGCTATAATACTTTCCATATGGTACGTGTGAATGGAAACAAAAAGCAGCATATAATGTAAGGTTCAGTATGGATTATACACATTTTAGTGCTTAAGTGTATTGTGCTGATACCCCTTGTTCTGCGTATGGCAGATTTATAATCAGGTAAGAAGAGGTCATTATCAGAAACACGTTCACATTTTGCCAATGAGCAAAGAAACCTTTCTACATCACAAACATGACTCTACATTTCATGTCTCCAGTAGATTTTGAATGAGATCCAGACATCATCTTTACATGAGTAAAGCGCAGCCATACTAGTGATATATAGGTGTGCATGGAATGGTCTATCTACTAAAAAAGAAGTGGAGCTGACTTTGATTAGTTTTATAGTCCAACAACTATCTGCCAACATTTGGATTTGATTATACACAAGTCATAGCAACATATGAGAGGTGTTAAGAATGAAAACCTTTGGAAGGAGAGAGAAATCATTGTCTGTGTACCTTGCGGCACAGCTCCAGATTAGATTTGCATTCTGGCTGCCTAACAGCTTGCTAGGGTGAAACTAGGGTGAAAGATTTACAGGTTATAGGAAATGTCAGCTTTCAGATATTTTAGCCTTCCGTATTTGCTTGGAGGATAATTATAGGTAGGATAACTCCCAGGTTGTGCCATTTTGTAAATGAAGACTCCTCACTTTTTCTCTTGGTAATACAGTGTAACCTCAATTAGCATAATTAATGCATTCTCTGGGCTGTTTCTTACAGCGAAAATTACTTTAACTGAATTTCCTATAGGAATGCATTGAATGCAATTTCCCATAGAAATACAATAAAAACCAAAATGCATTAACTGAAATGTGGGTTCCCTTAGGAATGTATTGAAAACCAATTAAAACCATATTTTCTATGGATTTCCTTTTGTTATGCGATTTTTATGTTAAGCCGAGCCGTTTATTAACCAAGTTGTATTCCTACACTATAGGGAAAAATTACAGTGCAGTGCTAGCCTTGTTGGTCTACTTGATATGTTTGCATGGACTGCAGTCCACTTCTTCACACAAACAATATGAAACAAAGAGGGAATACCTGTTGTATGGCTGTTCTAAAATAACTATATAACATGATGGTATCACTTCTTTATTGTTTTTAAGGTGTTTGAACAAAAACATGTCTACCTTTAACCCCAACCTACCCACTTTTCCTATGTTACCAATCCTATCTTTTTTTGGCAGTTCTGCACATATACATACCCACAACAAGAACAACTAATTTTATAGTATATAGATAGTTCATCGTTACAGATAAATATAGACAAGCACTCACTTAATGAACGAAGGCACTGAGGGTGTTATCATGGTAGGGAAAGAACTTTGCTCTTAATCCAGCATCGTTCCTGGCCGAGCACTGAACGGTCATGTATATTTTGCCCATATTCCTCCCATTAAATTTTACTTTTTATTTCATGATTAGATCTGGTTTCAGTGCTATTTTGAGAACAAAGTAAATATTAACAATGATAACAGAACCGTGACATTATGTGCCATCAACTTGATACCAGCTTATGGTGACCCTTCACAATGTTTCCTAAGTAAAAAGTACTCAGAAGTACCATATCTTTTGCTTCCTTCTGGTGATGTTCTGGTACCATAGAGCTTTCCTAAGACTGGACAGGCTGTTCTTTTCTTGGGAAATCGGTTGTGGGATTGGACCCCTGACCCTGTAGTGCTCCAACTCACTGAGCTCTCGAACCAGCGATAGATGTAATTTCTGCCAGAAGGAAGCAAAGATTGGAAAAATTATATCACGTTGGCTAGAGTCCATTTTCAGACTTTTGGGGTATGTGGTTGTACAATGAAAGTGGGGCAATTATTAAGATTTGAATTGTTGGCAATTTCCCACTCAGATTCCCTTAACGCTCAGCATACTTGCTAGCATAAGGCAACACCAATCAGCAGAAAGAAACACTTCATATAAAGCGTATTCATTTCCACCTTATGTTACCAGTGCTAAACATGAACACTTACAATAAAACATAAACATGTCAAGACATATATTAATATCATTACATAATTAACCACTTCTGATTGGGAGTGAAATTAGAAACAATAAAGTGGCCCTGTTCCCTCCTGGTAGCTTTCACAAGTGCAGCTCATGATTTTATGAAAACTGTTTCCTGTTGGCAATCCAGAACTGCAGGAATGGTCTTTGGTTTGCTAAGCAAACTGTTATACAGTCAGAACTCTAGTCTAAACTACAGCTGCATCATAAGGTACAGAGACAAAAGCCTCTTTCTGTTCCTAAATCATTTCATTCTAAACTTCCCCCGCATATTCTTATGGCTCATTTGATTCCTGGTAAAGGTCAAGGTCACCCTTGCTTGAAAGCCAGTTGTATCCAACTCTAGTGTTCAGTGCTCATCTCTGTTTATAGCAAAAGAGCTAGCAGTGACTGCATCTTCAGACGTTTCCGTGGGCATCATACCTGTCAACCGCTGCTCCGGCGAATCCGGGACCTGCGCGGACCGGGTTTGTGCAGGTCGCATTGTACGCATGCGTGTGGAGGGCTACACTGCTTGCGTAGCTTTCTACGCATGCGGCATAGCCTTCTGCGCATGCATGGAAGGGAGCTACGGAAGTGTAGAGCCCTTCCACGCATGCGTGCAATGCGACCTGCGCAGATGGGCTGCGCAGTACCTCCTTTCCCCCACTGCCAAAATCCGGGGTTTCAGCAGCACGAAGCGGGAAAGGGCAAAAATCGATGCTGAAAACCGAGAAATCCCGGCCAATCCGGGAAGGTTGACAGGTATGGTGGGCATACCCCTGTATTAAACAAAACAAGGAGTCACAGTTGGTAGAAAGTAACTGATGTTCAAACCTGTGGAATCTGCATTTGATTCCAGTCTTGACCTTCAAACTGTGTTCTACAAGGGATTAAGATGGTTTCACATTGTACATGGGACTATTCTAAAGGATGCTATAAAGAAGAAATTAATAAATTGTGATATGCCATTTCTGAAAGTATAAAATCCAGCTGTTACTTAGAATGCTTTCTATCCTTAAATAAAATGCACTTGCTGCTTCTGCTTTGCAGTAGAAAGCACTAGTAGAAACTACAGAAATCATTGAATTGAGAAATAGGAAGTCAGGAAATCAATTCCTTTCAAATCACTAATGCACATGGATTGATGTTGACTTTGGGGCCATAACTGTGATATTAATGGCACACAGCAGTGTGATTTCAATGCCACTTTTAATAACTAGTTGCCATAGTTTTGTGTACCCCATTTCTCCTTTTTCTGGATGGAGCACACAGGATAGCATGATAGTTGCTGTGTTCATCACATTAAGAAAGGAGGTCTCCCTATTTCCGTAGGGATGGAGGCTGAGAAATGTTGCTGACTTCCTGCAGGAACATGGCAAAATTGTCAAGTTCCTCCAGGCCATGCAAACTCACATTTAATCTGGAGCAATAGCTGGGCTGCCTACATCTGGCATTACACAAACTGACATTATTATGATTTTGCAAGGAGTGAAAAAGAAGGCAGAAAAGTTATTTAGAAATACACTCTGTTCATATTAAAGAAATATTCCCACTTGATCTTACAGTATATGGTGAGGGGTGAAATGATGTGGTATAATAAGGCTTTTTAAACTCTGACCTTGAGCATACCTGTCAACCTTCCTGGATTGGCTGGGATTTCCCGATTTTCAGTGCCAATTTGCGCCATTTCCCGCCCGCAGCTGCCAAAACCCTGGAATTGGCAGTGGGGGGGAAAGAGATACTGCACATCCCTTCTGCGCAGATCACCTTCTACGCATGCGTAGAAGGCTTTTACACTTGCGTAGGACCCTTCTACGCTTGCGTAGAACCCTTCTGTGCATGCGTAGAAGGCAATCTGCATAGAAGGGGATCGTAGAAGCCTTCTACGCATGCGTAGAAGGGTTCTACGCAAGCGTAGAAAGGTTCTATGCAAGCGTAAAAGCCTTCTATGCATGCGTAAAAGGTGATCTGCGCAGAACTGTTCTGCGCAGGTCCCGTATTTTCCGGAGCCGCGGTTGACAGGTATGACCTTGAGAGCAATAGATTCACTGCAACACAACCTTGGATTCTATGGTGAAAGCCACTAATTAACCATATAGGAGACAGTAAATACAACTGGGAGGGACTTGACATGAAGAATTAACTGTGGTCACAGTGGGTCACATTTAATTATTATATTAAAAAGAGTCCCAGAGTGCTCTTGGACAGAGTGTCCTAGAGAAGGCCACATATTAAATCAAAATGTAACAAAATTCTTAACCTACCGATTTAAATAAAAAGTAACCATTCAGAGAGCATTAAAGAAATGTTTTCTGCAGTTATAATGTCTTTCAAACTCTACAGTACATAGGAATATTGGGACATATGTGCAGGCTAGGAATATTTTTAATGGATTATGAATCTGACCTACCAGATGGCAGAGTTGCAATACGAAGTATATTGAATAGCATGAGATTTATTTCTTAATAAACACACTGCCTTGAGATTTATCTATACATGCTAATACAGTACTTTAAAAACAAGGGCCACTCCAAAAAAGGGGGCAGGTAGAAGGAAAGGGTGAATGAAAGGGCAGCATCTCACCTGGAGCAGAGGATATGCCATCAAATTGGCTTCAGAGTATATGCAGGGTGCAAAAATACACCTCACTGCCTGACAGCCAAGTCTCAGTCATGAGAAGTAGAATGATAGTTGTGGGAAGGAAACTTGGCTGGAGGAAGATGTGGGCATGGGCCCCCCATAAGTATCCAGTATTCCTTTTCTTTCAACTCAAGGGGCCACCCATGACTCCTGCAATCACACATGTATGAAGAGACTCTTAGCTGTGTTGGGTAGAGGAGGAGGAGGAGGGGCAAAAGCAGATAAGGCACAAATTCTGAGCAACCAACTTTTGTTCAGAAAGGAAGGATGTTTTTACCTAAAGCAGTAACCTCACCAGTAACCTTGACTGGGTGGAACCTCTAGAAATATTCATAGTTGAAAATTTTTAAGTGTTAGCCATGTTAGTCTGCGCAAGCATATCAGAGAGTAAAGGAAAGAATGAATGGATGAAAAAATTTCAAAGAAAGAAAGAAAGAACATTGTGGCACCACTTAGAGACTAACTCCTGTATGTTGTCCGACATAAGAATGAGACTTTATGACATCAATTTATCACATTTAAATGCAGGAGTTTAATACATGAGTTAAGTACAGGAGAAGCCTAGGGAACATAATGAAAAGTAGAGACATCACCCTGCCAACAAAAGTCCAAATAGTCAAAGCAATGGTATTCCCAGTAGTAATGTATGGTTGTGAGAGCTGGACCATAAGGAAGGCTGAACGCAGAAGAATAGACGGCTTTGAAATGTGGTGTTGGAGGAGAATTTTGAGAGTACCCTGGACAGCAACAAGAACGAATAGGTCAATCTTAAACGAAATCAACCCCGACTGCTCCTTGGAAGGTCAAATATTGAAGACGAAGCTAAAGTACTTTGGCTACCAAATGTGAAGAGAGGACTCACTTGAGAAGGCCTTCATGCTGGGAAAGATCGAAGGCAAAAGGAGAAGGGGGCGGCAGAGGATGAGATGACTAGATTGCATTGTTGATGCAATGGGCGTAGAGCTGAACAGGCTGCGTAGGATGGTGAAGAATAGGGGTGCTTAGCGTGCAGTGGTCCATGGGGTTGCAAAGGGTTGGACTTGACTATGCGACTGAACAACAACAACAAGTGCCACAATATTTTTTTGTCTTTTGTTGTTGATTTGTTTTGTTTACTCTGATGGAAACATTCAGTATGCAAAACATTTGGTATCCTTTTTGCAAAAATACCAAGCCTTTTGCTCTCTTTCTCCCACCTTTTTGGCAAAAACAAGCCAGACATCTCATGTTACGATCCACACAGCTGCTTTATCTTCCTTACACACATATATAGCCTTCAACATGGAGAGAGAGAGTGGAAAAGCTGAGTGGCACAGATAGATACCTGAGCTCTGCTGGCTAGCAAAACATCCAGAATGGCCAAAATGCTAATATGGAGGAGTAGCCCGGGGTTGGAGGGTGGTGAGAGAGATTAATGGAAGGAACTGTGGAGACCAGAAGAAGTAAGATTGCTCTCTCTCTCTCTCTCAATTCATGGAAAAGCTCTACATTAATTTACTCTTTCAGTTCAAGGACTGAAGCCACAGTGTATGAAAAGCCTTTGGCTCATGTAAGAAAAAATGGAACTTACAGGGAACTAATTTATTTATTTTATTTTATTTTATATTCAAATTTATATGCTACCCAATCAGGTAAACCCGACTCTGGGCGGCTCACAACAAGTTAAAACACACATAAAACAATACAACCAATTAAAACCCAACATACCCACCCACCTACCGCATTCCTCTTAAAAACCCACATTAAAAAACTGCCTTCATTGACAATTAAAAGAAATGGGGGCTTAATTTATAAGCCAACAGGTGGGGGCCACTCTTCCATCTGGGCCCCACACCTGCCCCGCCAACCAGGTTTTTAGGTCTTTCCTGAAAGGTAGCAGCTCCGTCTGCTCCCGCAGCTCTACTGGCAGGAGGTTCCACAAGGCCAGTGCGGAAACGGAAAAGGCCCTCCTTCGTGTACCAGAGAGACGGGCCCCTCTGGCAGATGGAACAATTAGGGAGCCCCTCCGATCCGCTCTGGTTGGACGGGCGGACACTCTTGGGATGATGCGATCTCTAAGGTATCCTGGCCCACTACCATGAAGGGCTTTAACGGTCAAATCCAGCACCTTGAACTGCACCCGGAGGCAAACTGGTAGCCAGTGCAGCTCCCGAAGTAATGGTGAGGCACAAGCATAATGCCCGCACCCCATCACCACCCGGGCTGCTGCATTCTGGACCAACTGCAGCCTCCGAATGGTTGACAAGGGCAGCCCCATGTAGAGCGCATTGCAATAATCTAGCCTGGAGGTGACCAGAGCATGTGTGACCCTGAGCAGGGAGTCCCGGTCCAGGAGTGAACGCAACTGACGGATGACGCGAAGCTGTGAGAAAGCCCTCCTGGCCACAGCTGCCACCTGACTTGCTAGTAGCAGCCGCGAATCCAGGAGGACCCCTAAGTTGCATACCGGGTCTGTCTGGGGCAAAATAGCCCCATCCAAGACCAAAGTTGGCAGCTCCCTGGATAACACGGGACCCTCTATCCAAAGCCACTCAGTCTTGGAGGGATTCAATTGTAGCCCGTTGTTCCCCATCCAGACCCAAACCACTTCCAGACATCTGGATCACTGGGGTCCCCATGGGCCGAGATATATAACTGGGTATCATCAGCATACTGATGATACCTTACCCCATGGGAACGGATAATCTCACCCAACGGCTTCATGTATATGTTAAATAGGAGAGGAGAGAGCACCGAGCCCTGAGGCACCCCATACTGTAGGGGCCTAGCGCTGGACCTCTCACTCTCCAACCACACCGACTGGGTACAACCCTCCAGAAATGAGGAAAACCAGGACAGCACAGTGCCCTGGATCCCCAAACCTTTGAGCCGTTCCAGAAGGATACCGCTGAGAGATCCAGAAGAGCCAGGACAGATGGATGATTCCCGTCCCGCTCCCACAAGAGGTCATCAACCAGTGCGACCAATGCAGTCTCAGTACCATATCCAGGCCTGAAACCCGATTGAAAGGGGTGCAGATAATCTGCTTCATCCAGGACCCCCTGCAACTGCCACATCACCACCTTCTCCAGTACCTTCCCTATGAAAGGGAAGTTGGAGACCGGCCTATAATTAGCTGGAACTGCTGGGTTGAGAGATTGTTTCTTCAGGAGGGGGCGGACCTGAGGTGCAGGAAACACCCCCTCCCACAGTGAAGCATTTATTATAGCCCCAACCCAGCCTCCCATCACCCCCTTGGAGGCTTTCACCAACCAAGTGGGACAGGGATCCAAAGGGCAGGAGGTGGTGCGAACAGCTTCAAGAAGCCTGTCCACTTCCTCAGGGACAACTGGATCGAACTGATCGCAGATAACACTGCCAGACTGAGCTCTGATCCCCTCCGGACCCTCTCCATCCTGCCCCTCGGTACCCGCCACATCGTGCCATGCCAGTCACAACCCCAATTTGAGCCCTGGGAACCTCCCCGCCCATCTCAGATGGAGTGCTACTCCTCCTACCCAGCTGACAAGGCCATTTTTCCCACCCTCTCTCCCCTCCAGACCCAGAACCTACCCCCACACATTTGGATACTTAATGTAATGTAGTGGGTATAGCTTAGCCATAGAAACTCACTGGAGGGATATCCTTCTTACCTTGAAAGCCCTATTAGGGTTGCTATAAATCAGTCCTTTCTTTCTTTATACCACCAGCATATAATAACATGCAAAGCTAAAATTAACACATCTAAGAACAAAATAGAATTAAAAAAAAGGGCTAGATGACATCTGCCCAATATCAGGCCACATCAACAGCATTTCCTCTTGCCAACATAAGGTCCTCCTCAGTGCACATTGAGGGGCATCCTGTGCATTGTATCATATGGGAGATAGTTTGTACTTCATTCACACAGGGTGTCATTTACAGAGAAACCCCATTTCTCAGATTAGCCCTTGATCTTCCTACCCCTGCACATAGTCTGTTTAAAGCTTTCCACACAAGCCATGGTTGTTCTTGGCCAAGCGGTAGAGAGCCATGTGGTACTGCCCAGTTATCTGGTAGCTCCTTGCTCACCTTCCATAGTTCTAAGGCGGTCTGTGGGGACTGGTTGTTTGGAAGGGCAGAAGTTGTGAGAAAGCTATGCCTTGATTTCAGTCTCTTCTTTGGTGGTTGGTGATCAAATAGCAGGTGTGTTTCTGAAGATCTTGCTTTGACCCACTCTTTTCTGAGCAGAATTTTGGTGGAGGGATGTTAGCTAAGTCATGCACTTTTTGTATTGGAGTTGGTTTTTAACATCCTATGACTAGTCTCGCTGTTTCATTTAAGGCCACATCCACATGTTTTGCACCATGCTGGACTAGCATACTCTCTTGCAGAGTGACATAAAGCTAGTGCAGAAGTTTTTAATGATGTCACATAACAAATACGTTTTTGTCAGTAATAATTACATAAGGTGAAAACTGCCCTGATCTTTTTCTGGCACAGGTTAAGAAATGGACAACTCTCTTTTGAATTTTGCTGGAGTAGGTAAAATACCAGTGTAATGGCTGTTTAACTACAGTAGACACTATTGAAGCAACTTTAGAGAGAACAGGTTGGGCAGGGAAATTTTGCAGCCTATGCAGCTACTGATTATAGTTTTTGGAAATTTCCTTTAAGACCAACTGGTGGACCGATTTACTTGGTGTCTGGTAAATGTTTCTTCAAAATAGACATATGACATGGCTGTCCATTGTTGCAAAAAGAGCAGACAGTGTACATGATAGTAAATCTGCAATATTGTTAATGTGCACTCAGCTGCAAGGTTTAAAACCTTGCTATGTACCGATTGTAGTTGATTCAGCAAGTTGTCAGACTATTAAAAAATCTGTTGTATATTTTGGTTTTGTTGAAGGATCGGAACCTTTTAATGAAGTGGTTTATGAATATCTACAAATTTGTGCCTGAGAAAAGGCTCCAGAGAAAGCCTTTGATTAAACCTCTAAAGGAAAGGTGCACTCAACCATCCTAAACCTTCATAATGTATGTGTAAAAGAAATGCCTTTTCTCCCCCACCAGACGGCTTTTTGAAGTTTGTTTATATGTCTACTCAGCTGATAAGTTATGGGTTCTCTTTCACCCTATTATTATGTTCTTTAGCAAACAACATCTTAATTATTGGACAGCCTCCAAAGCCCATTTTTGTTTGAAGAACCTTCCATCAGTGGGGAAAGCAACAGATAATAGTCCTTAAGCCAAGCTAAATGTCTGCAAATGCATACTTGTGGCATAAGTCTGGGCTGATTTCATTTAGTGTTAAAAACATTTGGGAAATATGGCCCATTTTACCCCTGTAATCGGGCATTCCCAAGCTAAACCTCAGATGTATCCATGGTAGCTCTGTTTTTGAATTAAAGAAGTTCTTATCCTAACTGCTGCAAAAATAGCCCTTGCAAATTTTGAAAAGTTTACCAGCTGGAGTAAGGATTTTCACAGGCAGTTTCTTAATTTACACAAACCATTCCTTGAGTTGTGAATCATATCACATAAGCTATAACTTGGAATTGGGAAAGGCAGGAATATGGCACATTTACCAAGGGCTTGTTTGTATTGAAAACATTCCAGCGTGCACTTTTTGGTACATCTCTGCAAGGGGAAAAGTAGTACCATGCCTCTTCCGTTATCTTTTCTTGATGCCCCTTGGCACAGGAGCAGCAGTACAGATTTTTAGCATAGAGTATGGTTTCTTTCTTGGAGGCCAAAGTTTAAATACTTACAGCTGTGTTTCTTTTATCTTCTGAAAGATCTAAGTACAAGATTCCAAACTATGGTTCTTCTAACCCAAGAGCTTGAAGAAGATTAACCTTATGTTAATATTAGTAGCACTCTCCAGGCAACTAGTATTGCTAGTTGTTGGGTTTTGGGAGGAGTACTCCAAAAAAGTTACCTTCTGAGCTTAAGGCATCCTGCTGCATTCCCATACATGATGAAATTGGCTCCAGATGGGCCCAGTTCAAGGGCACTGTCCTTGATGCAGTATAAAAAAAATAATTACAGTGGTACCTCGTTTAATGAAAATAATTTGTTCTGCGAGGCTTTTTGCTATGCAATTTTTTTGTTATACAAAGCATGCTTCGTATAACGAAATTTCCTATGGGATGCTTTGTATAACGTAAGTCCCCATAGGGATGCATTGAAAGCCACAATGGAAGAAACATTGCTTCGTAGAACGAAATTTTTGCTATACAAGGTAACGTTTTTCTTCAAATTCCTTTCATTATATGAGGTTTTTGTTATACGGGGTTTTACTATCGCTTTTATCAGGGCAGTCTTCACTGCCCAACCATTACCTACTCATCCATTTGTTCTTCTTTAATGAGTTTGTATGTCAAACTGTTTATCAAGTGACAAAAAGATTGCAGCAATGCAACTTCCCTGAGTTTTTCAACCAGTTCCTTGATTTCTTTAGGCTCTCCTATTTATTTATGATTCTCATGAAAGACTGATGTCTATCAGTAGGCTATGTTACTTCCAATCTATGACAGGAAGAAGGGTGGAAAATGCAATAGGGGATGGAGTTAGAATCACCTTGACTCCCTTGACTGGTTCATTCTCCCTCTCCTCATTCTCCTGTAGGTATGTTAAACCAGCAGCTGTAGCCAGAGGTGTCACATTTGTGTGCATTTCTGCGCATCACATAGGGAATTATGTTGGGGGACAGCAGATACAGGCATATTCAAGAGGTAAGGGCAAGAGACTATTGATGACAGTGACAGCTACTAGGTGGCAGCAGTAGTTGAAGGCAATTTTGGTAGACAATGGTAGACTCAAGCTCACTTCTGTAAGTACTGTGAAACGAGTAGCAATGCTGACCCTCTGCTGGACTCTTCTTACCAGACCAGACCACTAGAGGCCATTGTCTGCAATGTAATGTTTACCAAGAATGGAGGCAGACATTTTGGTAGTTCTCATGTAGAACCATGGAGGCATTTAAAACCCTCCCCCTTTTGTGACTCGGGTATATAGTGTATGTTATCTGTGGCTTTATGTATCTGGAGAAGCTCTTGGAAAATAAGCCCCACAGTTATGGGGTGAGATCTATATTGCCCTGAAATAGAGCTTTGTGGGTCAAAAAGACAAACAAGTGGGTCCTAGAGCAAATAAAGCCTGGACTATCACTTGAGACAAAAATGATGAAACTGAGGCTGTCTTACATCAGGCATATTATGAGAAGGCAAGATTCTGTGGAAAAGAAAATAATACTAGGAAAGTTGGAAGGAAGTAGGAAATGAAGAAGGCTAAACATGTGATAGATTGACTCCATATGGGAAGCTATGAACTATAATAGGAACTGAGCAGTGCTCTTGAGGACATTTTGGAGATCTCTCAATGGTAGGGTTGCCATAAGTTGGAGACAACTTGACAGCACATAACAACAACCACAGTGTCACATCTGTGTTTCAGTGATTACCTCTATTAAACTTCCTGAATCTGCATTATTTAATATAATACAAAACACAAATACTTTTCTCTGTCTTTAATATTACAATTAAAAGGGTTATGGAACTTTCCTGTCTTTTAGGATTATTTTTTTTTTTTGAGATTTATCTGAGTACAGTACTTCCCTCCTCATCCCCTGTGTCCTCCTATATGGCTTCTCCATTTCTACACATTCCCCTAGGTGCCGTTGCCTGTTTCCCCCAGACTTTGTTGTCATATGACAGGCAAAGCCAGCAAGCTGAAAGGTGACTATGGGGATCCTCACATTTTTCTCAGCTGTCAAGTTGATTCTGCTCAAGAATTTGCCAGTGGAAAGATGCACATTAGAGGCTGTGGCTGTATACGTTCTTCTTCAAGTGATGTATAATTCTTGGCAGAGTGGTCACAGCTGATGTGTTTGAAGAACCAAAATATTGGTTGATGGCATAGATGGCAAGTAAATGACATGCATCCCTGGCCACATGCCTATACATTGTATCTTTCAAATGAGAGAAAGAAACTGTTTGAGGCAGAAGTATCTTTCAAGTATCTCTTACTGCAAGAATGCGAAAGAGTGAAGAAATAACGTATGTATCATCAAAACTGTTCCAGTATTGCCAGTTTTTCAAAAGATTTTTTCTTCATCTATATCTATATCTATATCTATATCTATATCTATATCTATATCTATATCTATATCTATATCTATATCTATCTATCTATCTATCTCTATATCTCTATATATAGATATATAGATATATAGATAAGAGAGAAGTACATTGTTTGTCTGGTATATGTTTCCACACACCCCACCCAAACCCCCCACAAATCGGCACACATGTACGTTCAACATCCAGGCTCTGAAATTCTGAATCCCAGGGGAAACTGTGGGGTGCGGGGAGGGGGGGTCCAAAATGACAGAAAGATAAAGACTACACCTCCCAGCAGCTACTGTGGCCCATTGTGGCCAATCAGGGAGGCCAGACAATAGTGGGAGGGGCAGGGCACTGGTCACGTGCCAGGTGCAACAACAGCCGCTTGCCTGGAGCACGAAATGCGGCCGCAGCACACCACAAAGCACCGGTGGACACGCAGACGCCCCCGGATGGGCAGGCCGCTGGGGGGTCCCAGTGTGCCCTGCTGGAGGGTGCGAAACAGACACAGCAAGGTCGCCACAGATGGCCACAGCGCCTAGTGCGGACCAGGTGACAATGCAGTTGCCCCAATACCAGTGAACATGCAGGAGCCCCCAGACGGGCAGACCACCAGCGGGAACCCCCGGTTCACCTGGCCGAGGAGAGTGGGACCAACACAGCAAGGACACCGTAGCTGGCCGCCACACCCAGCTCAGTGCAGCCGCCCAAGCGGGCACCCACAGAAGGACAGGCCACCTGCGGTGCCAGTGCGAGCAGTGCCACGCGGCCATCCAAACAGGCCACCTGAGGCCAAAATGAATGGCCACCGCAAATGGCCCCACCACTACCGTAGGGACCAGGACAAAGACCAGGACTTCCCCCGCCACCCCGCCCCAGAAGGTAAGACAGGGCACCCCACACGGCACCAGGCAAGGTGGCAGAAGAGGCCATGGGGTGCATGGCACCCCTGCATGGCACCCACAGTCCCGGTCATGAACCCACCACCACCAGAGGCAGCGCTGCCACCGAGGCACATGCAGGCAATGACACAGGCCTGGAACAAGGCCCAGAGACAAACAGCAGATGCTAACAGGGGCCGCGTGCTACCACACTGATGCCAACTGGCCGCTGAAGCTATGGCACCAGCAGCAGACAGGGCCCCATGCCACCCATGGGCTGCCTCGCCGGGAGCCATGGTGTCCAGGACGATGGAGGAGCCAGGCCATCCCGGGAAAGCAGGGGAGGGGGGGCAGTGGCACAGAGCACTCCACTCCTAACACATGATGCCCCCCATTCACCAGCCCACGGCCACCCTACCTGAGCGGGGAGGGTCTCTCGCAACTATCACCTCCACACCAAAGGGGAAGTCGAGCTTCATGGGCAGCTGCGGCCCTCCACCCCTGGCATACCCCTGCCAGGTGGAGAGGAGCGTGGTGGGGAGCCAAGGTGGCCCTGGGCCTAGCATCACCAGACTGCCCAGGCCCAGGCCTCCATTCCCCTTTCGGATGCTCTCTGGCCAACTCCAAGTCCCAGCAGGCCCCGTGCTAGGGAGAGGCCCTGTTGGGAAATGCAGTTGCCTACAGAACAGGCGGCAAGGCAGCAACCCCCCTCCAGACATCCGCCCAGCCCTCAGACACCAGCAGCCGGGCTGGACAGACCCCCAATCAAAAGGCCGGCAGGACCACCCCACCATCGGCGCAATGGTACAAGCCCCTGGGCAAAGCTGGGCACTTCTGCTAGTCAGGATATAATCTTAAATTCTTTCAAGAGTTTTTTTACGTGTCTACTAGCTTCAGGGAGGAGTACAATTTTTTATTTTATTTTATTTATTTTTCGTATTTCTATCACCACCCAACTCGACAATGACTCTTGGCAACATCCTATCACGATGTCATCCAGGGTGTGCCATGGGGCTTTCCTAGTGTCACGGATTTTGAAAGAAGGAAGGCTCTGAAAATTTCCCCAATGCTTAATTTCTTTCAGGTCCATTGTGCCATTCCTACAAGGTCTCCCATCGTAGGTTAATAGGAAGTTAACACCCTAATAGGAAACAGAATAAATGCAGTAAAAGAATTTCTAGATAAGGAAAGTGAAGATATTTTCACACCTAAGTTTTATTAGCTGTGATGATCTGAGGATTTGATGAGCATTATAAACACTTAAAGTATCTACTGGTTTTGTTTACACCAGTGTTTCCTAACCTTTGGTTTTTGGACTTCAATTCCCAGAAGCCTAATTCAATTCCCCAAAGCATTGATCAGCTGGTAATTTAAGTCTCCCTGTGGGGCATGTGCCCCATGTTGGGAACCACTGGTTTACACCTACCTTCCCCATAAGATAGAGATTTACTCCCTGCAGCTACCTATATCTGCTCCGGAAGAACTAATTGCAGATCACTTACCAGAGGTAATCATAAATACAAATTTGCTGAACGTTTCAGGAATTTATAGCAGCTTTGATTGTGATGAATTATTTTGAAGTAAATATCCAGCTGTTTCTGATTTATCATGATGGGATGCTATCTTTCCTGACATAAAGTTCTCATATCTCTTTGCAATTTTAAGCTTGTATGCTTCCACCCCGAATAACCTACATGCTTCCTTGAACACACCTGATTTCACCTGTCTTTGGGAAGCTGAACAGAGTCAAACCTACCCTATTTGCTAGCATATAAAACCCACTTCCCCTCCCTAAAATACACGGGAAAATGGGGCGCATCTTGTGCTGTATATAGTGGCCTATGGTGGGCTATTTTGATAATACCGGGGTGCGTCTTATACTCTCATGTGTCTTATACACCTGCAAATACGGTAATTAGTACTTGGATGGATAGCCATCAGCAAATCATAGGGACCTCCAGCTAAGGCTAGCTAAGAATTCTTCCTGCAACCCGAGAGAGCTGCTCACAGTCAGAGTAGATGATACTGAGCTAGAGGGAGCAAAGATCAGACTCAGTATAAGGCTGCTTCTTAACAATGTACAGTACCTGAGTGTCCGTATTATATCCATTGTGGGGCAGACTTACAAGTTGCCTTTTAAAAAGAGGATAAGCCAGAGATGTAGGACAGTAGAATGGAAGGTCAGATGTATAGACTGCATTACTGTTGTGAAAAATCTGGAAGGTTACACCGTTACCAGTGAAATGTTGACCATTAGGAATGTGTGATTACATGAGGGGAATTCACTTCCAGGCCCTTACTGTGTACCAGCCATTCTGAATCTGGTACCCTACAAATTGTACTGGAATACCTATCACCCCCTGCCAACCTGGAGGTTAGCAAGAGCTGTCATTTATTTTCCTAGTTGTTGCTTAGAAAACTAGATAATTTAATGGAGATCATGATGTCAGGGGAGAATTTATGCCTTGGTTTTAGCCTCATCCAAGATGGAGATTTCAATCCATGGGAGACCCCTTTCTCACATACCAAGGGGATTGGAATGTGTAAACATGCTAGCCTTGTGGGTTGGAAGAGATGGAGCCTAATGTATGATGGGCAAGTTATGCTGTATGGTCATTGGCTGGATTCCTTTAGGAGAATAGCAAGGGGGTGGTTAATGTGTAAGAAGATAAAACCCAGAAGGTGGGGGCCAAGCATCCCTCTTGATTGTAGGCTCTGATCTAAGGGTGAACTGCAAGCATGTAGTTGCTTAAGCCAGAAGAGGGGCCACTGGGCTTCCCCATAGAGCAGCTTTCTTTATTTTGATGTGTTTTCTGAACTTCTGGTGAACTTTCTTCTGTAACTTACTTTGATTACATTATATTTTTAAAATACCTGAAGAGATCTGGAGTGTTTACTTGGCTCTATGCTACCTTAGCTACACTAGTCTAGAATCCTGGGTTGCTTAGCTAGGAGGCAGCAGCTCGGAGGCAAGGAAGCCACCACTGGTGGGCAAGAAGGCCTACTCTTGAGTAAACTTCTTTCCTGACACATGATAAAGCTGGGCTGGTGAAGTTTATCTCAGCACCTAAGTTGAGGGCACCTAAGCGTTGACACAGAGGGTATTCAGTCATCTCATTAAAGGGATGCCTTGAATATGAACACAAATTAGAGGATGAAATGAATTTACTGAAAGTATACAAGGAGACTGTTTTGAATCTGGTTCACCTCTACTAGTTTGTCCTCCTTAAAGGCCTGACATCTTCTCATTTGTCTCCTCCCGCTCTTTAGTGTGTCACTTAAATCCTGCCCCACTAAGGAAATTTATTTCTTGCTTTGGCTCTGAGTTTATCTCTGCAGCTTGAGTGTTTCTTCTTTTAAGACCAGCAGAAATTGGAGCAAATCCATTTCCTCTTCTCATTAGCGTTGAGATCCCCCCCCCCAAAAAATATTATTAGCTCTGTTGCCAAGCAGTAATATTTCACCACATGCAATGTCAGTTTTTCAGCAGAACTGACATTAATATCAGTGTCTTTGGCTGCATCTCCATTATGCTACATGATGCATGGAGCTCACAAGGTAGAACTCAGGCAGACACAGTCAACACAAGAGCTTGGGAACTCTTCGTTATTTCACCCACCCCATCTAATCTTGCCAAGGGAAGGCTTTAAACTGACATGTCATTAAAATTTCTTGAGCTTTGGACAACCACACTTCCACGCAAACGCTCCTTTGGAGACTGAGAGCTAAAATTCCCTCAGAAAGAGGCAATATTTTTTGTTTACCAGCTGTGCTTTCGGCAGCAGAAGCGATAAGCTGGATTTAGTGGGTTGGGAAGAGTTGCTCCTGCCAAAATAGCAACATTTAACAAGGCTTGAGAGCAAGAAGGGGATGACAAACCAGTATGGCTATGAAACTACTTTCCATTGAATGTCAATGGCATTCCCATCCCTATCTCCTCCTCCCCCCAAAAAAAAATACAGGGGAAGAGCTATTAATTGTTTAGGAAAGGGGTGGTAAAGATAAGAAGAATTAAAGCAAGATATCTATAGCCTTTGGCTTAATTTTTTTTTAAAATCCCTGGCAAAAATGCAGGAATTGACAAGCGCAGCCTGTGCTTTCTCCAGCATCCTTCTAAGTGGGGTGAAAGATGGAGTGGAGTCGGTGGGTTGGATACCTTGGGTTGGTTTTGTTGTTTTGCTCCCATCTTATCTACCAGTTGTATCAACTCTGCTGCCTAACAACATGTGACACCCAGCAGGTTATGTAGGAGGCCTTGATTTGTAGTTAGGATAACATGAAATAATAACTATTATGTGCCCTCAAGTGGATTTTCACTTACCCTTTCTACAAGAGTTACCGGCAGCCAAACACATAATTCACTTAGCTACCAGCCAGCAGGTAACATGTACACACCTAATTAAGGAGTGATACACTCTCTAGATGCAAAACTCAGAGCCATCTATTCTCTAGGTCAGAGGTGCCCAAAATCTTTGGGACACAGTCTGGTCATGTGGTTGAGCATGCCGGTCACGTGGTTCTTCCCACCCGGAAGTACATGTGCATTTTACTTCCACATCCGGTGGTGGTGCGGGTGGTGCAGACCAGATTAATTGGCACCACTGGCAGGATCTGGCTAGCTGGCCATAATTTGGGCACCCCTGTTCTAGGCTGAAGGGAAACTCAGAAAACATGTTCAATATCTGAAGGTGCAGTTTTGTATTCTGAAGATACTCAGTTGGGTTGAGGATAAGAAAACTGAACCTCTTTGACAGGCTGGCAGTAGCAAGGTCAATTTTGGTTGTGGCACTAGGGCTGAAGGAAAAAATACTGTATCTTTACATAATTAGTTGTCATCATGCAGGGGGTGTACTTACAGGCCTGTCATTATGAGTCCATGAGTTGCATCACACAGGCAACATCCCTGATTGGTGGCTACTAGCCTTGTTTTCCCGGCTGTATGGAGGTTGTGTGTGCTATTTTTATATATTTTTTTATTATAGTTTCTTCTTTTGTATTCTTCCCCTGCCATCCTGGGTTGAGCACAGATTAGATATGGCAGCATAGTGGAAATACCAGCAGTGAAGCTAACCCAAGATATTCTGTTGTAGTAAGGGAAATATAGCTTCTCTCCTTCCCCACCTCCTCACAGCATAAGAAGCTGCCCAATGTGGGAGCTGAATTTCACTCCAGTGCTGACTTCCTCGACTGTATCTAAGGACACTGGAAGAACTTGTGAAGCAGAGGGTAGACTATGAGGTGCCGATACAGTTCTTTGTTTCTATTCACTACTCACAATCTTTGCCCTGAAGCTCCTTCCACACAAGCCAGCAGTCTCACTCAGTGGAGTTGACCTTGAGAAATGGAATATCTGTAGCCTTAATACATATAATGTGAGTGGGTATGAGATTGCTGGATGAGTGGAACAAGATGATATGCTTTTGTTTTTCCCTGGAACTAAAGTCTTTAGATGTTGTCTAGTGGACAGAAAAGTGGAAAATGGTGATTTGTGATGTAGCGTGGGGCTCTTCAGAATCATTTAGATTCCTTTAAGGAAAAGGAATGCCTTAGAGATAATACTGACCTTGTTATGAGCACAAGTTCAGTAAAATTGTTACAGAAGAACAGTGTGCATTTAAGAAGTTGTGATAAAATCTTGGCAGTGCTTAAAGTAGTGCAACAGTAGACTAGCAGAGCAGTCATTTTTTCTGTTTCTCCTTGATTCAGCTTTATTTATTTATTTATATATATATATATATATATATATATATATATATATATATATATATATATATATATATATATATATATATATATATATATATATATATATATATATATATATATATATATATATATATATATATATATATATATATATATATATTTCCTGGCATGAATACATTTTAAAAAACAAACTAGCAGAGTGGGCTTTGTTTTGCCCTGCATTTTTAGAAAACATCAATTGCACAAACACAGATGTCTAGTACAGAGATTCTCAATCTGTGGCCCATGGGCTGGATGCGGCCTGCGGCATCATTTCATGTGGCCCACCACCACCTCCACCACACCAGGAAGTGCTATGTGGTGGAGGAAGGGCAAAATTGCCACCCGGCCCCTGAAGCTGTCTGAGGAAGTGTGACCCTGGCTTTAAAAAGTTGAGAACTCCTGGTCTAGTACTTAGTTCTTTTGCAGAAGCTCTCACACTCTATCCAGATGTGGCAGGTGAGTCCTTGCAAGTAGCTTCACCACCACCCTTCTCCAGGGATTTCTGAAAGCGACTGGACTTTTTTTAAAAATATGAGAGCTTTTCTAATGACTTCTTAACTAATTGACTTGACTTTTGTTGGGAGACAGCCAGAGGCTGAAAGGGATTAAAGCTGTTAAAAATGAAACACTTTGATGTGGCTGAAATCCTATTAAATTTTGGATAGGAGATTTCTTTAGCAATGTTATATCTTAACCACAAAAGCCTCACATGGAGAGCTGTTCACATAACATTCTGCTAGATATTTTTTTCCTACCCCTTAAGGAGGAAAAGAATTTGCCAAGCAAGATACTTTCAAAACAGGCTCATTCTTTGAAAGCAAGAGGATATGCCAGGCGTGTTGCTACCTGTATTGCTGAGAAGGGGACAAGATGACATCTTGTAGAGCAAATCCTTTACAGAGGTCACTGGTTTCAGCTGACCTGCTTTAGTTTATCAGGACAAGGAAGCCCCCTTGGCTAGAGTGGATATTTGCCCCGTGTTTCTCCTCAGCCAAAGCAAGGAAGTGTGCACCAGTATGAACAGTTTATTGTGGATCTTGATTCCCGACAGGTAGTGTGACTACTTAACATAGCGCTAGAAGGAGCTCATGGGTCACCAAAAAGCAGCGCAAAAAAGGATATTGGTTGGTATAAAGTTGCACATATTAATTGCTATATACAGATGAACCATTGAAATTATTTTTATAAATAAAATGGAAGTATAGTGCTTCTTTGTCAGGCGGGGACAGCTATCATCAGGTGACTTGTTTACCCACTGAATCTCCTGTTCAGCTGCTTCCTATGCATATTCAACAATCAGGACTCCAGTTAAGGTCCCTGATCTCTCCCTGTGATGCTTTGTCTTTCAAATAGAGTTGGTCAGCCCATCAATTAGGGGAATGCCCCCCACCCCAAAGAGAGATGCGTGGTTATCCTTCTACTGGCTTTTCTTTGCTTGTATTTACTTGGTTTTTAATTTAATTTAATTTAACAGTCATATTTATATATGCCGCCCACTCAGGCAGAACCCGACTCAGGGTGGCATTACAACAAGTTCTAAAAACACATTAAAAACACTTTAAAAGACCCATATCCCACCCACTTTAAAAGACCCATATCCCACCCACCAATTTCACCCACTATAAAAAAGAAGAGAGAGTTCTTAATTGTTTCCATAAGCCAGCAGGCGGGGACCGTGTTCCCATTCGGGCCCCACACCTGCCCTGCCAGCCAGGTCTTCAATCCTTTCCTGAAGGGCAGCAATTCTCTTTGAAGTCTTAGATCTGTTGGCAGGAGGTTCCAGAGAGTTGGTGCGGACATGGAGAAGGCCCTCTTTCGGGTGCTGGATAGATGTGCCCTAGCTGATGGCAGTATTAGAGAGCCTCTCCGGTCCGCTCTGGTTGGACAGGCAGACACTCTTGGGATGATGCGGTCTCTAAGGTATCCTGGCCCACTGCCATATAGGGCTTTAAAGGTCAAAACCAGCACCTCGAATTGCACCCAGAGACAAACTAGTAACCAGTGCAGCTCCCGAAGTAGCGGTGAGGCGTGGGCATATCGTCCGCATCCCATCACCACCCGGGCTGCTGTATTCTGGACCAGCTGCAGCTTCCGAATGGTCATCAAGGGCAACCCCATGTAGAGCACATTACAATAATCTAGTCGGGAAGTGACCAGAGCATGGGTGACCATAAGCAAGGAGCCCCGGTCCAGGAGCGTGCGCAACTGGCGAATCACCCGAAGTTGGGCAAAAGCCCTCCTGGCCACAGCCGCTAACTGTTCTTCTAGCAGCAGCTGCAAGTCCAGAAGGACCCCCAAGTTGCGCACTGGGTCTGTCTGGGGCAAAACAGCCCGATCCAGTACCAAAGATGGTAGCTCCCTGGATAACACGGGGCCCCTTATCCACAGCCACTCTGTCTTGCTGGGATTCAGCCGAAGCCCATTGGCCCCCATCCAGACCCCAATGGCCTCCAGGCATCCGGATAGGATTTCAACAGCATCACTGGGGTCCCCACGGGCCGAGATGTACAACTGGGTGTCATCCGCGTACTGATGGTACTGCACCCCGTGGGAACGAATGATCTCACCCAGTGGCTTCATGTAGATGTTAAATAGGAGAGGAGAGAGCACCGAGCCCTGAGGCACCCCATACTTGAGGAGCCTAGGGCTTGACCTCTCACTCTCTAACCACACCAACTGGGTACGGCCCTCCAGAAAAGAAGAAAACCAGGACAACACGGTGCCCTGGATCCCCAGTCCTTTGAGCCGTTCCAGAAGGATACCGTGGTCGACGGTATCGAAGGCCGCTGAGAGGTCAAGAAGAGCAAGGATGGATGGATAACCCCTGTTCTGCTCCCGCCAGAGATCATCCATCAGTGCGACCAATGCTGTCTCCGTACCATACCCGGGCCTGAATCCTGATTGAAAGGGGTCTAGATAATCCGCTTCCTCCAGGACACTCTGCAGCTGGCGTGCCACCGCCTTCTCCAAAACCTTACCCAGAAAGGGCAGGTTGGAAACCGGCCTGTAGTTGTTAAGGACAGCTGGGTCAAGGGATATTTTCTTCAGGAGGGGGCGCACCAAAGCATGTTTTAGTGGTGCAGGAAATACCCCCTCCCGTAATGAAGCATTTATTATCGGCCCGACCCAGCCACCTGTCACCACCTTGGAGGCTTTCACCAACCAGGTGGGACAGGGGTCCAAAGGACATGTAGTGGCATGCACAGCTGCAAGGAGCCTGTCCACTTCATCAGGGACAACAGGATCAAACCAATCCCAGATCATACAGCAAGGCTGTGCTCCGGTGCCGAATCCGATCGATTTTCTCCACCAGATGGTCAGCAAAGTCCTCAGCCGAACCCTGCCAACCGGGCACCGATCTCCCCCTACCGAGGTTTGAAGCTGTTGGCTTTTTGTCGTAGGGTGGATCTTGAAAGGGCCAACTTCAGCATGAGGAAGAGAAAGATTGCAAAATGAGAGGGGGTATAAGTGGTATTCCCCCAGTTATTTTTATTGAAACGCCTCCCCCCCCCCCTTCACCTCTCCCTTTGTATAGCAATGGTGCCTTTTGCCTCTGGCAATGGAATGTCCATCAAGTCTTGGATTTTTATGTTCTTCTTTTGTTTTGTAAAGTTGCGATGAGACATTTATTGTCATTGTGCTCTGTTTTCCCACCATTTTCTGTTCTTTTTTTATATATATAAAGTTTTTATTTATTTTCAGAAGAAAAAATAAAAATAACAAACATACAAAAAAACAATAACAATACATTGCAATATTACATAAAGCTCATGAAAGATAACACATACATAGTAATTAAACTAATTATTTGTCATGGAACACACACTGTTAAATACCCACATTGTAGGTTATTACTATAACCATAACATTCATAAGAGCTTTCAATATTACAGCTGTTTATTACTTCTTTACTAACTACACATCACCCAGTGAATATTTACTGTGGAGAAATTCTAGCCAGAGGGTGGCTACAGAAAAGGAGATCAGGTCAGAGATTGACCAAGCACTTGTTGAGAATCCAGCTCAACAAGGGTGCAAGCATAAAGTTAGAAGAAACTGAAACAGCAGTCAGAGTTAAAGGTGCACAAGAAAGAAAAGCTGCTCCGGCACCGGGGAGCAAGTTTTTATTGAAAAATACACAGGTTCCACAGGATGTATTACGACAGCATACACAGGATGTATACGCAAGCATAGGTGCAGTGGTATTCAGCCAATAATATGACATTCTCTATAGCATAACCATATATGGCATGACTTATATCTCTTACTAGTACATGCGCAGTAGCTTATATCCTGCCAGACTAGGCCAAAGCCTATTCTCTGTGGCGGTACCCTTGCAAAAGCTGTTACCTGTATATTCAGCAGTAGCTACGATCTAACTTCAGCTGTAAAATGGCTAATACCAAAAGCATTTATATGAAGGTTACATAGAGACACTTTTCTGCATCAAACCAGAATTTCTGCACAAGGCAGAATCTCTGCTCAGAAGTAGAATCTCAGAGGCAGGAAGCGCTTGTTGACGCAGGAAGTATCTAAACCGCAGTCCTTGTTGTGGTCAGCGCAGGAAGAACTAACCACATTTGCCAGCTATATGTCACACATGTTTAAGCTAAAAGTTTCCAGCTAAAATGTTCTAAGCTAAAAGTATAATGAACTCCCACATTTCCACTTCTTAAATTTATTTTTTTCTGCGGGACATCGTTTGCCAATTATACACACGCTGGAATTCAATCTCGCTATCAGATTCTGAGTTAACATCTTCATATTCCACGTTATTTGTTGGCAAACAATATACATATTCCCCATCATCATAGGTCTCCTCTGCCACACGGGGAGCGGCTCGATAATTACCCTGACAGATCTCATTCTGATAGCGAGCTTGATAGATGTGGTTTTGAGTAAACCCTGCGGATCTTCCTGATGCATGAAAACAGTTCTTACTCACAGCCATAAGATTTGGTACACATTGAATGCAACAACATAACATAATGCAGCTTACTATAAAAACACCTATGGCAATTAGTATTTGTCTTAACCACCTTGCTCCCGACAAGCAGGACCATAATGCATCCTACCATGCTGGCAAGGCATTCTGTAAAACAGCACATATTCTGAACTGCTCACAACTTGAGGCTTCCTTTCTATTCAGTAGATACATCATTATGCACATTATTAGTCACAATCTCCTACAGATCCTGAAGTTCTTTCTCAATCTGGCCTAAAACCAATCAGGGTCAAAATTTATCTAAACAATATCTGGCTTTCAAATCAATTGACTATCTATGTCAGGTGATGAAAGATGAGCATCTTCATCCATAGTAGAAAACATTTTTAACACCATAAAGTTGCAAGAGGGAGTCAAGAGGCCCACCTACAGGGCAACCAGCTCCTCTAAGAAACATGAACATGCCATGTTTGATGACCAGTGCCATGTTATTACAACCCTCTCCACAAGAGATTGCACCATGGAACTAGACATGAAACATGCCTGACATATTGAATAACACCATTGCAATATAACAAACTCAGTTACATATGTAGGGTTACAGTGAAAAAACTCTTCCAGGCATTTTCATAATTGTATTACAAGTACAGCAAAGTCCCAAAATACATTCCAGTAAAAGATCAAAAGCACATAGTTAAAGCAGTCTGTTGTGGGGGGGAGGAAGAAGACTGGTCGCCCCCCCTTTCCAAGAGACTACATTTTGGCTGTTTGCCAGCCAGCTTTTCAAGAGCGACTCCTTGAATGTGTGAGGGTCTCCTCCTCTCGGATAAGACCCCTCCCATCAGGATCCTCCCTTTTACCCTCCTCCGTAGGGTTTACCCCCAATGACCTTCCAACAAGAAGACATGTCAATCACACACCAGGTTCCATCCCCTCTTCCCCAAGTCTGCCATGTGGCCATGGCTCCCAGGTGTCACCATCTTGCAGGGGCATCTCCCCCCCTCTTTTTCAGGAGGCAGGAAACATGGAATGAGCAGGACCTTCATTCCACGACACCCCCCTCATTAGGGTGACAAAAACCATGATCTTCTTGTAAAATCATGCTTTTTGTCATAGTTCACTGTATGCACTTTTAAAACAGGCAAGCACATTTCCTTTCTTCCTTACAAGAAAGTTTCTCTAACAATTCTAGCAAACAAACTACACATATCATTTTAACATTTCCTACCAGAACGCATTTAGACAATTTTAAAGAGGTTTTCAGGTTTTATAATGCAAACAAGGCCAATTCATTTTTGGAGTCGACACAAACTTTTTAGTCCAAATAAAATGTCCAAATTAAGAGTCCAAATGTTGATTGAAGATCTCTTCAGACTAGAATTTAAACACCATCTTCCCTCCAGCACAGTTCTTGGTCACAAAACAACCAGGCAACCCTCCGCCCTCCAAACAAGCACATCTTTCAGCTTTTCAGCTACTCACTCAGTCCTTCACTCTCCAGGCACACCCATCTGTATTTCAGCAGGTAGAAAATGCAAGAACCCAAAAGAACAGCTTCTCCAAAATTTGCAAGTAATTTAGCCAAAAACTGGATTATATCTTCTCCCACCTTGTATTTTGGCAGAAACCTGCCATCCATAGAGGAAGGATCCATGCCACGTTTTCTCTGGGCTTCTTTCAGTTGCAGTATTTGAATCTTAACCAAGTGAAAAACTGTCATGTTGGATTTGTGAGAAGACCCCTTTCTGATTTTGGGTTTTCTGCCTTCCTCCTCTGGCTCATCCTTCCAATTCCTGCCCCCAAGTGAGGAATCAAGCTTATCACTCGGCTTCTCCTGCTTGGTCCTCTTCTCCACCTTTCGTGATGGGGGGCACTTCAGGGATGAGCCAAGGTCCTCTGTGCTGCCCTCAGAACCCTCTCTGCCTGCCATTCTGCATGCAGTAATAGCTTCTATCTGCGATGAGGTGGCAGGGAGGGCTAGAGCATTTGCAACTATTGAGGCACGGCTGATGATTGGAAATGTAGTAGCAGCCTCCAAGTCCAGAACAGCCGCAGTTAAAGCAGCAGAGAACGGGGTAACAGTACTTGATTGCTGGAAAGCAGGATATAACGTTCCACCTTCATCAGGGGGTTTCGGAGGCAATTGTGGCCCATATGGCGGGGGTGCTGTTGGGGATAGAGGATCTCCAGTAGCAGGTGGCAGTATTTGTGGCATGGAGGTGGTCAGGCTTTGAGCCAAAAAAATGTTCTTCGGTTGTTTATTATTCAGATCAGGAGGATCTGGTGGGGTGGCATATGGTGGTGGTGCCGTAGGATCAGAGTCCCGTTTTAAGTCCGGTATTTGTAACGGACATGGCAGCAGAATCTGCGGCAGAGGCACTGTCACTACTTGATCCAACAAAATATTTTTCGGGGTGAGACTTTGCAAGCAGATTCGTACTTTGCACCACAGGAGTTGTACAGTTACACTGACTCTGGGAGGGGTTTGAAATTGAGTCCCAATTTTGTCCCACACTTGTAACTTTAAAGTCCCGTTTTCTGGGACCCATGGACAAAAATCGTAAATTGCCTTAACGAGTTGCTCTATTTCATTGATTGATACTGCATGTCCATTTTTCTGCAGGAGGTGTTTAAGATCCTGACAATACTTTTGTTGCAGAGAAGAGAGACCACTGCCCATGTTATCTTGTCTTGTCTTGTCTAAGTACTCTAACTTGACTGTGTCACTCACCCGGGATCCTTACACGGATGACGAGGGACGTCCTGGACCTAGCCGGTCGTGGGTGAGGACTGTGGGGCCGCAGCGCTGAAGTCGTGAGCGTGGTCGAAGTGAAGGGAGATTGTAATCTGGATCCGGTAGATTACAATCTGATTTGCCTCACACGGGGCACCAGATGTGGAGAAATTCTAGCCAGAGGGTGGCTACAGAAAAGGAGATCAGGTCAGAGATTGACCAAGCACTTGTTGAGAATCCAGCTCAACAAGGGTGCAAGCATAAAGTTAGAAGAAACTGAAACAGCAGTCAGAGTTAAAGGTGCACAAGAAAGAAAAGCTGCTCCGGCACCGGGGAGCAAGTTTTTATTGAAAAATACACAGGTTCCACAGGATGTATTACGACAGCATACACAGGATGTATACGCAAGCATAGGTGCAGTGGTATTCAGCCAATAATATGACATTCTCTATAGCATAACCATATATGGCATGACTTATATCTCTTACTAGTACATGCGCAGTAGCTTATATCCTGCCAGACTAGGCCAAAGCCTATTCTCTGTGGCGGTACCCTTGCAAAAGCTGTTACCTGTATATTCAGCAGTAGCTACGATCTAACTTCAGCTGTAAAATGGCTAATACCAAAAGCATTTATATGAAGGTTACATAGAGACACTTTTCTGCATCAAACCAGAATTTCTGCACAAGGCAGAATCTCTGCTCAGAAGTAGAATCTCAGAGGCAGGAAGCGCTTGTTGACGCAGGAAGTATCTAAACCGCAGTCCTTGTTGTGGTCAGCGCAGGAAGAACTAACCACATTTGCCAGCTATATGTCACACATGTTTAAGCTAAAAGTTTCCAGCTAAAATGTTCTAAGCTAAAAGTATAATGAACTCCCACAATTTACAATGCCCGGAGAGTTTAGTATCTGTATCATCTCCAAAACCCACTTTGAGATGGTACAGGTCCAAAACTATCCCTAGCCATAAGAGAATGATCCACAAACGGCTTCCAAATATTCCAAAACCTGTTTTCCTTCAATTTATCCCTTTTTACTTTTATCTCCCATGTCAATTTGTCATTCAATGCTAAACTCCACATTTCCTTATACCACTCTCCGGTCTGTATAGTTACATCATTTTTCCAATTTCTGGCGATACATTGTCTACCTGTAGTTAACATAATTTCCAATAATTCTTTTTCCAACTTGTTCAAACCCATACCTTCCACATCTGTTAGCAAAATGGTACCTGACGCCAACTTAATTTTTTTACCCATTATTTCCCCGATCTCTCCTTCTATTCTTCTCCAAAATTCATTTATATTTTTGCAACTCCACCACATATGTTCATAAGTTCCAACCGTTTCTTTGCATCTCCAACATAAATTATCCCTTTTATTATCCATCTGATGCAACCTCAGTGGTTTCAAGTACCATTGCCACAACATTTTATAATTATGTTCCTTGATTCTTACTGACATTGTTCTCATTACCCTCTCTTTCCACTTGTTTCTCCATTCTTAATTTCCTATTTTTATATTCAAATTTTGTTCCCACTTCAATTTCAAGTCTTCCTGTGGATCACTACCCTTATTTAATAGGGTATAGAGTTTGCTTACTAGACCCTTAATATTTTTCTCACCTTTTCTAATCTTTAAAACCAATTCTTCAAATTCAGTTTTGCTCTATCTATACCTAGTTCTCTTCTATATTTTTTTATTCCAATTATCAACCTTCAATTTCTGAAACCAATCCAATTTTAACTTTTCGAATATTCTTTTCCTCTTGGTTTCGTCTTCACAAACTCTTAACCATTCCTTCACTAGGAACACTTCATTTTTATCCAATATTTCCTTTTTTTCCTTGTCTATTTTTATCGGAAAACACACCATATCAGTCAATTCCAAGATTGGAGAGGGATCTGGGACCAGGTCTTTCTTTACTCTTTTCCACACCCTCATGAGTCCTCTCATCATAGTATTGCTATTATTTATCGTTTTATCCTTAATTCCCAAAAAGATCATTTTACCAATATTCCTATAATCTTTCATCTCCAATTCCTCCCAGATTACCTTTTCTCTTGCCAAGATCTTCACAACATTCTTAATTTGAAATGCTCGATAGTATGCTAACAAGTTTGGCATACCCAAGCCCCCTTCTTTCTGAGGCAACTACCAAAGTTTCTTTGGAAGTCTAGATTTTTTATCTCCATTACAAAAATTATTGAACATCTTTTGGAACTCATTAATCTCCTTTTCCTTCAAATGGATTGCAAGTGCATCAAATAAAAAATTAATCTTCGGCAGCAACGTCATTTTGCAAATTGCAATCCTCCCAAACCATGGCAGTTTCAGCCTCTGAAAACTTTGTATTTTATTCTTAAATTCTGCTTTCAAGCTGTCATAGTTCAGTCTTTTAAGCTCTTCCATTTTGTTTGAAATAGCTATCCCCAAATATTTCAACTTTTCTTTAATTTGTATATTAGATATCCCCACTATCTTTCCCATCTCCTTTCCCCCCATATTACACAACATCATTTCTGATTTGTCCCAATTTATCATCAATCCAGTTATAGCCTCAAATTCCTCTAATTGGTCTTTGATCCTATCCATTACTGCCTCTGGGTGTTTCACCATTAACAACGTGTCGTATGCATACATACTCACTTTATTACCCAATATCCCTTCTATACTTGAATCCTCCCTTATATTTTTAGCTAAAATTTCCATTGCCATGATAAACAGGATAGGAGATAGTGGACAACCCTGCCTGGTGCCTGCCTCGAGCTTTACCTCCTCCGTAACCTTTTCATTTACTCTAATCCTAGCACTCTCTTTTTGGTATAATAGATCAATTACCCTTCTAAATCTATCCCTGAATCCATAATTTCTGACTATTTCCTTAATCGAAGACCATTGTAGTGAATCAAATGCCTTAAAAATATCTAAAGATAATAAACCCACCTTTCCCTTCGTTTGATTGACATTATCAATTAGATCTAATACCCTTCTAGTCAAATCAGCCATGTGCCTACCTTTTAAAAAACCAACTTGGTCAGCATTTATATATTCCCCCATAAAACTGTTTAAGCGATTGGCCAGTATTGCTGTGAAGATCTTGGCGTCCTGATTTATAAGAGAAATTGGTCTGTATGATTCCACCTTTTCCAAATTCTTTCCCGGTTTTGGCAGTAGAACGATTATGGTACTATACCATGAAGTCGGAATTTGTCCTCCATCTAAAATATAATTATATAACTTCACTAACTTTGGAACCACAACATCTTTAAATTCCTTATAAAACTCTGTCGACAATCCATCGTCTCCCGGAGCTTTCCCCATCTTCAGACCACTAATTACCTCATTTACCTCTTTATCAGTAACCTGTTCCTCCATTTTTCCCCAATGTTCCTGTTTTACTCCATTCCCTAACTGCCTCTCCAGAATCCCTTTAAGCCTCTCAACATCTATCTCTTTTTTTGCGTATAATGCTTGATAAAATTCCTTCGTGATTTTACATTTATCCCTATGCTTATTACACCTTAACCCTTGTTTATTGACCAACACCCCAATTTCTCTTTTTTCCTTTTTAGCCTTAGCCGCTCTTGCTAGTAATCTTGAATTTCTATTACTAAATTCAAAATACTCTCTGTTTAAATATATCAAATCTCTTTTAACTTTATCTATATCCTTACCCATTAATTCTGCCTTAAGTCTTTGTAATTTAGCAAAAAAAAAATTATCCTTGCTTTTTGAATGGTCTTCCTGTAATTACCATTTTCTGTTCTAACCTTTCACTCAACATATTGCCTAATACCAGTTTGCCTCCGGGTGCAATTCAAAGTGCTGGTTTTGACCTTTAAACCCCCACATGGTAGTGGGCCAGGATACCTAAGAGACCGCATCATCCCAAGAGTGTCTGTCCATCCAACCAGAGCGGACCGGAGGGGCTCTCTAATTGTACCATCTGCTAGAGGGGTTCGTCTCTCTAGCACAAGGAGGAGGGCCTTCTCTGTGTCTGCACCAGCCCTATGGAACCTCCTGTCAACAGAGTTGCGGCTCCAGATGGAATTGCTGCCCTTCAGAAAAGAACTTAAAACCTGTCTGGCGGGCCAAGTATGGGGTGCTGGTGGGAGGGTGACCACCTTGGGTTGGCTGATATAGATCAGATTGCCTCCCGCCTTCGGTTCCAGCACCTTTTTTTAGTGTGTGTGTGTGTGTGGGGGGGAGGGGGTAGTTTTAATTGTTTTATCTGCTGTTTTATCCTGTGTTTGTTAGCCGCCCTAAGTCGGCCTTGGCTGATTAGGCGGGGTAGAAATTAAACAAATAAATAATAAAGAAATAATGCAGAAGGTGCTGCCTCAAAACTTACCCTGCCTGAAGCCAACTTAAATGATATTCACCTCTTGCTGCACTGATCCCCATCTTCACCTCCTCCCCTCTCCCCTTGTGGCGTTGCCTGAAGCAAACCACTGCAGTCTGCAGCATGGGCAAAGACAACCGTGGCTGTAGGATTCTGTATAAAAACCCAAAGATTAATGACTTGTCCTTTCATACTGCTAAATTTGCATCGGGTGACCTAAATTTTGAGGTATTTGTAACTAAAACATGTAGATAGAGCATGGTTGGTTTTATTTCACATAGATTAATCAGAGGAGCCTATTGTGAAATGTCAGGAAAGTGCTGATGCTCAGCAACAGGATTTTGTTTCTGCTCCGTGCTGCATCTTGTGTTGTGACCTAAATGGCATAGACAGTCCTTTCTTGATCAGTGGAGGCAGGATGCCAGGGTGCTGAAGCCTTGTGCTGTAGTATGCCAGAAAGACTTTGCGAGTGTAAATGTACAAAAACAAGGGGATGGCAATAAGAAATGAAAATACAGTAGTTTCCAAGGATCCTTTGTCTGCCTTGAAATACCACCAGGTTGAGAGTTCCCGTCTTTGTCCCAACTCCTGCCAACCAAGCAGTTCGAAAGCAAGAAATTGCAAGTAGACAAAGTGGCTCAAGTGGCTAAGACGCTGGCTGGGAGGCGGAAGGTCAGCAGTTTGATTCCTGAGTACTACAGGACGGATTGAGCATCCATGTTTGTTCCAGCTCCTGCCAACCTGGCAGTTCGAAAGCAAGAAATTGCAAGTAGATAAATACATACCTGTCAACCGCGGCTCTGGACAATCCAGGACCTGCACAGAACGGTTCTGCGCAAGTTGCCTTCTACGCATGCATAGAAGGCTTTTATGCTTGCGTAGAACCCTTTTACGTTTTTAGGCATGCGTAGAAGGTGACTTGCGCAGAAGGGATGCACAGTACCTCTTTCCCCCCACTGCCAAATTCCGGGGTTTTGGCAGCTCTGGGCAGGAATTGGCGCAAATTGGCGCCGAAAAATGGGAAACCCCGGGCAATCCAGGAAGGTTGACAGGTATGGATAAATAGTGCATTCCGTGCACTCCATTGTCTAATCATGCCTGCCACATGACCATAGAAACGTCTGCAGAAGCAGACAACACTGGCTCTTCAGCTTTGAAACAGAGATGAGCACTGCACGCTAGAGTCAGATATGACTGGCTTTCAAGCAAGGGAAACCTTTATGTTTAAATAGGGACCACTTCGGTGGGAAGGTAACAGCATTCCGTGTGCTCCGGTGCCTAGTCATGCCTGCCACATGACCACGGAAACATCTGCAGAAGCAGACAGTGCTGGCTCTTTGGCTTTGAAACAGAGATGAGCACTGAACTCTAGAGTCGGATACGACTGGCTTTCGAGCAAGGGAAACCTTTACCTTTACTGAGGGTAATGGGTTAGAAATGCATTCTGTAAAAAAGACAAGTCCTGAGATCCCAAGGGCCATTTCACAAGAACACGGCAGGGCTGAATTCTGTCACCTGGTGACAAGTGAAATGCTTGAATTGACTGGTGAGGTTGCATCAACATTGTTAAAATACACATTTGATTTATTTTAGGTTTATATATATTTATCTTATGTTTGAACTTATAATAAAGTATTATTGCTTGAGGTTAGTAAAAAAAATACATAATCATAATGAATCAAAAATATATTGGTGCAGATCAAAATCTCCATACCGTTTTCAGTTAGCATTAAATTACAATCATCATGAAGAGAGAGGAATTTGAATGTGTGCCTGAAAAAACTCAAACCCTTTATTCGTCTTTCCAGCTCATTATTATTCTTCATTCTGAAGGCAGACAAATATATTAACTATAATCTGCAGAATTTCACATAAACACCATAGAAAAACATAGTCAGGAAGCTGATTTCCTAAGCACAGGACTGCTCTTAATTGCAATAACCTGACCTTTCTGAACATTGTCATCTTTATTTATTTTATGATATGAGCATTTTTATAAGCATTACAGTTCCTAACAGTATCAGTGTTAGGGATTTATTTGAACATCTGAATAATAGTGTGAGGCTATGCTTGGGGTTTTTTTGTGTGTGTGAGAGATATGCTGAAGTACTTGACATCTGTAAATTGTGGTTGTAATGTAGGACCGTTGTTAAAAATGGGATGTTAGTATCAGTGGACAGCTATAGGATAAAAAACAAGAGTGTATGTTTTATACTGAATACTTACTTTGTTTTTTTAAAATTTAGTTGTCATGTTTGTTTGTTTATGTTAATATACTGCCTTTATTCTAAGAAGCTCAAGGTGACATGTGTAGGGATAAGATGAAATGTTAATCTTAGCTAGAGTAAACCCATTGAATGAATGGGGCTTGTTAACTCAATGCATATATAAGGCAAACCCTGCTAGTTTGGTACCTAACAGTTGGGTTGGAGTCCATGGCAAGAGTGCCAAGCAAACCAAATTATTCCTAATGACAGAGAAGGAGGCAGCTCTTCTTCTTCGCAACACACCTCTTTAAAATGTGCCTATGTGTTTGGTATCCAAAGATTTCTGAAAACAGGCAGAAAATCCATATGAAATGCAGAAGGATAATTTGACCTTGTAACATTTTAGGAGAACTAAATAAGAAGCAATGATTGGGGTTAAGGCAAATCTGGGGGTGTGCTTGCCCTCGAGCCAGCATGTCTTTGAATAAAAAAAACTTGGTCCATGAGATTGTCACTCATGAGTCATATGTGTCCATCAAAATGGAAGCTTGAGTGTAACTTTCTAAATTAAAAAAAATGATATGTAGCTTACTATAAAGCTGTCTAAGAGATAGTAACAGGTTTTTTGTTGGGGGGGGGAGAGACCCACAAATTTTAGAATTCATAAAAGAATGGCATATAATCTGAACAATTCCACTCAAAATGACTCTAAAATTCTTAAAAACTACCTTTAAAGTAACTAGAAAATATTGCCCATTTTACACATCTAGGTCGCCCTTGTTTGAAAGCCAATCATATCCAACTCTAGGGTATAGTGTTTATCTCTGTTTATAGCACTGTCTGTGTCTGCCGACATTCCCATAGACATGTGGCAGGCATGCCTATACACTGGAGTGCACGGAATGCTGTATACCTTCCCACTGGTTGGCAGGAGCTAGGACAGAGATGGATGCTCACTCCATCATGCAGCACTCTGATCTTGAACTGCTGATCCGCTGACCTTCCAGTTATCAAGTTCAGCGTCTTAACCACTAAGCCACCACAGTCCCATTTTTACACATCTACTCCCAAGTACAGTGGAACTCCGGATAACGTACAGACTTGGTTCCACAAGTCTGGTTGTTATCCGGATTTGGACGTTGTCCGGTGCATGTTTTGGCTAACCCTAAAAAAAAGCCCGACTGCCTCTGTGAGGGTTGGGGGGCCTGATCCGCACTGTTTCCGATGTCCCTCAACCTTCACAGAGCTGGCAGAGAGCCCAAAATGTGTGAAATAATCCCATCACGATGGAGTCCCCCCCCCCGCCCATTTTGGGCTCTCTGCTGCCTCTGCCCACCCTCGCAAAAAGGGTGACATGATTTCCTACCTTTTCATGCTGTTTGGGGATGAAAAAAATCACCATTTTCGGGTCCCTGTTTCCATCTCTCCACCTCCCCAGCAGCGTCTGGGAGGCTGGGAGGACCTATTCCGCGCTGTTCCCACCTTCCTAGGACCTCCCCGTGGTGCGCAGAAGCTGAAAAGAGTTGTGTCTGCCATTTTGATTTTTGAGGCTTAAATTCCCAGAAGCCCAAGCAGCCTGTAAAAATGCATGTGGTGGCCATTTTGTTTAAAGGCTGCTTGACCTTCTGGGAATTGAACTCCAAAAAATAATAATCAAAAAATCAAAATGGTGTCCGCAACTATTTTCAGCTCCTGTGCGCCACAGGGAGGTCCTAGGAAGGCGAGAATTGCATGGAATAGGGCCTTCCAGCCTTCCAGACGCTGCTAGGGAGACGGAGAGCCAGAAAAAGGCACCCGACAATGGCGATTGAAACAGCGTGAAAAAGTAGGAGAACAAACACAATGCTCTGGATATTGTCTGAACGACGCTATCCGGTCCATCAAGTTTCTGAAAATTGATGGACCTTATCCAGATTGGATGTTATCAGGATCAGACATTATCCAGAATTCCACTGCAAAAGAATCCCCCACCTTTGTTACTTTTGTTTAAAAGTGATTCTGGTATTTGTAAGCAGAGCCTGGCATGGTTATTTTTTGGAGTACAACAGCATGGAATTCTTAGTCCAAGCTAAATGCAATAGGCTAGAATCCAGATGGACCAATTTCACCAATAGAAGTCCATTGGTATCAATTTCAGCAGCAAATTGTCACTAGTTTAGAAGTTTAGTACTGGCATTTGTTGTTGTGTGATGAGGCACGTCACTGACCATGAGACAACAAATGCAAGTGCCTGTTTCTTAACTAGTAGAAATTCACCACCAAGATTTATGCCAATCAATTTATCCTGATGGATGCAAGTAATAGAATAGGGTCACTGTATCATGCTTTGAACAAAGTTTAGCACTACCACCACAACCTCTCTTAGTGCAAAATCTAGGTAAAGGCCGTTCAGTGTCAGTGATCCAAAACATGGAGAAATGGCCAAACGGTGTAGAAATACACAGAAGAAGGAAATCCGTTTGAGGCTCAGAAATATACTAATATGTAATTTAATGTAATAATCTTATAGTTGATATATTCAGAATCTTCCAGTAAAAGCAATACAACAAGTCCAATACGTTGTGAAAGTTAACCAGTATGCAAACTCTTTCGGGAGAAGTTCCCTTCATCAGACAACTTGACTTGCTAACTTTCCAATATCTGTAAAAACATTCAATATATACAAAATTTAATACTGAACTGGAACATAGCTAAATCTACTGAGCTTAATATTAAAGAAAACCCCACCTGGTTATATCATATATAAAGCATGTAATTTCATAGGGTAACTTATTTTCATGATGTGTCCTAACCTCTCATCGTTTGTTCATTTTGGGCTGTGGACGTTACTAACTCTAAATACTTCGTCCCTTATAAATCCTACTAATGGGTAACCGGGTGAGTGAAATGTAGCGTTTCCCTCCCATGCCTCCTGATTAATACCGTGCATTTATTACATTATATTGTAAAAGGCTACAACATAATAATATATTTAGGGGGACAAGAATGTATCTAAAAAAGTACATTTCACCACAATGCTTAAACTTTTAACGATCTAAAAATTGTATAAGCCAGGAAAATGCTGGCAATGCAAATAATTAATGGCAGCTGTGGGAAGAGGTCTCGTGTTTGTCGAATCCTCATTGTATAATAGTCTTTGTAAAAGCCCTGGATTGAATATTTGGTGCGTCGAGACAGAGGTGCCATCGGAGGATCCGCCAAAGTTCCAAATTGCCATAAAGCCAAGGAGTGCAACAACAAGGAGAAATGGCCAAACGGTGTAGATATACACAGAAGAAGGAAATCCGTTAGAGGCTTGGAAATATACTAATATGTAATTTAATGTAATAATCTTATAGTTGATATATTCAGAATCTTCCAGTAAAAACAATACAAGTCCAATACGTTGTGAAAGGGTAACTTGAATCCAACTTGCTCAGGTGTTGCACTGAGGAGCAAATAAATGCAAATATTACATTGACAGAAGTCATAGCATAATATATTATAGGCTGTAGGAATGCATCAATAAATTCAAACTTTTGTGTTTCCAAAAACTGCCACCCTTTGTTACAGATTTGTTTAACATTACCTGACAAGGGATGAAATAATACAAGTTTCCCTTGATGTTGATCCAATTCTCTGCTGCTGGACGAATCACTGAGGAGGCTGGCTTCTGATCTGTGCTAGCTATGAATCTTTTAATTCCCTTTGTACCCCTGTCAGCCTCTCAACTTTGTCCATAATTTAGCCCATTTTCCATTTTCAATGTATTATGCAGAACAACTCAGAAGTGCCTTACCTTAAGTTACTGCAAAGGGCAGTAAAAGTTCTACAGCAGAGGTTCCTAACCTAAGGCCCATGGGTTGGATTCAGCCCCCAGTGTCATTTCTTGTCGCCCCCTCACCCCTTCCAAAGGCATTTGAAAAACAAAATGGCTGCTCCTTTGAAGCTGTTGGGACAAAATGGCTACCCCCATTGTGCAGGTAGGGTAAAATGGCCATCTAGCCCTCGAAGCTGACTGAGAGAGCGTGACCTGGCCCTTGGCTTGAAAAGGTTGGGAACCCCTGTTCTACAGCATATGTCCATAACATCCAGACATCAATACTTAAACAAGAACAATTTGGAAATCTGGATAATTTAACATGCCAGTAGAAATGGACAAAAACAGAGTTCAAAATGTACCTGTAATAACATTTTAGAATGCTTCCATTAGGAGAGTGCATTCCTGCAAAAATAACATCAAGTACTGTATGTTAAGCTCACTGTTTGTTATTTTCTACAGTTTTTAGCATGACCTTTATTGGTTATGCTTAACAAACATCAAACACCATCTGTTAAAATACTTTGACATGGTTTTGATATGTGGAGCTGCCCAGAGACTGGAATGTTACTTGAAAAAAAAATTAAGTAGTTACAATTACAGCTCCAAACCTAATCTCTACATGTAGCCATAAATCTAAAAAGTTACTTTTTTGCTTTCCAGCTTCCTCTGACTTTTAGGAAACACACTCCTGTGTCTGTAAAAAACAACAACCTAATACAGTAAGTTACACCATAAAACCAGTGACAGCCTTCATTAAAGTAGAGTTAGAAAGTAAAGTAAGTATTCCTTAGGTATTGGAGAATTGAAGTTATTACAGGTAATTCTGAACTCTGTTTTTGTCCATTTCTATTGTCATGTTAAATAGTCTGGTTTTCAAATAGTTCTTGTTTAGGAGTTGGTGGCCTTAGATACTGTCGCCATGTTTACATAAGTGCATGTTTAATGTTAAGGAGATGAATCTGTCCGACTACATCTGTGCATTTTCTTCTTCAAGGCAGATCTGCAGATGTACTTTCATGGCAGTCACCTGTTGAGGAACAAAATTAACCAATCATGAGCAGAGTTTGGAAATGTTACTTTTTTTGGACTACAATGCCCAGACTTGTAATAGAAGAAAATTAACATTTCCAAGCTCTAATTCTGGTGTGATCCAGACATGAAGAAGGGTTTAAGCTTGAGTCTGTACAACCAAGTCTGGGGCATGCTTACTGAAATGTATTTTGGGACCTACATGAAAAATTTCACTCACATCTGTGGTTGTAAAATTCCAAAGAGAAAGTGAACATAAGCAACAGAGGTGTAGAGCAGGGGTTTCCAACCTTTTTATACCGCAGGCCTGACCACGCCCCCTGGACAGCTGAGTGGGCCAGTCACGCTGTAAACGCTGCCATAAAATGTATCTGTGGCAGTCGTAAACAGATTTACGACAGCTATGGCCATGTTTGCGCAGGCACGGATGCATTTACTGCTGTTGTAAATGTGTCTGCTTCTGGTGCATCAGCATCAGCAACATGGGCCACATGAAATGGTGCTGCGGGCCATAGGTTGGTCACCCCTGGTCTAGAGGATGTGAGGCTAAATCAAAAATATTTGCAGGCAGCAGTGTTCACAAAATAGAGGAGCTACTGAGAAAGGAGCTCACGTATGTGGCATAGAAGCTGAGTTAAGAAAGTAAAGGTGACAAATGAATTTATAATGTATTGCTTTGGTAAGACAGTGATTCCTAGCCTTCTGGATCACCAAAGGGTGCCTCAGCACTAGTTTCTGTTACTTTTATTGTTCTAAATCCTCTTCTCCATTATAGCACACTCATTTTTCTTTATTGTTTTTATGTTGGACAATAATGTTTTTTATTATTTTCTGTATTCATTCATTCATTCATACTTCTATTGCCGCCCAACTCGATGACTACTCTGGGCGGCTTACAAAAATAGACAATGTTAAAACCCACTAAAACACATAAAACCCCATTTAAAAAAAACCCACACACACACATAAAAAGAGAGAGAGAGAGTTTCACTGTTTAAACAAGACAGCAGGCAGGAGTCACCCCTCCATCGGCGCCTCCCACCTGCCCCACCAGCCAGGTTTTCGGTTCTTTCCTAAAGGGCAGCAATTCCGTCTGCAACCACAATTCCACTGACAGGAGGTTCCATAGGGCCGGTGTGGACATGGAAAAGGCCCTCCTTCTTGTGCTAGAGAGACAAGTCCCTCTAGCCTATGGTACAAGTAGAGAGTCCCTCTGGTCCGCTTTGGTTGGACGGGCAGATGTTCTTGGGGCGACGAGGTCTCTTAGGTATCCTGGCCCACTACCATGTAGGGCTTTAAAGGTAACAACCAGCACCTTGAATAGCACCTGGAGGCAAATTGGTAACAAGTGCAGCTCCCGCAGTAGTGATGAAGCACAAGCATAATGCCTGCACCCCATCACCACCCGGGCAGCCACGTTCTGGATGAACTGCAGTCTCCGAATGGTCGTCAAGGGCATGGTCGTAGAGCGCATTACAGTAATCTAGTCTAGAGGTGACCAGAGCATGGTCCAGGAGTGGGCGCAACTGGCAAATCACCCGAAGTTGGGCAAAAGCCCTCCTGGCCACAGCTGCCACCTACTCTTCGAGCATTAGTCATGAGTCCAGGAGGACCCCCAAGTTGTGCACTGGGTCTGTTTTTAAATATTGTTATTGGCCAACATTAAAACAGAAATAGTAAAAATAGTGTGTTATCATGGAGAGGAGGATTCAGATCCACACTTAGCCTTGAAACTCACTTGGGTGACCATTGTTGTGAAGAGAAGAACTGAGAAGGTTGTGCCATTTGTGAACTGGAACTTAAAGGGAAACTGGATTGTAAATGTAACAAATAGATATAACAGGAGGTTCAGGATACAGTGTATAGTTTATAGCTGCACAGATGTTGGGAGAGATGGAAGGAGACTATATTATATTATTATATAATTTTTCATAGCTTGACTTCCTTTAGAGAGAAACACGAAAGCAAGGGAGGCTCTTGAACTTCACATGGTTCCTCATGCATTGGTGATGAGAAGAAAACAGGAACTACATTGATGTAGTAAAGTGAACTCCAAAACATACACATGGTGCCATTCATTTCAGTTTGTTTTGTATCTTGAACTATTGTCTTTTTTTCATAAACCACAGTAGTTTAGGAAGCAAAACAACAATTGTTTGGATTATCATTTATATGCAGAGAAGAGCAGCTTCGTAGGAGGAGAGGAGAGTATCAGCCAGTAACACTGTTTAAAATAGAGCATGCATTAATTTTTTAAAAACATAAATGTGCTTCATAGATTAATTCTAATCTAGCCTTAAAAATTGGCTAAATGTCTTGGCAAATTTTTGCACATAGTGAAGGAATTATGTTGACTGTATAGTAATGAACTTCAAATGTATTCATACCTCAAATTTGTATGCCTTCCTTCTCTTTCCCTTTTTAAAGGAATAGTTTTCTGCGGCATGGCTTTAACATTCTAAGACGGAAGAAAAAAATTAACTTTAATTGCAGTCTGATCATTAAACTGTGTTTTTTCAAGGAGTGGGTGATAAATTATTCATAGGCAAGATTCAGTTTCTGTTAAAGATTTCCTCGTTAGTTAATACAACTAATGGCATACAGATGTCAATAAAAAAATCCGTTCAGAGTTGTGTGGGAAAAGAGTATTGCCTTATATTCAGGTAATACACAGTGCTGATCGCACTGTGTATACAGGTAATGTCAGTATTTGGATACCACGGATTATTGCAGACCTCGTTCTTCATTTTTGCAAGTATAATTTCATCCCTACTTGGAAATAACTTGGTGGTTGCAGAAAGAGTTCACAAACCACATTTTCATCAAAGCTAATATTATGTAAGAAATAGTAAATTGCTGGATGAAGTTAATGGTTAGCAATTTGACCCAGCCTCTTAAATCTGACTCTTAAATCTCTTTAGATTCAGTTCAGGAATCAAGCATTTGTTTAATAAAGGTAAAGGTTTTCCTTGCTCGAAAGCCAGTTGTATCCGACTCTAGGGTGCAGTGCTCATCTCTGTTTCTAAGCCGAAGAGCCAGCGCTGTCTGCTTCTGCAGACGTTTCCATGGTCATGTGGCAGGCATGACTAGATACCGGAGCGCACGGAATGCTGTTACCTTCCCACCAAAGTGGTCTCTATTTATCTACTTGCAATTTCTTGCTTTCGAACTGCTAGGTTGACCTGTTAAAATTAAATAAATGTCAACCTATCTATGCTGGTTGGATGGGCCAAAATCTGTGCATAATCAGAAGACCTTCATCAGAGAAGACAATTGCTTTATTTATGACCACCAATCCAGTTTACAAATGGCATGGCAAGAAGGATAGGATTTGTTCAAGGTCAGATTGACCCTCTACCTAGCAAAAGTAAAGACAGAAAGTCTGTAAAGGTTGGAGCGGAATATACTGTATGCTCTACAGATATATACACAGTTACACTGTTTGATACAACATTGTCATCCCACAGAATTAAATTTAATTTTCGTACTTATATGCCGCCCACTCAGGAAACCCGACTCAGGGCGGCTTACATAGTACATAATCACAAATAAAAAACTAAAATCAGCAAATAAAAAACGTAAAAAGTATAAAAACAGATTTAAAAAACCACCCCCATTAAAACCAACCCACCCCATTCATAAAAAGAGGGAGGATCTTGATTATTGTACAAGCCAGCAGGCGGGGGCCACACTTCCATCAGGGCCCCACACTTGCCCCGCCAGCAATGTTTTAAGATCTTTCCTAAAGGGCAGAATACTGAGTTTTGTCCTTTTGGAAGTACTGTACTTAAAATAATCTTCCAGAAAGTTCTAATGGACATCTCTGATTTTAGCACTGGAGCTTCATAGCAGCGAATCCAAGTTATCTCTCTAAACAACTAGTCCTAGGATTCCTTAGGATGAAGTCTTGTCATTTCAGGGGGTATCACATTAATTGTATCTGGGTAATGAAGATATACCCGAGATTTTCTTCTAGTGGTAGCTTTTTGTGCTGCCTAGAGGGCTTCTGATTTTGGGATCAAGAGGATATCCACTAACAGAAAGACCTGAAAAGTTTCTGTCTTTGTTACTTTGGCCAATATGAGCCCTGAAATTCAGGGAAAGGGGATGTTGATTTTTGCATGCCATGAGAATAGTTCCTGAAATAAATACGGTACACTTCCCTAGCACTGAAATTAATGCCCAGGGAATAAGCAGAGTCCAAGAGTTAATGTGAGGTTTTATGATTTAATATATTTAGGGCTTTTCTGCTGCAGTCTATATTATCACCTGCTTGGACTTGCTGCATAAACATGAGTTTAAAGTGTTGTAAAAATGCAGATTATTGGCTGATTTATGCAAATATGTTTTAAATAAAAATTAAAAAATCTTCCAAATCACCCACATTCTGTTTTCCTTCTCAACATTTATGGATGATTTTTGTGCTTGTGTTATTGAGTCAAATGTATATTTTACATACAATTTTGAAAAATTATTTGAATGAATATATAATTGTGCTTAGGGCTGATTTACACTGGTTTTTTTTCTATTTCACATGTACACCTTATGTACTTTATCCTAAATACCGTACGTAATTACATTGTCAGGTATGACAGTTGTGCTTGTGAGTCTTTTTATAAGCTCAGACGTGGCAACTCAATCTCTTCCTACTCCTTACCTCCATGTTCCTAAATTTCTTGGGGAACTGTGGGCCTTCTAGGTACATTTGGACTATGGCCCCCATCATCCCTGTTTTTAGCCCTGCTAGCTGATGGAAGTTTCATTCCAACAAGATCTAGAAGGTCAAATTCTCTCCCTGCCACTGTAAACAGCAAGCTGTCTTCTGCTTTGCAAATGTACATTTACCATTATACTGTATATTGAACATACATATTTGTCCTGATGTATCAAACTGATGAAAAGGAAAGTGAGAATTTTTTTTTTGTTTCCCCCCCAGTCTTGACTACAAAGTCACTTATCTTTTGTAGTCAATGCACTGAGCAAGACCTTTGGGGTTAGGGATTGCTTGTTTTCCAGTCTGGTATCCAACGCAATTTTGTGGATGTGTTTGTGCAAACAGTTGTGATTCATAATAACTGCAGATGTGAGATTTTTTTGTTCTGCTAAGACTCCGTTGGATTAAGGCCTATTTAATTTTATGATGTTTTAGTAGTTAAGACACTGAACTTGATGACTAGGAGGTCGGCAGGTCATCAGTTTGAGACCCATGACGGAGTGAGCTCCCATCTCTGTCTGAGCAACTTCCAACCAAAAGCAAGAAATTGCACATAGATAAATAGTGGGAAAGGTAACAGTGTTCCATGTGCTCTAGTTATGCCTGCCACATGACCACATTGGCTCTTTGGCTGTAAACAGAGATGAGCACCACGCCCTATAGTTGGATATGACTGGCTTTTGAGCAAGGGACCCCTTTACCTTTGTTAATTTTATGATGTTTTCCTATAACTGCTTTTACTTCTGCTCAGTTGGTAGTTCATGTTGTACTTTCCTGGTTCATCACTTACAGAGAGCCCCGGGCACTGTTCTCTGGCACCACGACAGCACCTGGGAGCAGACTCTCCACCTGACTGCATAGAAGTCATCCTCTTGCAGTTTCTTCCTCTTGGTGGAAAGGTGAGGGAGTGGTTTCTCTGCGAGTTTTAGTATCTGCCAGCAATGTTCCAAATCACACTGCTTAACATTTGCATGATGGTCAGCAATGTGCCCATACCTCCTCCAGGCAAAGAAAAAAACACTCTAGGTAACATGAGATTGAAATGGGAAGGACCTAGGAAATTTAAGCCAAAACAAAAACCCAATCAGGTATATATCAAACATATATAATTAAGAGGATACATAATGCAGTTATTATTCCCAAGGGGGGGGGGGAGTACATCGCTTGAGGCCAATGCTGACTGGGCAAAATGAATGGGCAAAATGAATGAGCCTTGTAAACAAAATTGAAGGTTACCCAAAAAACATGTGACTCAATGAGTCCAAATATCCAAGGTGAAGGACAACTATTATGTGTGATCAAGTTGCTTCCAACCTATGGCCACCCTGATTGGGTTTTTGAGTTTTATGAGATATTACTATTGCTACCATTACGCCTTGGAATTCTCACAGTCACTTTCATGAGTGACAGGATGACTGCCAACATACATGTAGCATATGTAATCCAAATGCCAATGCCTATGACATCTCTAAGATTTATACTGTTCCAAAGACTTTGCTGGGACTGCAGTGGCTCAAGTGGCTAAGATGCTGACTGAAAGGCGAGAGGTCAGAAGTTCAATTCCCAAGTACTGCAGGATGGAATGAGCTCCTGTCTCTGTCCCAGCTCCTGCCAACCTAGCAGTTCAAAAGCAAGAAATTGCAAGTAGATAAATAGGGACTACTTCAGTGGGAAGGTAAACAGCATTCTGTGTGCTCCGGTGTCTAGTCATGCCTGCCACATGACCACAGAAACGTCTGCAGAAGCAGACAGCGCTGGCTCTTCAGCTTTGAAACATGGATGAGCACCATAGTTGTCAAGTATCCCTTATTGGCTGGGAAAACCCCTTATTTTACCCTCTTTCCCTGCCATCATCCCCTATTAATTAGACTGCAATGCCCTATTGCCGCCATTGGAGGGCAGCACAGGATAAGCATAGCTGTCAAGTATCCTTTATTTGCCGGGAAATTTCCCTTTTCCCCCAAATCCAAAACTTGACAGGTATGATGAGCACTGAACCCTAGAGTTGGATACAGCTGGCTTCCGAGCAAGGGCAACCTTTACCTTTACCTAAAGCCTTTGTCAGAAGGGACCTTAGAAGTTTAGATAACTAACAGCACAGTAACTAAAGTCAAGTTGATGAATGTTTTAGATGGAATTAAAACCTTAGCAACACAATTATTCTGGCCACAATCAAAAGTAATTAAGACCACGAAGTGGAAAAGATGGGTGACTACCGAAAAGATCTGAGAAATTTGGCCACTACTTTATATGAATGAAATATCAGTCTTACTTCACTGCACCTAATGACCAGCAAACCCATGCTAGAGAAGGGTTTGAGGGAAAGTGTCTGGTGAATGGTATGTACTGAACCTGAGTACAATATGAATTTGATAATGAAATGTGTACAGGAAGTTAGGACATGCTTGGAGAATCCCTTATAACTTGATTGTATTGTTTCCTATTTAAGGAAGAGTCATCCAAATTCAGACAAGATGTAGTCTGCAAATTCCAGCAAATCTTTTTTCTTACAACCTGGACTGACAGTCTGAAATCCCTGTAGACAGAAGGGCTAAGAAAATTATAGTATGGAATGAAGAAATAAATGGAATTGTCTGGATTTGGATGAATCCCGTTTTCACAAATGGAAAAGGGCTTTGGCTTAGATAGATAGATAGATAGATAGATAGATAGATAGATAGATAGATAGATAGATAGATAGATAGATAGATAGATAGATAGATCTTTATTGTCATTGTCCTGCACAGAACAACATTATATTTAATGTTGCTGATGTAGATTGTTCAAGCTGGGAAATGCAGGATGTAGCAAGTTGGCTCTGTGGGGCTCCTGTGCCAGAAGAAATGTAAAGCAGTGTTGCATAGCTGAAATAGACAACATATTTTATATCCATAGAGCAAAACGGAATGAGAAGAATATACACATGGTAAAACAATCATTTTAAAAATACATTTGCTTGTGGTTTAGAATGAACAGATGGTAGCTCAAAATTGAAATCTATTTTTATTATAGCATTATTTGCTCTTCACCAAGTACAGAACAGAGTATCACTAGAGGGCTGCTAGCCCTTCCTTTTTTTCTGGGCATAGCATGATCAGGCCTACGGATCAAGGTGTAAGTTTAGTTATGCAGATCTTTGCATTTGCTAGTATTTTGAAGAAAGATTTGACTCAGAAAATTAAACATGGACAGACAATGCAGTGGACCAAACCTTGGGAGATCCTGGTTCATACTGAGCCATGGCAATCATTGGAGTTTTTAAACACTGTAGATCGGGGTGCCCAAACTATGATCCATGGGCCAGATCTGGCCCATGGCACCAAATCATCTGGCCCATGCCACTCCTGGAAGTGGAAGTAAAATGCACCCACATATGCACAAAATACATGCACAAAATGACAGGCGCTTTTGCATTTATGGCAGTGTTTTGCGCATGCATGGGTGCATTTTACTTTCACTTCTGGTGGGAGGAACCATATGACCAGGCCGCTCAACCATGTGACCAGTCCACAGCACAAAAAGGTTGGCCACCCCCGCTGTAGATAAAAAGATTTCGGGTGAAGTGCCTTACTCCAGAGGAAAACTTGTGTTTGCCTCCCAAGATTGTGGAACCAGAATTGGAAGAGGATTGTTTTGATTGTTGCTCTGATGAACTAACAGGAGCAGCATTTAATTTTGAGAAAATGTCATTGTGTTGTGAAATCAGACTAAACAACAAAGCATGAAAGTAATGTGGTTTGAATAAAGTTATGTTTTTTTCCTCTCGCTAGCAAATTTCGGGCAAAATAATTAGGTTTAATAAAAACTAGGTTTTAAGGGGCATGACTATATAAAAAATAAAAAGTCTTTTCTTGTATTCTTGGGGTTATTTCATTGGTTTCATGGTGGTTAAAGAGAATAGCTATCAGACTATCCAGCAGCTAGTAAGAGAGGAACAAGAAGCAGCACAAAAAAAGAGAGGTATTTTATTTTCGGTTTGAAGCCAACTGAGCCAACTCCAAGCTTGGACTCTTTTTGTTTTAATACATAGGGAGGCTTTTGATCTTGGAAATAATCATTTTTTTCCTGTGTTGAAAAGATGCACTTGAAAACAAAGGCTTGGCCTGTTATGTCCTTCATTTGGTGTTCAAAGAGATATAGATAGCCAAATTCCATCACAATCTGGGGCGGGGGGGGGGGGGGCATGGTTGAAGAAGGAGAAAACAACAGTCTGAAAGGAAAACCAGAAATGTTGGGAGAATTTTTATAATGTTTCTCATGGGCCTCTGTGTCTGTTTCTCTTTGCCTCTTATGCTCCTAAAAATAACACCTTTTACTGCAATGGATTAGGATCACATGTCACTTACAGCAGTGCAAAAAAGACAGCATGGCTGCCCTGGAATTCTGCAGATATGTCTGGAGAATAAGGGGTGGTCTGATAGTCATTTGACCATATGTTAGTAGAGACAAAGAAAGCCCTTATCAGAATTTAAACCCAAACTAATGTTGAGTCAATTGTACTAGAGGGGTGTTATGTAAAGGAAAGAGTGAACTGTTACTACCATAGAGGAGATGTACACCTCTCATTGGTTACTTTGGTCTGTCTAGCGAGATTCAGCCTTTATAACAATTTGTATGGTAATGGGTAGAAAATAGAGTAGATGAATAGAAAAAAAGAGTAGATGAGTAGAAAAGTGATTGGAATTACTGTTAAGGTAACTCTTGGTGCTATGGTTAATTTGTGCAGCCAAAACTCTACTCACAATCTGAATTTGATCCCAATGGGCTCAAGGTTAAACCTTCCATTACTTCCGAGGTCAGTACAATGAGTACCCAGCTTGTTGTGGGCAAAATGTTAATTACCTATTAATAATAATAACAGCCCTAAGAGTGCTCTGAGTCCTATGAGACATTATACCAGTGCTGTTGCTATTACTATATCTTGGTGAGTGACAATAAATCCAAAGGACTTTTCTAGCTCCCCTCTTGTATAGCACACCCAGTGAAAACCAAACCATTCCCTACTTTACTTGTTAGACTGAAATGAAAACAACTGGGGTAGGGATAAAAGAGTGAACCTGAGTAGGAAATTGGAGAAATAGTTCTTTTTGATGCAACTTCAGTTCACCGAAAACAAAACTGCATCTAAAGTAGGATTGTGGGACTGAGAATGCTGCTCACCCCCTCCTCTCTCTATTATGAGCCCATTCCACTGTACCAAAGTTACCTCCTCCATACTGTCAAGAAATCTGATCTAGGGATAAAAATAATATTTGTAGAATTTCTTATTCTTATTTATTTAGGTTATTGCGATAGGACAAAACACACTGAAGATGATTTTTTATGCCACACAGGACTTCTCGCTTCCAGCTAAGAACAAGATAAAAGTTCCCCTCTTCAAGATTTTTTTGTTTTGTTTAGCACTCTTTCCTTTTTAGAAGCAAAGCACCCAAGATCCAAAGTCCCATTGTGAAACACTGCACAATAAGGGAATGCACACAATTTTTAAGAGTTTTCTATCTGAATGCACAACCAAGTAGTTGACACAATTGCACACACCAGTCTAGTTTGATCTATACAAACCCAGTGGCCAAGGACTAGATGATTGCTGGTTGTACAGGGCTTTCCAATTCCAGGAGGGTTATAGTCATGTTCAGTGAAAAGCACTTGCAGTTTTCCTTCATATCATCAGCCACGATTTGGAAAGTTTAGGAATGGAGGTATAACATGTTCACATGCAGAGCTTGTTAAAGGTAAAAGTTTCCTTTTCTCGAAAGCCAGTCGTATCCGACTCTAGGGTTCAGTGCTCATCTCTGTTTCAAAGCCGAAGAGCCAGTACTTATCTACTTCTGCAAACATTTGCGTGGTCATGTGGCAGGCATGACTAGACACAGGAGCGCACGGAACGCTGTTTCTTTCCCATCAAAGTGGTCCCTATTTATCTATTTGCAATTTCTTGCTTTCAAACTGCTAGGTTGGCAGGAGTTGGGACAAAGACGGGAGCTCATTCCATCCTGCAGTACTCAGGAATCGAACTGCTGACCTTCCACCTCCCAGTCAGCATCTTAGCCACTTGAGTCACGGCAGTCACAACTCCCAGAATCCCCCTGGAAGCATTGGCTAGGAGGCCTGGAAGGTTGTGACAAGGAACCTGGCCTTCTTTGCAGAGGTTCCAACAATTTGAATGCCCTTCCCTTCAGGAATTCCACAAATCCGTTCAAGATGAATTATATAGGTAAAGGTAAAGGTTTCCCTTGCTCGAAAGCCAGTCGTATCCGACTCTAGGGTGCAGTGCTCATCTCTGTTTCTAAGCCGAAGAGCCAGCGCTGTCTGCTTCTGCAGACGTTTCCGTGGTCATGTGGAAGGCATGACTAGACACCGGAGCGCACGGAACGCTGTTACCTTCCCACCAAAGTGGTCCCTATTTATCTACTTGCAATTTCTTGCTTTCGAGCTGCTAGGCTGGCAGGAGCTGGGATGAAGACGGGAGCTCATTTCCGTCCTGCAGTACTCGGGAATCGAACTGCTGACCTTCCGCTTCCCAGTCAGCGTCTTAGCGACTTGAGCCACTGCAGTTCCCTATATGAATTATATAGCGAAACATTTTACATTATTTTGCCAACCACCCCTTCACAATGCCTGTGATATATTATTGTGGTTGGGTTTGTACTCGACAGGTCTTATGTTTTAACCTGTTGCTATTTTATCATATATTTTAATGAGATTTATCATTGCATTTGTATCTCTGTTTTAATTTTGTCCACGCTATTGCCCTGAGCGGCCTATGACCAATAGGGTGGCATATAATTACATTAATTAAATAAATAAATAATAGAAGATTCTAGAAGTTATGGTCAAAGTAGCTTTTCTGAGTTGTGTGAATAGCAGTCCAGGATTTTTCACAGTTAGATTTCCAGAATATCTGGTTAGGATTTGTAGCATGAAAATATTTCTTCTTCTTCTGCCGTATTCGAATATGAATATAGGTGATCAGCCATGAAGATTGTCCTGAGAATATAATGCAGTGGCCTTGCATCTGCCCTCCGCATCGCAGCGTGACACCCATACCACTGATCCAGTTCCACGAGTCACTTTCTGGTCCTGAGCCCTTTTGATACACAAAGTCCTCATCAGTAATAAAAGTGACAAGAAATTAGCCAACGGCCAGTGTAAATAATTCATACAAATATGGAGGGCCGAGGGAGGGATTACATTTTAGAATAGGGATGCCCAAACTACGGCTCATGGGCTGGATCCAGCCCATGGCACCAATTAATCTGGCCCATGCCACCCTCGCTGTTCTCGGAAGCAGAAGTAAAATGCACATGTGTGCACACATAACATGCCCGTGGATGCACAGAATGCTGCCATAAATGATCTGCGGTTGTCGTAAATGCGTTTCAAGCAGCCACTGGTCATTTACGGCAGCATTCTGCATGGGTGCAGGTGCGTTCTGCACACACGCTCATTTTACTTCTGCTTCTGGGTGGGAGGAACCACATGACCCGCACGCTCGACCACATGACCAACCCATGGCCCGAAAGGTTTAGGCACCCCGTTCTAGAATGTCAGCCAGAAACAAATAGGCAAGTATATGTACAGAATGGGGGGGGGGGTGTTTAGAGGGAGTTTCTGCATTTTCTACCCCAACTACTCGATAGTGGCTATTGCTTGATTTTATTATGAGATAAATCTAGTGAGAAGAAATAGTGTATCTCTGCTGAGCATGATAGCTTTCAGTTTGTTTATTTTTAAAGGACTGTGGTATACTTCTGTTATGAAGTTTGTTTAAGAAAAACAAAATTGAGCTACAAATCATGCAACATTTTTCTTGGTTCAAGAGTTGCAACATAATGAATGTTGCAATAAGCTTTCAACTGTCCCTGCTTATGCAAAGTTGTGTTGCAGTTTGAAGACAGTAAGTAGCATAGTAGCTCTCTGGTGCCACCTATCAGAGAATATTGGATTTGCTGCATCTTCAAATTCTACTCATAAGTATTATGTTTCTTCCTCAAAAGAATTCCTTAGGTGTTTCGTCACACTATCACTGAAAAAAATATATGCCGTTGAAATTAAATACTCAAGGATACCTAGTGATGTTTAGTAAACATTCCTGGTTGCTTCTTGTAGTACCTTTTAATACATGCAGGCCTAAAAATGTCTGAAAATCTGTGAAAACAATGCTAGAATTATGACTGGAAGGCGGCAGGTCAGCAGTTCGATACCTGAGTACTGCAGGATGGAATGAGCTCCCGTCTTTGTCCAAGCTCCTGCCAACCTAGCAGTTTGAAAGCAAGAAATTGCAAGTAGATAAATAGGGACCGCTTCGGTGAGAAGGTAAACAGCGTTCTGTGCACTCCAATGTCTAGTCATGCCTGCCACATGACCACGGAAATATCTGTAGAAGCAGACAGCGCTGGCTCTTCGGCTTTGAAACAGAGATGAGCACTGAACCATAGAGTTGGATATGACTGGCTTTTGAGCAAGGGTGACCTTTACCTTTACCTATGAATCAGAGAAATGGTTCCAGGCTTGGAACGGACCAACTGTTTTTAATATACAGTATACTTCCTGAGATAGTGTGCGCCCTGGGAAAAGCATGGGTTAAGAGAGGACTACCCCGGGACATCTTGTCACCTGAGCTGAAGAACAAGGGAATGGCAGAAGGAGCCCTGGTAGCTCAGTGGTTCTCCTGCAACCAAAAGGTTGTGAATTTGATCCTGACCAGGATTCAAGGTTGACTCAGCCTTCCATCCTTCCAAGGTTGGTAAAATGAGGACCCAGCATGTTGGGGGCAAAATGCTAATTATCTTGTGAACTGCTCAGAAAGTGCACTAAGCACTATGAGGCGGTATATAAGTGTGATTGCTTTAGTTGACCAGACTGATTGTTGAATTTTTCTTTAGCACTGGTGAGGGAACATCTCCTGGGGGCTATGGAGTATCTTGGAATATGAAAACACACAGTTCTGTCCTTCAGCAGAGGAAATCAACCATGTTAGAGGCAGTGGGTGGCCTTTAACCCCAGCTGTAGATTGTCTGACCTTGAGACAGCCACTGACCTAAGGGTAGAGCCAGCTGTAGGAAAAGAGAGAACTGGCTTTTGGTTACTCTGCTGTGAAATGCTAACAGTTTACAGCAGGGGTTCTCAACTATGGCCCATGGGCCAGATCTGGCCCTCTGCACCAAATAATCCGGTACCTGCCCTCACTCCAGCTGCCGCCACCGGAATCGGCCACAGACTCATTTACGGCAGCTGGAAACAGCAGAATAACCAAAAGCCAGTTCTCTTTTCCTACATTTGGCCCTACCCTTAGGTCAGTGGTTGTCTCAAGGCCAAACAAGCCACAGCTGGGGTTAAAGGCCACCCATTGCCTCTAACATGGTAGATTTCCTCTGTCGAAGGATAGAACTCTGTGTGCTCATATTCCAAGATACTCCATAGCCCCCAGGAGATGTTCCCTTACCAGTGCTGAAGGAAAAATAGTGCTAAGTGAACGGTGTGTGTGGTCACATGTTTCATGCCAGGATTGGTTTATTGACTCACCAGAGACATATCCATCAACTGAGAAAATGACTTCCAGGAAAAAATGTATGCTCGGATACGAGTAGCAGCTAACGATGGATGTTTAAGATGTTGCTAATGTTTAGCTGGGAAATGCAAACTGAATTTGCCATATCTTTGCCACTGCCCTCCTCTTCCTCTTAAGCACTCGTAAGACGACAGCTAGTGGTTGGTTATTCTGAGGTAAAAGTTTTGGAGTGCAGGTTTTGGGGTGGAACCAAGTGAAGTGGCAAACAGAAAATGACAGTGGTATGAGTTTGTTTAGATAAGAAGTATTTGAATTTTCAGGAAGGAAGGGTTCTTCTGAGGCCAAGATTTCGCCTACAATAATTGTTTGGTTACACATAACAATAGAGAAAGCCAGCTTATGAATGTACATAATGTAAATATAATGAGAATAAATAGTTTGCTATTGGAAAAACTTCATGTCAGCAATGCTTTAATTAATCTAGCATTTGAAGTTTCTAGATTTTATACCACATGTACGGTAGTCATATATTACCTTTCTATACATATTCAATCCATTTTATATAATTTATCTAATAAATATTTATGGAAACCTTGTAAGGTAGGCTAACTGATTGAGAATTACTATTGTTGTTGCTATGTGCTATCACCCAGCTTATAGTGATCCTAACAGGGCTTTCAAGGTAAGTAAAATGTTTAGGAAATGGTTTTACAAGTTACACTCGCCCAGTGAATTTCCTTGGTTGAGTGACGATTCAAACCTAGGCTTCTTCAATTCTAGTCCATCACTCTATATCAGGGGTTCCCACTCTTTTGGGACCGTGGGCTGGTCATGTGGTTCCTCCCACCCGGAAGTGGAAATAAAATGTGCTCACGCATGAGCAATATGCTGCCATAAATGCACCCACAGCTGTCATAAACATATAGGTTGGGAACCCCTGTTCTATATACTACATCACTCTGGATATCAGCTTTATAAAGTAGCCCAACTGATTATGCCTATCTAGCTGTCTTAAAATGACCAAATTTGTGGCTGAGCTGAAATTTAATATGGAGACTTCCAAGGGTATATAGTAAAACCTCGCATAAAGAGCACCTCGCTTAGAGACTAACTCACTTAAAGAGCAGAATTTTCTCTGAATGGTCACCTCGCTTAACAACTAAAACCAACCAAAAGCTCACTTAACAACTAAATCAGGGTTCACACACACACACACACACACACACACACACACACACACCAGAAGTCACAATTGGTCACTTACAATGGTGTTTCGCTTAAAGAGCAAACTTGCTTAAAGAGCAATCCCGTGGAACACATTGTGCTCTTTAAGCAAGGTGGTAATAATAATAATAATAATAATAATAATAATAATAATTGTAGGAATCCGATTCATGTAAACATCTATTCAGCCTCATAAGAAGCAGTTTATAGCCCCAGATAAACAAAGGGAGAGTTAAGACGTCTAACGGAGTCCAGCTTCATTAGACAAAGTAAGGAGGAAACAGAGATAGAGACAAAGCATACACACGACTGCAGTCTTGGCTGAACAAAGGAATAATCATGGCGTCTCTTTATTCAAACAGAGTATATCAGAAACAAAACTAAGGCACATACAACCAATTAGAAATGTCCGAACCAAATAAGGAAAATGCTTCTCACTTTTCTACGCATGCCCACAATCAAGCGTTGTCTCTCATGTAGACAAAGAGGCCTGTGTCTACAAAATGTGTAGAAGACAGGCAGACAAGCAGACAGAAACCAGATACATTCCCACATGTCCTCCTTTTTCATTTAAATTTGAGAGAGGGACGGCTAATCATACCCCTGCATGTCATCATACTCCATAACTACTACTCCATATACATCATCACTGTCCTCCTGGACATCGTACCCCTCCTGACTCCTGGTACCTTGTTCCGGAGGATGATACCTCATTGAGTACAATTGCCGTCGTGCAAAACCCGATGTCTCCCTTCTACGCAGTGGACATGTGTTACACATAGAAATAAGATTAAGAATACAATAAATGCAAAAACACAAAGATATAAGGCAAATAATAATAATGACCCCATAAAAGAAAACTTGTCTAAGGACAGACAAATCAGGCAACCAAGAAGTCATTCAATCAAAGAGATTAACATCAGTGCGTACATTGTTAGTAATGCTCTCCTGTAAATTCTGAAGTTCTTTCTCAATAGTATTATTCAGATCCTGGAATTTTACCCGACATCCCTGGTTCCCGACCAGTTTACAAAATCCTCCGGATTTTGCTAACAGGTAATCTATGGCCAGTCTGTCCTGCATTTGGTCTTGATGAAGCTCAGTGATTTCCATTTGACGATCCCGTATGACCCTCCCTGTGGCATTGATTGATTTCTCCAGCCTACAGGTGAGTCCCAAAATGGACCTTCTATTCTCCTGGGAAATGACACCTGGGTATGATCCCAAGGTGAGTGCTCCAGTGATAACACTCCCTATAGCTCTCCCCCAGGAGCTACCATCAGAAAGCTGAACATCGATTATCACTTCATCATTGCAACCAGAACCCATCGGGCCGGCAACAGCTCTCCGGCTCCGTGCATCTGCCTGAAGCGGCATTTGCACTTGTACGGGTAAGGTAAAATAACCCAATGCTGCACATTGATATTGTCCTGGATGGAAATTCGTGGCAACTCCATTAAAAAAGAAACACATGTTGGGATCCTTGATTTGCCATCCATTGCAAATTGAACCACTATCTATAGCAGAATAATCAGGAGTAAACATAGGAAACACATCATTTATATCTTCAATAGTAGTGTTAAACAAGGTAAAATTAAGCTTATAAGAACTGTTATAACTACCCCATAACCAAAAATAATCATCACAACCCGTATAATTGCCTACATTCCGCAAAACCCTTTGTGCTTGAGTCCAGTGCTTCCATTTACTATTCCAGACCCCAGAACTATGACAGCAGAAACAAAGCCCTTTAGTGTATTTCTTGAATGTCATGCTTCGCCAGCGGGTGTTGTTAAATTGTTCTGGGGGATTAGAGAAGAGTGTAGACCTATCAGTATGTTGCAAGTGTCCAATAACCAACTCAGGCGTGTTGAACAATGCCGGAAGAAAGGCCATTTGAGACACTGCCAGTGGATGCTCATAGTATAACGTTGCATTCTTACCATGAACCTCAAACATATAGTTAGCATGACGAAGCCAAAAGTTGGGGCTGCCCCCATGAGTCATTGTTCTTACAGCTGGAAGCACAGTAAGAAAGAAAAGAACAAATGTCAGCAAACTTAGTCCACTGGTGAACCACCGTCCTGGAGCTGAGTAACCTTCTTCTCTCTCCATGGGCGGATCGCTCCAGCAGGAACCCTTCCACTCAGGATTCCCTTGTTGCCAATAAATGACCAATGGCTTAGGAAGACACTCCCCTAAGAAACAGGAGCATGCCCTGTTTGATGACCAGTGCCATGTTATTACTAGCACCATGTAACTAAACATGAAACATGCCTGACATTTAACACAAATGCAATATCACAAACCCATTTACATATGTATGGTACTGAAAACTCTTCCATGTACTTCTGGAGGTACCTTGAGATATGCAGTTTCATAAGGCAAAATATAGCATAAGTAAAGACAGGTCTTTCCCCTGCAAGAGAATAAGCAAAACATTTAAGCATGAACAAAACATGAACATTTCTCTTCTTCCTTACATGAAGGAGGTTTCTGTAGCATTCTAGCAAGCATTTCTCACTCCCCAATTACATGAGTAAGGCATTACATTTCTTCTTCTCTCACTAGGTGTAAGTGAAAGAGGCATTCAATAACTTAAAACCAGCATAGCATGGTAAATCAAATACAGTACAAATATCATTAGAGCATTTCACACTCATAGCATGAGCAGGTAGACAATTTTTTTCCTCTTAAAAAAGGTTTTCAAGTTTTATAATGCAAACAAGGCCAATTCTTCTTTAGAGTCCACACAAACTTTTTAGTCCAATTAAAATGTCCAAATTAAAAGTCCAAATGTTGATTGAAGCTTTCTTCTTCTCAGATTACAACTTAAACACTATCTTCTCTCCAGCACAGTTCTTGGCATGGCAAGGTTGAAATTAGGCCATAAATTAATTCTCACTGAATTCACAAGACAACTAGACAACCCCCCTTTTCAGCTTTTCAGGCAAACACACATTCCTTCATGCTCCAGCCACACCCATCTGTATTAAGGCAGGCAGATGAGGTATGAAGGCACAAATAACAACTTCTCCAGAAGTTGCAAGTAACTTTCACACAGAAGAACAGTACAGGGAATTCCCATTTGCTTTCCCTGCAATCCTGATGCTTGAAACTTGGGACAACCCACTCTGGATCTCTTTGTTTGAGGGTTGGGCAGTTCAAAATCAGCCAAAAACTGGAGTATGTCTAGTATGTCTTCTCCCTCCTTGTATTTTTGCAAAAGCCTGCTGTCCATAGAGGAAGGATCCACACCCCTTTTCCTCTGGACTTCTTTCATTTGCAGCATCTGAATCTCAACTTTATGACAAACTGCATCTGTTAGTTTGTACTTGCAGTAAGACCCCTTTCTGGGCTTGGGTTTTCTGCATTCCTCCTCTGGGCCATCCTTCCTGGCCACACGTGAGGAATCAAGTTTACTACTCAGCTTCTCCTGCTTTTGTGATGAGGGTTGCTTCAGGGGTGAGCTGAGGTCTCCTGTGCTGCTCTTGGAATCACACTCCTTGCTTCCTGCCACTTTGCATGCATTACTAGCTTCAATCTGTGATGAGGTCCCCACCATTTGTTCCCAATCAGCTGGCACTAGTTGTTTTTCAGACTTGGCAGGCAGTATTGCAGCAGTCCCATTTGCAAGAGCCTCTCTGTTCACTGGATATACAGCAACAGTTTCCATATCCAGCACAGCTGCAGTTAAAGCAGCAGAGAACAGGTCTTTTGTAGGGCTAAAAGTGCTTGATTGCTGCAAGGCAGGATATAATGTCCCATCTCCTTTTCCATCCCCATCCCCATCAGGGGGCTCATGCTGTTGTTTCTCATATGATGGAGGGGCTGTCGCCAGAGTCCCTCCCTTGGCTGGGGGCAAAAGCTGTGGAAGGGGACCAGCAAGCCGCTGGGACTACAAAATATTTCTTGGAGTAAGTCTTTGAAGACAGTTTCTGACTTCATTCCAGGTATATTGCACTGAGACAGAAACCCCCTCATGCTTCTGCAATTCATTCCCAATCTTTTCCCAATCTTTTAAGTCCAGACAATCATATTTAAACCAAGGACAGGTTTTTCCTACAACTTGGACCAGCTGTTGTACTTCCTTCTTATCAGCCCGTTTCCCATTCTTATTCAGAAGATATGAGATATCTTTACAAAGCTCCTGCTCTGGCGAAGCTAGCACGCACCCCATAATAAATTTTTCACTCACCCTGTGGGATCCAATTTGGATGAATTTCACAAGCGCTTGACTGACCTTTCCTCTGGTCGTGGGTGAATGACAGTAGACCTCCCCGGTCGCCAATTATGAGGTGTTAATTGCTAATTGCTGAAGCAGATATCTTCAAAGCATTCCTTTGAATTTCATTCAAACGCCTCACAACGGGGCACCACTTGTAGGAATCCGATTCATGTAAACATCTATTCAGCCTCATAAGGAGCAGTTTATAGCCCCAGATAAACAAAGGGAGAGTTAAGACGTCTAATGGAGTCCAGCTTCATTAGACAAAGTAAGGAGGAAACAGAGATAGAGACAAAGCATACACACGACTGCAGTCTTGGCTGAACAAAGGAATAATCATGGCGTCTCTTTATTCAAACAGAGTATATCAGAAACAAATCTAAGGCACATATAACCAATTAGAAATGTCCGAACCAAATAAGGAGAATGCTTCTCACTTTTCTACGCATGCCCACAATCAAGCGTTGTCTCTCATGTAGACAAAGAGGCCTGTGTTTACAAAATGTGTAGAAGACAGGCAGACAAGCAGACAGAAACCAGATACATTCCCATAATAATAATAATAATAATAATAATAATAATAATAATAATAATAATAATAATAATAATAATAATAATAATAATAATAAGAAGAAGAAGAAGAAGAAGAAGAAGAAGAAGAAGAAGAAGTTTTATTTCTCTCCCACTTTCCTGGCACAAGTGTCACACAAAGCGGCTTACAACATGTATAAATACAGTAACACAAATATAATTACACCGATAATCGACAATAATACAGTATCAGATTTAAAAAAAAACCATAGTATCAGTATATCAAATAATACATAATTACATAGCATCAAAATATATTCAATATTAACAAAATCCCCAGGTGATAGAGCAAAGCTCACACTGTATATAGTAATGGTATTTAATTACTAGGCAATAAGTAAGCAATCTATTTTCTATTTGTTGCTGTTATGGTTGTTATAAGATCTGAGTGTGGGCAAAAAGGCAGGATACATACAAAAAAAAGTATCTTACTTTGTTGCAGTAGTTAATGGTTTGTTGGATTGAGTAAATAGCCAGAGGGAAGCTATGTTCAGCCTCCAGGTGAATTTTGTCTTGCACATGAGCATTGCAACTGTGTATTAACTAACTACATAATTGACTAACCACAATATTATTTCAGTGATATAAGCATCCAGTCTGACTGCTTACTGGGGGTGGGGCGGGGTGAATAAATCTGAAGGTGAATATAATGCTTAAGTTTTCCCTTTAAAGAAAATAATCAGTATCCTGAATCCTTATCAGATGGCTGCATTTCCACAATGGGTATGTACTATTCTACATGAAGGCCCACCTCAACAAATAGCACCCAAAATAGTCCAGTGAGATATTGCTTTAGAATCTACTACAATAACAAGAAAGAATACCTCTTTTTTGTTGACCCAACTTGCCTTCTGGGAAAAGGCAGACCAACCGGCTTGTAACTGGTAGCATTCTCAGCAGGATCAGTACAAGGCATTTTGCTCCCTGAAGTGAGCAGCAAACAGCACCTTCTCAAAAGCCAAGTGCACTGTCGATAAAGCCAGCTAAATTATTTTGACACACAAAGCAATAGACAAACAGAAATTACACAAGTATCTCTTCCAATTCCTGGAAACTAAAAACACAAAAATTATACATTTTCTTGCCCTTTCACGGTGCTCAAGATCTTCTTCCTGAGGCCATTGCCCCACTTTGTCTGAGAGTAGGGCCGGTCCTGGCTCTCAGAGCAGAAAGCCTGAAAGAACAAAACCTGACTTTAGATTTGAGGTCTGTTGCAGAAGCTGCTGCAATACCTTTCATTCCATAAGCTTACAGTCTGACTCTAAGCTATAACTTGGTGTTTTTAATTTAGGATTGTTAGTTTTCATGATGATTTGCTTTACTGTATACAGCCCTAAACACCCTTTGGGTTAAAAAGGTTAGGCTAGATGAGGGTTTCTCAACCTTGGGTCTCCAGGTGTTCTTGGACTTCAATTACCAGAAGTCCAAATCAGTACACCTGCTTATAAGGGCTTCTGGGAACTGAAGTCCAAGAACATCTGGGGGCCCAAGTTTGAGAAACCTTGGTCTAGATATTTTTAAATTAAATAAGAACAGTTATTTTGGTGGCATCTCCTCAATGCCTTTGGATACGAAATACACCCACCATCACTACTATGCTTCAGTCATACTTAGATATGGCAGATTGAGGGGTTGTCTTCCCACCCTCTCCCCCCAACCCGGCCTGGTTCTGTTGGATAGGCAAGGGAGCTGAGTCTCACAAGCCTGCAGAGTTTTCTTGCCATCCTCAAGGAGGAAGTGATTCTGATCATGAAAATAATTGTTACTACATTCAAAGCCTCCCCCCAACAGAGAAGTAATAATCCTCTGGTTTTTTAATATGTAAAATGAAAACAGTTATGTTACTTGGCTATTGGTTCTTTGTTCTATCTAGATTACTAAATGCTTGGTGATGGAATGTCTTACTGTGTGACTGGGGATGTTTTTAATGCTGTCTTTTGATGCATTGTCCCTCCCACCCAATTTTAAATTTTTGTTATAAGATTATATTGCCATGTTTTAATTTCTCCACTTCTGTTGTGTTTACCACCTGGAGGGCCTTGATTCAGAAAGGCAGCTTTTAAAGAACAGGCAAAATGAAGTAATTATTAAATATCTCCTTTACTGTGAAAGCCATAATAGGGTCACTATATATGCTGGTTCCACCTTGATAGCATATAACTAACTATAGAAACATAATGTGAAAAACTTAGTTAGGAGGAATTTGGTTAAAGCATTTGATTAGATTGTGTGAGCAAATTGGCAAAAGTCTTATGAAACCTAATTTCAGGTCTCATACTGCATAAATGCTACGACTTCTCTTTTTGCAGAGTGTTTGGAGAACCTTCCGTTAGAAATCTCTCCTTGTTGTGACTTTTTTAAAAGACTTAGCACAGTCATATTTAGTGTGCTTTTCTTCTCCTTCAGGCAGTGTGAATAAAGTGAGAGGAAAAAACTATAAACTGTGAATCACAGTTTGAGGGGGCTGAGACAGAAAGGTGGCTGGCAGGATGGTAAAAATAGGCTCTTCCTTGTCTGTGTTGTTTCATTACGGAGAATTCTGTTTGTACATTCTTCTAAAATAACCAAGATCTGTGGATTTACAGTAAAGCTGTGCAAGGACCTTAATAAATTAGGAAGCCCAAGAGCTCCTTGTTCATGAGGGAGCATAGTTAGTCTTCTCATTCAAAAGAGGCAATTCAACATGAAATAAAAGGTTTGTTGTAAAAGAGATGGAGCAATAAAGACTTGAGTGGTATCGTGGATATTGACATATTTTAGCATAATTCACATGCACAGTGTATGCCACTATATAAAATGTTGTATCTATCTATAAACACTACATCAATATGGAAATCAAGGATTCCAGGGGCAGGTAAGCACCCTTTGTGACAACCTTCATTCCTACTTACTTTTGGTGAATACAGTGCAGGTACGAGATTCTGTACTCCTGCTTTGAAACCTGTGAAAATTATGTGTAAACTAATATAGTTTTGCGGAAGCTTTGCTGATGCTGATAGTTTAGAAGGCCATATCTTGCATCTTTTGCAAATTATTGCGACTTTTCCATGCTATGTAAATTAAGCACATTTTCAACTGTTTTTCAACTGCTGTGTTTCAACCTTGACATTATTTACATACTACCAACTTATCTGAGAGGAAAGGTAGAGTATAATATTAAAGTGTTGGACTGTTGTGTATGTAACTTAAATAGTGCTTTAAACAGTTTGTAATTATTATTGCGGGATCGGGGTGATCCTCCATTTTGCCTTCTTCATGGTGCCAAGGTGTCACGGGACTTGCATTCCCGCCCTTTCTAACGAGATGCACGAAGTCTCCCCAGTCTCCGGTCACCCCACGATCACCCCACTTCTCTCCCAACCAATCCTGTCATTTCCCGCCAGAATGTATCCATTGTATATTGTATATAAAGCGCTGCTGCGCCATTGCTGTTCATGTTCAGTTTGCTTACAATAAAAGTTGTGTTTGGCCCTGTTATACTGGCTGCTTCTCTTCAGTTCCTGAACATCAAATAGACCCAGAAGAAAAGGCCCAAATTCAAATTCCTGTTGAGTCACAAAATTAATTGGTATCCTTGGGTCAGACAGTGTTTCTCAGTTAAACCTATTTTATAGAGGGTTTTTTTAATAAAAGAAAAGGAGCAATTTAATTTTTAAATTTCTATGCCACCCACTCAAGCGAACCCGACTCTGGGTGGCGTGCAACAGATTTAAGAACAAATAGAAACAGATAAAACCTCTAAAATCACCCATCCACTTACCCCCATCCCCACCCTATTCATAAAAAGAGATACAGAGGAAGGGACTCTGGACTAATACTTTAACTTGGAATGAGCCAACAGGTGGGGGCCATATTTCCATTAAGACCCCTGCCAGCCAGGTTTTTAAGCCTTTTCTAAAGGGCAGCAGATCTGTCTGTAATTTTAACTCCGTTGGCAGGAGGTACCAGAGGGCTGGTGCGAAAATGGAGAAGGCCCTCCTTCGTGTGGTAGAGAGGTGAGTAACCATGTAAAGAAGCCATATATATTCCTGATCAATATAAATAGAGAAATAATGACATCTAGCCACTCACATGGTTCCCATTATATGGTTATTGTCTCTTACCATTAGTTTTCATTGATGAAAAAAAAATAGAGATCCAGACAGAGAATGCCACAGGAATCTTCCACAAATGAAGTCAGGGGTAAATTAGATTAGTCACATCAAGGGTTGTGAAGACCAGATAGACTGGGAAGATGTTCTCTAGGAGAGGTGCCTCTTTCCTCAGGGGTGCACATGGCTAAACTCCAAGTAGTCTGTGAAATATGAGATGGAACTTTCCTTGGGTGCCATTTGAGTCAACTCCCAGCAAAGCAAGGGATATAGTAAAGGTAAAGGTTTCCCTTGCTTGAAAGCCAGTCGTATCCGACTCTAGGGTGCAGTGCTCATCTCTGTTTCTAAGCCGAAGAGCCAGCGCTGTCTGCTTCTGCAGATGTTTCCGTGGTCATGTGGCAGGCATGACTAAACACCGGAGCACACGGAATGCTGTTACCTTCCCACCGAAGTGGTCCCTATTTATCTCCTTGCAATTTCTTGCTTTCGAACTGCTAGGTTGGCAGGAGCTGGGACAAAGACGGGAGCTCTTTCCATCCTGCAGTACTCGGGAATCGAACTGTTGACTTTCCACTTCCCAGTCAGCATCTTAGCCACTTGAGCCACTGCAGTCCCTCTTAATATAGTAAGATGCACAATACTGGAACTTGGAGGAATTCCTCTTTAAGACTACAGTCTTCATAATCTACAAGCCAGCATTTAGTGATAGAGCATCATTGCTTCTTATGCATTGTTTGGATATAGCTCTGCAAACAGATTTCAGCTGTTTGCAAACCGGCTAGAGAACAGCCTTAGTTGACATATCTGTGAGATCTTGTCAAAGTGTGGATAGCTTCACTACACTGACTAATCACATGCAATGGCTTGTGGTTTGCCAAACAACTGGCCAAAATAGAGACAACATATTTTGCTCTATATCTTTGGTTCTATAAGGGCTGAACACCTTTGTTTTAAAGAAAACTTGGGAACCTTTATGGGTGATAGAGTAAAAGAGCACCAAGCAGCTAGATAATGTGCAAACTGCTACTCATACAGTCTGCAGATGCACATACACTTGCTTCTCCTAATATAAATGTGCACATAAACATTTGAAACTAATGTCATTGAACAAGAAAAAACAACTCACCTCATGCAGAACATGAAACTCAATGATATGGTGGCCATACTTGGAATGGACACATAGATATAATTTAATAACCATAAGGGACTACAGTGGTTCAAGTGGCTAAGACACTGACTGGAAGGCAGGAGGTCAGCAATTCGATTCCCGAGTACTGCAGGATGGAATGAGCTCCCCTCTTTGTCCCAGCTCCTGCCAACCTAGCAGTTTGAAAGCAAGAAATTGCAAGTAGATAAATAAGGGACCACTTTAGTGGGAAGGTAAACAGCATTTCATGTGCTCCAGTGTCTAGTCATGCCTGCCACATGACCATGGAAACATTTGCAGAAGCAGACAGCGCTGACTCTTCAGCTTTGAAACAGAAATGAGCACTGAATCCTAGAGTCGGATGCGACTGGCTTTCAAGCAAGGGAAACCTTTACCTTTACCCTTAATTTGAAAAATACTTGGGAATAAGTTCCTGTGGACATTACGGCTCACTTGCATATTAGACATGTGGGGATTTTCAAAGACAAATTGCTGTATGTTTGTTGGTCATCCTGAGTGAAGAATTTCTACTCCACAAGATACATGCTTCTTTGAGAGCTAGTTTCCTTCTTGAAGGAGGAAAGTTTTGCCACTATGGAGCCACAGTGATTTTCTTTAATGATCTAAAAGAGGGAAATTGGAAAAGTTGACAGTCTTTCCCAGATTCTTCTTCCTTACATAATGTCTTCACTGAGAAAGAGAAAGAGTGTTTCATACATTCATTTTCTTTCTTGGCTACATGCAAATGTAAATGCACTTTTTTACTGAACATCTCTTCTACTCTTAGATGTGGACTACGAGTCTCTAAAACTAATCCTTATAATTTAATAGGTTAGTCTGAAATACTAGAGCAGTGATGGTTAACCTTGGCATTCCTGCTGCTCAGGGCTTCTAGGAACTGAAGTTCAAGAACACCTGGAGTGCCAAGGTTAGCCATTACTGGACTAGAGCTTGGTAGCCAACACTGAGGAACAGTGGAGATTATTAGAATTACTCTACATTGTTCATTCTTTAACTCTGTACAAGATGCTTATCCATCTGGATTGCGAATGGGGCACACAGACAGAGATGAAGGGAGGCTAACAACATATATAAAATACAATATAACCACAGATAAAACAATAACCATTAAAAAATGCCAACCCAACCCACTAAAAACAACATTAAAACACATACAAACTAATCAATTGTAGCTAAAAAAGCACCCTCACCCTCCCCCACCCAGCATACAATGGCAGGAAAAAAACAATCAACAGACAAGTAAATAACAGTGAAAAACAGGATCCCTCGGGGAGACTAAATAAGCCAGCGGGCTTGTACAGAAGAGTCACACATGCCCCAAACCCGCTGACATAGCCAAGTCTTCAACATTTTTCTGAAGGGGAGAAGATCCAACTGGAGACACAATTCTGGTGGTAAAAGGTTCCACAGGGCAGGGGCAGACACGGAGAAGGCTCTCTTCCTGGCCCCACTGAGATGGACTTCTTTCACAGATGTGACCACCACTGAGCCCCTCCTGTCTGCCCTAGTAGGATGGGCTGACCACCTTGGGGTAACGTGGTCTCTTAAATACCCTGGACCAATGCCATGTAGGGCTTTAAAGGTCAAAGCCAGCACCTTGAATTGCACCGGGAGCCAAACCGGAAGCCAGTGCAACTCCCGAAGAAGTGGTGAGGCATGCGCATAACATCCACACCCCATCACCACCCGGGCAGCCGCATTCTGGACCAGCTGAAGCCTCCGGATGGTCGCCAAGGGCAGCCCAATGTAGAGCGCATTACAATAATCCAATCTGGAGGTGACCAGAGCGTGAGTGACCGTGATCAAGGAGTCCCGGTCCAAGAGCGGGCGTAATTGGTAGATGACACGAAGCTGTGCAAAGGCCCTCCTAGCCACGGCTCCCACCTGCTCCTCGAGCAGTAGTCATGAGTCCAGGAGGACTCCCAAATCAAGCACCAGATCTGACTGGGGCAAAGATGCCCCAGCCAGGACCAAAGATGGTAGCTCCCGGGAAATCACGGGGGCCCCCTGATCCATAGCCACTCAGTTGTAGCCTGTTGTCCCCCATCCAGACCCGAACAGCCTCCAGACACCTGGTTAGGACTTTGACTACATCACTCGGGTCCCTGCGGGCTGAGATGTACAGCTGGGTATCATCTGCATACTGATGATACATCACCCCATGGGAACGAATGATCTCACCCAGTGGTTTCATGTAGATGTTAAACAATAGAGGTGAGAGTACCGAACCCCGACGTACCCTTTTTTTACATTTTTATGTATAGAATAGAGCTCAAAATATACTGCTTTTGGTGTAAATGTAAAGAACAGTAGTTGTGATGCAAAAGAAGCAAGCTTAGAATCTAGTTTTTAGTTCTGATCTAGGACAGCAGTCTATGACTGCCTTTATTTCTTACAAAAAGAGGAAGAAAATTCAAACACATATTGAAAGAAACACCTGAAATAATGTAAAGCTTGATCTTTCCAAACCATTTAGAAGGTTGCCAGTACAATCATCATCAGTTCTATGGCCAGGAAATAAATGGGACCTGTAGTGTAATTCAGAGTGATATGTTATTGTTTGGACTGACCTGGCAGATGACTGGTTAGTCATGCCTTGATTTAGGAAACTCCATTCCATCTCTTACTATTTTTCTGATCCGCCCAACCAGCATTCTGTCCCCACCCAGCATACTTAGTTGTTTTCATCTGATTGCATCCAAACCTATTTTTTGCAAACTTTAGGGTTCTCCCAAGCTTGTTGATACCTTCTTTTCTGGGCTTTCTGTGCGTGGAGAGGCATGTTTTAATTTGAAGTCCCTTGTTTGAAGGGATGGCTTATTTCAGAAGGATTTCTTTTCCCATTCTGCTCTCTCAGTATAATAGGACATCTGTTCAGCTATCAAACCTCTGTTCCAAGGAAGTCTTGTTTTTCATGCAAATGGAAATCTCCCAGCTCTGGTTATCATTTGAACATTGTATGGGGTGAGATGAAAAGTGTGAAAATGTAAAGGTGCTTGACTGCCTTCCCTTCAGTGAGGAACAGGATCTCTCTTCCGTAATTCTGCTTTAGGATACATGTGTTTATGAGTCTTCACAACAGGTTGGAATATAAACAACCTCATTTAGAAAGGAAAACGTGGGCGATAAAAAGGAACCTAAATAAAATAGGTTTTCTTGATCAAGAGGTATATATTTGTTTGCTTATTTTTAGTGCCTTGCTCTGTGGCGAAGCATTGCTTTAAAGATTATTTAGTTAAAGTGTCACTTCTGTTGTTGGGCAGCTAGAAACTGAAAGCTAACTCGGTCACTAAGAAGGAGGCAGGCGTAATCGGATGGAGTGGGATTAGCTGCTCTGTCTGTTGCAGCACAATGGAGTTAGTCTCTCCAGAGGAATAAGGGCAATGGACAGATGCCTAAGAAGCATAGCAGAGGCAGGGGGAGGGAACTAGCGGCTGATTGTTGGTTTTTTTTCCCCTCCTTACAAGGTCTGCAGACAGATATTCCTCTGTTTGCTTATGGTACAGTGTTGAGGTTATTCAGCACATGATTCTTGGTCCACTTGTAAAGGTGGTGGTTCCACACGGAACCGAGATCTGCATGGAGTTCCACCAAAAGTTGGACTTTTATTGCCCTCTTTCAGCCAAGAGCAGGCAAAGATGTTCACCTGTGCTTCTGATTTCATTTGAAGGTCTTCCTCCTAACTGTAGGAATCGGGGCCGCTGAGGGCCGTAGGTCCCGGAGGAGACTGATCAAGGAACGATACGAGGCAGTATGGAGGAGGATAAGATCAGTAGTTTATTGAGGAAAAGACATCACCTTTTATAGATCAGAAGGCAAGGTAGAAAAAACCATCACCCGACAGTAAATCACATCACCTATTTACTCAGGTTAATTGGGAATCTCTCTTGGGGAAGTTAATTAGTGCGGGCAAACATAGACTGGGAAAACACCTATTGTTTTGGGCTTAGGAGCTGGGTAAACGTGGCCACTATTTGCGCCAGGGATTTACGCTAAGCTCGGAGATGAATGTTTGCCTAATTATGTTACAGGAGTTAGCGATCTGCTTACTTGGCAGAGTCTTAGGTCAGGTCAAGGAATTGGGTGAATCAAACCCTATAATTTATCCACCCCCCTTAATTTGGGTGCTCGCAGAGACCACGGGCCAGGGAGCCTTTCTCACCGAAGTGGCCTCTGCCGGGCCGTTCCGTGCCCATTGGGGCACGGAGAAACCACATCTCCCCTTTTTAAATTTTCTTAAGAGCCTGACCAGCAACTCTGCGCAAGAGCGGCATCAGCTGTTGAGCGGGAATGACGTCTCGGGGTTTCCTTCTGTGACGGCATTGGGATATCAGTGAGGGAATACACTGCGCGAGGCAACAGACTGTCACGCCTAGTATAATCACCCCCACAACCACCTTGAGTACCGTCTGAAGCCACCCCCAGGGGATCCATGACCACATCCAGTTCCACAATGAACTCCACCAAGTTCCCCAAGCAGAACCCTCCGTGATGCCCTGGACTATGGTGTGGAGATCAGTGAGCTGACTCTGTACTTTGCGGGAGTTGTCAGTAAGGTTGAAACAGCACATACCATGAAAGGATTCGCAACCCAGGTGGTGCAACAATAAGATGTAGTCAATAGCCGCTCGATTGTCAAGGATGGCATGGCGAAGCTCTGCTTGCTCTTGATTAAGGAGCGCTATCGCTGATGAGGTATGGTTGATGGCCTTTGCTAGACCGCAAGCCAAGCGACCAATCCTCTTTGCGTTGCCGACGGCTAAGCCTGGCACGCCAAAGATGCTGACTGCCAGAGAGAGATATTCGGCAGGGCTCATTACTCTAAAGCTGTTCTCACATGAGCTGTCTAACTGGGTGGTGCGAGTGTGCCGTGTGAGTGAGGGAACATTTGAAACATTTGTAACATTTGTGCTTGGGGTGACCATATCCTTAGTAGGGAGTAACAATGTTAAACGACTGATACCGCATATAGAGTCTGAAACATTTGCAGGAATGTAGTTCCACGTATACTGGTTGCATGTGAAGAACCAACCAGACGGCAAGATGACATGAGCGTACATGGTGCCAAGTGGTACCGGGTTATTGCAAGTCCAATTGCCACTGCCAATGTTGAGGCAGCGGCGCCGAGTACGACCAGCTGAGGTGCAGCCGTACATTCGTCCACAGGTAGAGTTCGGGCTGACCGCCACCCGAGGAGTGTGGAGGGTGGCTGCATCAGCCGGCAAAGTCATGGTCAGCTGCATTTCCCAACGGGCATACTCCGTAGAAGCCGCTGGGTTGTATGGGCTGAAAAGTCTTTTCACAAGCCAGTCCCCATCCCTGGGGTGCGCGCCTGGAGAATGGCACACAGGGATGAGGCAGGTGCTGAGGATCGAGGCAGAACCGAGGTCCTGCCTGAGGCAAAAATCGGACTGGTTGATGAGACCCGCCAACCTCTCCCAAATATTGTACTGCATCCGGGCAGAGAGGTCTCCGCCGGGCAGCAGATCGTTGGCCTTCAATGAGGCAGCCTGAGCGCCTCCCCCCAAAAGCAGGGAAAGGGTCAGGATGATGGTGAGCGCCAGGGTGTTGGCATGAATCTGGGCGAAAACTGCAGCTGTGAGGTTCTCCGGCGTTGGCTCCTTCCTTTCGCGCCGGACGGTGTCCTCTGCCTCACGACAAAGGATCTTGACCATCCCCCAGGTGATCCTGGGTGCTGTCGTCGGTGGCCGTCTCTTCTGGCGGGTCCTCTCGGTTAGAGTGAGGTCCTCCATCTCCGGGATCGGACTCTGGTCGGTCTGGGTCCACGCCATGTGGTTCCAAGTAAGGCTTGACACACCGAGCTGGAATCCAAACGACACCTGTAGGAGACATAACTGCAGCATACCCTCTTCCCCAGGTTACGAGCGGCGCCGGGCCCCTCCATGAAGGGTCCGGTGGCACCCGGTATCGGACCATCGGTCGTGGGAGAGCTTCCGAACGGCGGAAGTGCTTCTCCTGCGGCGTACAATCCGAAAAAACATTAAGGTGATTGTAAGTGAACAATACCTTATTCAGGCAATGCTGTGCCTGGCCCTGTGACTTGGGGAGGGCTGGTGGCTCCCCCCTTTCTGTTTGTTTGTCAATATAGGACTTGAGCTTCCGATTGACCCGTTCCACAATCGCTTGCCCCTGCGGATTGTAAGGAACGCCAAAAGTATGCTTAATATCCCAAGTGGCCATGAAGGCGGCCAGCTGCCTAGAGCTGTAGGACGGGGCGTTATCGGTTTTAACGTGCCGAGGTTTGCCCATAGCTGCAATGCAGGAAAGGAGGTGCTGCTCTACATGGGAAGCAGTCTCCCCTTTCTGCGCCGTTGCCCAAACGAACTGAGAAAAAGTGTCTATGCAAACGTGCATGTACTGCCATCTGCCAAACTGCGGAACATGCGTGACATCCATCTGCCACACCTGGTTAGCCTCTGAACCTCGTGGGTTGACCCCCCACGAGGGCCCCCCCGGTGCCCCTGCACAATGCTGGCAAGAGCGAACTATGCCTTGGGCTTTAGAGAGTGGCAGATTGAACTGTCTGGCGAGCGCTTTGGCATTTTGGTGAAAAAAGGCATGACTCTGAATTGGAGTAGTGAAAACACCCAAAACCGAACGTTGCTGAATTTCCTTTGCCGCCGCATCCGCTCTGCTATTGCCCGCGGAAATCGGACCCGGTAGGTCTTGATGACTTCGGATGTGGGCAATATAGAGCGGCTCCGTGCGGTTTCGCAAATGAAATTGAGCAGTGAGAAACAGACTAAGCAAATTTTTGTCTATCGCGGGAGTGATGTATGCTCCCGGTAGACTGTGAAGCAAATTCCTAACATACATACTGTCAGTAATGATGTTTAAATGTTCTTTGGCGAAGGTGCGTAAGGCAAGGTTCACCGCTGCCAACTCTGCCCGCTGCGCGGACTTTTGTGGAAGAGTTAGCAGCGTGCGCCAAGCCTGGCCCTCCTGCCAAGTCAAGACACCGTATGTGCGACCACCATCCGTAAAAACTGTCCTGGCCCCCTGAAGTGGAACCAGCGAGAGCAATTCAAACAAGCTGACTGTCTGCGTTTGGAGTGAGACAAGTCTGGGGTCCTTTGGCAAGTGGTATGCCAAGCATCCGGTGAATCCCTCCAATGCAATTGGAAGCGAGTCACCGAGCTGCATTAACTGCTGAATTTGTTCCTTGGTGAACCGGACTACGATTTTGGCCAAATTGTGCCCTGAAATGTCCCTAGCTCTCAGCCTTCCACGGTAAACCACCGCGGAGACCAATTCTTGGGGAGGAACGATGTTTCGTGGAGAGGTGTTCGGAAGGTACACCCACTCCACGATACTCGCCCCTTTCTCGGCATCTATGCCGAGCGCTCCAGTGAACATGGATCCTGACCGTACGATGTACAAATTCAGGATCGGAGCATATGGCCCTGGGGTGATCCTATCTACCCATCGCTGGCTGAGAACTTGGTTGACCTTCTCGATAGCCAAGCGTGCGTCTCGAGAAATCTTTATCCGGTCTGCTGGCTGCTTACCTAAAGTTAGCAGCGAGAAGAGTGGTTTCAAAAGATCCGTATCCAATCGGAAATACAGTCTGGCCCAATTGATGTTACCTAAAGTTTGCTGCAACTCTACAAGAGTGACTGAGTCCTGTAAATTGATCTGAGGCAAAACTGGTGCTGCGAAAGAGCGGAGAAGCCGATGACCCAAGTATGAGAAGGGCTCGGTTCTCTGCACTTTCTCTGGGGCAATGAGTAAACCTTTGTCCCCCAGGCTGGCCTGGAGGTCAGAAAACATTTCGCTGCCGAGTTGCGGCATCGCGACCAGGATGTCATCCATAAAATGGCAAACTATCGCTTTAGGGTAAAGGCTTCGGAACTTTGCCAGTGCGTTGTGAACATAAATTTGGCACAGGGTGAGCGAATTGAGCATGCCCTGTGGCAAAAATTTCCACGCGTAACGCTGCGTGGGCTCGCTGTGGTTCACAACCGGCACCGTAAAGGCGAACCTTTCCCGGTCCCGGGGGTCTAAGGGGATTGTATAAAAGCAATCCTTGAGATCTACAATGAGGATCTCCCACCCCTCGGGAATAATATTAGGATTTGGGATGCCGCATTGAAGCGGACCCATTGGCCTTATGCATTTATTGATCTCTCTGAGATCGTGGAGGAGTCGCCACTTCCCCGACTTTTTCTTTATGACAAAAACTGGCGAATTCCATGGACTCGTGGACTGTTCTATATGTCCTGCGTCTAGCTGTTCTTTAACTAGCTGCTTGAGGGCAACTAATTTCTCTCCCACTACCGGCCATTGTTCTACCCAGACCGGTGTATCGGTGAGCCATTTAAGTGGCAACGCCATTACCCAAAGGTAAGCGTAGCACCGTACAGCTGCAAGATGTCTCGCCCCCAAAGGTTGATGTGCACGTCAAGAATGTGCGGCCGAATTACCGCCGTGCCGTCAGCCTTTGGGATTGTGACTTCCACCCACTCTCGGCTCCTAAACGCTTCCTGAATTCCGCCTACCCCCCACACATCGGAGACCGGCTCAATGGCCCACTCTCTTGGCCACTGGCTTCTGCTTATCACGCTCACATCCGCTCCGGTATCGAGTAACCCTGAGAACGCTCTTTTGTTCAAAAATACCTCGATAACGGGGCGCTGCTTCCACTCAATGTTGGTCTCCACTGTCGCTAAGACCTGGTATCCTTGTACTGCCTCACTGGTGCTCGAGCGGTCCTCTGACCGGGACTCGGAGCTGTCAATGAGCCTTCCCTGGCTATCTGCTGGCGAGTGACAAGGAACCATGATCAGTTGCGCTAAGGTGTCTCCCTTGTGAATTGTTTGGGGCAGGTGAGTCCAAAGCTGAACTTGGAGAACGCCTGAAAAATTCGAGTCAACAACTCCCGGAATTATGAAAATTCTGCGTGCTCCAGCTACACTGCGGGGCAAAACTAAACCTATAAAGCCCTTGGGCAGTGGACCCATGTACTGGGAGTCCACTAGATAGACCGTGCCTGGCAGGTCACATGTAACGTCTGCCTGACAAGTCAAGTCTAACCCTGTACTACCCTTGGGGCTGGCCTGTGCCCTCGCAATGCCTGGCTTGTGACCGGGATCTAGTCTAGCTCTGGTGAGTTCTGGGCGAAGGAAGCCTCTGTTTGGACCGGGGCCAGAGACATGCCCGCGTTCCGGTTTCCCGAATTCGGACAGTCTCGGGCCCAGTGGTAGCCTCTTTTGCACTTCGGACACTGGGTTTTTGGAGCCTTGGGACGGCCGGACTTTTGTCCACCTCCCTTGGATCGGCACTTCCTAGCGAAGTGACCAACCTTGCCACAATTGTGACATGCTCCTGGGGTCTTACCCTTTGGTCTTTTACCCCCTTGCACCGCTGCCGCTAGCAAACCCATCTTGTAGGATTCTGTGCCAACGTCGGCGCAAGCTCTAATCATGTCCGTAAGGGTCAAATCAGGACGATTGCCCAGGGACTGCAAGATTTTACGGCAGTCTAAATTGGCATTGTCCTTGGCTAACTTCATCATGAGCTCTTGTTGGGCCTCCTCATTATCAATCTCCCTGCTAATTGCTTCCTCCAGGCGATTGATGAAGTCCATATAGGGTTCCTGGGCTCCTTGCTTGATAGCGGTGTAATTTTTAGCTGCTTTGCCAGTTGCTGGGACCTTGAAAAACGCCCTAAAGGCAGCCTCGGCCGACATCTGGAGAGTGGCGAGAGGCAAGTTGATCTGGGCATTGATGGGCTCGAAGGCACCTGAACCATATAACTGGTCAGGAAGTACTGCGCCTCCCATCCTGGCAGCCCTTGTCTGCGCCTCAAGGCGAAACTCGCTGTCCCAAATTAAATACTGGCTAGGGGTAAGCATCATCCGCATGACGGCTTTCCAGTCATGGGGAATCTACATGGTGTTCTCGCACACTTGCTGAAGTGTGCCCCTTGTAAAGCGACTTTGGAGCCCTGTTTCTGAAATGGCTTTCCGTATAGCCATATCTGACTGAGCTCTGCTAGCTCCTCTACTGGCAATTCCCCCTTCCTGAGTTCTTCCTCTACTGTGCGCTGAAGGGCACTTTTGGTAGCTAGGGAACCCGTTGCTATCTGAGAAGCGCCTGCGCTCCTCATTCCTTGCATTCCGCCGGTGACGTCTGCAGCTGTCACCGAGGGAAGGCTCCCTACACTACTCTGCCTAAACTGGAGTGATGGGTAGAGCGCCGTAGGCGCCGTTGGTTCGGCTGGCGCATCTGGCAGATTTGGGGGTTCTTTGGCCTCTACCCGGACTGGCTCTATCTCCGCCAAGAGCTTCCTACATTTTCTCCATGTGCGAATTACGCCTCCTGGAGCTTTCGGGGGTTGCTGAATGCAGTCTCCTATCTGATCCCAGAGCTCAAGGGTTAACGTACCTACTTCTGGGTAAAGCAGGCAGTGTTCCCCTAGGTACACCAAAAGTCTCGCTAGCTCTCTGCTGTGAAAACGCACCTTAAATACCCTGGCCAGGATTCTGAACTCTCCCTCACGAGTTCTTTGGCTAGCGGATGGACTCTGTCGCTGAGGACAGGTCCCCATATTACCTGCGATTGGGTCCTCGGAAGATTCCTCCTCGGGACGAGTCAACGCGTCTGTGGCAGGCAATAGGTTCTGGCGGCGACGCTTCTGGGTAGAGCTCGGAGTGTGGACTGCGGCCATGGGCCCTCGGTGGCCACTGCGCTGTCAGGGGCTCACAGCTGCCCTGAGCGGAACGCGTTTTTCCCTTTGGCGCAAGCCGCCACGAAAGTCGGGAGCGAGCTGTAGGATGCCTCTTTGGACTGCCTCACCGCAGGCCGTCCCTCCGATCGGCTGGCTGCCGGACGGAGTGCCGCGCTGTCCTCCGGGATGATTCGGACACGGTTCAAGCGCAGAACCGGACTGTGTGATCGCTACTCTGAGGAAGACCGCTCGGGGGTCGCTTACTCACGAGTAGATCACGTCTCGGGGTCACCAGGTGTAGGAATCGGGGCCGCTGAGGGCCGTAGGTCCCGGAGGAGACTGATCAAGGAACGATACGAGGCAGTATGGAGGAGGATAAGATCAGTAGTTTATTGAGGAAAAGACATCACCTTTTATAGATCAGAAGGCAAGGTAGAAAAAACCATCACCCGACAGTAAATCACATCACCTATTTACTCAGGTTAATTGGGAATCTCTCTTGGGGAAGTTAATTAGTGCGGGCAAACATAGACTGGGAAAACACCTATTGTTTTGGGCTTAGGAGCTGGGTAAACGTGGCCACTATTTGCGCCAGGGATTTACGCTAAGCTCGGAGATGAATGTTTGCCTAATTATGTTACAGGAGTTAGTGATCTGCTTACTTGGCAGAGTCTTAGGTCAGGTCAAGGAATTGGGTGAATCAAACCCTATAATTTATCCACCCCCCTTAATTTGGGTGCTCGCAGAGACCACGGGCCAGGGAGCCTTTCTCACCGAAGTGGCCTCTGCCGGGCCGTTCCCTGCCCATTGGGGCACGGGGAAACCACACCTAACGAATAAATGCTAACTCTATAATGTACATTCTTCTCTTTGTTCATGAACATGTTTTAATCTTCCTTCCAAAGCAATTTGCATTGTTCCTCGCCATTGGCCTCAGTGGCCAAGGCTGGTAGGAGATGCACTCCAAAGACATTTGGGGGACCACAATTTGTACATCCCTATTTTAACCCATTTTGCTCCAGAATCTCTCCTATACAGCAATTTAATATAATATTG